>JAKSZU010000013.1:23991526-24591526 GCA_026018925.1 Tupaia tana
TTTATAATTATTTTATTTTTTATTTATTCATTCATTTATTTTTTAATTTGCTCAGAGAGAGACAGAGGGTGAGAGTGAGAGAGAGGAAGTGAGAAAGCAAGCCACCAGATTCAGAACTTGAACCTCGGTCGGCCATGTGGGAGTGTCCAGCGCCTTAACCACCACGCCACCTGCTGGTCCCCTGGTTTTAAATATTTTTGAGAAAATATTTACATGTCAACTACTCAAATTGTTGAAAAGCAAGTGCCCAGCACACTAGTCACACATAAACCTTCTTGATTCAGCCCTGCCCAAGAATTCTGTGATATACCATCTGCTCGCAAAGATCAGTCTCTTTTTCTTCCTTCAATGTCATTCTTAAGATAATCCTCTGGTGTGGTTGCTCTTTTGCAATCGCTACTCACTACAATGCTGGGCTGGAAAAGTCCAGGTTATTTTATGTTATAAATTCTTTCATATATCTTCTCTAATCCTCTCTGCCAGGCAGTACTATTTATGGTGCCAGGCCATCTTTTTAAGAGCTTCTGTTGGCTTACTTGAGATCCATCTTAGTTCCGTAGTTTCCTGATTAATCTTCAGATATGACATTCCTGTCAAAGCCCTGTCCAATAATGAGTATTTCCAATTTCTGATTCAATGCAACAAGCATTACTCAACTTATGCAAATAACCCTTCTGCCACAAAATAAGAATACTCCCAAATATTTTCCAGTTCCAGAGAGGTCAGGTAGGAAGAAAAGTTTATGTTTCCATTTAAAGAAACAAACAAAAAAAATTTTAATAAATTGCTGAACCTATCAACCACACAGAAGAAAGTGAAATGCTTAAATTGGGAAAACAAAGCATAGTAAAAAAAATAATCAGGTATGTTTTACTCAAAAGTCATAAAATTCTACTTCATGATTTTAGTCTCATGTTCAAACTCTATTCTAAACTCAGTGCTACTGAGGTCCAATCTTTCCGTTTAAATTCAATGTTATTATTGATATTTCTTGTCCCTCGCATTAAATTGGTCATTTCCTTGGTTGCCTTTTGTTCTCTTATTTCTGTCTGTGTGTTTAGTTTTCCTGGTAGAACACTCCTTTCAGAACTTCTTGAAGAGTGGGTCTGCTATTGGCAAATTCTTTCAGGTCTTGTTTATCTGAAAATGTTTTTATCCATTCTTTCCATATAAAAGATAATCTTGCCAGGTTTAGTATTCTTGGTTGAAACTTTATTTTTTTTTTCTTGGAGAGGTTTTTTTTTTTTTTTTTTTTTTTTTTTTTTTTTTTTTTTTTTTTTTTTTTTTTTTTTTTTTTGCTATAGGGTGTGTGCGCTCACCAGAAAGACAGAGAGAGAAAGTGAGAAATCACCCCCCAGAGGGGATGGCCACACCGCAATCCCTCCTCCTCCATTCTCCTCTCGGGATCTTGGGCACATATGCACACATGCCTGGCATGAGTTGAAGCCACTGGGTCTGGTACTCGAACCGCGGTCAACTACATGGGAGTTCAGCAACATAGCCATTACGCTGACTGCTGGTCCCTAAACTGTTTTTCACATAACACTTTGAATATATTTTCCCATTCTTTCCTTGCTCTCATTGTTTCTGATGAGAGGTCTGAGGTTAACCTGATTGGATAACCTTCATAAGTAACCTGACGTTTCTCTCTTGCCAATTTTAGTATCTTGTCTTTGTCTGTAGATTTGGCCAGTCTTGCTATGATGTGCCTTGGAGAAGATCTTCTTGGGTTGATTCTATTAGGGGTCCTTCGTATTTCTTGGGTCTGGATATTTGAGTGCCTCTCTAGATTTGGGAAATTTTCTTCCAAGATTTCATGGAATAGGTTATCAATGCCCTTATTAGTTTCCTCCTCTTCTGGGATACCAATTATCTGGATGTTTGGGCACTTAATGCTGTCTATTATTTCTTATATAGTATTCTCATTTTTGGGAGTTATTTTCACAGTTTTTTGGTTGTTTTTTCTAGATCAGAGATTTTGCCTTCCACATCCGAGATTTGATTTCCTGCATGGACTAATCTGCTTTTAATACTTCCGAGGGAGGTTTTGATTTCCTGAATGGCAGCCTTCATCTCTAATAGGTCCATTTAATTCCTTTTTCTGGTGTGTATTTCCTCTTTGAGATCATGGAAGCACTTCAACACCTCCTGGAACTCGTCTCTTCTCCTGCATCTTCTGGAGTTCATTATCTCTCAGCTCTTGCATCTCATTCAGTTGTGTCACTAATATTCTGAATTCTCTATCAGATATTCCATGAGTTCTAACTTTATTGTCTGTGGATGAAGAGGGATTATTCTTTTCCTTTAGGGGAGAGATATCTTCTTGGTTTCTCATGTTTCTTGTGCCTCTGTGGTGGTTTCTGGTCATTCTGTGACAAAATCTCTCCTCCACTATACTTCACAAGGTGCTATCCACAGGAAGAGATTAGGAGTTCAGATTTATAAAAAGAAATTTCTTCCTTA
The DNA here is from genome assembly GCA_026018925.1 of Tupaia tana. NCBI lineage: Eukaryota > Metazoa > Chordata > Mammalia > Scandentia > Tupaiidae > Tupaia > Tupaia tana. Next base: position 23,993,990 of record JAKSZU010000013.1, read on the forward strand.
AAGCAGGAGGTTCGATAAGCGTTGAGGAATTCAATGCCTCTGAAAGTATTCAGATGCTTGGCTCCTATGCACCTGGGCCTATCTAGACATTCAGTGTGTGGAGCGTGAAGCTTGGCGTGGGAAAGTAAGGTTAAAAATAATAAAAGCAAAAAGAAAAGAAACTAGAAAAATACTTACAAGAAAGAGAAAAAAAGTTTTTTTTTACATGTAAAATATGAAAACCGCAAGGCGCCCTAAGTGTGCCATGCAAATGGGCCAGGACACACCTCAGCTTTAAAACGGCTTCTAAATTAATGAGTGAAAGAAAAGGCCCAAGGTGAGGAGAAGTGATTGAAAATTAAAAAATAAATAAATAAATAAAGAGAGAGAGAGCACGAGACAGAGAGACAGCCAGAGACAGAGAGAGGACAGAGGTCATGCTTTTCTTATGTAATTACAGAAAACATAAAACCAAATGGTACTGAAAATACATCACAAATTTCCTCTTGGAAATTATGAATATATCTCCTACAAATCTAAAGGTGTTATTTGAAAAGAAACAAAAAACCCCGGGCCAGCAGGTGGAGTGGTTAAGGTGGCTGAATTACATATGGCAAGGAATAAGCTGGAGTCCAGACGAGTGGCTTAAAAAACACAGTGAACCGTGTGAGTGTGTGCCCAAAATCCCGAGAGGAAACTGGAGAAGCGATCGCATCCTGGCCGTTCCACTGGAGGTTGCGTTCTCACTATCCCCCCTCCTCCCTCCAGCAAAGTGCCCTATAGAACACTAAAATAAATAAATAAATGACTAAATAAATAAATAAAACCTAAAACCCTTGGTCATTATGTAATGCCACGACCACTTATGTATTTTTTAAAATTATTTATTTTATTATTTATTTATTCATTCTTTTTTTTTTTTTTTTTTTAATTTGACCAGTGAAAGACAGAGGGTGAGAGTGAGAGAGAGAGGAAGTGAAAAAGCAAGCCACCAGATACAGGACTCGAACCCCGGTCGGCCATGTGGGAGTATCCAGTGCCTTAACCACTATACCACCTGCTGGTCCCGACCACTTATGTATTGATAATTATTGCAGTAGAAAGAATTGTCTAGATAGTAAGTCTTTCGATAATTTCAACGGGGAGGGTTCAAATTGCACAGAATTCTATAATCCAAAACATTCTTTTATTTTTAGAAAAATGATTCAGATTATAATATTATTTTTTAAAATTTCCTATAGGACATGTGCACTCACCAGAGAGAGAGATAGAGAGAAAGAGAGAGAAAACAAGCCACTCGGTCCAGGACTCAGACTGCAACCAGCCATGTGGGAGTCCAGCACCCTAACCACCATGACACCTGTTGGCCCACAAAAGGTTCTGCTTTTATATTCTTTTTAATATAAATATTTTTAGAATTATTTATTAATTTAATTTAATTTATAATTATTTTTAAAAATTTGCTGTAGGGCATGTACGTTCACCAGAGAGATACGAGAGAGAGAGAGAAGAGAGAAAGCAAACTGCCAGATCTATGACTTGAACCATGGTTGGACATGAGGGAATCCAGCACCTTAACTACTGTGCCACGTTCTAGCCTCTGCTTTTTAATATTTTGTGTTAATTAGGATTGTTCATTATTCTGAAGTACTGTGATCAGAATGACATGCAGCTGCATGTTGGGGGGCGGACAGAAAAAGTTTGTTTTCAAGGAATCCCTGGTTTGACCAGTGGTGTGTTTAAGATCAGAAGATTACTGGGAGATAAGACCAGCAGGTGGTGTAGTGGCTAATGCACTGGACTCCCACATGGTAAACCCCAGTTTGAGTTCCAGACCGGGAAGCTTGAAATACACTCTGGGCGTGTGTGCATTTGTGCCCAAAATATCAAGAGGAGAATGGGATTATGGCATGGTCATTCCCCTGAGGAATAATCTCTCCCTTTCCCTCTCTTTGTTTCTTTCTCTCTCACTCTCTTGCTAGTGAGCACACATATCCTATGCCCCACCCCCAAAAAAATCTAAAAATAAATAAATACATTAAAAATAGAATATTAGTGGGAGGGATAGAGGGCTATTGATTAATGGAAATGAAATTACAGATACCATTTCTAGTATTATAAAATACAGTAGAGTGAATGTAGTTAACAATTTCCTGTTAATGCTATCTAGTTACTCTATCTCAGAGTAACCAAAAAAGAGGATTTTGAATATTCTCAACACAAAGTACAAATGGCTAAGATGACCTTTAATTGATACACATTATATTCTTGCACTGAGAAATCCCTTTATAACCCATGTAATGTACACTATTACATGGCCATTAAGGAAAAGATCAGCAGATTCCCCATTCCACCTCTCCTAAACTGACTGTGTTCCAAATATTCTATTTTGGAACCACTGTATTTCGCTCAGAGTAAAATTTCCCACAGGAACAATATTGTAACTGGAAGCTAAATATCTACCAATAAGGACCCCAGTTAGCTGGTCGTGTCCTTCTTTAAGTCCTATGCAACCAGCAATAGAGTTAACGTGGTGAGTTTCTCCTTTGTGATCTATCGATCACAACCCTAAAAGACCCTCTTATTGTTCTTATCCTCTTCTGCCACTAGTCTCCTAAGATGCTCCCCTCATCCCATGCTGGGCCCTGCCTTCTGTCCAGCATCTGTACCCTGTGTGGTCTTCTCTCATGCTGAATCTGACCTTCTCCTACAGAAACCAACAGCGTGTGGCAGAAGTGGTGCTGTAGGACCCTCAGCAAGATCACTAGAAGCCTTGTAGCTTTTGCCTTGCCCTTTGAAATCACTCTCTCTGGGGGGATGCCAGCCAACATCTAAGAAATGTAAGGACTCTGAGACTTACCACATTATGTGGAAACCCAATTTAACCACGTGAAGAGCCAAGGAGGGAGCATGGAGAGAGGGATGCCTGGGCCAGAAGGTGGTGTGGTGGTTGGGGTGACTGGATCCCATATGGCTGACTGTGGTTTGAGTCCCAGAGCTGGTGGCTTAAAACACAAGCCATGGGTGTGTGTGTGCCTGAAATCCTGAAAGGAAGAAGAAATGGAGAAGGGATTGCATCATGACCATTCCCAATGGAAGTGTGCTTACTCACTTTCCTTCTTTCCCTCTCTGTCTCTCTCCAGTGAGGGCACACACTCTCTTGCAAAGCTAGAAAGAGAGAGAGAGAGAAGAGAGGGAGAGATGCCTGAGCAGCTCTTTGCTCTTCCACGTATCCAGCGGACGTGCCAGAAAATGGTGGGTGAAGAAATAGTCATGGATGCCCGGTCCAGCTCAGCCTTTATGTAGCTCTAGCCTGTCCTTCCTGAGTGCAACTTCGCCAGAGACCCTACTCATGAACCTCCTGCCTGAGCGCAGGCAACCCCTGTGCGTGATGACAAGCCATGCTGTGCATGCTTTTCATTTAGGCCTCCTTTATTAGAACTTGCACTGGCCAGTCTCCCATCTTTTTCCTACACCGTTTTTCCTTATATGTTGATTCTGCGACATTTTGTGGATCAAGCGACGGTTGTGAGTTAGTCAGAGAACCTGAGCGCTAGTTAGAACCTTGATGATGGGCCACACGATTAGCCAGAGAAGAAGATGGAGGACACTGCCGCATAATCGGACATTTCTATTGAGGGTTGGGAGACAGATAGGAGAGAATAAATACTGCTCTTTCTCCGAGCTTCTCAAGAGCTGGCGCTGAGGACATTTCTGTGCCAGACAGTTCCTGAATTGTGTGTTCAAAGAAAAATGCCTCTATTAGAATTCTACCTCAATCGTGAAACTTAAAAAAAAAAAATTGCTAGAGGCTCTTTCTAGCAAAGAGGGTAGAGGTGTGCTAAAGAGAGAGAGAGAGAGAGAGAGAGCAAGCACCCCCCAGGGGAGATGGCCATGCCACAATCTCTTGTCTTCCATCTTCTTTTAGGATTTTAGGCATGCATGTATATGTACCTGGTATTTTTCTATTTAATAATTATTTTTATTTAACTTTATTTATTTATTTATTTATTCATTTATTTTTCATTTGACCAAAGAGGAAGAGAAAAAGAAGAGAGAGAGAGAGAGAGAGAGAGAGAGAGATATCACAAAAAAGTAAGCTGCCAGGTCCAGGACTTGAACCATGGTCAGCCATGTGGGAGTCCAGAGCCCTTAACCACCATAACACCTACTGGCCCCATGCCTGGTATGTTTTTCTTTTTTTTTTTTTTCTTTTTTTGGAGAGGTTTTTGCTATAGGGCGCGTGTGCTCACCAGACAGACAGAGAGAGACAGAGAGATAGAAAGCAGGAAATCACCCCCCAGGGGGGATGGCCACGCAGCAATCCCTTCTCCTCCATTCTCCTCTTGGGATCTTGGGCACGCATGCACACGCGCCCGGTGTGAGTTTAAGCCGCCGGGTCCGGGACTCGAACCGCGGTCGACTACGTGGGAGTCCAGCGACATAGCCATTACGCTAACTGCTGGTCCCGTCTGGTATGTTTTTCAAGCTGTTGGGTCCAGGATTCAAACTGTTCAATCAGCCATGTGAGATCCAGCCTCTTTAACCACTATATCACTGGCTGGCCCCATGAATTTTTTGTTTTTAAGTTTATTTATTTCTTCTATGACAGAGACGGAAAGGAAAGACAGACAGAGAAACAGGCACCCCTAATAGGATCCTTATGTTGTGATCCACTCCCAGCCACAGCTGGCCTAAGCCATGAGCACCCATGCATGCCCAGAATGTACAGGGAGCTGTGGGACTGGAACCCAAGACATTCCCACGTGGGTCCAGCATCAGAGAGCTCCGCGTTTCCACTGAGCCACTGGTTGGCCCCCAGGCGAACCGGTTTATTTAATTTATTTATTTAGAGAGATTTTTTGTTATAGGGTGCATGCACTTACCAGAGAGACAGAGAGAGAGAAAGTGAGCAATCACCTCCCCCAGGGGTATGCCACACTGAAATCCCTTCTTCTCTATTCTCCTTCTTGGAATTTGGACACCCACGCACATGCGTCCAGTATAAGATTCAAGCTGCTGGGTCTGGGATTCAAACCATGCTCAGCCATGTGAGAGTCTAGTACCTTAGCCACTATTCCACCTGCTGCCCACCCCCCTGAACCATTTTAATTAAAGATTTTTTACGGGACCAGCCTTATAGTCCAGTAGTTAATGGAATTGGATCCCACATGACCAATTGTGTGGTTTGAATCTTGGTCCTGATGACTTGAAAAGGATGACAGGGACAGGTGCTTGCCCCAAATCCTGATGGGATGGAGAAGTGGAGGCAAAGGGATTGTAGTGTGACTATACCTCATGGGGGGAGGGGTCCTTTCTCCCTCGTTCTCACTCAGATGAGTGCATACGCTCTCCAGCAATATAAGAAAAAAATTTTTTTTGGTTATCTTTTCTTTGGACTGCAAAATATAGTTGTATTTTTTTTTTTTGTTTGGAAGATCAATTAGAATCTTTTCTAAGATAAAAGCAGTGCCTTTAAAGTTGCTCTTTTTTTTTTTTCTTTTTCTGAATGAGACAGAGAGGAAGAGAGAGACAGTATAGGAAGGAAAGAAGAGAGAGAACATGGGAAGGAGAGAGAGATAGCTAAATATTTTTTGACAGGGTCTTGCCTGGGACTATAGCCTGTAGCCGGGCCTACAGCCAGGTACTACCATGCTCAGTCTGTTTAGGTTGGGCCATAAATGAACCTGGGCCTCCCAGATGACCTTAGCTATGATGTGATGGTGCTTTTCCACTTGTGCCACTGTGGCTGGGCCCAAATAGCTCACATATTTTTTTGAAGTTTGAAAATTTTTTCCTTTTTAGAGATTTTTGCTAGAGGGCATGTGCATTCATTAGAGAGATAGAGAGAGACAGAGAGACAGAAAGCAAGAAATCATCCCCCCAGGGAGGATGGCCATGCTATAATCTCGTCTCCTGCATTCTCTTCTCGGGATCTTGGGCATGCACGCACACGCACCCTGAATGAGTTTTAAGACACCAGGTCCGGGACTTGAACTGTGGTTGCTTACGTGGGAGTCCAGGGACATAACCACCCTGCCATCTGCTGGTCCTCAAAATGGCCCACATTCTTAAAGAACGATGGTGCTAATGATCAGTGTTGTATTGTAATTCGTTTCAGTTCCATTAGCGTCTCCTTTCCAGGCAGGTAAATGAATAATACTCCGCGTTGTTTGCTCTGCGCCTTTCACTCCCAGATCTTCCACAGAGATTTGCTACTGTAACTGATACTGCAACCTTGGATAGGCAGATACATGTTTGCTTCATTGTGTTGCCAAGAACACATTTGTTTTAGCACCCTGGGCTTGTTCTTTTGGAAAGTAAGAATATTCGAGTATCCATAGACATAAAGATATCCTAAACTCACAGGGCCAACAGCTGGTATACTGGTTAGGGCACTGGACTCCCACATGGTCAAACATAGTATGAGTCTCGAGCTTGGCAGCGTGAAACTTACTCTGGGCCTGTGTGCATGCATGCCCAAAATCCCAAGAGGAGAATGGAGGAGAAGGGATTGTGGCATGGTCATCCCCCTGGGGGGTGATTTCTCGCTTTCTGTCTCTCTGTCTCGCTCTGTCTCTCCAGCAAGTGTATGTGCCTTATAGCAAAAATCTCTCGAAAAGAAAAAAAATCCTCAACTCTTTACAAAAAAGCCATCTTTCTGTTAGTCCATATTAATCTCATTTTTCAGATTGAAAAAACAAATAAAATTCTGAATTTTCACAAAAGTGGGCTTCATAATGTTTAGGTGGATAGCTGTTATGGATTTTAATTGTTTTCTGCCAAATGATCTTTTTTCCATGCAGAGAAAGCCTAACATGTTTGAGTGTTTACTTTCTGAATTCAGCCAATAATACTGAAATGGACTATGACTTCAGTCTGACTTGGTTCAACTTCAGGGTCCCATTATTTGGCAGGTGACCTCGGATATGCAATTTAACCTTTATTTCTCATGTAAAATTTCTCATATGTGAATAGGGGATAATAACAGAATCTGGAATTTATAGTTGTTTTGAGATTTCGTGAGATACTGGTCTTAAAATGCACACAATAGGGCTCGCAGGTGGCGGGGTGGTGAAGGTGCTGGACTTTCACATGGTTGACAACAGTTTGAGTCCCAGACCTGGTGGCTTGCTTTCTCACTTTCCTTCTCTCTCTGTCTCTGTCTCTGTCTCTCTCTCTCTCTGGTCAAATTAAAGAATAGTAATGACAATAAAAAATATTTTAAAAAATGCACACAATAAATGCTTCATAAATATTAGCTGCCTGCCAATTACTTGGATATTCTGTAGGGTAGATTGCTGTTGTATTTATCATCACTTCAGAAAAGTGAAAAGTATGGGGAAACTTCAAAAAGTTTGTGGAGAATGGAATTAAAGTGGTGCAACTTTTTTTTGAAATGCATGTATAGTTTTTTTATATGAGGAGGTTTTTTGTTTGTTTGTTTGTTTGTTTTTGAGAGATTTTCGCTATAGGGTGTGTGCGCTCACCAGACAGACAGAGAGAGACATAGAGACAGAAAGCGAGAAATCACCCCCCAGGGGGGATGGTCACGCCGCAATCCCTTCTCCTCCATTCTCCTCTCGGGATCTTGGGCATGCACGCACACGCGCCCGGCGTGAGTTTTAAGCCACCGGGTCCAGGACGTGAACCGCGGTCGACTACGTGGGAGTCCAGCGACATAGCCATTACACTAACTGCTGGTTCCCAATATATGAGGAGGTCTTTGTAAAGACCTCTGTTAAAATCTTGAGCTGTGGGGCCAGCAGATGGCATAGCGGTTACATTGCTGGACTCCCACATGGCTGACTGCAGTTTGAGTCCTAGACTCGGGGGCTTTAAAATCATGCTGGGTGCATGTTCATTCATGCTCAAGATCCCAGGAGAATGGTGGGGAAGGGATTATGGCATGATCATCCCCCTGGGAGGTGATTTCTCATTTTACTTCTCACTGTCTCTGTCTCTGTCTCTCTCTCTGGAAAGTGCATGCACCCTAAGGCAAAAACCTCTTTAAAAAAAAAACAACTCAGGACCAGCAGATGGCATGATAGTTACATCACTGGACTCTCTCATGGCTGTCTGTGGTTTGAGTCCTGGATCCAGAGCTTGAAACTTGCACCAGGCGTGTATACATGTGTGCCCAAAATCCTGAGAGGAAAATGGAGGAGAAGAGATTGCAGAGTGGCCATCCCCCTGGGAGGCGATTTCTTGCTCCCTGTCTCTGTCTCTTTCTCTCTGGTGAGCACACATGCCGTACAGCAAAAATATCTCTTAAAAAAAAACTTGAATTTCATGTTTTGTTACAGAGATTTTTTTTTCTGTAGGGCACGTGCACTTGCTGGAGAGACAGACAGAGACAGAGAGACAGAAAACAAGAAATCAGCCCCCCCAAGGGGAATGGCCACGCCTCAATCCGTTCTCCTCTCAGGATTTTGAGCACATACACATATGTGCCAGGTATGTTTTAAGCCACCAGGTATGTTTTAAGCCACCTGGTTCAGGACTCAAACCTGGGTTGACTACATGGGAGTCCAGTGACATTAACCATTATGCCATCTACTGGTTCCTCGTTTTTGTTTTTGTTTTGTTTTAAGAATTATTTATTTAATTTTATTTATTATTGTTGTTGTCATTTTTTAATTTGACCAGAAAGCAACAGAAAGAGACAGGAAGGGAAAGTGAGAAAGCAAGGGGCCAGGCCCCGTACTAGAATCGCAGTCAGTTATGTGGGAGTCCAGTGCCTTAATCACCATGCCACCTGTGGGCCTTGATCTGCATGTTCTTTTTTTCTTTTTAATTCACTTATTTAATTAGGTTCTTGGCAAGAAATTTAGAACACCAATTTGTGAGTATAAACTCCACTTGTAAGGGCAAACACGGCTTGTAGGTAGCCCTGGAGTTGCGGAACTGCTTTGATTTTTGGTAAAATGTGCGAGTCCACAGCTTTCTGATCAACCTTGTGCTGCTCTGTAATCTAGTATTTCTCTTTCTCTGTGTTGAAGATCTCACCTTCTTGGGGTCTGGGCTTCCTCAGTTTCCTTTTCTTGAAGTAAGCATCAGGTGTTTTGGGATTTTTACTTTGCTAAATACCAATTTTCATGGAGGTGATGATGACAACTTTCTGGTATGTTCTACACAGTGGAACTTGACTGAGGACCGGAAGACTAGTCACAAGTAGCAGGCCACTGCTCAGCTGCTTCAGGAAAACCACTCTCTTGCCTCAGTGGCGTCCAGGGAGGATGACCAGAATGGTTCCAGGAGTGATGCTGGTGCTCACAGATTTCTCACATGCTGACTGAAGGCACTTTTTTTTTTTTTTTTTTTGGGAGAGATTTTTTCATTATAGGGCGCGTGCGCTCGCCCGACAGACAGAGAGAGACAGAGAGACAGAAAGCGAGAAATCATGCCCCAGGGGGGATGGTCACGCCGCAATCCCTTCTCCTCCATTCTCCTCTTGGGATCTTGGGCACGCACGCACACGCGCCCGGCGTGAGTTTTAAGCCACCGGGTCCGGGACGCGAACCGCGGTCGACTACGTGGGAGTCCAGCGACATAGCCATTACGCCAACTGCTGGTTCCCCTGAAGGCACTTTTTTGTTTTTGTTTTTGTTTTTGTTTTTGTTTTTTTTTTCCCCCATGGTTCAACAGCTTTCAAGGCATATCTTCAGTAGGATAATATCTAGGCACTTTGTGAAATTTAACCACCCAGGTATCACCATTCCCCACCAACTGGTTTTGTGACAGTGGCAAGAACCTTTTCATTCTTTTTCTTTTCGATCCTGGATTTAGTGGCCGGGTATTTCCTCCTGTGCACGGCCTTCCTGGAAAACATGGCAGGTTGGGAGTAGCTACCGATGCCCCGGACTAGAACTAGAACCGGGTTCCGGCTGCAATGGGCCTTCCCTTCTTGGGCTTTTTTTGCCTTGGGGTCACCCTTTTCAACCTTGTCACTGGCATCAGACTTCTTGGCTTCAGGTTCTTCTCAGTATCTTGTTTTGTAGCTTTTCACGGGCTATCTCGAGTCGTGGGAAATGATCTGCATGCTCTTAAGAAGACTTGGACCTATCATGTCGTACTGAGAGCATTTGGGCTGTTCTCTTCTCTGATCATCAGTCTTTTTCTCATTAAATTCAGCATTCAGCAGCACATCTTTGGGAACATTGTTTTCCTGCTCAGAAATTTCCAGTAGTATTTTGAAGCTGACCTCAAGTAAAGGCAAACTCCTCAGATGTGCATTTGAGAGACTTAACATAGGCCACTGGGTCTACTTTTCGAGCTTCATCATGTTCCCTCTGCTCTCACAAACAAGCATAGTTTCATGCTTTTCCTAATATAGAGCTACTTTTTAAAATTTTTTTTTCCTAACTTTACTCACAAAGTCCATTCTGCCTGAAATGCACATATCCCTCTAATTTTATCTTTGGGTATTCATCAAGCAAGGTCTTGTTCAATACCTCCACAGAGGTCGTACTAATTTACATTCCCACCAATAGTGTAAGAGGATTCTGTTTTTACCACAGCCTTGCCAGCACTTGTCATTTTTAATTTTTGATCCTAGCCATTCTAACTAGTGTTAAATGGTATCTCATTGCAGTTTTAATTTGCATTTTCCTTATGACTTCGAACATTTTTTTATATGCCTTTTGGCCATTCATAAGGCTTCCTAGGAGAGTTGTCTATTTAATTCATTTGCCCATTTTAAAAGTCGGATTGTTTATTTTGTTTATGGGCAAGCTGTTTGAGTTCCCTTTATATTCTGGATATCAACTCCTTGCCTAAGGAATAATTTGTAAATGTTTTCTCTCATTCTGAGGGCTGTCATTTCGCTCTAATTATTGTTTAATTTGCTGTGAGGAAGCTTTTGGCTTGATGTAATCCCATGTGTCTATTTTGGGGATTATTGCCTGTACTTGAGAGGTCTTGTTGAAGAAATCTTTGCCTACTCCAGTGTCTTCAAGAGTTTCCCCTACATTTTCTACTAGTAGTTTTATAATACGAGGCTTTATATTTAAATCTTTGATGCATTTTTAAGTTGATTCCTGCTAATGGTGAGAGATGGGGTCCAGTTTTGTTTTCCTGCAGGTGAACGTTTAGTTCTTCCAGCACTCTTTTCTGAAAAGACTTTCTTCCTCCACTACATTATCATGTACCCATTGTCAAATGTCCGTTGTCTATATCATTTGGGGTTTATTTCTGGATTCTCTATTCTGTTCCATTGGTCTATATGTTTATTTTCATGCCACTACCATGCTGTTTTGATTATCACTACTCTGTAACATATTTTGAAGTTGGGCAGTGAGATACCTCCTATTTTATTATTTTGGCACAGTATTGCCTTGGTGATACAGGGTCTTTCATGATTGCAGACAAAGTGTATGATTTTTTTTGTTTGTTTGTTTCTGTGAAGAATGTTACAGGCAACTGGATCAGAATTATATTTGAATATGTAAATTAATTTGGATAGAACTGTCATTTTGATTATACTGATTCTTCCAATCCAAGAACACAGGAGGTCTTTTTATTTTTTGTATCATCTCATTTTTTTTTTTTTTTTTTCAGTTTTTCATAGTTTTCTTTGTAGAGGTCTTCCAGCTCTTTGGTTAGATTTATTTCTGGGTATCTTATTCATTTTATGGCTGTTGTAAGTGAAATTACTGTCTTTAATTCTGTCTCAGTCTGTTCATTGTTGGTGTATAAAAATGCTATAGATTTTTTTTTTTTAGAGATTTTTGCTATAGGGTATGTGCACTCGCCAGAGAGACAGAGAGAGGCAGAGAGACAGAAAATGAGAAATCATCCCCCAGAGGAGATGCCACACCACAATCCCTTCTCCTCCATTGTCCTCTTGGAATTTTGGGCACGTATGCGACGTGCCCAGTGTGAGTTTTAAGCCACCAGGTCTGGGACTCAAACCACGGTCGACTATGTGGGAGTCCAGCAATATAACCGTTACGTCATCTGCTGGTCCTAAAATGCTATAGATTTTTATATATTTGTTTTGTGTCCTACTACTTTACTGAGTTGATTTATCATTTCTAGGAGTTTTTTCATAGACCCCTTTTGATTTCTATGTTTATAACCATATCATCTGCAAATAGGGACTGTTTATCTTCTTCAGTTTCTACTGAATGCCTTTTATCTTGCTCTCTAGTCTAATTGCATTGGCTGGGACTTCCAGCACTGTGTTGAAAGGAATGGAGAAAGTAGGCATCCTTGTCTTGTTCTAGTTTTTAGTGGAAAGACTTTCAGTTTGTTCCCATTCAGTTTGATGTTCATGATGAGTCTGCCATATATAAATTTTATTGTGTTGAAGAATGTCCATTTTCATTTATCATTCTCATTTATTGTTTTGCATATGTTGAATGATCCCTGCATCTCTAGGATAAAGCTTATGTGATCATAGTGTATAATCTTCTTAATACGTCATTGGATTTGGTTTTCTAGTATCTTGTTGAAAATTTTTGCATCAATATAGTCAGGGATATAGTCTGTTATTTTCTTCTTTTGTTATGTTCTTGACTGGTATTGGTATCAAGGTGACGAAAGCTTCATAGAATGAGTTTTGGGGGGTTCTTTCCTTATAAATCTTTAGAAATAATTTCAGGAGAATTGGAGTTAACTTTTCTTTAAAGTTTTATAGAATTCAGAAGTAAAGCCATTTGGACTTGGGTTTTTATTGTTATTGTTGGGAGACTATTTATTACTGACTCAATCTCATCACTTGTAATTGGTCTATTCGGCTGTCTATTTCATCTTGATTCAGACTAGGTAACTTGTACATGATTAGAAATATGTCCATCTTATGAAGGTTTCTGGTTTGTTGGAATATAGTTGCTTATAATATTCTCTTATAATTCTTTGTATTTCTAATATATCAGTTGTAATATTACCAGTTTCCTTATTGATTTTATCTATCTGGTTCCTTTCTCTGTTTTTCTTGATTAGTTTAGCTAATGGCTTATCAATTTTGTTTATCTTCTCAAAAAATCAGCTTTATGTTTCATTGATTTTTTTTTTGTATAGTTCTTTTATTCTCTATTTCATTTATTTCAGCTCAACTTTCCTCTTATAACTACTTTCACTGTGTCCCAAAGGTAATGGAGAGTGGTTTGTTTATTGCTACTGGTTTCAATGAATCTTTTGATTTCAGTACTGCACTCGCTGGAGAGAGACAGTGAGAGGGAAAGTGAGAAATCACCCCCTACAGAAGGATGGTTATTCCACAATTCCTTCTCTTCTATTTTTCCACTGGAATTTTGGGCACATGTGCACACACATCCAGTGATTTTCAAGCTGCCATGTCTGGCACTTGAACTGCTGTCAGCCATGTGGGAGTCCAGTTGCTTAATCACCACACTACCTGCTGGGCCCTTAGTCTTAATTTCTTCAGTAGTTTGAAAGTCATCCTGGAATAGCCTGTTTAGTTTCCATGTTTTTGTGTTATTTTTGAGGCTTTTTCTGTGGTTGATTTCAAGTTCAATTTCACCATGGTCAGAGAAGATGCTGGTATGTTACTGAACTCAAATCAGTTTCACTCGCCCAAGTGGCTATAAAACTAAACCATAGGCATATGGTGTGATGAAGGAACGTACAGCTTTATTGCAAAGTGCAAAGCAAGGAGAGTGGGCAGCTCATGCTGAAAAGACCCAGTCTCCCCGAAATGTTCCCCACAAGTGTTTTTAAGGGCAAAAATTAAGGGTTGAGGTCCTAGGCTCATGGTCAGTTCAGTGATTGGTTCAAGAGGGCGTAATCCTCTCATGGACATTCTTGATTGGTGAGGCCTTAGATAATCAAATTTCTCTTCAGGTTTCAGGAGCCATTCAGCCTGGAGCCTTTGAGCTCACAACTAGCAGGTTCCAGCCTACAAAACATCTTACATATTGAAATGAAAAACTTACCTTTCCTTTAAGTGAGAGTTTTAGAGGTCAAATGGCCCTCATTCATGGTCCATGGTTGGTCATTATCATAACCAAAGTCTGAAACTTATTCCTTACTCTGGGCCATTAAAATGTAAATAGCCCTTATATTTCAAGAACCCTAGAAAATACATTAGGGAGTCCTTGCTCAGTTTCAGGTATAGTTCCTATACTTTCAAATTTATACAGGCTTGTTTTGTTGCCTATGATATGGTCAATCTTTGAAAATATTCCTTGTGGAGATAAGAAAAAGTATATTTCATAGTTGCTATGTGGAATGCTCTATATATGTCTGTCAAGTCCATTTAGCTTATGGTATCAATGAGCTCCTGTATCTCTTTGTTTATTTTCTGTCTATGTGACCTGTCCTGGAGTGACAGTGAGGTGTTGAAATCCCCAACAATTAGTCACTTGCAGTCTATATCTCCCTATCTAATGTTATATCATCTTGGTGAACTAATCCTTTTAAAACTATATAGTGTCTTGGGGCTGGCAGGTGGTGTGGTGGTTAGGGGCATTGGACTCCCACTATGCCTGGCCATGGTTTGAGTTCTGGGCCTGGAGGCTTGCTTTCTCTCTCTCTCTAGTCAAATTAAAATGGATAAATGAATAAAGTTAAATAAAATAATTCTTTAAAAAAACTATTAGTGTCTTTCCTTGTTTCCTTTTACTCTTTGCATCCTAAAGTTTATTTTGTATGACAGCAATATGGCAACTCCTGCCTTTTATTTATTTCCATTTCCATTAAATGACTTTCTTTCCAGACTTTCACTTCCAGTTTGTGTCTATCTTTGTTAATGAGATATGTTTCTTGTAAGCAATTTAGAGGATTCTTTTTTTTTAGAATTATTTATCTAATTTTTAATATTCATTCATTTATTTTAATTTGACCAGAGAGAGAGAGGGAAAGTGAGAAAGTAAGCCACTAGGTCCAGGATTCAAACCGTGGTCCACCATGTGGGAGTGTCCAGTTCCTTAACCACCACGCCACCTGCTGGTCCCCAGAGGGTTCCTATTTTTTAATCCATTGAGCCAGTCTGTGTCTTTTAGTTGTGGATTTTTTTAAATTTAATTTTTTAGAGAGACTTTTTTTGCTATAGAGGCACATGTGCTTGCTGGAGAGACAGAGACAGACAGAGATGGAGAGGCAGAAAGCAAGAAATTACCCCCCAGGGGTGATGGCCCCACTGCAGTCCCTTCTCCTCCATTCTCTTCTTGGGATTTTGGGCATGCACACACATGTACCCAGCATGAGTTTTAAGTCTCTGGGTCCAGGACTCAAATCTCAGTCACCTATGTGGGAATCTGGCAACGTAACCATTATGTCATCTGCTGGTCCCTAGTTGGGGATTTTAATTCATTAACAATAAAAGTAGTTATCAATATATGTGGACTTAGCTACGTCACTTACTCTTTTTAATTTTCTAGTTCTTTTGCTTGCTTTTGCTTCTATTAGGTCGTCGGAAAAGTCATGACGTATTTTTCTATGCAAAAAGAATACGTTATTACTTTTCCTATGACCCAATATTTATTTCCCTTTAGTTTTTGAGGTGTAGCATTCCCATATGTATTTCCTGAAGAGATGGCCTGCTTTTGGTGAATTCTTTTAGATTTTGTTTATCTAGGAATGATACTATTTCTACTTCTCTTTTGAATGATAATCTTGTCAGGTATAGTATTCTTGGCTGATAATTGTTTTTCTTTGAGAGTTTTAAATGTTTTCCCATTTTTCCTTGCCTGAATTGTTTCAATTGAGAGGTCTGATGTTAATCTAATGGATAACCTTTGTAAAGCAATGTGGTGTTTCTCTCGTCAATTTTAGAATACTGTCTTTGTGGTAGTTTTTGATTTTTACCAATTTGGCTGTGATGCATCTTGGAGAGGATCTTCTTATGTTAAATCTATTTGGTGTTCTTTGTATTTCCTGGATTTGGATTTCTATATGCTTTTTTAAATTTCAAAAGTTTTCAACTAATATATCAAGAAAGAGATTTTCTAACCTTCTGTCCATCTCTTCACTTTCTGGAATATCCATTATGTGACTATTCAGCTATTTAATGGTCTCTAGGATTTCCCATATGTTGTTCTCATTTTCAGTAGTTATTTTTACATTCTCCTCAGTTGCTTGAACCAAGTCAGAAGTGTTGTATTCAAGGTCAGATGTTCTTTCTTCTGCATGATCTAATCTGCTGTTAATTCTTTCAAGAGAGCTTTTGATTTCCTGCATTGTAAACTTGAAGGAGTTCTTTCATCAAGTCATGGAAAGACTTTCTGATTTCCTGGAATTGGTTGTCTATTTTCTCTTGCATCTCATTGAGTTTAGTTATAATAAATATTCTGATTTTTTTTTCTGGCATTTCTGTGATCTCTTGAGCTTTTACTCATTGTTAGTGAGTAAAGTTACAATGTTCTTTCAGTGGGGGGAGTATTTTCTGCTTTTCTCATATTCCCTGAGGCTCTGCTGTGATTTTCAGACATCTAGTGATGAATTCACTTCCTGCTACTTCGCTGGAGTAGGTTTCTGTAGCTGTGTGCCTGTGGATGTGAATTAGCTCAACGTCAGTTTCTCTCTTTGACTTCTTTTTTTTTTTTTTTTTTTTTCTTTTTTTGGAGAGGTTTTTGCTATAGGGCGCGTGCGCTCGCCAGACAGACAGAGAGAGACAGAGAGATAGAAAGCAGGAAATCACCCCCCAGGGGGGATGGCCACGCCGCAATCCCTTCTCCTCCATTCTCCTCTCGGGATCTTGGGCATGCACGCACACGCGCCCGGCGTGAGTTTTAAGCCGCCGGGTCCGGGACTTGAACCGCGGTCGACTACGTGGGAGTCCAGCGACATAGCCATTACGCTAACTGCTGGTCCCTCTCTCTTTGACTTCTAACTCTGCACCTGCAAGCCCTGGGGTGATAGTCCTGAATGTCAAACAGCTCCTCCTCCTGAAGCCTGGACTGGACAGGAGGCTTTGGTAGTGAGCTAGGGCCAGGTGGCTCTGTTTTCCCTCTGTTAAATCTAACTCTGCAACTGTAAGGCCTGGGGTAGTATTCTTCAGTGTCCATTTTTAGAGAATATTGGGTAATTATTAATAAAGCACCAGAAGGGCCACCAGGTGGCGTAGTGGTTAGGGTTGCTGGACTTCCACATGGCTAACTACGGTAAGAGGCTTGGACCTGGTGGCTTGCTTTCTCACTTTTCCTCTCTTACTGTATTTCTCTTGCTCTGACCCTCTCAGGTCAAAATTAAAATAAATAAATAAATAAAAGTTAAATAAAACAATTCTTTTTTAAAAAAATCATCATGACTTTGCTAACAGTGGCTTGATAATTTCTTAATCTTACTTTGGTGCATTTAAACAAAACAAGTCCAAATATGATTTTATTTATTTATTTATTAAACTTTTAAAATTATTTTTTTAATATAAATTTTTAAATTTACTATGGGGTGCATGTACTTGTTGGAAAGAGATGGAGGAAAACAGAGAGAGAAAGAGAGGGAAGGTTAGAAAGCACTTACCATGCGGCATGGCCATGCTGCAATCTCTTCTCCTCTGTCCTTCTCTTGGGACTTTAGGCACACGTGCACACGTGACCAGCATATCTTCCAAGCCACTGTGTCTAGAACTCAAACTGCAGGTTTGACCATGTGGAATCCAGCTGCCCCAGCCACCACACCACCGACTGGCCCCCAAATATTATTTTCTTTTTGAAAGAAAAGTGGCAGACTGGGAAAATTGCAGCATGCCAGAGGTTCAGAAATGTTCCTTATTGAAGAGAAAATAAAAGCTCACTGCTATGTTTAGCTTTATATTATTTTATATCAAAATTTTATTTTAAGTGGAAGAGATATACATCAATTTACATGGTTAGTCAGGAATTACACAGAAAGGTCATTAAATCACATCTAGGGAATTTAAGTGAATTCAAGTAAGTAAATTAAGTGCTGAGTTAATTAAGTTGTTAATTAGTTAATTAACTGTCTTAGTTTTAAGTGATGCCATTAACAAACTGACATAAATTTCAGTTTTACTTTCCTATATTTGGAAGGTTTTCATGGAACTGTAAAAGCTTGAGGGCCTAATTCTTTTCACAGAATTTTGAATCAAATACTAACATATTTATAATAAGATTTTTATTATTTAGGGGTGAAAGCATTTTAAAATAATTTCTCTAATTGCCTCTCCTTTTTACTTTTATAAATGAGAAAATACTCTGTTAATTTGCTTTATCTTATGTAAAATAGAATATCTAAGTGAGAGAAATGTGAAAATACAGTGCATACATAGTTTGATGTTTACCACCACATTTATTAGAGAGGAAGAGATCTTAGAGATAAAGATTTTAGAAAGGTGGTTTCTAGTTATTTGCTAGTAAAAAAAAAAATCTTGAAACTAGGTCGCTTAAAATAACAGCAGCAGTTTATTTAGTCCATGGATCTGCAAACGGGGCAGGACTGAGTGGGGACAGCTCATCTGTCCTGACTGTGATTGGATAATCCCCTTCTAGGATGGCTCCATCACAGGGCTGGCAAGTTGGTGCTAGCTTTTGGTTGGGAGCTAAGTCCGGTTGTATCCTGAGGTCTTGGGTCCTCTCCAGGAAAAGCAGAAGGCTTCTAAGAGTGAGTTCTGGGGAACGAGCAGTTAGCGTAATGGCTATGTCGCTGGGCTCCCATGTAGTCGACCATGGTTCGCGTCCCGGACCCGGTGGCTTAGAACTCACGCCGGGCGCGTGTGCGTGCATGCCCAAGATCCTGAGAGGAGAATGGAGGAGAAGGGATTGCAGGGTGACCATCCCCCCGGGGGGTGATTTCTTGCTTTCTGTCTCTATGTCTCTCTCTGTCTGGCGAGCGCATGCGCCCTATAGCAAAAACCTCTCCAAAAAAAAAAAAAAAAAAAAGAAAAGAAAAGAAAAAAGAGTGAGTTCTAAAAGACCAACAGAAGCTGAAAAGGCTTCTTATGACCTAGCCTTATAAATCTCAGAGCAAAACTTCTGCAGCATTATATTGATCAAGCAAGTCACCCAAACCTGCCTAGATTCAAAGGGAAAGGAATGACCATCTCTCAGTGGGAAAAGTGACAAAGATATAAAGAAATAATTTGATTTGGTAAGTTAAGGAAGACTCGTAAACAAGTATAGCAGGCACTGATCCTGAAAAAGATGGAGATTTTATTTATTTTTTCTTAGTTAAGACTGTCCCACGTTGAGCTAAATGTGAAGAACAATCCCCTAAGCAAGTAATGTAGCAGAAGATAAAACTGCATTTGGACAGAAGATGCATTTGAACTTAGTTTCTGATGTACTATCTGAGAGAAAATTTTGAGAAAATTATTTAACCTGAGGTTCTGTTTTCTGATGTTTAAAAGGATAATGATACTGAGGGCCAGCAATGACATGATAGTTAAGGAATTGAACTCCCATATGGTCAACTGTGGTTTGAGTCCTGGACCAGGCACTCACACCGAGCGTGTGTGTGCATGTGCCCAGAATCCGGAGAGGAGAGTGGAGGAGAAGGAATTGTGATGTGGCCATGCCCCCTAGAGGTGATTTCTCTTTCCTTCTCTCTGTCTTTCTCTGGCAAGCACATACTTCCTATGGCAAAACAAGCAAACAAATAAAAAGATAGTAATACCTGCCCTATCCCAAAGCATTTGAGAAATTCACATAAGTTACTGTGTGGAAAAGTGTACTCTAGACAGAAAAACAAATGACATATGTAAGACTGGCCTTCTTTCTGCCAGTGTTGCCATTGCATTCTCTTCCTTGTGTATGTCCATTGTTATATTAATTTATGCTGCATTTTTCTTTATTTGTGTGCACAAGTCATCCAAAATTCTTGAACTGCTTTGTTCATTGGGAATTATAATTCTGTGGCCTCAGGCGGTCTGGTTATATATTAGTAGACCAAACCAGGAATGCAGGAGAGAGGCCATTTCCCCATTGTTGGAAGTTTTAGACTTTGGAAAGGTGTGGAGGTGGGCAGAGGTAGGCATGTGACCTACTATTGAGATGATACTTGTGAAAGAGTGGTATAGATCAACTGGAGGCCAGCTGAATTTCTGTGTTCATCAGGTTATAAATCAGGAAGCCTGAGCCATGGTGCAAAGTGTGACAATCATTGTTAAGTGATTGGAGTTATTGATGGTGATCGTGGCTCTGGTTTGATAGAAGAAGCCAAAAAGATCTGGTCCTGGTCATTTATGAGTAACATAAGGCAACTGTATATCTGAGAGAAGCATTACAGATGGTGAGAGTAGAGGAAGGAATTAATTTAATTTAGTCTAAGAAACTGTAGTTGGAAGTGCTTGGTGATTAATAAGACTTTGATGCCCTAAAAGAGAGAGTAAGGCAATCCAGTCCCTGAAGGTAAAGCCAAGTAGAGAGTCTAGGCTAGTAAGTGGGCAGGAGTGGGGGGTGGGCGGGGAGGGGTGGAGGGGGTAAGGGGTAGAGGAGTGACTGTTCTCAGTAGAAGTGAGGAAGCACTGAACTTTCTCCACAATTTCCCTCCACCTTTCATTTGCATGTTGATCAGTGTTGCATATCTCATCTTCCCAGGAGGTGAGAAATCCTTGAGGGCATCCCCATTTCCTAACAAAATCAAAGCTTGTTAAATGTTTGGTGAATTCTTTAGGGTATGTGCATTTGTAAGGGTACAGGGAGAGACAGACAGGAATCGAGAAATCACTCCCCAGGGTGATGGCGCAGTCCCTTCTCTGCTCTCTTTTGGGCATGCACACACATGCGCCCAGCGTGTTTCAAGGTGCTGGGTCTGGGACTTGAACTGCAGTCTGCCATGTGGGAGTCCAACACTTGAATTACCACTCTACCTGCTAGCCCCAACATTCAGAATGTTCAGAATGTCATGCTAGGATTATATTTTATGGGAAACACTGTTGACTGTCTACTCAGTATCTGCTCTTTCCTTCTTCCTCTGTACAGAACTCAAAACTGTTGATCTGGTGCCCAGCTATAAAAAGAACTTTTTTTTTTTTTTTTTTTTTTTTTTTTAAGAGAGATTTTTTGCTATAGGGTGTGTGTGCTTGCCAGAGAGACAAAAAGCGAGAAATCACCCCCCGCCCTGGGGCGGGGTGGGGGGGATGGCCACTCCACAATCCCTTCTCCACCACTCTTCTCTCGGGATCTTGGGCACACATGTACACTTGCTTGGCATGTTTTAAGCCGCTGGGTCTGGGACTCCAACCACGATTGCCTACGTGGGAGTTCAGCGATGTAACCATGATGCCATCTGCTAGTCCCATAAAGACATTTTTAAACTCTTGCAGCGAAGAGCATCAATAGCAAATGTGCAGAGGTGACAAGGTGGGCCTTTCCAAATAAGTTTTTCTACAGGGGCTACGTTGGCTAAGAAGCACATCCTTGGAGACATTCCCTCAGTTCTTTTCATCCTGCCTAGGATGCTAACGTAATAATTGGAGCTGCAGTAGCTACCTTGAGACCGTGAGGCCAACTTGAGTATGAAAGTCACAAAGTAAGGTTACTGGGGCAGAAAGAAAGAGCCTTTGTCTCAGATCACCCTGGAGCTGCCGTTCTAAATCCAGACTGCCCATCTCTATGAGAAAAATAAATAAATCTTTCTTGTCTCAACCACTGTTATTTTTGGTTTTCGTTGCTAGTAGCCAAGAGCAATTATTTTTTTCATAGTATTAAGTGCAATAACATTAACTCAACACTGCAAAGATAATGAACTTATTTTAATTTATGTATATTTTTAACTTCTTCTTTTTCCAGAAGTGATCAAAGATGTACTACAAGGGATCTTAAAATACAGGCTAGTATAAGACAGGCCCCAGGGTATAGTGGTAATATGCTGCTCAGGAGAAGCTGGGTTCCACAGGGTGATTGCAGTTTGAATCCTCCCCCGAGTCAGCCTGAAGCATACCAGGCACATATGCAAGTGTCCAAGAGCTAATGGCCTGGGGGCGCTGGCAGGTGGCGGGGTGGTTAAGGGCACTGGTCTCCCACATGGCTGACCACAGTTTGGGGCCCAGACCTGGTGGCTTGCTTTCTTGCTTTCTCACTTTCTATCTCTCTCTGTCCCTGTCTGGTCAAACTAAAATAAATAAACAAAATTTAAAACAAAACAAAACCTGGTGGCCGGTAGCCTGGAGTAAGGGGGTTGCGATGTGATAGGCCCTGCGGAAAGCGCTTCTCTCACTCTCTCTCTTCCTCTCACATGCATGCACTCTATCATCAATGAAGAATCTTTTAAAAGTACAAAATAGTATAAACTAAAAATGATATTAAAAGACCAAGAAACAAAACGAAGTGACAACATGAAAAAAGGATACTTTAAAAACTATCTGTTCTCTTTCACTTTTTTTTATTTAGGAAAAAATAAACTTACTATAGAATGTGATGCTAACTGGAGAGAGAACGAATGAGAGAGAGAGGGGAAGTGAGGAAGCACGCTCTGCGGGGGTGGCCACACCACAATCACTTCTCCTTCACTGTCCTTTGGAATTTTGGGCATGCATTACCTTGTACCCAGCATACTTTTTAAGTCTCCAGGTCTGGGACTTGAATTGTGCAATAAGCCATGTGGGATCCAGCCACCTTAACCACCACGCCACTGACTGGTCCATGTTCCCCCTCATTTTTTTTTTTTTTTTTGGAGAGGTTTTTCTGCCATAGGGCGTGTGCGCTCACCAGAGAGACAGAGACAGAAAGTGAGAAATCACCGCCCCAGGGGAGATTACCACGCGCAATCCCTTTTCTTCCATTCTCTTCTCAGGATCTTGGGCATACATACACATGTGCCCAGCATGAGTTTAAGCCACTGGGTCCGGGACTCGAACCGGGGTTGACTACATGGGAGTCTAGTGACACAGCCATTATGCCAACTGCTGGTCCCATCCCCCTCATTTTATAATGCAAAGTCACACCAGGTTCTTTCTAGTGCCTTACAGCCATCATTATAGATAGTACATGTAGAAATTCTCGTTAATTAGGGAGTTCCATGGAATGGAAGACATTAGAGGAAGCTCAGTGTATGAGAGGATCTTAAAAAGTTCATGGAAAAATGAAATTAAAGTTTGATTTTATTGGGACCAGCAGTTAGCGTAATGGCTATGTCACTGGACTCTCATGTAGCTGACTGCAGTTCGAGTCCCGGACCTGGTGGCTTAAACTCACGCCGGGCGCATGTGCGCGCGTGCCCAAGATCCCAAGAGGAGAGTGGAGGAGAAGGGATTGTAACGTGGCCATCCCCCCGGGGGGTGGTTTCTCGCTTTCTGTCTCTCTGTCTTTCTGGCAAGCTCACGCGTCCTATAGCAAAAAAAAAAAAAAAAAAAAAAAATTTTCTTTTGTGTTTGCTGTAAGGCATGTGTGCTCGCCAGAGAAGACAGAGGCAGAGAGAAGAAAGTGTGAAAGCACCTTCCATCCCCAGGGGAGATGGCCATGCCACAATTCCTTCTCCTTTATTTTCTTCTCAGGATTTTGGACACACACACGCATGTGCCCAATATGTTTTTCAACTCACTGGGTCTAGGATGTGAACTGTGCAGTTGGCTATGTGGAATCCAGTCACCTTAATCACCATGCCTCCTGGTGACCTTAAATGTGTGCATAGTTTTTTCAATATATGCATTTCCCATGTCTTTTTTGGGGGGGAAGAATTATTTTATTCAACTTTATTTATTTATTTACTTACTTTGACCAGAGAGGGATAGAGTGAAAGAGAGAGGATGAGAGGGGGAAAATGAGAAAGCAAGCCACCACAGTTCTGGGACTCGAATTGTAGTTGTCTGTGTGGGAGTCCAGCACTCTTAGCCACCACGTCACCTGCTGGGCCCCCATGAACTTTAGAAAACTCCTTGAAGTACAGCAGTTACTCTTCGAACCGGTCTCTATCTGTGTGTTTCATCAGAATAACTAATGCTCTCCAGTCCTCTGTAAACACCCACTCATGCCGTCTGCAGCTGGCTGACCAGAGTATCATCCATGAATAGCTTTATTTATTCCCAAGTTTCTTTGTACCAATTGCACTTGAACCTGTAATCATATGATTTAATGAAATGCTATATGGTATGGTAACTTTATGAGGGAGAAAGAAAATGGTTATTTCTATGAAAACTAGGTCTAATGCTTGAAAAAATGATCAAAGTGAATTCTTCATTAACAACATTTGCTTTCAGATCAGGTAAATTAAGTAAACCAACTGTAACCAAGAAAAAAGATTCTGTAAAGATACCGTTACCAGAATGCTTTGGTAGATCTTTAAATGATAGTGCATTTTGAGTATGGCTTTGAAAAAATAAAATGGGGGCTCCAAAAAGCAGACCCAGGAGCAAGAGTACTTACCCCTACATGCAAAATTGGTTAACACATATAAATATAAGTTTTTTTTTTTATTGAAAATAAACTGCTTAAGGTGCATATACTTTTTCATATAATTTTCCATTCTGGTAGACATTTTAAGTTCATCATTCCACTGGACAGATAAGAGTGCTTTTGCTATGTGTGCAGAATTCGCTTATTGCCAGCATGCTAAATAAAAGAATGGAAACCCAGGGGATTAAGTGGTGATTTAATGCACGGGGTGGAAAAAAAGTGGTGCTGGCATTCCTACTACTGTACTATTCTGTGCCACTGGGGGGCAGCCATTACTAGTCAATCATAGTCCTCCTTTGCAATATTGAACACCAAGCAGCCATACCATCAATCAGTTGGCCCCTGAAATGAAATCTCTTTGCCAACCACGGTTTAAAGTAGGATAGCGACTTGGGCAATAGTCATGGGTTGGTTGGAAGTATACCAAGAAAATATGCAGGGGGTCAAATAGAGGATGGCCACCCTCACACAGGTTACTAGGATCTGTCTGGCAACCTCCCTCTCAAGGAAGCATCCTTTTGTCACCCTTCTTGTCACTCTGTTGATGCTTCCTTCAAAGCAAGCTACATTCTAGATGGACACGATGATCTCAGAGAGAGGGAAAGTTCTACTAAGCTACTTCTCAGAATCACTCTGGCTGAGTCCCTCCTCTCAGCAGCCTGGGTAACAGCTGGACTCTGGTGCATGATAGCAGTTGGACCCTGGTCACCACTTCCTAGCTATGACTACGGAAAATCTCTTAACCTCTCCAAGTTCCCATATTATCAATCGCAGGTTTATAAGGATTAAATGGATGGGAGGCACACAGGGCTGGCTTCCAATATCTTCACACTCTTTCCAGTGGGTTTTTTAAAAAACACAAATCCACAAACTCGATGAAACGTGGTGCATGTTTTTATGCTCAGTGTTCATAACTTTCATTCAATTCTCAAAGGAGTCTGGGATTAGAACAAAAGCAAAATGAAGCAAACTGGAGGCCAGCTGATGGCATAGTGGTTAAGGCACCTGAATCCCACATGGCTGACTGCATTTGAAAAATAAGCCAGGTGCTTGTGTGTGCATGCCCAAATACCAAGAGAAAAATGGAAGAGAAGGGATTGTCATGTGGACACACCCCCTGGGGGGGTGCTTTCTCTCTCTCTCTTTCTCACAAGCATAATGGCCTATAGCAAATTAAAAACAAAAAAAGTCAAGCAAAGCAAAACATGAAAAATTTAAACCTTTCTTGCTTTCTGCTTAGAGCAGCACTTCTCAAATTTTTAATGAACCACCCAAAGATCTTGTTAAAATGACAATCTATGGGATCACCAGATGACGTAATGGTTATGTTGATGGACTCCCACGTAGTTGACCATGGTTTGAGTCCTGGATCCGCGGGCTTAAAACTCACACTGGACACTTGCATGTGCGTGCCCAAAATACCAAGAGGAGAAGGAAAGAGAAGGAATGGTGGCATGGTCATCCCCTCTGGGGGGTGATTTCTCACTTTCGATCTCACTGTCTTTCTCTTGTCTCTCTGGCAAGTGCACACACCCTATAACAAAACAAAACAAAACAAAAATTCGAACTCTCTCTCTAAAAAAAATAAATAAAAAAAATAAACCTGGTCTGAATGGCAAGGACTAAAAAACCAAAAAATAATAAGTTCTGGCAGGGCTGTGGTGAAAGAGAAACTCTCCTACACTGTTAGTGGGGATGTAAATTAGTACAGCCACTGTGGAGAACAATATGGAGGTTCTTCAAAGACCTACTAATAGGACTACCATACGATCCAGCAATTCCACTCCTGGGTATCTACCTGAAGGATAAGAGAATGCTCAGTCAGAAAATTGCTTATCCATCTATGTTTATTGAGGCATTATTCACGATCGTAAGACATGGAACCAACCCTAATATCCATGAACAGATGAATGGATTGAAAAAGTGTGAAATACTACTCAGCCATAAAAAACAAACAAACAAAAAAACAAACAAACAAAAAACAAAACAAGAAGACACTGGCATTTGATAGAAAGTAGATGGATATGGAAGATTTACTGCTGAGTGAAGCAAGTCAGGCTATGAAAGAGAGACATTGATTGTATATCTCCACTTAATAAATACCAACCGTCCACACTCTGTGGTGGAAATTGAAAAATTAGAGGATATAGAAGCATGGAAATTGGTTATAGATACTGGAGACACTGTGGGAAGACAATGGGAGAAGTGAGAGAGTGTGAGGAAAGAAATCAAGGAGAAAAACAGAGAGGTAAGACATTTATGGAACATAGAAGAGGATGATTATCTATTGATGATAAGGTATATAGTATCCTCAACTGGACTGGTGTGAAGTGTAGTCATGTTGGGCAAATTCACTTTACAAGTTAAGTGATTGAATGTATAAAATAAATGAAAAATTAAAAAATATCAGTCTAATTTAGTAAGTCTTGGGTGGAACCCTGAGGTACAGAGTTCTGTGATTTTTGTTTTTGTTTTTTGGATTTATTTTTTTGAGAGGTTTTTGCTATAGGGCGTGTGCACTCGCCAGACAGACAGAGACAGACAGAGAGATAGAAAGCGAGAAATCACCCCCCAGGGGCGATGGCTACGCCGCAATCCCTTCTCCTCCATTCTCCTCTCGGGATCTTGGGCACGCAGGCACACGCGCCCGGCATGAGTTTAAGCCACTGGGTCCAGGACGCGAACCACGGTCGACTACGTGGGAGTCCAGCGATATAGCCATTATGCTAACTGCTGGTGCTGGTCCCTTTTCTTTCTTTCTTTCTTTCTTTCTTTCTTCTTTCTTTCTTTCTTTCTTTCTTTCTTTCTTTCTTTTTCTTTTCTTTTTTTTTTTTTTAGAGGTTTTTGCTATAGGGCATTCGCCAGAAAGACAGAGACAGAGAGACAAAAAGTGAGAAATCACCCCCCAGGAAGGATGGCCATGCTGCAGTCCCTTCTCCTCCATTCTCCTCTCGGGATCTTGGACATGCATGAACATGCGCCCGTTGTGAGTTTAAGCCACTGGGTCTGAGATTCAAACTGCAGTCGACTACATGGGAGTTCAGCAACATAGCCATTATGCCAAGTGCTGGTCCCTGTTTTTAGATTTTTGCCACAGGGTGTGTGTGTTTGTTGGAGACAGACAGAGACAGAGAGAGAGGGAAGTGAGAAATCACTCCCTAGGAGGGGAAGGGGAGTAGCTGCACTGCAATTTCTTTCTCCTCTTGGTATTTTGAGCATGGGTGCACATGCACCCAGTGTATTTTTCAAGCCACTGGGTCCCGGTCTTGAATCATGTAGTTGGCCATGTGCAATTCAGTTACGTTATCACCATCACCTGCTGGCCTGAGATTCTACACTCTTTTTTTTTTTTTTTGGAGAGATTTTTGCTATAGGGCGCATGTGCTCGCCAGACAGACAGAGAGAGAAATAGAGACAGAAAGTGAGAAATCACCCCCCAGGGGGGATGGTCACGCCGCAATCCCTTCTCCTCCATTCTCCTCTCGGGATCTTGGGCACGCACGCACACATGCCCCACATGAGTTTTAAGCCACTGGGTCCAGGATGCGAACCGCGGTCGACTGCGTGGGAGTCCAGCATTATGACTGGTTCCCGAGATTCTACATTCTTAATCAGTTTCCAGTTGATACTGATCACTACTCCGCTTTTGAGTAGTGAGGGTTTAAAGCATTGGTCTTAGTCTGTTTGGATTATTTCTTGTAACAAAATACCACACACTGGGTTGCTTATAATTGACAGATAATTATTTCTCATAGTTCTGGAGACTGGGAAAGCCAAGGTGCTGGCTGACGGAGGTTTGGTGGAAGGCCTGCTTTCTGGCACATAGATGGTGCCTTCCTGCTCTGTTCTCATAGGACAGAAGCAGGTAGGGGTTTCTCTGGGACCTTCTTTTTGTAAGGGCATGAATCCCATTAATGAGGGCTCTGCCCCTATAACCTAATCACCTCTTAAAGGCCCTACCTCTCATACATTACCTTGTGGAACAGAACGTCAGTATGACAATTTTGGGAGAACAACACAAAGCATCTATACCTTTATTTTCTTCTGTGGCATGGAGAGGCACTATAACATGAGCTACAGAGTCAGGCGGCCTGGTTTGTTTTCTTCCTTTATCCCATTTATAATGTTGGTCAAGCTGCTGAATTTTCTATCTCAATTTCCTCATCTTTAAGATGAGGGAAATAACAATCCCTTCCCCTCCATGATGACCTTCTCTTAATAGGGTTGATGTGAGGGTCACATGAGTTTATAACAATACTTGGGGCATAATATGTGTTCTGTAAACACCAGCTGTTATTCTTAGTTTATTTAGTAACTTGTGAGTACACTCTTAGTTGTTAGTGCCACACCCTTAGGTAATCTCATGTTGCCTGGATTGTGGGGCCAACAGGTGGCATGGTGACTAAGACATTGGATCCACATGACTAGCTGTGCAATTTGAGTCCCAGACCCGGTGGCTTGAGAATCATGCCAGGTGTGTGTGTTTGCGTGCCCAAAATTCTGAGAGAAGTAGGGATTGTGGCATGGCCATGAATTACATTGTGTCCAAAGCACTATCTCCAGTACTTAAGTATCCAAAAGTCTTGGAAAACAAAATATCCCTCTCTTGGGGAAATAGATACAGCAGGAAAAAGCAAACAAAAATTAAGAAACAAGCTAGGCAACCCACTTTTCTACAGAACTATTTTCTCTATCCGATTCCTAATCCACACTTATGAGACCTAGCTCAATAATATACTAATTAAGGTGGAGTGCTTCTATAGAGTGGTCATCAAATGGGTCACAACGTAATATGGGTATTGTTACACCAAAAGAAGCATGAAGGAACAAAAGATGTATGAGACTGAGATGAGGAAGACCTTCTCCTGCCACAATTTTACTTCTCCCGTCAGTGTGCAATCTCCAGAATTACATTCTTTTCTGAGAGACCATGTGGAAACAGGATCCCCCCTCCCCCCATTTAAGTCTGCCTTCTGGATGTAGGTTGTTGTTATTTTTGAGGAAATCAAAGCTTGTGGTTAAATGGTGAAGCAAAAATATCTTCATTAGCATTTAGTTCTTCTTAAAAATTGGTTTAGGTGGGGCCAGCAGTTGGCATGTTGATTAAGGTACTGGATTCCCAGTACCTGTGTCCATCCTGGACACAGAGGCACAAAGAGAAACAGCTTCAACAGGGTCTCCTCATGCTACCGCCCCCTTTCTCCAGCCCTCCAGCTCCTCAGAATCCTGAGTGCTTGCGCTAACCCAGGGATAGGAACCTGTGGTCAGCCATTCAGTCCTGCAGGGCACGTGCATTCTTGCAGTACCACAGTGGCTGGACCATAGAATGTTTTCTTTTAATATCAATATGATTGAGGTACAATTTACATAAAATAAAAATGTACCCATTTGAAATGTACAATTCAATGAGTTTTTAGAGCTGCTTAAGATTGTGCAAAAAACATTATAATCAGGATCAGTAAGTGGTGTGGTGGTTAAGGCACTGGACACTCCCACATGGCTGACCATGGTTTGAGTCCTGGATCTGGTAGCTTGCTTTCTTACTTTCCTTCTCTCTCTCTCTCTTTCTCTCTCTCTCTCTCTCTCTCTCTCTCTCTCTCTCTCTCTCTCTCTCTCTGTGTGTGTGTCTCTGGTCAAATTAAAATGAATGAATAAATAAAATTAAGAATAAATAATTCTTTAAAAAAAATGCAAAATCAAAACGTAGAACATTTTCGAGATTCCCCTAAGATTCTCTTGTGCCCTTTTGAAGTTCTTCCTGCCCTAGGCAACCACTGATGTAGTTTCTATCAGCAGAGAGTCATTTTGCCTGTTTTGGACCTTCATGGAAATGGAATCTTATGACTATCCTATTTTATGTCTGGCTTGTTTTGCTCAACGTAATGTTTTTGAGTCATTATTTTTGTTATATGTATCACAACTATCAGTAGCAGAATCTTTAAAAAAAAAACTCTCTCAAAAATGTTAGCCATGGGGCCGGCAAGTGGCATGGTGGTTAAAGGCGCTGGACTCCCACATGGCCGACCACGGTTCAAGTCTCGGACCTGGTGGCTTGCTTTCTCACTTCCTCTCTCTCTCTCTGTGTCTCTGATCAAACTGGAAAATAATAATGATAATAATAATAAATAAAGTTAAATAAAATAATTCTTTAAAAAAAAATGTTAGCCATTATTGTATACATTATATTTTTTTTATTTTGAGGGTCTGATTTTTTTTTATTAATTATTTATTTGCATTCATTCACTGAACACCATCACAGCACACAAGATGCAATTTCCCATCCAGAATACACTGTATAATGGCTTAGTCATACATGTTATCCTCACAAATAAGTTTCCATTTCTTATTTCACGTATATATATGATACATATATCCATCCCCTATTTCTCATCCTTTGCCATAGCTCACCCTCCTCCCACTCTACCTCTGATATCTGCAGTTGATTTCTATTCCTTTTTTTCTCTATATTATATTGGTTAACAAAATATCTTAATTGATATAACTACTTTCAATAGCAAGTTCAGCTGATATATAAATATCTGTGAACAAAGGTTTGACTTTAGGCATGGAACTGTGAGTAGAATGAATATACTATAAAATAGCACCTAGCTGAGGCTTATATAGCTTACTATGGTCATTAAATAGGTATTTTAAAAATATTTATTTAATTTAAAGAAAGGCAGTTTTAGCTTTAATAAATCAAAATTTAAAAAAATGTTAAGAGAACTTTGCTTAAGACTAAAATCCAGAAAGCAGGTTGGGATTATGTTCAAATAGTAGTTACCTGGATCTGTCGACAATTCAGGAGAAGAAAAGCATCCTTATCTCTGGACTACAAAGCAGAAAAAGATAAGTATTGTTTTAGTCAAAAGCTATAAAATTCTATTTCATCAGCTTAGTCTCATGTACTTAATCTAACTTCTGTTGTGGTCCAAGCTTTCTAGTCATCTGATGGGTTATACGCTTCTTCCTAATTTCTAGAAGTTCAACTTGAGCATTCAGGGGCATGCAGGAGGAGGTGGTCTGCAATCTCTTTGCCATTCTGTTTTTATCTCTTTGTGCAGCAGATTCAGTATGTATAGAGGAGTATGTTAACCCTAATAGTATTTGGATGTTTGGCTATGGTTCCCTTAGACTCGTCTAGACACTCAGTGAATGGAGATTGAGCAGCCAAGTCATGAGATAAAAGAAAAAGATTAAGAAGCAGAGAGAGAGAGAGGGAACCAGCAGTTAGCGTAATGGCTATGTCACTGGACTCCCACGTAGTCGACCGCGGTTCGCGTCTCGGACCCGGTGGCTTACAACTCACGCTGGGCGTGTGTGCGTGCGTGCCCAAGATCCCGAGAGGAGAATGGAGGAGAAGGGATTGTGGCGTGACCATCCCCCCTGGGGGGTGATTTCTCGCTTTCTGTCTCTATGTCTCTCTGTCTGTCTGGCGAGCGCACGCGCCCTATAGCGAAAAAAACCTCTCAAAAAAAAAAAAAAAAAAAAAGAAACAGAGAGAGAGAAAAACAAAATGAAGAAAGAGAAAAAGAAGAATAAAAAAAGAAAAAAAGAACCAAAAATTTATTAAAAAAAACAACTCAGCCGCAATGGAGGAGTCTTCTTCTGAAGGCCTGCCCCTTGCCTCTCCTAGAGGGGAGAGGGAAAGGGGATTATTAGTAAGATAAAGGAGGATCTAAAAGCCAAGAGAACACTTTAACTTAAAAAGCTTTAAAAAGGAAAAATTACAAAAAATGAGAAGACAGAGAGAGGCAGAGAGAGACAGAAACAGAGAGAAGGATAGACAGGTGCCCTACCATTCAAGACTTGGGGCTGGAGGATGAATTATCAGTAGAAAATTTACATTTCTCTTATTCCCTGAAATCACTAGTTCTCAGCAGCAATGGAGGAATCTTCTTCTCCATTATAAAATAATAACATATGTTTTGTGAAGCATTTTATAAATAATTACTTAATTTAATTCATTTATTATTATAATTAAAAAATAAAAAGAAATTTGATGAGAGAGAGAGAGAGACAGAGGGAAAGTGAGAAAGCAAGCCGGCAGGCTTGGGACTTGAACTGTGGTCTGCCATGTGGGAATCCAGTGCCCCAGTCATCACACCATCTGTTGGTCCCAACTATGAATCATTTCTTTCTTTCTTTTTTTTTTTTTTTCTTTCCCCCTCCCACTCAGCCTGGTCCCAGAAGCTTGGAGACAATTTCCCCACACCCTATGAAACATAAAAAAAAAAAAAAGTTTATTTATTTCTTTCATGAGTGAGAAAGACAGAGACAGAGAGAAAGAGACAACATTCTAATAGAGTCCTAACAATGCAATCTACCCCCGGCTTCAGCCAGCTCCAGATCATGGCATATACATGCCCAGAGTACTCAGGGAGGTATCTGGACTTCAACTAGGAACCTTCTCAGGTGAAACTGCTTTGCTGAGGAGGACATTTTGCCACTGTACCACTGTCTCATCTGTGTGTGCATGTGTGTGTGTGTGTTTTAATACAAGCTAACTCGAGTTAGGAGTACCACTAAATGCTGAAATGGTTGCATAACTATGAACTATCAATAGTTTATATGTGAGGGCTGTGTGGAGTTGTGGGAAGATTGGTCACAGTGTTGGTGTTGCCTGACTTTGAGTCTGAATGAAGTCTGTCACCCATGGAGTCTGTTTCTCCATTGTTCTAGCCTTTATTGTGTCCCCACCCACTGTAGGTCTGACACACCTTTCATTTGGGGCTGGTCACTGAGCTGTGGAGCCAGCAGAGGGAGCAGGAGTCAATAAAAGAACCCTAGGACTTGGCCAAAGTCTTAGAGGGGCACAGAGGTCATTGAGGTTCAGAGCTCAGTAAGCACTTGGTGGACTGATTTTTTTTCTTTTTTTTTTTTTTTTTTTGAGAGAGATATTTTTGCTTTAGGGCACATGCGCTCACCAGAGAGACAGAGAGACAGAGAGACAGAAAGAGAGAAATCATTCCTCTGTGGGGAATGGCCATGCCAAAATCCCTTCTCCTCCATTCTTCTCCTGGGATCTTGGGCACACACACACATGCACGGTGTGAGGTTTAAGACACTAGGTCCAGGACTTGAACCACAGTCAACTATGTGGGAATCCTGTGATATAACCATTATGCCATCTGCTGGACCTGTGGGCTGATTTTTAAACTTACGGCTCTGGAATGAGCCATAATTTTGCAGATGTCAGGGTGTAATTTCAGGGGTATGTGTGTGCGTGTGTGTGTGTGTGTAAGTGGGATCTTATTGCAAAAAAAGGAGGAGTATAAACAAATAAGACATCTCTGTGTTTTTAAAAGCAGTTAACTGATTTTGCTTTGAAGCTAGATGTATATAAACACAGCTAAATGGGCATTTCATGCCTTGGAAATCCCCTCACCTACCATCCCCTTGACACTCTCAGCTCACAGAATTATTTTCTACCCACTTTTCCTCTATAGACATAATTGATGTTGTATGAAATATTCATAGTTTTATAGTTGATCCTCAAGTTCTTTATAATATCTGTGTGGTCTTATAAACAAATAAAGTAGATTCACAATCAAACTGTCACCATGCCAACATGTGGCATGGTTGTTAAGGTGCTGGACTGCCACATAGGTGACCACGGTTCAAGTCCTAGAACTGGCAGCTAGCTTTCTTACTTTTCTTCTCTCTGTCTTTCTCTGGTTGAGTACATGTATCCTATAGTAAATTAAACCAATAATAATAATAATAAAATTAAATAATGTTTTGAAAAAATTTATTTAAACTTTAAATAATTTAGTCTTTAATGGTTACCACCTGAGAGAAGAATTAGAAATAAAAAGTTAAAATGGCTTTTTTTGGAGTGTTCTTTTCAAGGGAAAAACCCTGCAAAACAAAATTAGATGGAGTCATGAGAAATATATAGAATCATTAAAAATAGTGTGTGCTAAATATGCCATTCTTTGAAAATAGTATTGAGTTTTTAAAAGCAGTTAACTGATTTTGCTTTGAAGCTAGATCTATATAAACACAGCTAAATGGGCATTTCATGCTGTGGAAATCCCCTTGCCTACCATCCCCTCGCCACTCTCAGCTCACAGAATTATTTGTTTTCTACCCACTTTTCTTCTATAGACATAATTGATGTGGTATGAAATATTCATAGTTTTATAGTTGATCCTCAAGTTCTTCTCTTTATAATATCTAACAATCCAAAACTGAAAGAGGAATTAGGTTGGACCTGGATTGCAAAGAAGTGTTCTGTTGATGTTTGAACACCACCCCTACCTCTTCCGCTATAAAACATTGTTCTGTAATAACCACTTTGGTGAATAGTTTTGTAATTTTCAAACTAGCTCAGTAACATGACACATGCAAATAGAAAAGTTAAATATTCTGTAAGTGGCATCTTTCAGGTAAAATTAGAAAAGCAATAAAACTTGTGAAAAGAAAGCTCTTGCTGAGACATGTGAAAGGAGCAGAAGGAAGGGGGTGAGGGTAATGAGAAGAAAATAAAGGAAAGGTGGAAATGAAGGGAAGCCTGTTTGGACAACCTGTACCTACATCTCCTGTCAGAAAACTTTATTTCACTTCTCAAAACATGATTTGAAAAACTTTTATCTGGTTTGATCCATGGGTTGGTGGTTAAGGTGGCTGAATCTCACATGTCAGGACTGTGCAGTTCGAATTTCAGGCACAGTGGCTTGAGAAACACACCAGGCACATGTGGATGTATGCCCTAAATCCTGAAAGGAGGGAGAAATGGAGAAAGGGTTGCAGTGTGACCATCCTTCTTGCTTCCCCTCTCTCTGACTCACTCCAGAAAACCCATGTACCCTCTGGCAAATGAGAACAAAAACAAAATAACATTTTTAATTTGTGAAATTTTAATTGTTTAGATTTGTGGTACTCTGTTACACAGAAATAGAAAACTCTTACACCAAGACACTCTGCCTTCTCCAACAAGGTATTAATATAATATTTATTTCTTTACTACAGTTAGATGAGGTCTTTTATTTCTTCTTTTTTCCACTCTCTATTATGAGGACCACTGAAACACTCTGTATTAAGTTGCGAGGGCTGTTGTAGCGAAGTATTCTGAGGTACTAAGACTTAGGACTTCAGCATGCTTTTT
Source organism: Tupaia tana (assembly GCA_026018925.1). Lineage (NCBI taxonomy): Eukaryota > Metazoa > Chordata > Mammalia > Scandentia > Tupaiidae > Tupaia > Tupaia tana. The sequence goes on from JAKSZU010000013.1 coordinate 24,029,333, forward strand.
GTTTTTGTTTTTGCCCTAGGGGGCATGTACTTGCTGGAGAGAAACAGAGAGACAGTGAAAGGGAAAGTGAGAAATCACCCCCTGGGAAGATGGTCATGCTACAATCCCTTCTCCTCCACTCTCCTCTTAGGATTTTGAGCATACATACACATGTACCCGGTGTGATTTTCAAGTCACTGGTCCAGGACTCAAACCATGGTTGGACATGTGGGAGTCCAACACCTTAATCATCATGCCACCTGCTGGTCCCCAACATGTCTTTTTTGCAGGGTAAAGGTAAGTATACAATTTAACCTGTAACTCTTTCATCTGGCTTCTCCTTCAACTTTTGGGTTTAACTGAGACAATACTATACTTTTTGGAATAGTCCAAGAGTTCTGTAAAAGTTATACAGCATTTCTAGATAAGATATTTTTTTAAAGAATTACTTTATTTAACTTTATTTATTTATTTTTAATTTGACCAGAGGGAAAGAGAGAGAGAGAGAGAGAGAGAGAGAGAGAGAGAGAGAGAGAGAGAAAGTGAGAAAGCAAGCCACCAGGTCCGGGACTTGAACCACGGTTGGCCATGTGGGAGTCTAGCACCCCCAACCACCACGCCACCTGTCAGCCCCTCTAGATAAGATTTTAATTTCAAATGCACACATACACACCTAACTCTCTCTCATAAATCTACTAATTCCTCTTATTTTTCTTTTCTTTTGAGATCTCCATTTTCTTTCTGCTTTTTTTTTTTTTTTTTTGTAAGTATTTGTGTTCTTAAATATCAGTCTATAACTGAGGTTATGTTTGGTCTGTGTATTTAGGACTCTTACTTTTTTGTTTGTTTTCTCTCAGTAATCTGTATAAGCTGTATCTTATAATTTCCACTGCTGCAGATGACAAGTCTGATGTCAGTCGATTATTCCTTCACAAGGAAGTTGTTATTTTTGTTTAGAAGCTTGTAATTTTTTTCCACATCAGGATATGCATAGATGTCTCTGTTTTCTCATCTGTTCAATTTGGGTCTAGGTGAACCCTGTCCATTTTCAAGTGTATCCTCCTCCAGGTCTGCCAGGGTTGGTGCATTAGGAAGTTCATACATGAAAGACTGGTTGCGTTAGGTCAGTTTTGAGATGCAGTTACTTGCCATGCTGCCCAGAGGAATGTCGTGTTAAATGAGCTTCACACTCCAGGTCATGTGAAGACCACTGGACTTCAGATAAAAGTTCTTCATGTCCTCAGGCTGGCTGGCTGGCTGGCTGGCTGGCTGGCTGGCTTGATTTATTTATTTATTTATTTATTTATATTTTTATTTATTTATTTATTTTTGTCACCATGAATAAAGTAATCTGATCTTCAGCAGGGGCTTTTTCTTTCTTTCCTCATCCTCTTCCAATTTTTTGCCATAGAGTCCATGTTCTTGCCAGAGAGATGGAGAAAGTAAGAAATCACCTCCTGGGGGGATGGCTACAGGCCGTCCTTTTCTCTCTGAATTTAGATCCGGCACACACACACACACACACACACACACACACACACACACATGCTCCCTATGACTTTCTCAAACCTCGGGTCAAGACCTCCAACTAAGGAGCCAACCATATGGAATCCAGCCGCCTTAACCGCCACACCCCCTGCTGGCCTTTTCTACGAAGGTCCCCTGGGTCGCAGCGGGGTAAGAGGGCGGGATGCCGCGGGGCATGCTGGGAGCTGGAGTTCTGGCCCTGAGGGCGCGGTCCCTGGCGGGGCCGCGGGGGTGGTCCCGCGGCCTGAGCTGGGCTGCCGGCTGGTTCCCACGCCGGCCTGTGCCTGGCCTGTGCCCGGCCTGTACCCGGCCCATGCCTGGACTGTGCCCGGCTTGGCGTCTCCCCGACGCAGCCTCCCCTCAGCGCGCACCCGCTCGCCCGCGCAAGCCCGGCGGGCCTCTGGGAGCATCTTTATGACCATCCTTTTGAACTCGCTGTCAGGTAAGTCGCATACCTACATTTTCTGAGGATCAGCTTCCGGAGGTTTATCTTTTTCGTTTCCTTGGACTAATCCAACCAAACTCGGAGAGGGGTTCCTCTTACCTAATGTGCAGAAAATATAGAGAATGAAAAAAAAAGAAGAAACAGGGCCAACACCCTATTGAGCAAGTTAGACAAAGTTTAGCGACAGAGCATCTGGCTGGGGTGATGGGTTCTGACTCCCTTAGCCACTAGGCTACAGGACTGGTCCAAAATTGTTAATTTTATGTTATGTAAATGTTGCCTAAAAGAAAAAGTTACATGGGCTGACGTCATGGTGCAGAGTGCACTGAAGCCAGATTCCACCTGGCCTACCACAAAATCTCAGCCACGATGAGTGCAACAACATGTTCCAGATCCTGATGGGATGAGGAAAAGGAGGAAAGGGGATTGTGGCATGACCACGCTTTATTGGATGGTGCCTTCTCCCTCCCCCCACCCAACACCTGCAAGCATACCTGCCCTCTGGCAATGAAAGAAAAAAGGTTAGGTACTATACAATTCCCTTTATATGATATTCTAGGAAAAGCAAAATGTAGGAGCAGAGAGAAGGTCAGTGGTTGTCAGGGATTGAGATGAGAATAATATTTGGTCACAAAGGAGCAACGCAAGAGAATTTGGGAGAATGTTGGAACTAAATCTTGGTTGTGGTGGTGGATACATGCCTTTCTGCATTTGTCAATAGAATTATATATCATATAAAGTAAATCTTACTGTATGTAAGTATGAGTATTTATTTTTATTTTTATTTTTTTTCTTTTTTTGGAGAAGTTTTCGCTATAGGGTGCATGCGTTCGCCAGAAAGACAGAGAGAGACAGAGAGACAGAAAGCAAAAAATCACTCCCCGGGGAGGGGGGATGGCCATGCCGCAATCCCTTCTCCATTCTCCTCTCGGGATCTTGGGCACGCACGCATAAGCGCCCGGCGTGAGTTTAAGCCACTGGGTTCAGGACTTGAACCGCGGTCGACTACATGGGAGTTCAGCAACATAGCCATGACGCTTACTGCTGGTCCCAAGTATGAGTATTTAAACATGAACAAAACCAACATCACTGTAACATAGCTGGTAAAACCAGTGATTAACTAGATAAGAAAGTAAAGTGATTAGCGTGCATTCTGTTTTCTCAGCAATAAGACAGAACTAGTCATAGTGCTTATCTGATAGAGCTGTTATGAGATTCTGCTTCACTCTGTCTAACACTTGTATTGAGTGACTTCTCAATAAATGCTAACTATTATTAGTAGTAAAATGTGCCATTAAACACACAGACTTTGAAACAAGGATGCCTGGCTCTAAAATCTGTTTTGTCCACCTGCTAGTTGTGTGTTTTGGTTGGTCTTGAGTAAGTCGTTTTGCTTCTGCTCTTCTTAGTTCTCTTCTTTTTAACACGTTGTCAAGAGTACTGACTTTGAAGCATTTTAAGGCTAGTGTAGTTAACTGCTGTACTGAACCCAGAACAGGGCCTACCTCTGAGCTATCAAGAGGGGAAGTATAAGGAAATGGAGTGAGATGGACAAGCTCCGGAAGCACCTGTGCATTCAGGAGGGGAAGGGAGTGAGTGAGTGTGTGTGTGTGTGTGTGTGTGTGTGTGTGTTGGTGGTGGTGGAGGCGGAGGACTGGGGCTGGTGCTGGTTTCAGTGTTATCTAAATGAGTTGTACAGATAAGGTGAATGAAAGAATGGACAAGGAACAGCAAGTCTTACAATTTCTCAGATAAGCCTTTCAAAGAACGTTTCCCCCATGCTAGAGTCAAGGGGTAAGGAGCTGGGATGGAGAAATACCTGGCTTTTCAACACCAAGGGAGCTAAAAGAGAGAGTTAAACTTGGTCCTGTGTCAGTGTGGTGTCAAAAGCAGGGTGAATTAGCGTTTAAGAAGTGTGAATGTTTAAAGCAAAGTAGGCCATGAGGTGAGAGGACTAAATAGAGAAATCTGGAGACCTAGTTTAGTGATTCACATCTCTACTAAGCTAGCTGAATGAAAAGGGGCTGTTTCTCTGTTGTGTGCATGGCCACTCGCGTGGACTCTAGCGGCTGCCTTGCCAATGCCCACCATGACAGCGAGAGAGGACTAGCCAGCAAACGTCTGTTGTCTCAATGCCTGTGAGCTCATACTCTTTTACTGGTGGGTTGGCAGTGCTCTAATCACTGAGCCCCTCTTGGATTTATTTTGAAAATAATTATTTTATTTAACTTTGTTTGTTTGTTTGCTTATTTATTTAAATTTGACCAGAGAGGGACAGAGAGAGAGAGGAAAGTAAGAAAGCAAACTCGACTTGCAGATTCCTATCTTTTTCCTGTGTCTCTACGTGGTCTTCCCTCCATGTCTGTGTCCTGATCTCTTCTTGTGACAGCAATCATATTGGATTAGGGCCTATCCCTAGGACTTATTTTAATTTAATTACCATTTTAAGGTCCTGTCTGCAAATTCATTCACATCCTAAAATACGGGGAGTGAGGACTACGGATGGTCACTGACTTAAAACGATTCAACTTATGATTTTTTGGCTTTCTGAAGATGTGAAAGTGATATGCATTCAGTAGAAACTTTGAGTACCTACCCAACTATTCTGTTTTTTACTTTCTGTTTAGTATTCAATAAATTTAATGAGCTAGTCAACATTTTATTATAAAACAGACTTTGTGTTAGATAATTTTGTCCAACTACAGGCTAATGTAAGTGTTCCGAGCATGTTTAAAGTGGGGTAAGCTAAGCTGTGGTGTTTGGTAGGTTAGGTGTAGTAAATGGATTTTAGACTTAAGATATTTTCAACTCACAATAGGCTTATTGGGATCTAATCTTAGAGTAAGTTGAAGAGTATTGTATGACTTGTGAGTTTTTGGAGCGCATAATTGAGCCCGTAACAGAATTGAAGTGGCTCCTTTTTTAGGGGATGATATCTCTGCTCTAGAAAATAAAGAGAGAACAAAGGTAGAGCTTAGGTAAAAAGAAGAAAAAAATGAATCTGCTTAAACTTTCTGGGTTTAGTATAGTCGTTAAGGTTAAGAAGCCAGAGAGAAATGTGAGTAATCTGAAACCAAATCTGCATTTATTCATAGCATCCCTTCTGGACACATAACTTTCTTTTTTTTAATAGTTATTTATTTAATTTTATTTGTTCATTAATTTATTTTAATTTGACCAGAGAGAGATACACACACACACAGAGAGAAGGAAAGTGAGAAAGCAAGCCACCAGGTCCGGTATTCGAATTCTAGTAGGCCATGTGGGAGTATCCAGCGTCTTAACCACCATGCCACCTGCTGGTCCCCTCACATAACTTTCTTAAACTTGTGGATGCATTGAGGCTGTTTGAGGATTTGAAATCCTTGGTCATCTTCTCCTCGGGACATGATGAATATATTAGGTTGTCAGAAAAGCATGACACATTTTTACATGGAAAAACGTAGAAAAATATGACTTTTCCAACCGCCTAATATTATTTTATTTAATTTATCACCAAATTATTAAATATTTCTGCAAAAGCTAAGCAAATTGAGAGCAGAGATGTTAGAATTGTCTTAAGTAACAGTGGGGTTGAAAGATGAAGAAGTGGTGTGGTAACAGTGTTGTCTGCTTTGATCATATTACTCCTGATAGGCTGGACACATCCTATTCTCTGCTAAAAATAAGAAGCAGCAGCCGGACAACTTATATGAGATTTTACTGCGATGAAATAAAAGAGGATTTCTCTCTCCTCTGCCCAAGGAATGGACATTCATAGGATGCAGTCTGACCTCTTCCAGTCACATCAATGAGGCCTACAAGTTTTGTAATAAACCGATTTCCTTGACCAGAGAGCCCAGGTCTGTGTATGTTGCCTCTGCCCATCCAGTAGATGGTGCCATTTTCCTAGGAAGATTCATATTTCTGAGCTAGATTGAACTTGAACTGCCATTTTGCTGTTGATGCTGTAGGGACCATGCTCATAGGGTGCTGTATAAGTGATCATAGGTAACCAATTTCTGTTTTAGAAAATTCTAGTGATCTTACCAGCATTAAACAAACTGAAATCTTCAAGCTTTTCAGTTTAAGTAAAAATGATTATTTATTTTTTAAAAAGAATTATTAAAAAAATCTTATTTATTATTATTATTTAATTTGATGAGAGAGAGAGAGAGCGAGAGCGAGAGCGAGAGCGAGAGAGAGAGAGAGAGAGAAACCGAGAAAAGAAGCCTCCAGGTCCAGGACTCAAAACACAGTTGGCCACATGAGAATCCAGAGTCTTAACCAATGCGCCACTTACTGGCCCCCCAAAGTATTTAGTTTTTAAACTTAGGGATCATTGGAAAAACAATCTTAGTATTTTCTTTTAGAAAAATATTTGACGATGCATACTTCACTTCTTTTCTCAGGGCATATGTGTGTGCGCACACACACACTCACACACACACACTCCTTTTGTACCAATGTATTTTAGTAAATCCAGTTGTCTTTTCTTTGAAGGGCTCTCTCATGGCCTCTCACTATTATATCTGGTGGCAGACTGAATTCTGTAGTAAAATAGTATATTTGGAGGAATGAGTAGTTCTGAATAGTTACTTTTACTTTTGATAGGGAGATGTAGCTGTGTATTTGTCTTTTAAAGTATGAATGGTTTTCTTAAAAAAAAAAAAAATTCTCGGGAAGGTGGATGGTTCTATTGGGAGGTGTTCCAGAGTACTCTGGGCATGTGTGCCCGTGGTCTGGGGCGGGCTGAAGGCTGGAGGTGAATTGCAATCTTCAGACCTTGTCGAGGGTGCCATATCTCTGTCTCTCTCTCCCTTACGGAATAAATAAGTACACTGTAAAAATGTAATCCCATGTATGGTCAGACAAGATTCTGACAAATTTATTAGTCATATTTGGCTATCACATTCACATTTCTTATATCTTTCTTGTGTTCTGATTTTGTATCCTTTGTTCTTATTTCATTGGTGCAATGTCTTCTAATATTGCTGTGGTTTAATACATTTTACAGTTTTCCTTTGTTTTCTGCATTGTTTCTGTATCCTACAAATAACATTTTTCTGTTTGTTTCAGTCTATTCAAGAGGAGACTTTCCTCACATTTCCAGTAGTCTGTGACTGTGTAATGATAGGTTAGAGCAAGTAGTTTGGTGGTTAAGGCGCTGGACTACCACATGGCTGAGCATGTTTCAAGTCCTGGACCTGGTGGCTTGAAAATCATGCCGAGCCATGTGTGTGTGTATGCCCAGAATCTCCGGAGGAGAGTGGAGAAGGGATTGTGGCATGGCCATCCCTCTAGGAGATGTCACTGTCTCTCTGTCTCTGGTGAGCACACGTGCCTTTTAGCAAATTAAAAAAATAGCAATAGGGGCCAGCAGGTAGCATGGTGGTTAAGGTGCTGGACTCCACATGACTCACTGTGGTTTGAGTCTTGGGCCTGGTGGCTTGCTTTTCTCACTTTCTCTATTTCTCTGGTGAGAACACATACCCTATACCAATTGTAAAAAATGATGAATAAAATTAAATAAGCAATTCTTTTAAAAAATAATAAATAAAATAAAAAATAAGAAAGAAGCAAGCAGAAGTATATGTATCCATTCATTCATTTATTTATTTATTTAAAATTTTTGCAATAGGTCATATGTGCTCAGTGGAGAGAGACCGAGAGATTGTGAGAAGGGAAAGTGTGAAATCAGCCCTGCTCCCTGACCATGAACAATCCCTTCTCTTCCATTCTCGTGGGATTTTGGGCATGCATGCACACATGCCTGGCCTGATTTTCAAGCTGCCAGGTTCAGGACTCGAACCATGGTCACCTATGTGGGAGTTCAGTGCTTTAACCACCATGCCACCTGCTGGTCCCTTGTTCCTTTATATTTAACTGAAAATCTCAAGCAGTTTAAATATTCATTGGGAAAATATATTTTGTTTGTGAAATATATGAAGATCCCCTAAAGCCCTTCCATAGATCCCTATATTGTGTCATAATTACCTAACCATTGCCCTAGTGTTGGGCGTTTAGATGGTTTCTAATCTGATATTACAATAATGACACCATGAGCATTTGTATGCATAAATTCCATCCACTGTTATGGCTATTTTTTAGTTTAAATTATTTAAATTTGCACTTATTCAAGTGTATTTTTTTCTGCCATATATACATTTTTAGTTTTGCTATAGGGCATGTGAGTTTGCCAGAGAGGGAGAGAGAGAGAGAGAGAGAGAGAGAGAGCGCCACCCAGGGATATAGCCAGGCTACAATACTCTCTCTTCCATTCCCTTCTTGGGACTTTGGGCATGCTCAAAGAACCAGCCTAAAGAATCATGCCAATTCTTGGGACCAGTAAATGATGTAATGGTTATATCACTGGACTTCCATGTAGTCCACTTCAATTTGAGTCCTGGACCTGGTGGCTTAAAACTCACACCAGGCACTTGTGTATGGGTACCCAAAATCCCAAGAGGAGAATGGAGGAGAAGGGATTGTGCTGTGGCCATCCCTCAGAAAGTGATTTCTCACTTTCTGTCTCTGTGGCGAGTGCTCACACTCTATAGCAAAAACCTCTCAACAAAAAAAAAAAAAAAAAAAAAAAAAAAAAAGAATCACACTGATTCTCAAACCTCTGGGTCCAAGACAGGAACCACACCACACAGTTAACCATGTGTGATCCAGCCGTCCAACCCACACCACCTTTTGGCTTCAACAGTGCCTCTCACCAGACTCACCTTTACCACTTGAGACAGTTTTAAGTGAAGCTGTGCTGCAAATTACAAATGCCACTGAATCCCAGTCTTCAACTTCTCCCTAGTCAAGGAGCAGTTATTAAGTAGCCAAGTTATAAGGCCATTGTTTCTCCAGTAGAACATTTAGCTCCCCAGAGCAGGTGTGTGTACCTCTTATTAGGAGGTGTGAATAGGAGATATAAAACTCACCACAGTGGGTAATGAACTATGATTTTTCAAATTGAATATTTGACTTTACCTTTTCTGATTCTTGAGCTTATTCTTGGTATTTTCCTCCACCTCTTACCCTTTCAAATTACCACTTTAATGAGAAGAATTCCAAACACTGCTTCGGAAGAGTGCTTCCTGGAAAAAGCCCACTATGTTTTGGGGGTTATTGCTTAGAATGCAGACACGATGCTGGTTTTATGAAGCTGTATGACTTCAAAAGGGCAGGACCGTGGGAATGGACAACGGGATGTAAAGATTGTGAACTGTATCTTTGTTGAAAATAATATTACCCCATCATTTATCAAATGTTCTTAGTTACTGCAGAAATAGTTCAGTGAAAACTACGTTTATATGTAAGGGTACTTTAAAAAGTTCATGGAAAATGGAATTAAAGTATGAGTTTATTTTGGTGAAAAATATTGAAATTCATGTGTACAGTTTTTTTAATAATATGCATTTTCCATGAAAATGTGAAGACTCCTTGCAAAAGATTAGAGACTATTCAGTGTCTTTAGTCCTTTAGCCTACTTTTAATAGTGTAACTGCCTGACATCTATTAGCTTGCTACTGATTTCATTCAGATCAGTGACAAATGAACACATCCTTAATGAATACATCCTCATCTTTCAAGATCTAAATGCAGAATATCCCCCACAAAATTACCCCATGATAATTCCTTGGGGTTTCTGAAGGTTGTTCTTTACTAAGAACTTGAACACATAGATTTCTCATGGCCACAAGATCAATGATGGTTAAAGTGATCTGAGCTTACGTCTTGGCTCTTGGTTTTCCATTCTAATGAGAATTTCTGTGATAAAGAAGCAATGATTTGAATAAACAAACATTTACTGAGTACCAACTGTGTGCAAGACCTAGTGAGGCTGTTCTCGGTGCACTATTTGAGTAGAACACTCTGTGTGCACTGATGCAGGGAACAGAGGCCGGCAGGGTAGTGGAAAGCTTGGAAAGTTTTCAAGATTAATTAGTATGAAGGTGGGGCATTTGGGATATCTGGCATCAGATAGTAATCAACAGTACTAATTATACTCTCATAGTAAATCAGTTATGGTGAATGAATTGGAGTTGATCAGCCAGTATGGCTAAAGATGCTGCAGCTGTTTTGAGCTTCTCTTTAAAATATGTGTACATGTTCCTACAGTTCTTTTTTTTTTTTTTTTTTTTTTTTTGCTGGATTTTTCCTAGAGAAAATGGTCACCTTTTTTTTTTTTTTTCAGTTACTATAGGAAATTGAAATGTAAGAGTTAAATGTACTGGAATGGCCCAGCCTTGGTGGCACAGAACTGCAGTTTGGGAAGCCATGTGGCTGACAAGAGGTTCGGATCTCTAGGTTGGCCTTAGAACATACCAGGTAGATGTATAGGCTCCTGAGATCCTGAGAAGTTGGAGGGCTGGGGGGGAAGGGGATCATGGCATGAGTAGACCCTGTCAAAGATGGCGTTGCTCTTCCTCTCTCTGTCATTGAAAACATTACTGGGAATGATACATTCTCAGTCAAATCACTGCATAGTCAACACTTTGTGTTTTTCAGCCTCTTGGTAAATAGATGAGGGTACTCACATGATGATATAGGACATGTGATAGATAGTGACTCATACATTCTAAATTATGCTACTACATTGCTGAATAGAAAGCTATGCTAGGGCCAGCCAGTGGTGTGGTGGTTGGGTGGCTGAATTCCATAGGGCTGACTGTGCAGTTTGAGTCCTGGACCCAATGGCTTGAAAAACACACCAGATGTGTGTGCTCATGTGCCCAAAAGTCCTGACAGGAGATTGGAGGAGAAGGGATTGCCGTGCAGTTATCCCCCTTGGGGGTGCTTTCCCTCCCTCTCTCTGTCTCTCTCTAATAAGCACATGTACCCTGTGGTTAAAAAAAAAAAAGAGAAAACAACAAAACAAAACAAAACACTCTATAATGTGTTCTGTTTATTAATATTCCTATTGATAAATTAGATGACGTTTGTGACTGAGTAGGCTGGTTGGTGGGATCAAGAGTGATTATTTTGGGAACCAGCAGTTAGCATAATGGCTATGTCGCTGGACTCCCATGTAGTCGACCACGGTTCGCATCCTGGACCCGGTGGCTTGAAACTCACGCTGGGCACGTGTGTGTGCATGCCCAAGATCCTGAGAGGAGAATGGAGGAGAAGGGATTGCGGCGTGACCATCCCCCCTGGGGGGTGATTTCTCACTTTCTGTCTCTCTGTCTCTCTCTGTCTTTCTGGTGAGCGCACGCGCCCTATAGCAAAAACCTCTCCAAAAAAAAAAAAAAAAAAAAAAAAAAAAGAAGAGTGATTATTTTGTTCTTTGAGCACACACTGGTTCGGTAGCATTTTTCTGGCAAGTTCAGGTGAGTAGCATGTGAAGGCTGGGATGACCTTTATTTAGTTTGACTGGAGAGGTTTTTTCCTAGATTCATCACACTATCATTGGGCTTTAGCCTTTAGAGCACTGAGAAAATATTTGCTCCATTTTGTAGGAATTTAATTCCATATGTTGAATTAAATATGTTGAATGGACATGATCAGCATTTAATGCATTAAGTATTCAGCATTCCAGGATAAGACATAAAAATGAAAAAAAAGTACATTTTAAAAAAAGTGTGATTAAGAATCTTTTTTTTTATTATTTGTTTTGGGTTTTAAAATTTTTACCATAGGACATGTGCACTCACTGGAGAGAGCTGAAGAGAGAGAGGAAAAGTGACAAATCACCCTCAAGGAGGAAGGGCCATGCCATAATCCCTTCTCCTCCATTCTCCTCTCAGGATTTTGGGCATTCACAATTCTTCTGGGGTAATTTTCAAGCTGCCAGGACTGAGACTTTAACTGTATATTTGGCCATGTAGGATCCAGAGTCTTAACCTCCATGCCACCTGCTGGCCTAATCATCTTATTTATTCTGCATGAGGATGATGTGCTTAATCAATTTTGAAAAAGTATTGGTTGTTTTCTCTTTAAATATTTCCACTATCTCCATTTCCTCTTTTCTTCTCTCCTTTTGGGGCTCTGATAACACATATATTAGATTGCTTGATGTTGTTCCTCTGATCTCACATATATTAGATTGCTTGATGTTGTTCCTCTGCTTTTCACCTTTTCCATTCTTTATGTATTTCCTTTTGTATTACTGTATTCAAGTTTACAGTTCCTTCTCTTTACAGTGTCTAATATGCTAAACCTATTGGATGAAATCTTCATTTCTGGTATAATTTTCATTTCCAGTATTTCCACTTGTTTCATTTTACAGTTTCCATATCTCTGCTGAAATTCCTCATGTATTTGTGTGTTGTCCACTAAATGATTTAACCTATTTATTATTGTTTCCTTAACCTCTCATAGGCCACATGTTTTTGCTGATTCATGTGACTTGTAAGTTTTGATTGTATGGCAACTATTTTCTTTATAATAACAGTAGAGATTGAGATAAAGAACATTTACTCCTATAAAAGGACATACTTCTGAGACCAGCAGCTGGCGTTGTGGTTAAGGCACTGGAAACTCCCACATGGCCAACCACGGTTGAGTTCTGAACCTGGTGATTTGCTTTCTCACTCCCCCTGACCCCCCGTGTCTCTCTCTGGTCAAATTAAAATAAATAAATGAATAAATACAATTAAATAAATAATTCTTAAAAAAAAAAAGAGGACATACTTCTCTTTCTTTCAGGTTGTAGAGAGCACTATTTGTAACTTATTTAGGTTGGGACATTGTTGTTGAATATTGGTGAGATTCCAGGAACTATTTTTGCTTTATAAATGAATTGTCTCATTTTTGAAGAAGCATGAACATTTTCTCTTTGCATTCAGTCAGTTTTTTGATTCTTTGGGGAGGTCTTTGCTTTCTAGTTCTGTTTCTGGTGTTCTGTGCCTGGAGATATCTGCCCTGCTATCCTGCTCAGTCTTTGGAAGGCTTTTGTAGTATTTTCAGGAAAGCTGGAGTGCCTCAGAGCGACTTTTTTATTTTTATTTTTTAAAATCTCTTTTGACTTACCCCCAGCATTTGGAAGCCTCTCTAACACTAAGTAAAAAATCATGTACTATAGATTTTTTCTTTATTCTTTTTGCATTAATGCCATGTGCTTGCAAGAGAGAGATGGAGAAAGGAAAAGTAAGAATCACTCCCAGGGAGATGACCATGCCACAATCCCTTCTCCTCCATTCTCCTTGGGATCTTGGGCACGTGTGCATGTGCACACACACACACACACACACACACACACACATGCCTGGCACATTTATCAAGTCACCAGGTCTGGTACTCAAATCACTGCCAGCCATATGGGAAGAGATTGCTCTTGAAGAAAAGAGCCTATGAAGATTTTACAGAAGAGGTGAGGTGTAAACTTCAAGAATCAAATTTTGCTTGGAGAAGAGGAAAAATACTTTTTGCTTAGAAAGGATGATGGAGCAAAACCACAGAAGTAAATTAAATGATGTATGTGAATGTTTATGGACTTGTTGAGCATCTAGGCATCTAGGAACAGTCTTTTTTTTTTTTTTTTTTTTTTTTTTTTTTTTTAAGAGAGAGGTTTTTGCTATAGGTTGCTAGGGTATGAGCACTCACTAGAGAGACAGAAAGAAAGTGAGAAATCATCCCCCCAGGGGGATGACCACACTGCAGTCTGATTTTGGCATGCATGCATATGTGCCTGGTGTGAGTTGAAAGTCACTGGGTCCAGGACTTGAACCATGATTGACTACGTGGGAGTCCAGTGACATAACCATTATGCCATCTGCAGATCCCAAGCATCTAGGAAAAGTCTAGCAGTACTGTAATATCTAGACTTAGTCATAGGGTGGGGAGAAGGGTGTATAGGCATTAGAGCACAGAGAAGAGTCTTGGTAGGTAACAAAGAGGGGACTGGGCTAGTCCTAGGCATATCTGAAATTTGACAGTCATACTCTACCACTGCTTTTCATTATTGACTAGCACTACTGTCCCTCAGGAAACGAGAGACCCTCAAAGAGTCAAATGACATTTTCTTCCAGGTCATCTAGGAAAAGCTGAGAGGTATCTGAAGTTCATCATTCCAAAGGTATTTGCATTATATTGGGTTGTTGGAAAAGTCATAATGCATTTTTCTATGCACAAATATGACCTAACCATAGGGATCACAGTCATAAGCTAGTCAAATATCCAAATGATGTACAAGCAAAGTATTTGAAGTAGTGATGGGAATTTGTGTGGCTTTCCAAAGCTATGCACTTATAGCTGCCCACCTCATTGACACTCTGAGGCTTGCTCTTCCATCACTGGACTCAGAGGCAACAGAGGACAACAAGGCAAAAAGGCCTACCCTTGGTTAATCGAATGTGTGCCCTTTTTTTGCCCTTCACAACAGTTACTATGGATAGGAAGCTCAGAAAATAACACTGAACCGTCTGAGCAGATGCTTATCCCCAGCTTCACAGAACCAGCTCGAGTAATTCTTCCTTAGGTTCAACTGCAGTGATTCTTCTTCTTTTTTTTTTCTTTTTTTTAATCTCTCAATCCTCTAAGTAACTCCAAAGTAGGCATCTTTAGCAAAGAGGCTATCTGGGTACCAAAAGTCTGCCGTTTCTATGTGTGATTGGTCCCAAATGGTATTGTTAGATTAATCTTTTATTGCCTCTATTTCAGTATCTTTTCAGCAGGGACTAATGGAAGGCTATGGGACTGAAGTATCTAGAAAGGCGTGTGGAACACTGCAATACTCAGTCCATTAGATCTTTAACATTTTTATTTTTTAAATTATTGTTATTATTATTATTATTTTTTTTTTTTGGAGAGGTTTTTGCTATAGGGCATGTGTGCTCACCAGAAAGACAGAGAGAGACAGAGAGACAGAAAACAAGAAATCACCCTCCCCAGTGGTGATGTCCATGCCGCAATCCCTTGTCCTCCATTCTTCTCTCGGAATCTTGGGCATGCATACACACACGCCCGGCATGAGATTAAGCCACCAGGTCCAGGACTCGAATCACAGTCGGCTATATGGGAGTCCAGCAACATAGCCATTACGCCAACTGCTGGTCCCTTAATTTTTTTTTTTTTTTAGAGAGACTCTTGCATGCACTCACCAGAGAGACAGTGACAGAGAGACAGAAAATGAGAAATCATCCCCTGAAGGGATGGCCATGCCACAGTCCCCTCTTCTTCATTCTCCTGTCAGGATTTTGGCCATGCACTCACACATGCCTGGTGTGAGTTCAAAGCACTGGGTCCAGGACTCAAACCATGGTTGACTATGTGGGAGTCTGCTGATGTAACCATTATGCCATCTGCTTGTCCTGGATTTTAACATAAAGTTAGGGCTCATCTCTGATTTTTTTAGTCCACCAATAGGCCATCACAGGGAAATTAAAATGAGAAGGTGAGCAAGGATTCACATACTTTTTCTTTTCATGCACGATCGACCTCAATGAGCTTGAAAAATCATCTCAGCTGCCTTTGCTTTCGGATGAGAGAGAGTCCAGTGCACACGTTTGGTAAACTGGATTTACAGCAGTCCCTTCTTACTCGTGGTCTTGCTTTCTGCAGTTTCAGTTACCTGTGAGGTCAACCACAGTTAGAATGTATTAAATGAAAAACTCCAGAAATAAGCAATACTCAAGTTTTATATCATGTGACATTTGAAGTAGTGTGATGAAATCTCACTTGATTTCTCCCAGGACATGAATGTATGTTACCCACCTATTAGTCACTTAGCAGCCTTCTAGGTCATCAGAACAAAAAGCATACATAGCAAGTTTGATTAGTATCAGTGGTTTCAGGCATTCACTGGGAGTCTTAGAACTCATTCCCCACAGATAAGGGGGGTTACTGTGTTATATTTTTCTTCTACTTAAATTAGCCTGCTTAGACAATTGAGAAGATACATTTGCTTAAGTAAGAGCAGAGCCAAAGTATTTAGACCATTGAAACTCACTGCAAGACACAGAAGGGTAACCACCAAGCTAGATAGGGATGAAAATGCCAGTAGACATTGATCTATTAGAAGGCTCCTCCCTCCCTAAGAGTATCTCAGTTTCCCCTTGGGAAATTTCTCCTCCACTGTGAGTGGATGAATAAGTCTGGCCAGGGTTGTGATGCTACTGGAACCCCTTTAGGTGGATGGAAACACCAGGTGAGGAAAACATCACTGATTGTGTCCTCTCCCCGTTGCTCCAATCCCACTGACGTGCTGAGCTCATTTCTGCGAGGGGCCTTTGCCATTGCTGCTCACCTGGGAGTGCTGTTCCCTTGGTTGATCCAACAGCCCCCTCCCTTACTAGCCACAGGTCCCTGATCAAGAACACCTTTGATGATCCTCATACTGAAAATAGTCACCCCTGCTGGATCCTTGGACTCTGCACCTTCTTGTCTTCCTTTACAGCCCCTGTCATCACTGGCTGTTTATGTCTAACTCCCCCACTAGAACGTAAGCACTGTGAGGGCAGAGACTCTGTATGGTACACCATGGTACCCAGTGCCTTAAAATAACACCTATCCTTTGGTTCATATTTTAAAAAAGTTGCTGAATGAATGAGCTGTTTTCTCCCCTCTACTACACCCAGGGGCAGGTATATGATTTAAGCTTGATCAGTTGGGTTCTCTCACCCGAAATTTTGACTCTTGAGCAAAGTGGGAGGCACTAGATGTCACTCAGTGTTGCCAAGATACAGCAGTGGCATGTCCTCATCATGCTGGGATTCCTGCCTCAGCAGCTTGAGCCTCTGCAACCCTTTGCTCCAGCCCTCTCCCAGCCCTTCCCCCAGCCTCTGTCACTTCTATGGCACACCTGAGGTTCTTTTCAAAAATTCCTTTTGATCTACATCACTGAGTGAGTCTCTGTTACCTGCATCTGAATTGATGATACTCATGGAAGCATACTCTATCCCAGTCCCTGACTCTCCATTCCCATATGGTCAGCACCCAGAAGGTGCCATGAGAATGTATTGAGACTGGTCCTTATGTGGCTTATGGAACAGCTTCATTACTTGATAGCCCACTCTTAATATTTTACTCCTAGGGACCAACAGGTGGTGTGGTTATGGTGCTGGACTCTCACACGGCCAACCACAGTTTGAATCTTGGACTTGAAAATCATGGTGTATGTGTGTGTGTGTGTGTGTGTGTGTGTGTATGTATGTGCATGCCCAAAATCCCAGGAGGAGAATGGAGAAGAAAAGATTGCACTGTGACCATCCTCCCTTGGAGGGGTGTTTTCTCAATTTCTCTCTCTCTCTCTGTTGAGCTCACGCACCCTATGGCAAAGACCATAAATTTTTTTTTACTCCTAAAAATATTACCAGAATATAGCTAGATTATTTATCATAAGTAATTTTCATCATTCTCTTTGTTTTGGGGTTTGTTTTTTGTCTTTCAGGCTTATTACGTATAGTTATCCAATCTTCAGTCTTTGAAATTTTGGTTGTTTTTTGTTTTGGCCATGTATCTTTTATTCCCTCCCTCAGAAAGAACTCTTTAGTGTATGCATTTTCTTCCTCTTGAGAATTATTTCTTTGATTTTATTTATTATTATTTAAAAAATTGCTGTAGAGCATGTGCTCATGATATATATATATATATATATATATATATATATATATATATGTGTGTGTGTGTGTGTGTGTGTATATATATATATATACATATATATATATATATATATATATATATATATATATATGGAGAGAGAGAGAGAGAGAGAAAGTGAGAAAGTGAGAAAGTAAGCTGCCAGGTCCTGGACTTCAATCATGTTCAGCGAAGTGGGAGTACAGTGCCTCAACCACCATGCCCCCTGCTGGTTCCAGTGTACATGCATTTTTAAAATACATAGATTTTTGTTCTATCATTTACAGTTAAAGGTGACACTCTTAAATGTTTTGTAGAAATAAAGGTTGAGAATAACTGGTCTAGAATCTGAGATTTTGGTCTAGAATCTGAGATTTTCCAATACTCATGGGTATTGGAAGAGAAAACAGTCAGTCTTTCCAACTTAAATATTGTTTCTAGGCTGAAGAAAAAAAATATTATTCTAGAATAACCAGAGGCTAAAAAACTCTGAATTGACTTTTTGGGAATATATACCATGAATATTAAATAGTGTTCTTAGTGCTTCCTCAGCCCAACAGACTTTTCCCCACATTCCATACCTATGAAAATGTGCAGTACCAGTAAACACTAAGCATTTTGTTTAAATATTAAACTTTAAAGTGCTGCATCAATTTTTAATGTGCAAGCTATCCTTGAAAGGCTCCACTAGGTTGCTCTTTCCTATCAGAGAAACACTTGAGCATCATTAGCCAAGCTCTCAGATTGCGAGGAAAAGGCCGACCATGCTGCACACCCTCCTCAGGGCATTTCTGAAAAGCTGATATGTGAGCAGAGGGCAGGCCGACTCTGAATCACTTAAAACCTCCATTCCAAAACTGCTTTAACCAGGCATAGTCTCAAGAAGTTGCAACCTCAGGGAATTCAAGTCAACAGGCTGTAGGGCTTACCTTTCCCAAAGAATTGCTGATTGAAAGAGAATTGTCTAGAATTAGCTAGCACAGCAGTTCATCCTGGGGTCCTAGTGAAAACGTCTCTAGAGGGAGAGTCACACTGTTATTTTCCCAAAACATGCTGTCCGATGAATCACTGCAACGTTTGATGGAGTTGTTGACTGTCTCGAGTGACTGGATTTCTATGTTAGTACTGCCCTGTAACTGAGATAAAGGGCCTAAAGGGGCATGAATTTGTAAAAAGTAGGTGCAAGAGAAAGTTCAGGGTCATGATGCCTGGCTTGATGCTTGGGTAAGAGTGTCCTGGTGGAGAAGAATGCTGATCATGGACTTTGTTTATTTTATGCATTTGTCCATTCACCTGTTCATTCACTGCTTTAAGTGATTTATTTAGTGCTCCAAGGCCAGAAAAATCCATGCTGTGCTTCAGGAATGTCCAGTAGCTAGTGAGTCTGAAACTTAGCGAGATAGGGGGAGCATGGCACAAGATGCGGTTAGGTGGTTAGTCCATGCCTGAGTTTGGAGATGGTTGTCATGGGATTGTGCTTTATCCGAACA
This sequence comes from Tupaia tana, assembly GCA_026018925.1. Lineage (NCBI taxonomy): Eukaryota > Metazoa > Chordata > Mammalia > Scandentia > Tupaiidae > Tupaia > Tupaia tana. The sequence goes on from JAKSZU010000013.1 coordinate 24,048,269, forward strand.
GTGTCAGCACTTCAGCCATGACATGTCTGTTCTGAAACCCAAATGTTCTGAGAAACGTCTATGTTTTGGTTTTAGGCTAAGCTTTTAAAAAAGACTTCACTGTCAAATAGTTAGGGATATATGTGTGATAAGGACAATGTGAAATTTGGCAATAATAGTAGATGAAATTGCTTGAAACTGGCTACTGGAGCTTTGAGAACCAAGAACTTCATGCTGAATTACAGTTCTAGTGCAAACAAAATTATGAATCTCACAGAAAGAAAAGAAAATGATATATTTTGGATATTAGAAAGAAAAGTATACTCTTTGGGTTTTGGCTTGGATCTTTTTTAACTACCCAAAAGAACCTGATTGTTGAAAATCTACAGCTCCTTTATCATAAGCTCCTGTTAGCTTCACTATCAGGCTAACGATCAACCACATATATCTGTTTGAAACTTACATACAATTAAATACACTTAATAAATAAATATAAATAAAAATCACTTTTTCAGTTACGCTAGCCATATTTCAAGTGTTCAGTAGCTAGTGGCAGCTGTATTGGATAATCCAGATGAAAAATATTTCCATCATCACAAGAGAGTTCTCCTAGATAGCACTGTACTCAGCAATGTGAATTTCGGGAAACTTGGGTGATACCGTGTTTCTATTAAATGCGCTCTTATTTTCCTCAGTGGTTATTCTTTTTTTTTTTTTTTTTTTCTTAAGAGAGATTTTTACTATAGGGTGTGTGTATTCACCACAGAGACAGAGACAGAGACAGAGAGAGAAAGTGAGATTCCCCCCCCCCCCCCCCCATGCCACAGTCCCTTCTCCTCCATTCTTCTCTTGAGATTTTGGGCATGCCCACATACGCACCTGGAGTGAGTTTCAAGCTGCCGGGTCCGGGACTTGAACTGCAATCAGCCATGTGGGAGTCCAGCGCCTTAATGACTACACCACCTGCTGGCACCCTCAGTGGTTATTCTAAATCTTCAGCTCACTTAAGCTTTGTAATCTAACACCTGCTCATTACTTTCAGTAGGAGGTTGTGACTCTTAGGCTATAAGGAAAATAGACAGCATTAGGTGTAGACCATTTTACTCTTTTGGTGCTGTGTTCCTACCACCTACTGCCTTGCATCTGGATCTGTTTTCTTACCTTTTCTTATTGGAAGAGACATTATCCTTCCTGTTTATCGCTAACCCTTCCATCTGTGCACTAGAATGAAGTCTTTTGGGTGCCAGCAGATGGCATAATGGTTATGTTGCTGGACTCCCACATAGTCGACTGTGGTTCGAGTCTTGGACCTGGTGGTTTAAAACTCATGCCAGGTATGTGTGTGTGTGTGCGTGTGTGCCCAAAATCCTGGGAGCAGACTGAAGGAGAAGGGATTGCGGTGTGGCCATCACCCCCCCAGTGGGTGATTTCTCACTTTCTGTCTCTGTCTCTCTAGCAAGTACACATGCTCTATAGCAAAAATCTTTCAAAAAAAGAAAAAAAGAAAGAAAGAAAGAATCAAATCTTTTGATTCTTCAAAAAACATACTTTATCATTTATCAGCTTTCTCTTTCATATATACATAGGTGTATGAGAGAGAGAGAGAGAGAGAGAGAGAGAGAGAGAGAGAGAGAGAGAGAGAGAATGTTTAGGGACCAGCAGATGGTATAATGGTTATGTCACTGGACTCCCATGTAGTCAGCTGTGGTTTGAGTCCTGGACCTGGTGACTTAAAACTCATGCTGGGCGCATGTGTGTGCATACCCAAAATCCTGAGAGGAGACTGGAGGAGAAGGGATTTCAGCATGGCCATCCCCCCTGAGGAGTGATTTCTTGCTTTTTCTCTCTCACTCTATCTCTCCAGCAAGCACACATGCCCTATAACAAAAATCTCTCTCTAAAAAAATTATATATGTTTAATAGAGTCATAGCAAGTTTGAAAACAAATGTAAAGGGAAGTGCTATGCATTCTTCACCCAGATTTCTTTAATGATACCATTTTGCCTTGCTATAGCACAGTATCAACACCAGGAAATTGGGCCAGCCAGTTGTGTGGTGGTTGAGGCAGGTGGATCCCACGTGTTTGACTGTGCTGTTGGAATGCAGACCCAGTGGCTTGAAAAACATGCCAGGCACATGTGCGTGTGTACCCAAAATCCCAAGGAGAGAATGGAGGAGAAGGGATGGTTGCATGGTCATCTCCCCTGGGGTTGCTTTCTTGTGTTTCCTCTCTGTGTCTTTCTGGAAAATACATGCACTCTATGGCAAGATTAAAAATGACAACAACAACAACAAAAAACCAGGAAATTGACATTGGTATAACCCAAGGAGTTTATTCAGATTTTGCTGAGTTTACATACATCTGTATGTTTGTATTTGTGTATGTATATAATTATATAATTTATATGACCTTCAACAATGTTAACAATAGTATGTGTGGGGCTGGCAGGTGGCCAGTGGTGGTTAAGGGAGCTGGACTCTCACATGGCCAACTGTGGTTCGAGTCCTGGACTTGGTGGCTTTCTTTCTCACTTTCTCTCTTTTTCTCTCTGTTCCTCTCTGATCAAATTAAAATAAATAAATAAGTTAAAGAAATAAAGTTAAATAAAAAATGCAGTATGTGAACTTTGGAAACCATTTTTTTTCTCACTCAGCATGATTCTTATGGAATACTTTCTAGTTTTTCGTATCAAGAATTTGTCCTTTTTGGTTAGTACTCCACAATATGTATGTGCCATAGTCTGTGTAACCATTTGCTCACTGAAGGACATCTGTTTTTTATTTTTTCCAGTTTTTCACTATTACACATAAAACTGCTATGAACCTAAGTTTGTGTGAATAAGAATAAGAAACTGTCAGTCTGTCTCCTAGAATAGCTGTGCCACTTCCCATTCCCACGGCAATGTAGGAGTGATCCAATTTCTCTGCATTCTTGCCAGTATTTAGTTTTACCATTATTTTTATTTTAACTATTCTGATACATACACATACGTGGTGATATCCCCCCATTATTAAATTGTTTCTATTTTATTTATTTATTTTTTATGGGAGTATTATAGCAAATTTCGACAACACCCATGTGTAAAAAGTGCAGGCGCAAATCTGCCTCTCCTCAGCTAAACCTGCTCACTTGAGGGTGATGATGTCTTACTGTGGTTTGCCATGTGGGAGTCCAGTGCCCCCAGTACTACACCTTCTGCTGGCCCTAGAAAGTGAGAAGTCACCCCTCGGGGGGATGACGCACTGTAATCCCCTCTCCATTCCCCTCTTGGGATTCTGGGCACACATGCATATGTGCTGTGCTTGAGTTTCAAGCTGCTGGGTCCAGGACTTGAACTGTGGTTGACCATGTGGGAGTCAAGCATCTTAACTGCTATGCCACCTGCTGGCCCCTCTTTTTCTCTTAGTGCAAAACCTGCATCATGGCAATCTATCTTGAAATACCTTTTCTCTTGTTGTATCACTAACAATGCAACAACCCACCCAGTGCCTCAGACAAACACTTGGAAGTCATCCTTGACCCTTCTAACCCTTTAGCTTCTAGCTCTTACTGTCCACCAGAATACTGTGTGTTCTTTTTTTTTTTTTTTTTTTTTTTTTTTTGAGAAGTTTTTTTTGCTATAGGGCGCGTGTGCTCGCCAGACAGACAGAGAGAGACATAGAGACAGAAAGCGAGAAATCACCCCCCAGGGGGGATGGTCACGCCGCAATCCCTTCTCCTCCATTCTCCTCTCAGGATCTTGGGCACGCACGCACACGCGCCCGGCGTGAGTTGTAAGCCACCGGGTCTGAGACGCGAACCGCGGTCGACTACGTGGGAGTCCAGTGACATAGCCATTACGCTAACTGCTGGTTCCCTGTCTGTTCTTAATAAATATCCTAGACATTCTATTTTGTTGTTTTATTTTCATCTTTTATCTTAGTTTAGTGTCATTGTCTTAGTTGAGATCCTCATTGTTTCTTGTCAGGATCATTGTACTGGGCTCCTAAATTGTGCTCCTGGCTGTCAGTCTTCTTGGACAAAGCCAGCTTCCACATTGCTACAGAATGATCTCTCTACAATGCAGCCCAAGCATGTTATTTCCTTGTTCAGAAAAGTTCTTAAGTAGCTTACCATCCTTTCTATTCCTTAACACTATGTACACATACCATTCTCTCTAAAAGTTATACTCCTTAACACTACATACATCCTACATGGCCCCATCTGTCACTTCTTTCCCACACCAGACTTTCTTGCATGATACCTGTCACTTCATGATCCTTTTTTTTTTCCGCCAGAGGGTGTGTGTGCTCACCAGAGAGAGAGAGAGAGACCGAGACACAGAGAGAGAGAGAGACGTAGAGAGAAAAAGCACCTTCTAATGGAGCATGGTCATGCTGCAATCCCTTCTGTTCTGTTTACCCACCTCACTGGGATTTGGGGTATTCATGCACACATGCCCAGTGTGTTTTCAAAGTCATAGGAGCTGTGATTCAGACTACATAGTCAGATATGTGAGATCTGGTTGCCTTCAGCTCCAACTGGCTTGTATTTTCTTTTTTTCTTTTTTTTTTTTTTTTTTTTTTTTTTTTGAGAGGTTTTTGCTATGGGCACGTGCTCCCGCCAGACAGACAGAGAGAGGCAGAGAGACAGAAAGTGAGAAATCACTCCCCAGGGGGGATGGCCATGCCGCAATCCCTTCTCCTCTGTTCTCCTCTTGGGATCTTCGTCACGCACGCACACGCGCCCGGTGTGAGTTTTAAGCCACCGGGTCCAGGACTCGAACTGTGGTCGACTACATGGGAGTCCAGCGACATAGCCATTACGCTAACTGCTGGTCCCCTGGCCTGTAATTTCTTGATTCTGATGCTTTGATTCAAATGTTTTCCCTGGCTTCTCTGCTTGAGGTTTCTGCTCTGTATTCAAGGTTTGATAAAAAGACAACTCTTCGAGGAAGACTTCTCTGATTGCTCCTGCAGGATCACCTCCTCTTTGCTTATATAACATATTATATCAACTAACTGGAAGTAGGGACTATATTTGTGTATCTGTGTTTAGTCCTATGGTTTACCAATGTGCTTGGGCCATACCTTACACACTGTATTGAGTAAATGAATGAATCTCATTAAATGGATCTCCTCAGTGTTGAAGTATCTGTGTCTTCACTTTCAGTATAATGTGTTGAGACCTGCAACTGTCTCTACCCACAGCACTTGTAGAATACTCAGCTCACAGGATATGCTCATTCAATGTTTCTTGGATAAATGTATGAAGCAAAGTAGACATCCTTGCAATGCTGGGCACTTTAATCTTGTTTTCTTTTGCTTATCCCTAGAGGTGGAGACTGAGCCTAACAACATAAAAAGAATGGAAAAGGACAGAAATTATTGATGATTTAATACATTTATATGGCTAAGTGGATACTTTTGGCTCAGGTAGGATCATATTTGCCTTGAGCAGTCACAGAAAGGCAGACTACTTATGTTGTTCATAATTTAACAAGAACATACTGATCTTTCCACTATTGGAAACTACTGAGTGACAAACAGAATCTATCCTCCTCCAGCCCAAAGTCAGATCCTGTTTTGAGCTACTGTAGGTAGAAGAGATGATTAACCTTTTGGTTAATCCTAAATGAGGCTCTTTCTGATATTAAAAAAAAAAAAAAACAACCCTGATTCTACTGAGGTAAAATTTATCTAATTTTAAATTATAAACTTCTTTTAGATGCATGCCAAATTCAATGTGCAGTATGTAAGACTTGCCTAAGACTAGCCTTAAGACCACATTTACAGAGTAGCCCTAATTTTCCTCCTTTCTCCAGTTCTCTTTTAAGCTTTCCTACCTCTGCACAGAGAGGCCCCATGCCACCTCCCTGCTTCCTGGGCTTCTCTGTACCCCACCTACTTAAATGAAATTTGCCAGGCACTCAGATAATATGTAGATATCATCACATGTTCCCCCTCCCCCCAAAAAACTCCCACTCATTTGCTTTTTATTAGTAAAATGACTATGGATAATTAAGCAGAACAGAAGGACAGGTTATTAGGGCTAACTCTGTATCTTTTGGAATCACCTGCTTTAATGATGTTTAACTTCACTCTAGTTCAGCCACTTAGTCCCATGGTCATGCCTTGGATCTTGTCATTGGCAGAAGCTACTCCATCTTGAGTCTCAATTTCCGATACATGGTTTTCTGACCATGACCTGCTATTCTTTCAGTTTGCTTACTTGGATAACCCACTGGCATGATACTTTGACAGTTACAGCCAATTCGTTCATGCCCATCATTTTCATCTCACTTGATTTCCTTCTTTTTTTTTTGAGAGGTTTTTGCTATAGGGCGCGTGCGCTTGCCAGACAGACAGAGAGAGACAGAGAGATAGAAAACGAGAAATCACCCCCCAGGGGGGATGGCCACGCCGCAATCCCTTCTCCTCCATTCTCCTCTCGGGATTGGGCACGCACGCACACGCGCCTGGCGTGAGTTTTAAGCCACCGGGTCCGGGACTCGAACCGCGGTCGACTATGTGGGAGTCCAGCGACATAGCCATTATGCTAACTGCTGGTCCCTTGATTTCCTTCTTATTCAGGTAGATACTGTAGTGCAATGCAATTGGTCCTTTGCAGATACTCTCAACTTTTTTCTCCCTTCTCAATCTATCATACTCACCTGACAAAACCCAACCTTCAGAGAACCCTGCCCTCTGTCTTCTCTGTGTTCTGTATGAGTAGTTCAATATTATTTGATAAAATTCACAAGTGAATTAATTGACTTTACTGTACATTCATGATCTTACACCTTAAGTTGACATTAATTCTACTTTGTTTCCTTCTTCCTAGTATAATATCGTTCTCTTTCTAATTTCCATGGCCTTTCATCTACTATCATTCTTAACAGATTTCTCACCTTCAGACTTGTATTACCCTATCTTCCTGCTCATCAAAACCTGCAGACTGACTGATACTCATCTTTGCTTCATGCCTTGCAGCCAAGGTCAAGATCCCTATAACTGTATACTAGGCATTTTGGAAAATCTCCTCACCAAAAGCATAGTTTCACATAATAGAGAGCAAAAGCTCATAAAAATATGAGGATGCAGGACCAGCAGATGGTGTAATGATTACATCACTGGACTCCCCACATGGCCTACCACGGTTCAAGTCCTGGACTCGGTAACCTAAAACTCATGCTGGATGCCTGTGTGTACATGCCCAAAATCCTGAGAGAAGAATGGAGGAGAAGGAATTGTGGTGTGGCTATTCCCCCTGGAGGGTGATTTCTTGCTTTCTGTCTCTCTGGTGGGTGCAAGCACCCTACAGCAAAAAATTCTAAAAGAAAAAAATATGAAAATGAGTAAGTTTAAACCATTGCAGGAGACTTCAGAAATTAATGTATGAAATAAACAAATAAGTACGTTTTCTGTAGCCTAGTCAGTACCATACTGGACTGTGGAGCTGGAAGCCACATGTCAATCAGGGTTCAAGTCCCTGGCAGGTCAGCCTGAAAGTAAGGTGCATGTGCACATGCCCAGGATCCTGGCAAGCTGGAGGACAGGAAAAAGGGAATCGTGGCATGGCCAAATATTGTGGAGGGTGATTCTCTTTCTCTCTCTCCCTTTCATGTGTGCACATGTGCTTTGTCATAAATGGGGAAAAAGAAGTTCATGCTAATAAAGTTACTGTTCAATGGAATTAAGATTTGAAATTTTTTTTTTTTTTTGAGAGAGATTTTTGCCTTACGGGATGTGTGTACTTTCCAGAGAGATAGAGAGACAGAAAGTGAAATAAATCACACCTCCCAGGGGGGAGGTGGCCTTACCGTGATCCCTTCTCCTCCATTCTCCTCTCAGGATTTTGGGTATGCGTGCACATATGGTTCTGGATCTGCGCTTCCGAATCTGGGACTTGAACTGTAGTTAAATATGTGAGAATTCAGTGACATATCCATTACCCTATATGCTGGTCTCCAAGATTTGAAGGTTTTGAATAATACAGCTAAAAACTGTGTATATATTTATTTATCCATACATGTAATTCCTATATTTATAAGATTTTGTACTTACAAAGTTAAAAAAAAGACATAAAAAAAACAGGCAAGGCATTCACAAATATTCACCATGCATTAGACATAAACAAAACAAAACATTTCAACATATATTCGAAGAAATCAAGTTATTTCTCCCATTTTCACTAGATAAGATGGAAAGTAGCTAGAAATGAATATAAAAACCCCAAGATAGGGACCAGCAGTTGGCATAATGGCTATGTTACTGGATTCCCACGTAGTTAACCACTGTTTGAGTCCCGGACCCAGTGGCTTAAACTCACTCCGGGAGCGTGTGCATGTGTGCCCAAGATCCTGAGAGGAGAATGGAAGAGAAGGGATTGAGGCATGGCCATCCCCCCCTGGGGGGTGATTCCTTGCTTTCTGTCTCTGTCTCTCTCTGTCTTTCTATAGAAAGACGCGCCCTATAACAAAAACCTCTCAAAAAAAAAAAACAAAAACAAAAACAAACAATAAAAATCTATTTCCTTTGAAATAATATCTCTTTCTCTTGTAAAATTACAAATACTGATTTTTTCAGAAAAGTAATGAAATGAGGGGACCAGCAGTTAGTGTAATGGCTATGTCACTGGACTCCCATGTAGTCGACCGCGGTTCGCGTCCCAGACCCAGTGACTTAAAACGCCGGGTGCTTGTGCGTGCATGCCCAGGATCCCAAGAGGAGAATGGAGGAGAGGGGATTGCAGCGTGGCCATCCCCCGGGGGTGATTTCTCGCTTTCTATCTCTCTGTCTCTCTCTGTCTGGTGAGCGCACACGCGCTATAGCAAAAACCTCTCCAAAAAAAAAAAAGTAATGAAATGGATAAAATTTTGGCATGTCTAATAACAACAACCAAAAAGGAGTTCTTATATAAATTATATTAGGAATAAAAAAGGATTTGACCACAATGTTCTAGAAACTATTAGGGTTATGTGATTAATGTTGGGCACACCTGCAGGTATACCTGTGTGTCTGGCTAGTTGGAAGGCTGGGGGAGTAGGGGAGGAGTAGGATTGCAGTGTGCCAAAACCCTGTCGGGTGTCCCTGTGTTCTCCTTTCTTTCTTTTTCTCAAGAATAAACCTAAAAAAAAATTATGTGGGATGGAAAGTGGTGTGGTGGTTAAGGTGGCCAACAGCATGGTTCAAGTCCCACACCTGGTGGACTGAAAAACACATTGTGTGGCCTTCTTCAAGACACAGCTTCAAGGATCCTGCGAACTAGCCATTTTGGGGAAACAGAAATCAAGATTTCTCACTGATAATTCGGCCTCCAGCACACAAAACTCTCATGGAGAGGCAAAGGGAACAGGCCTTCTTCAAGACACAGCTTCATGGATCCTGCGAACTAACCATTTTGGGGAAACAGAAATAAAGATTTCCCACTGATAATTCAGCCCCCAGCACACAAAACTTGCGTGGTAGGAAGACCCCTTTCAGGCCTCCTGTCTCTGTACCTGTCTTTGTCTCTCTCTACCTCTGTCTCTCTCTGTCTTATCTCTTTTTTTTTTTCATTTTTGCTTTTTAGAATTTTGCGCAGTGTGCAAGCGCACCGCACAGTTTTCCAATTTTTGTTTTTTACTGAAATTTTTTAAATATTAATTTTTTTAGTTTTATTGAAAAGTTTTTATCTTCCTCTTTTCTTCTCGTTCTCTGTTTCTTGTTTGTTTTTTTGCTGTTGTTGTTTCTCTCATTCTGTTTACTTTTCTGCACACTCCTCGATGCTCAGATTGAACTTCCAAGTTTGGGAAGAAACCGACCATCAACCAGATGACTAGAAATTGCTGCAGGACCACAAGAAATATGGGAAAGCAGGAAAATACCTCTCCTCCAAGGGAAAAGGATAACTCCTCTTGATCCACACACAGTTCAATGGAAATCATGGAAATGTCTGATAAAGAATTCAGAACATTCATAATGGCAAAGCTAACAGAGATGGAAGAGAAGAGAGACAAGGTACTGCTGAAGAGGAAGGAGAAAGAAGTTGTCGAGTTCCAGGAGGTGAGGAAATTCATGCGAGATCTAAAAGAGGAATTTCACACTTTACAAAAGAATCAGGTGGAACTGTTAGAGATGAAGGCTATAATACAGGAAGTCAAAATCTCCCTTGAAAGTATTAAAAGCAGACTAGATCATACAGAAAATAGAATCTCAGATGTAGAAGAGAAAATTGCTGGCCTAGAAAAATCCACCACAGAGACTGAGAAAATGGCCCAAAAATTTGAGACTAATATACGTGAAGTGCTAGATACCATCAAACGTCCAAACATCCGGATAATAGGCATCCCAGAAGGCGAAGAGACTCATAAGGGCATTGATAATCTATTCCATGAGATCCTGCAAGAAAACTTTCCAAACCTAGAGAGGCACTCAAAGATTCAGTCCCAAGAAATACAGAGGACCCCAAATAGAATCAACCCAAGAAGATCTTCTCCAAGACACATTATAGCCAGATTGACCATAACCACAGACAAAGACAAGATACTAAGATTGGCAAGAGAAAAACGGCAAGTTACCTACAAAGGGTATCCCATCAGACTAACAGCAGATCTCTCATTGGAAACAATGCGAGTGAGGAAAGAATAGGAAAATATTTTCAAAGTGTTAAGGGAAAATCAATTTCAACCGAGAATACTGTACCCAGCAAGATTATCGTTCATTTGGGAAGAAAAGACATGAACATTACCAGATAAACAAAACCTGAAAGAATTTACCAGCACCAGACCAGATCTCTAAGAAGTTCTTAAGGGAGTGCTATGTCAATAAAATTAAATGCAGACACACAGAAATAAGAGTTCCAAAACTAAGAAAATGGGCAACTTAATTGTAGGGACAATGTCTGGAGATGAATATTATATCCCAGAATTCAATCTGGAAGATCGAAGCACAGAAGAAGGATTAAGTACATGAGACTGAACTGATGAAGCAACATTCTGAGACTTGACTAAATATTACTGCTTTTCTTCTAAGCTTTGTTGTCTGGTTTTAAAGGCATTTTGTCCTGTCTTGAGCTGTCGATAGGTGCATGTACCTACTATTTGAAGAGAATACTAACCTGTTTCTAGGCTTTAAGTTTCAAGGAAATATCATTACCAGTTCAAAACTGCTTTTCTTGAAATTACAGCTGAACTTGCTATTGAAAGTAGTTAGATTACTTATTATACTGTGTGATCAACAAAATGTTGGGGGAAAAGGAATAGAACATAACTGTATATAGCAGAGATAGTGTAATAAGAGAGTGGGAAAGGGCAGAGGGTCAAACATGGGGTAAAAAACATATATATACATATACATATATATGAAAGTAGAAATGGAATATTATTGATGATAACATGCATGATTAAGCCACTATGCTGTTTATTCTATATGGGAAACCACATTTAGTTCAGGAGAAAAAAAAAAACAGTAAAACTGTTCGTATTGAAATAAAAAAAAAATGCATATTTGGTGACTGCAGTAAGCTATATAGCCCCAGCTAGGTACTACTTTATAGTATGTTCATTCTACTCACTGAGGTTTATGCCTAAAGTCAGACTTGGGTTCATGTATAGGTATATATCAGCTGCGCTAGCTACTGGAAATATTTAGACTAATTAAGTTCATTAGCAAGTCAATTAAATGGGGCAAGGGGAAGGCATAGAAAGCAACCATGGCTACCAGAGACAATGTGGGAGGAGGATGGGACATGGCATAGGGTGAGGGATAGGGAATCAAGGATGGCAAAACAAAAATCAGAGTATACAAGACATAAGAAATGGAAAATTATTTGCTGATAATATGTATGTTGATGTGCTTGATTGAGCCAATATACAGTGTATTTTGGATGGAAAATTCATTGTTTTACATTAATTCACTATACAACTGTAATGTTGTATAGTGAATTAATGTAAAAAAAAATAAATAAACATAACCCATTAGAAAGTAAAAAAAAAAAAAAAAAGAAAAACACATTGTGTGTGTGCCCAACATCCTGAAAGGAAGGAAAGGTGGAGGGGAAAGGATTGGTGCATGACCATTCCCATGGAGGTTAATTTCTCACTTTCTCTCCCTCTCTCTATGCCTCTCTCTGTGGAACATGTGTGCCCTCTAGCAAAATAATAATAAAAAGATGATGTGATTAATTCTTTTATGCAATTAATATTTATTAATCACCTACTTAAATATACTATTTTATACCATAAATTTGGGTATTCAGACCAATAGTTACTTTTCTAAAAAGTTTCACCAGTTCAAGAGGGGGTGGACAGTGGTGCGGTGGTGGTGCAGGTCTCTGCAAGACTGGTCTTTGTTAGAGGATCTGGAAACCAGAGACCTCCCTCTGTGCCCATCTGGGCTGGCTTATGCCTGAGTGGGGACCTTATTGGGTGTGCTTCTCTCTTTCCCTCTTACTCATGGAAGAAGTGGATAGGTTGACTTTAGAAAAAAAATTAGCTCAAGGAATAGGAAATCTGAATACATAAATAAAATTTTAAAAGTTAGAAATGTAGTTGAAGATCTATTTCTTTTTTTTTTCTGGAGAGGTTTTTCGCTATAGGGCATGCGCGCTCGCCAGACAGACAGAGAGAGACAGAGAGACAGAAAGTGAGAAGTCACCCCCCAGGGGGGATGGTCACGCTGCAATCCCTTCTCCTCCATTCTCCTCTCGGGATCTTGGGCACGCATGCACATGCGCCTGGCGTGAGTTTTAAGCCACCGGGTCCGGGACACGAACCGTGGTCGACTACGTGGGAGTCCAGCGACATAACCATTATGCTAACTGCTGGAAAGATCTATTTCTTTAAAAATTTTCAGAGCTAGAAGTTTTTAGGGATAATATCTATCAAATTTTTATGTAGCAGACAATTTCTGTGATGTATAAAACTATCCCAGGGAATCTCAAAGCTGGAAAACAATCTTAATTCATTCTGTGAAGCTGGAGTGATCCTCTCACAAACATTAAATAAAGCTTACACACACAGAAAAGAAATCACAAGTGGGGCCAGCAGGTGGCGTGGTGGCTAAGGGTGCTGGACTCCCACATGGCCAATTATGGTTCAAGTCCTGGACCTGGTGGCTTGCTTTCTCACTTCCTATCTGTCTCGTTCTCTCTCATTCTGTACTTCTCTGATTAAATTAAAATAAAAAAAAAGAAATCACAAGTAAAGAAAAAAAGAAAAGAAAAACCACAGGCAAAACTCACTAAAAATTTGACATAAAAAATCCCATACAAAAACTGACAAATTAAATAAGTCATGCATTAAAGAAGGGTAGGTTTTATTCCCCCCCCCCCCCAGGGTTTTTTTTTTTTTAACTAGGTAGGGATTCACAGTAGAAACACAAAAAAGTTTAAATATCAGGAAAAGTATTCACTTAATTTACTATTACTAATAACATAAAGAAGAAAAATTAGATATTACCTAAATATATTTAAAAATTTGACAAGATTCAACTTTAATTAATGTTAGAAACAAGGAATGGAAAGAACATTAAAAATGTTAATAAAACTTATGTCTTAGAAACCTACAGCAAAAGTTATATATAAGACTGAAGTGTTGAAAGCATCTTTTTCACCTCAAGAAAAGACATAAGGTTTTTAGTCACCACTGTTGGTGCTGGAGGTTCTGGTCGAAACAATAACACAAAAATAAATCAGCCATGTAAATATTTGAAAAGAAGACAAAAACCCCCACTATTATTGCACTTGTATACAACATGGTAATCTTCCTAGAAGGTCTAAGGCAATAAAATAACATATTGCTAGAACTCTTTAATTGAAGAGTAATTGAATAAAAGATTAAAATGCAGAAAGTAATAGGCTTTCTGTATATATATGACCATTACAAATTACATCAACCAGTTCCCATTAGATTCCAAAATAGAAAATGGCTGTGAATAAACCTTAAAGTATGGGTGCCATACTATGGGAAAGCAGTGACAACCATAATGACAATGCTGAAAATGTTACCGGATAATATGAAAGAACTTAAAGAAATGGTGAGAAATATTATATTATTGAATTGGAAAGGTTTTTGGAAATGACTGTTCTCTCCAAATATGTTTACGTATTTAACATATGCTAGTCAAATCCTGCCAAGTTGAGTACAACAATCATCTGGTCTTATTTTAGAAAGTGGATTAAAGGTGATATTTTCCTACCTATTTCTTGGGAAAATATTTCAGACCAATAACAATCAAACCAACCAACCAACCAAACAAAAAATCCCAGAGAAACAGAAACAGACAATGTAACTGGAAGACACATGATTATATAACTCTGAATCGGAGTACAGAAGAAATGTAGTAGACTGTCAACAGGGATGTGGGAGGGTGTCAAAAGGGTCCCTGTGAGTGCAGGATTCAAATGAAACTGGTAAAAGCTATACCTGAGAGATAGAACCAACACATCCAACCATGACTGGATGGGTTCATAGTTCCTATGCTTTGCATGGAAAAGGGTATTTGGGGCTGAATAGGAACTTTCCAAGACCAGCTATATTTTTACTTAGACTTTCTGTCAAGTAGGCAGGATAGATGAGACAGTTACATACCCTTGGTGTACCCAAAGCTGCTTATCTTTATTATCTGAACAAGAAATAGAGAAGGGGCAAGCCATGGTAGCACAGTGTAATGTGCCACTCTGCGATGCTGGATCCCTATGGGAGATAAAGGTTTGCGTCCCTGGTTATCATGTCACACTCTATTGGGGTGCCTCTTTCTCACTTACGCTGTCTGTCTCTAGATCTCTCATAAAAGAAAATAGGAAAGAAGCTAAAAAAGAGAGAGAGAGAGAGAGAGAGAGAGAGAGAGAGAGAGAGAAGATAAAAATAGCCTATTTTAGGAATAAAAAGGAGCCTTTATTACATATATCCTAAAAAAGTAAAAGAATATAATAAGCAAATTCGTGCCAGTCAATTAGAAAATTTAAGTGAAGGAGGGAACCAGCAGTTAGCGTAATGGCTATGTCACTGACTCCCACGTAGTCGACTGCGGTTTGCATTCCGGACCCGGTGGCTTAAAACTCATGCCGGGCGCGTGTGCGTGCGTGCCCAAGATCCCGAGAGGAGAGTGGAGGAGAAGGGATTGCGGCGTGACCATCCCCTCTGGGGGGTGATTTCTCGCTTTTTGTCTCTATGTCTCTCTCTGTCTGTCTGGCGAGCACACGCGCCCTATAGCGAAAATCTCTCCAAAAAAAAAAAAAAAAGAAAATTTAAGTGAAGGAGAAATTATTAGTAAAACTACTTAACTAAAACTGCTACAAGAAATATAAAATCTACACAGTTCTCTAAGTGTTGAAGGACTTGACTATGGAATTAAAATCTGCAAATGTGAACCAGCAGTTGGCAAAATAGTTATGTCTCTGGCCTACCACATAGTTGACCACAGTTCGAGTCCCAGACCCGGCAGCTTAAAACTGATACCAGGTGCGTGTGTGTGCATGCCCAAGATCCCGAGAAGAGAATGAAGGAGAAAGGATTGTCACGTGGCCATCCCTCTGTGTGGGTGATGTCTTACTTTCTGTCTTTGTCTTTCTCTCTCTGGCAAGTGCACGTACCTTAAAGCAGAAATCTCTCTTAAACAACAACAACAATAAAGAAACATAAAAGCTTCCTACAAATAAAACCTACTTTCTTAAAGAAAATGTCTTAAAAAAATGAGCTGGAACATGTTCATTGGTGAATTCTATCCCTCCTAAAAGAAAGAATAATACGAATTTTTAACAGAAACTATTCCAAAGAAGAAAAAGAAAAAAACTGTACAAAAATTTTGATGCCTATACAATCTTGACTCCAAATCTGCATAAAACATTACTAAAAATACTAATGTTTTTATGAGCACTAGTACAAAAAATCTTATACAAATTATTAATAAATTTAATCCAGTGATACTTAAAAGGATAATGCATCATGACCAAGTGTTTATTTACAGAATGTGGAACTGGGTTAACATTGATATAATTCACCAGATTAACAAACTGAAGGAGAAAATCATATTATTATCTTGGCAGATGCAGAAAGAGCATTTGCTATAAATTCAACTTATATTTTCAACTTATACTTGTAAATAGTTAGAAGACAATCTTCTTTTTTTAAAAAATTATTTTTTTACAGGGTATGCGCACTCATCAGAGAGAGACACCGAGAGAAGAGAGAGAGGAAAAGTGAGAAAGCACCCCTGGGGAGATGGCCACACTGCAATCCCTCTCCTCCATTCTCCTGTCAGAATTTTGGGCACACATGCATATGTGTTGTATGTGTTTATAAAGCCACTGTGTCAAGACTCAAACCTCATAGTCAGCCATGTGAGATCCAGCTGCCTTACCCACCAAGATACTGCTGGTCTGAAGGACAATCTAAATAGAAGAAAATATCCTTAATGTGATAAATCTAAAAATACAAAACCAAAATCTCCAAACAAACAAAACATATCTGATTTAAACAGTACATGATTTCCCGCTGAGACTGGTCATGAGAGAACAATATCTGCTAAAATTGCTTTTATGGAGCCAGCAGGTAGCTAGGTGATTAAGACTCTGGACTCCCACATGGCCTACCGTAGTTCATGTACTATGGTAGGCCATGAACAACTGTAGTACATGAAGACAGTAAGGAGGTGTTGGAGATTTGATTAGATTGAGAGAGTGAATGGACTAAGGAAATACAATATGACTTACTAGTGATCAAGTAGGCAGAAAATAAACCTCTATTACAGAGATGAGGCCTGAGTCCAAATAGGTTCTCCCTTTTCTCTGGAGAAAGAAAACCAATGGATTCCCTGAGACCCTTTCTTTCATTTTTTATGGAAATAACCACCAAAAGGTAAATTGCTGTTCTAAGCTGGAAGGCATGATCACCTACCCTGGAAGGTCAGTGCACTTTATATTTTCTGTCCCAGTGCTTAGGAAACACAAAGTATTCCATACTGTCTGACTCTTTAGACAGACACGTCCAGAGCTCCTGGAAGAAGAAAGTTCGCGCTGTGTTGACCAGTCTCCGCTGCTTAGATCGCAGTCACTGTTGCCCACAGGTAATGACAGAACAATGCCATCCTTCAGACTACAGCTGCAGTCAGGAGTCATTGGCAAGGCAGAACGGGATGAGGAGCTGTCGTAGACACTCTGTTCCTGCCCGAAGTAGCCTGATGGACTGAATTACTTTAAGTAATTAAATAAGGTGAGATGTTTCCAGAGCTACCCACAGACAGCCTGTCCCTCAAGGTCCTTGGTAGCTTGATGTCCAGCTTCCTGATCTCTGTGACCTAGTTTTTTCCAACAATCATATTAGCATGTCCTTGATAATTGAACAGCGACCTAGACCATTCACTTATTTTGGCCCTTTCAAGATTCAGGTTGAGAAGTTAAAACTGGAAGTCTGAGACTGGGCAGCAAATTTCAATAAACTAAAGCTCTCTTTTGGTTTCAAAGAAAGCTCAGTCCCATTGGTATCACAGTTAATGTCACTTTAAGTGAATAATGAGGCAAGTTTGTTATATAAGTAATCAGTGTTTAGGTTTTCTCTGATATTCTAACCATTCTTGTTAACTGACAGCTGATTTTTTTCTTCTGCCACATACCTTGATGTGATCTCTTTTCCTTCTTTTTTTTTTTAAAAAAATAATTATTTAATTTTATTTCTTGTAATTATTATTGTTTTAATTTGCTATAGGGCATGTGTCCTCACCAGAGACAGACAGAGGGAGAGAGAAAAAAAGAGAGAGAGAGGGAAAGTGAGAAAGCAAGCCTCCAGGACTGGAACTTGAACTATGGTCAACCATATGGGAGTCCAGCACTCTAACCACCACACCACCTGATGGCCCCTTTTTCTAAGGAATTGTGTCAGCTTGCATTTCCAGAAGTGGCTATCACTATGGTATTGTACACATGAGGTAGTTATTGGGAAAACTGCCTGTGAGAGAAAATGGAAAGAAGTTTGAGATGGTTGGAAGAACTGTCAGGCTGAAATGTCAGAATGACCACTGTAGAGGGAGGGAGGGAAACGTTTTAGACTGGTGCGCTTCTAAGAAAGTTTTGGTAAGCCTGATGTGGACTGTTTAAGCCAAAGAGGTCCATTACAAAAGTCTTGCCTCTTCCAGGAATGGGCCTGTCTTAGCATTCTTGATAGGTTCAGTGACTGGTGGGGAGTCGCTGGTGGGAAGAGTGACCTCAACTCCAATACAGTGATGGATTTAGAGTGTTGTAGCTGCCAGGTAATTACACTACTGTCTTAATTTGCCTGGGCTACTGTAACAAAATACCATAGGGTTGGTGGCTTTTTATTTTATTTCTCTCCTTAAAGTTTATTTATTTCTTCTGAGAGAGAGCGGGACAGAGAGAGAACCCCCAATAAGGTCTTGACACCATGATCCACCACACCTTATCCAGCCCTGGCTCATGGGCATGCCCATAGTACTCAGGGAGATCTTCAGACTCAAACCTGGAACCTTTCCATATGGATCAGCCTTGCAGAGTACCATGTGTTATTGATGGACCATCATCTGGCCACTCTGGGAAGTTTTTGTTTTATTTATGTATTTATTTATTTATTTAAGAGAGATTTTTGCTATAGGTCGCATGCTAGAGAGACAGAGAAAGAGAAAGTGAGAAATCACCCCCCAAGGGGAGATGGCTACACCACAATCCTTTCTCCTCTATTTTCTTCTCTGAATCATGGACACACACACACACACACACACACACACACACACGCCTGGAGTGAATTTTAAGCTGCTAGCTCCAGGACTTGAGGCGCGATCAACTATGTGGGAGTGCAGTGGCACAACCATTACACCATCTGTTGGTCCCAACTCTGGGTAGTTTTTAAACAACTGAAATTTATTTCTCATGGTTCTGGAGGCTGGGAAGTCTAAGATCAGTGTGGTAGCAAAGTAAGCTTTATTTACAAGCTTCTCTCTTGCCTTTCTCTCTGCATACTCACCCGACTTCCGTATGTGTGAGTTAAGAGAGAGAGTGCTCTCTTGTCTCCCACAAAGACACAGTCCTATTGAATGCCTCGTCTCCAATCATCACACTGGGATTACCTTTTTTTTTGTTTTAGAATTATTTAATTTAATTTGTTATTATTATATAATTTGACCAGAGAGACAGAAAGAGAGAGAGAAAGGGAAAGTGAGAAAGCCAGGCCCAGAACTTAACATTTTAACATGCACATTCTGGGGGAGACACAAGTCCATGACAACTACTCATTGTCAAGAGAGTTGAGTGGTGCATCTTTTAAAAAAATTATTTATTGTCATACATAGTACAGAAAATTGAACATATTTTATTTTTTATTTTTTATTTTATTTGCATCACTCTCTAATTCTTAAACATTGCTGGGGCTGGCCAGTGGTATGGTGGTTGAGGTGCTGGACTCCCACATGGCTGACTGCAGTTTGAGGCCAGACCTAGCTTCTTGCTGTCTTATTTTCTCTCTCCTGCTTTGTTTCTCTCTGGTGAATGTACGTGCCCTGTAGCAAATTGGAAAATAATGATAATAATAAAAAAATTAATAAATAATTCTTTTATAAATTGCCAAGGATTGTATGTATTTTCCCAGAGAGATACAGAGAGGTAGAGAGAGAGGAAGGGAGGGATGAAGCCCCTCGTGGGCCACAGTCACACTACAATCCCTTCTTCATTTTTTCCATCCTGTTATGATTTGGGGCACACATTCACATGTGCTCAGTGTGGTTTTCAAGCTGTCAGGGCTAAGAATTGAACCATAGTTGGCCATGTGAGATTTGACTCTCTTAACCACCAGGCTACAGGTCTGGTCCTCCATTTTTTTTTTTTTTTTTTAATGCTGAGAGAACTTTATTGAAGTATGATTTATATACACTAGAATGAACAAGTTTTTTAAGTGTATGGTTCAAAATTTTTAACAGATACACTTGTGTAGCCATTACTCATGTCAAGATACAGAGTATGTCCCTCATTCCAGAAAGTTCTTGTGTAGACCATGGAGCCCCAGTAAAAACTCTGGTTGCCAAGGATCAGATGAGCATCACTGTTTGTAGGTAAGCATTACCTGTAGCAACAGGAACAAAAGAGTCTAAAAGGGCTGTGAAGGTGTCAGTTTTAAAGAGAATGACCAGGTGAGGTGTCTCTGGTAAGGTGGTCTCATCGCTTCAAGGGGGACTTGTAACCCTGCAGGTACATAAAGTGATGCTGGTATACTGATTAAAGCTGATTTTCAGCCCTATCACAGTTTGGAAACTACACTTTTAGACATTATCTCCTTTTGAACTGATGTTTATGTGAAATTCTCAAGCAACTTGTATTAAACAATCTTGCTTTTTTTTTTTTTTTTTCATTGTAATGAGACAATGAAAACTTCCTAAAGGCTGGATAACAGTTCTTACGGGAAACTTTGCTGGCTTCTGTATTAATATTTAATGGATGGAAAATTGCATCTGTAGGCTCTATTGAGATTCTCAGAAACAGAGATTCATTTACTCATTCAACCTTTTATCTAATTTATTTATTCAATAAACATTTATTGAGCACCTACAATATCCCGTATTTTGAACTAGACATAGAGGGTGACCCCGTGCCCCAAGCAAATGAACTAACAAACAAACAAACAAATAATAATAATTAAAAAAAAAAACAATGCCAGGATCTCACAGTCAAGTATAAGAGGGGTAGAGCTGCAAGTGGGTTGTTCCTGTTGTGACTGGAATAACTCAAGAATTGTACTAAACCAGAGGAAGGAGTTAGAAAAAAAGGAGTCTGCTGAGAGGGGCACAGGGAAGAACTAATTTCGTTAATATTCAATAACAAATACTTAATGAAATAGTCTGGCCACTTGACTTAGTGCTAGGGCTATGGAGGTGAACATAGCATTTTGATGATATTAATAGACAACATCCCAGGAAAAGGATGAATTAAGAGTCTGATCTAGGCTGAAAGAGATACTTATGAGATTTGACCTGAGGTAGCCTGGATGGGGTGTGGTGCTGGTGACTCCGGAGCACGGAGGGCTCATTCTCAGGAGAATGAATGCTGGAGTCTCAGCTCCTATTAGCATGATGAGATGAGGAATATGCAGAGACCTGTGAGTGGCTGGGACCAAGGTAGGAGTGAAAGAAAGATTGTTGGAAGCATAGTACAAACTTAAGGTTTAAAGGTGTTGATAGGACCTTGCCCGAAATGTGAGCTGTGAAGTTTGGGGTTCGTGAAATAGGCTCTAATCACAGTAAGACACTGCGTGGAGAGTGCAACCAGGAAATTGCGTAGAATTCAAATCAGTCAGACTGACCACCCACATGAGATGGAGGAGGAAGGATCAAAGTGGCATACAGGCCAGCTGCAGCCCTCTGCTCCCATGGAGAAGACTTGAGACTTAACTTCCTTGCAGACCTGCAGAGACCAGTTTTTCTCATGGGGAGGCTGTTTTTCATGTCCTGTCCAGCTAGGCTGCTTTTGGTGCCAGGAGGAGTCAGCTGAGGTGGGAGTGGGATCTACAAAGGCAGGCAGGCTCTGCAGGATCGTCATGACAATGGCTATACAATGTGAGATGGGCTTTAATGGAGCAATGTACAAAATATTATTTGGGCTCAATGGAGGAAGAAGTAATCTTTCAAGGGAGCCGGACAAAGTTTCATAGAAAACGCATAATACATTTCCTTCTTATTGAGTCTTTTCTTTAAAAATGCTTTTAAGATATTTTTAATAAAGGTTAAAAAAATCAAATTGTAACAAAGGTGTTGTAACGCTAAACAGGAGTCCCATATACCAGCTACACCTGCCACCCAATCACATTTCCTGGAGGCAAACATTTTAAGTATCTTAGCTGTTTCTTTTGTATTGATCTATGTACTTCTTGAGATTATGCTTATAATGATATTTCTTGATTTATTATCATTTTGACATTATCTATTGATTTTCCACTAAGATAGTTCAGATTTTGCCTACTTAAATATCACTCACTGTCCATTTTACATTCTTTTAAACAGTTTCTTGATTGAATCAATATTTAGGGCTTTCATTATTATGATCATGTAAATATCTTTTACAGGAGAGTCAAGTATTTTAAAATGATTTTTTTCTATTTTTACATGTAAGATTTATTTTTCTTTGCATTAATTATTATGTTAACACTTACATATTTGGGGACCAGGAGATGGTGTAATGGCTATGTTGCTGGACTCCCATGTAGTCAACTGTGGTTCGAGTCTTGGACCCGGTGTCTTAAACTCATGCCGGGCGCATGTGCGTGCGTGCCCAAGATCCCAAGAGGAGAATGGAGGAGAAAGAATTGTGGTGTGGCCATCCCCCCTGGGGGGTGATTTCTCGCTTTCTGTCTCCCTGTTTCTCTCTGTCTTTCTGATGAGTGCATGCACCCTATAGCAAAAATATCTAAAAACAAACAAACAAAAATACCCCCAAAAATAACCATACATATTTGGGGCTAGCTGTTGGTGTGGTGATTAAGGCAGGTGAAATTAGCATGGCCAACTCTAAGGTTTAAGTCCCAGATTTGGTGACTTCAAAAACATGCTGGGCGTGTGTGTGCATGCCCAAAATCTTGAGAGAAAAATGAGGGATAAGGGATTGTGGTGTGGCCATCCCCTCTGGGGTGATGTCTCACTTTCCTCTCTCTTTGCCTCTTTGTCTCTTTGTAAACACACATGCCCTATAGCAAATTAAAATTTTAAAAAAAGGGGACCGGCAGGTGGTGTGGTAATTAAAGTGCTAGATACTCCCACATGGCTGACCACGGTTCAAGCCCTGGATTGGTGGCTTGCTTTCTTACTTTCCCTCTCTCTCTCTATGTCTCTCTCTGGGTAAATTAAAATAAATGAATGAATAAATAAAAAGAAATTTTAAAAAATAATTCTTTAAAAAATATTTTAAAAAATCTTTTGCTTTTAAAATATTTTTTTGGGTCATTTATTGAGATTTGCAATGGACCCATATGACAGAGCCAGGTAAAGTTTATTGTCAGAGAACTACTCAAATGGACAGTCTAACCCAAGCTTGTCTTTTCTTGCCTTGCAGAGGTGAGCTCCAAGTGGCAATATAATTACTTTTGCTCAATCTCTATTTGTCTAGATTTTCTCCTTCTGCTCTCTAATTTTGGATTGGTTTCCAAGTTTTGGGGTTGTTTGCAGATGAAAATTGATTCCTTGTTGGTGGTAGCATGACTAGGAATTTGGCTTTATGCTCTTAACATTTGGTTATCTCTGTAAATGAATTATTGGATTCAGAGATCTGTTTTCTATTCAGTAAGAGACAGCCGAGAATGTGGATTGTTCGCCATTTGTTTGTATGCCAATATGTCTATTTTGAACTTAAATCAAGTAAGAATTTTGTGGTCATCAAGGGTTTAGCTTGTTAAGTTATAGTAGAAACCAATTATATCTCTGTCAAACAAATTATTTCTAGGGAAAGTGCCTTGATTCTTCATTATCAATCTATGTGTGAATGTGTGACTGAGTTGAGCCAAAAGAAGAATTTCATCTTCAGTGATTCCGTCATTGATAGGCATATGACCCAACGAGGGACAGCAAGGCATGATAAGACTTTGGCAAGTAGACTTGTGAAAAAGGCAACACATTTTCACCTGCACTTGTACCTAAGGATTCTTACTTTGAACTTACTGACAGATATATTCCCATGCATGGAGGCTGTTAATGACAAAAACACAAAAGAATATAGTCCAAACAGAGGGAAAGAGAATCCCGAGGACATCATCTGAGTCACTGCAACACCCTCGAGTCCTGAATGCGAATGCCACCCTAATCTCAGACTTGTCAATCACAGAGTCAAGGCTTTCACTTTTGTTGTTGAAAACAGTTGAATTGTGTTGTCTATCACTTACTTTTAAGTGGTTCCTCAGTGCAGAAGGGGTGTTCTCCATTGCAGGCACCTCTGGCCCAGTATGTATGCATTTACCTCTCTGTGCCTCCATCTCCTCTTCTGTTTTTTTTTTTTTTTTTTTTTTTTTTTTTTTTTTTTTTTAATAAGTGGCACCAGGACCAGCAGATGCGTAATGGTTACATCACTGGACTCCCACATGTTCAACCACGGTTTGAATCTTGGACCCTCCAGCTTAAAACTCATACCGGGTATGTGTGCATGTATGCCCCAAATCCCAAGAGTAGAATGGAGGAGAAGAGATTTTAGTGTGGCCATCCCCCTGGGGGTGATTTCTCCCTTTCTGTTTCTCTCTGTCTCTCCAGCAAGTGCATGCACCATATAGTAAAAAAAATCTCTCAAATAAATAAGTTGTAAATATTAAATGACATAATAAATAGAAAAGCCCAGATTTGTTTCATAATGTGAGGTGAGCAAAACATCACATAGTTTAATGTTTCAAAATTGAATTATATCAAAAATTGAATTATATCAGGCTATCCAACTCTTTTTTTTTTAAAGGTTTTTGTCATAAGGCTTGTGCTTGCCAGAGAGAGACAGAGAGAGACAGTGAGAGGGAAAGTGAGAAATCACCCCGGGAGTGGAGGGTGTGTGGAATGGCCTTGCCGCAGTCCCTTCTCCTCCATTTTCCTCTTGGGATTCCGGGCACGTACACACATGATCCTGGAGTGATTTTCAAGTCACTGGGTCCAGAAATTGAACCATGGTCTGCCATGTAGGAGTCTAGCACCTTAACCACCACGCCCCATACTGGCCCCCACAACTCCATTTACTAGTGTGAGAAGACATCCTGTAATAGGTCATCTTGTGGGAAACTTTCTCTCCTTAGGAGGATATACATTTCAATAAAATACTCAGGAGAGATCTTCTGTTCTTTGATCTCATATTGTTGTTACTGGAAGCTCATAGTGAAAATGCATATGGTCCATTAGAAGGTTGGTAGTTCTACAACCTCTGTACCACTTGTAGGCACCAGGATCTTTCGTGTAGCCCCCAAAACTATGACTGTCATTTAGTTCCTTCAGCAAGCATAGCAGCTCACCCCATTAGAAGTCCTGCTATGTCCTTGGGCAGTTCTGTGAAGGACACAAAACTGTGTTTTGTGATGCTCCTTGACCATATCTCCATGCTTCTTTCCTCAAGTTCCTGGAGCCCCTTAAAACCTTGGGTAAGTCTTTCTCTTTCAGCCTGTTCAAACACAGCCCCTTCACCTGTCTCAGAAACATTCAACTCAAGACCTCTCACAGATGAAAGCCTGAACAGATATATAAAACAAGTGTCTGCCCACTCATGTGTTTTCCTTGTCTTGAAGTTAGGTGTGGAATGTAAGGCTTGGTGTTGTGTCACGGCCGGAAGCTTTATTCCTGTTGAGTCCAATGTCAGTGGTACCTCCTACACTGAATAACAGCCCCTTCGGTTCATACCACACGGAAAGCATTTTATAATACATTGTATGCATTTAAAATATATTTTAGTCAAAGATGTTCTCTTCTTTTCCACTGTTACACAACCAATGAACTTTCCTACTTTATGAGGCCCTCCTGTTGTGCTGTATAAGATTGAGGAAAGGAGCTGAGAAAGAGTGCTAGAAGCAGAACAAGACTGGGCCATCTTTCCTGGATACTTCCTCCTCTCCATTTGGACAGGTCTTATACTAGCTCTCGTGAGTCTGGAGATCCAATATGACTGCTTCATACCCTATGAGTCTGTGGAGATATGCCAAGATCCAGGACACAGGAATGCTTCTGTGTGATCCAAGTCCAGTTTCTGAGATCTTTCAAGCTATAAACAACCCTTTGGTGAGAAGTGCTTTAGTCTCAGGTACATGAAAAAGATCACCATATGGATTCTCAAGTCTCTAGTCCTTTTCTATCTAATGGGTGACAGAGTATCTCTGAACTTCAAGTTGGTAAAAATGAAATACAATGATGGATGTGCAGTATTACTAAATCAATCATTAAAAATGGAAGTTAATCTCCCAAGACTTTAGTTTCTCCTCTAAGCCATCCTTACTCTGTAGAAGCTAGATTCTGCTTTTCTGGGACCATTATCAAGAGCCCAGGATGGAACCAGGATGCACCACACTAACCCTAACTTCTCCATCCCTCTAAGCACAAAGAATAGCATTAGTACATTAGGTGGCTTCAGTGGTTTCTTTCATTTTACATTCAATGGGTTTCAACACCTCCTTTGCTTTGCTCTTTAGTAGCTTCAACCCTTTCAAATTCTTTGCAAATGGTTACCTCACTCAATCCTTCAACAGCTTTTCCCAGTTGATGTGAATGTGGATAAGAAAGAGGAACCATTGGTGCCTTTGGCCACTCTGACCTCAATGAACTGGGTACGGTGCCCAGGCAAGTCCAAGGGTCTCTGTATTCTCAGCAGAACGGTCAGGACTGATCTGTAGTTCAGACACTGCAAGTGGCCCTAGAAGAAATTCATCATGATTCCTTCAAGTGTATGAAGATTATAAGGTGGTGACCCAACCCTGATGACAAAACTGTTGAGATCAAGAACCTATGAGGTGGGGCCAGCAGGTTGCATAGTGGTTAAGGTGCTGGACTCCCACGTGATGGACCACAGTTTGAGTTCTAGACCTAGCAACTTGCTTTCTCACTCTCTCTCTTTTTCTGGTGAGTGCATGTGCCCTATAGCAAACTAAAAAATAAATAATAATAATAAATCAAATTAAATAATTCTTTAAAACCAGTAATGTATGAGGGTGCTTTAAAAGTCTGTGGAAAAGTGGAGCTGAAGTATGAATTTATTTTGATCCAGAAATGTTTTGAAACACATCCATTTTTTTTCTTAATAAGATACATTTTCCATAAACTTTTAAAAACTCAGATTGTCATCTGGAATGGTTTCTCCAAACAGGGCACTACTTTGACAACAGTTAGGCAGATAAAATCTTTTTATTGAAAGATAAACCCATTCACACTACCTGCATCACAGCAAGTGATGCAGAAGTGCTCTATATTGACATAGACCTTGGATCAGGACTGCCAGGGAATGCCTGAAACCTAGAGCTTCTGAGTGAGATGCTTCTAAGGTGGCTTATACAGACTGGATATGCTGGCAAAGTGATGACTCATGGTCCATGCAGGAAGCAGCAGAAGGGCAAAAGACTTCATCACTATACTTGGAACAATGTGAAATTTAAAACTTACCAATTGTTCATTTTTGCAATTTTCCATTTAATATTTTTGGACCATGGTTTACCACAGGTAACTGCAATTGGAAAGCAAGTGTGGATAAGGGAGATTATTGTATATTCTTTACTTTATTTTTCTCCAATAGCAGCTTTATGAAATAAGTATATGTTCCAAAAAGATGACCTACTAAGATGTCCTGCTTGTTCTCTGGAAGGATTTGTGGAGGACTTTTTGGTTGACGATGACATAATCTCCAGAGATGGAGGCCTGAGCTCTCTGCCACACTTGGCATAGCCTGATGGGTCCTGGATGGGGACACAGACATCCTGCTGTCTTCATGGAAGACTATGCCTCTGCCATAGTTGTTCACCCTGGGATTTCAGGATTTTTCTTAGATATCTGTCTGTCTCTTTAATCTTCTTGGCTCTGTCTAGAAAATTCACTATCTGACATTTAAAACAAAATGCAGGGGTCCAGCAGGAGGTGTGGTGGTTACGGTGCTAGACTCCCACATGGTCAATTGTGGTTCAAGTCCTGGACCCAGTGGCTTGAAGATGGGCGTGCATGCGTTCATGCCCCAAATCCCAACACTGTGTATGTGTGCCCAAACTCCTGAGAGGAGAAGAGATTGTGATATGGCTGCCCACCCTGGGAGGGTGATTTCTCATTCCTCTCCTCCCCCCCTCTCTCTCTTTCTCTCTCTCTCTGCCTCTCTCTGGTGAACACACAAACTGTAGAAAAAAACAGAGAGAGATAAAAACAAATAAAGCAGGACTCAAACTAGAATGAGCCCATACAGTTGGTTGTTCCAGAGTTGACCTGGGAGTAGGATGGGGACCAGCAATCCCTGCTATTGAAGCTTCTTGTCAGGAACAGAAGCTTCTTTAATTCCTTTGTGTCATCTTATCTAATCTACAACATATATAAAAAAGAGCAATATTCCGATTATTAAGGTTTTACTGCTATTACCAACAAAGTGTTCTCAGTGTGAGGGCTATTTCTTTTCGAGGACATCATTCCACTGTACTGAGACTTCACTTTTCTCATGTGCCTAGTGTGAAAGTCCTGGCAGCTGCCTGGCATTCCTTATTTATTTATTTTGCAGATAAATAAGGCCATCTGAGCAAATATTGTAATTAGGACCATAATGGCACATTTTGATTGCTTTTAATAAATAACGCCAACCAGAATTGTTTTTTAGATGTGACACTAATGATCATTAATGGCCAGACTGTTAGGTTTACATCAGAAATTCTTGGCTGTGGATCTTTGTGAGTGCGAACTAGAATGCTATGGAGGCAGAAAATGAATGCAAAACTTTCTGCAATTGTCTCATTATCTTGTAATCATCTTTGAGATTTCAAAACAGAAAAATAAAAGGAACTAGGAACTGGTATAGTCGAGTAGGTGTTTGGGGAAAAAAATATGGGTAAAACAGAGTGCAGGATTGGAGCATGGTTAGCCAGTCTGGGATCTGTTTAGTCTTTGTTTTGGAGAAACATTAGTAAAATTTGGTAAAGTAAAAAGTTGACATTTTGGGACCAGCCTTTAGAGTAATGGCTATGTTGCTGGACTCCCATGTAGTTGATCGTGGTTCGAGTCCCGGATTCAGTGGCTTAAACTCACGTTGGACGCGGTGCGTGTGTGCCCAAGATCCCGAGAGGAGAATGGAGATTGTGGCATGGCCATCCCCCCTGGAGGGTGATTTCTCGCTTTCTATCTCTCTGTCTCTCTCTGTCTTTCTGGTGAGCACATGCACCCTATAGCAAAAACCACTCCAAAAAAAAAAAGTTGACATTTTATGTGATGGGGTTAGAATCTGAAACTGTCTAGCCCATTTAAAATTTAGTATGCAGAATGGTGCTTTTAAATCACCTAAATGGTTAGATAAAGATGGCACATGTTGACATAACACGGCTATGACTCATTATTCTTTTAGTAATTATATCATATTGCCTTTTTATCTTTACAGAATTGAAAAGATGACAACATAGCCATTCATTTGCAATTTGCCCTTCTGTTCTCCTTCCTAAAACTTAATTATTTCACTTCTTTCACCTTCCTAAGATTTGTTGATTATGAGCGAATTCTTTCTAGACTTGAAGCTCATTTTAGCTTTCTATTAAAAAAAGAAGAAAAAGAAAAAGATTTTTATTAAAAATGTTAAAGTCTGGCTCCATTTAAAATTATTTATTTATTTATTTATTTATTGCTCTGTAGAGTGTGTGCACTAGTGAGAGAGAGAGAGAGAGGGAAAGTAAGAAATCACTCCTCAGGGGTGGGGGAGATGGTACTCCTCAATCCCTTTTCCTCTGGGGATTTTGGGAACACATGCACCCCCGATATGTTTGTTTTTCTTTTTGGAGAGGTTTTTTTTTTGCTATAGGGTGTGTGCGCTCACCAGACAGACAGAGAGAGACAGAGAGACAGAAAGTGAGAAATCACCCCCCAGGAGGGATGGCCGCGCTGCAATCCCTTCTCCTTTATTCTCCTTTTGGGATCTTGGGCACGCACGCACATGCGCCTGGTGTGAGTTTAAGCCACCGGCTCTGGGACTCAAACCGCGGTCGACTATGTGGGAGTCCAGCAACATAGCCATTACGCTAACTGCTGTTCCCTTACCCAATGTGTTTTTAAGCCACCAGTCTGGGACTTGAACCACACAGTTGACCACGGAAGATTCAGCCACTCTATCCTCCATGCCACCTGCTGGCCCTAAAGTCTAGCTCTATTAAGACATTCCATGAAGTCATGGTGGAGACACTATTTAGCATGTACCAAGGAGTCTGGGCTGCAGCCCAGACTCTGCGGCTTTGCCATCAGGAAACATCTACTTGTGACAAGTTGCTCTCATTTTCTGGACAAGGTAGTCTTGGCAATATTGAGAAGTAAGCTGTCTTCAGCATCCTTTCCTAACCTGACATTTTTGTCATGGTCACTTTGTGGATGTGGCACCTTATCATATGCCACAAATGGGCTCTCAAACCCATTTTTCCACCAGTCAGGATGCCCTCTACCCAGGTCTGTGCACCCATTCACTCAATTCTGTGTGTATCGACTATGTGCCAGTCATTGTCCTCACTTCACTTTTCTGGGAAAAGAAAAAGTGATATCGAATTGAAGAATAAGCAGAAATCTACAAAGTAGATACACGGAAGAGGCTGTGCTAGTTGGAGAATGCTAACAAAGCTGTGGAGCTTTACGACCGCCTGACGTAGGGAGTGAGGAGTAATCTGCTGTGACTGGAGACAGGCAATGTGTTGTAAGGAAGCCAGCTTAGGGATAGAAGGAGCGAGTGATGGAGTTGGAAGAGCAGGTGGCAGCTAGAGTATAAGAGCTAAATATTAGGTATAAATGAACGAAAAAGAAAAATCATTCTTCCTCTCCCAGGAAATGGTGAACTTTTGGGGGGCAACTTCTCCATCCTGGCTGCGTTACCCAGTCTATATCAGAGGGAGAATTTTAGAGTAAGGCAGAGTGGACAGGACCAGGTTTAGTACAGGAAGTGACACACTGTAGCCTGTAGCAAATCCAACCTGCTGCCTGTTTTGTGAGACCTGTGACTAAGAAAGGTATTCACAGTTTTAAATGGTTGATAGAAAGTTGAAAGAAGAATATTTTGTGACATGTTAGAATTGTACAAAATCCAAATTTCAGCATTCACAAAGTTTTATTGGATCACAGTCACATTTTTTTTTAAATTTACTTTTAGTTTTAGTTTTTTGCTATAGGGTGTGTGCACTTGTCAGAGAGAGAGACAGAGAGAGGGAAAGTGGAAATCACCCCTCAGGGGGATGGCCATACTACAATCCCTTCTCCTCTATTCTTGGGATTTTGGGCACACACACATATGCACCTGGCATGATTTTCAAACCACTGGGTCCAGGGCTTACATGGTAGGCCATGTCAGAACCCAGTGCCTTAGCCACCACACTATCTGCTGGTGCCCAGTCACTCTCTTTTATTATGCATAAAGTACTTTTATCTTACCTAAATAGATATGATAAAGATCATATGGCCCAAAACCCCTAACAAAAATTACAGTTTGACTTAGTTTAGAAAAATTTTAAGGCTGGCCTGGTAGCACAGGTAAGTGCTGTGAATATGGAGCTGGATCCTGCAATGGCCAACTGGGAATCCTGGTCCCAAGTCGCTTGAAAAATGACAGCTGCTGGTGTATGCATACCCAAAATCTTGACAGGAATGGAGAAACAGGAAAAAGGATTATGGCATGACCATGCCTCAATGGGAGGTGCTTTCCCTGCCTCTCTTTCTCTCTTTCTGATGAACACGTGCCCTCTGGCACTTAAAAATAAATAAATAAATACATTTTTTGCTAAGTCCTGTCTAAGCACTTCAAAAACAAAGGAGTAGAACACTAGTCAGA
This sequence comes from Tupaia tana, assembly GCA_026018925.1. NCBI lineage: Eukaryota > Metazoa > Chordata > Mammalia > Scandentia > Tupaiidae > Tupaia > Tupaia tana. The sequence goes on from JAKSZU010000013.1 coordinate 24,079,671, forward strand.
AATTTTAGACCAAGATGGAGCCTTGGAAAGATAGTTTCAATTTTATGGAACTTAGTTCACAAATTGCTTTAATTTAATTCATTAATTCCAGTGATCAGGATTGCCCTAACACTTATCCTCTTGCAGCATACTTGGAAATTATAACAAGACTTTTATTTCTTATTTTTAAATTATAGTATATGTAGATTATTTTTTTAAAATTTAAAATAATTTCTAGCAAATCTGGAAAGCTGTGTTGTCAGTGTGATTGCCATGCATTTTTAGGAGTATTCACATGGTTGAAGAGTCATACGTAAAAAGATTATCTTTCAGAATCCTGAACCAAAATCAATATAAATAAATTGCTGAAACCTTTTCTAACCTTTTTAAAATTCATCTCCCTTTATGAGAGCAGTAATAAATGTCCTTTATTCTTAGAGACTGTCAATCACATATTTCTTCTTTAGTGTGGGTAACTTAAAAAATTCTTTTCATAAAGCTACATTATACAATGTCCTTAAATTTTTAATTTAACTTGGACCCACCAAAAGTATAATAGGATATTAAGTAGGATATTAGATATTGATCAAATTTAATAGGAAAACTTGAAATTGAAAAGTCCTGGTTAAAGGAAGTTGTGTGTCTTAATCCATCTACTGTTGCTACCACAGAATATCACAGACTGGGTAATTTATTATCAGGAAAAGATTATTCATCTCATGGTTCTGGGGACTGGGAAGTCCAAGAGCATGGGCTGGCAACTGGTAAGGGTCATTCATGGTGAAAAACAAAAGGTGGCAGCAAGCACATGAGACAGGAAATGGCAACTGAACTCATCCTTTTATCAGGATTCATTTCTGCAATAACTAATCCCCTCTTGTGATAATGACATTAATCCATTAATGAGGGCACCTCATGATCTAAGCACTTCTTAAAGGCCCCACCTCCCAATACCATTACAGTGGCAATTAAGTTTCTAATACATGAACTTCAGGGGATATACTCAAATCTTAGCAGTGAGTAAATAATATAATATAATCATAGTGGGAAAAATTGCTTGATTGATAGTGGAGTTGGTCAGAATGAGACTATAGTGGAGATGTTAGAACTTCCTGTCAGTTGATGACGTCTGTAGTATTTGAGAACACCCAGAATTTTCAGCTGACAGCTTCTGCCTTCCCTAGGATGGTATAGAATAGAGGTTATATCAGTCAGGGTTCAGTTGCACCAAAGAGAAACAACTCTAGGTATTACTTAGTGTGGAGAATTGGCTGTATACAAAATCAGTGAAAGTGCTGATGGAGCAGGGTATAGTTTAGGCCTTTGTGGGACTCTGAGGACACCGCAGAGGTTACCAGCTAGGGGAGCAATGGCCTCTTCTGTGATGGTGGAGAATTAAGGAGCTGCTATAGGGCCAGGAATCTGCCATTACATCCTCTGCAATTACATCTTGACTCTTATGAAGCTGGGAGTTCAGAGCATCCAGTTGGAATGCTGCTGCAGAAATATATCTCTACAGCCTTGCTTTCCAGTGAGATGTGGCCAAAGGCAGCCTGAAAATCATCTCTACCCCACTTCTATTTTCTGGGGTTTAGTAGGTAGTCAGAATCCTAGCTGCAAGAGATTCTGAAAAATGTAATTTTTAGGTTTCTAGGCCCTAAGTGTGGGAAAGCACTAGAAGGGAGTGGAAGAGTATATTGGGGCTAATCATCTGTATTTGTTTCCTATTGTTGTTGTCACAAATTCCAACAACTTAGTGGCTTAAACTGGTACACATTTGTTATGTTCCAGTTATGGAGATCAAAGTCTGATATGGGTTTTACAAGGCTAATGTTAAGGTGACAGCAGTCTGCATTTCCTTGTGGATGCTCTAGAAGAGAACCCATGCATCCCTTACCTTCCTCAGTTCCCTGAGGCTGGCCACATTCATTGACTCATGGTCAGATTATGCCAACTTTTGCTTTTGTTATAACACCACCTTCTCTGACTCTAACCTTCATATCTCTTTGTTACTTGTTTTTTTCTTTTTGGTCTTGTTTTGTTTTGTTTTTGTGCTTCTTTCTCTATTGTACTTGAAACTGGGGATTTCTAGAGCCTTGTTCTGAAAAAAATTTAAATACTTGGTCTATTCCTGTGGGGGCCTTTGGGAACCTTGTACATGTTTGGGTTATTCAGTCACCAACACTAAAGCCCAGAGTGGAAGCGACAAAGCAAGGCTCCTTCCTCCATGGCCTGTGCTGATTTCAGAGAAGGCTTTGGCCAATGGGAAAACTGCTAGAATTTTTCTTTGCAACTGGGCTGTGATGAGAAGTGCCTGTCATGAACATAAACTACTACATTTTCATGACTCTTCCTTTTCAGTTTCTGAAGATGGAGCAGATAATAATCCTCTCTGAAGATAATTGATAACAATTAAAAAAAAAAAAAACTACATGCTTCCAATGCATTGTGCTTTCAGATATGCTGGTCTAGCATAGCTGGCGGATGAGGTGATTAATGCATTCACCCTGATAACCAGGTGACTTGTTTCCTTTAGGAAACCCGCTTTATTCTTGGTGGCATAATGAGCCACCAAAAGGTAGAAAGGGTACAAGAAACATAAGACCCTGGAAATACATCCATGGGAAGGCACTTCCATGAAGGAGGTCTTCGAAGCAAATGACACCAAACCTCTGTACATGCTCCTTCATCACTGGGCTGTCTGTTACAGGGATGGTCTTACTCATTTCAAGATGAGTTCCTGGACCTATTTCAGGTTCAGAAACCCCCAGGTCACATAAGGTTCCACTATTTACAGTGCTTTTTAGGCTTTGAGGAGTGACTTTGACAAAAACACGGCTGAAAATTTTCTTTTAGACACAGTCTTGCAATGATCTTCTGCACCAGTGAACTCACCCTATCAGTCCTTTTGATGCCTATGACAAAGGCCAATGCATGTTTATCTGGCACTTTCCTGGCATGAGGCTTCACTTCTAGTCGTCTGAGATATACCATGTCACACTGCTGCTACCAGGAATCATTTATGAATGATTCTAATCTCTTAAATCTTGGTCCTTTATCTTTCCCCTGCTTTTTCCTTGCCAAAAGTGCTTACTTTGCTTGGGTGGCTTTGGGGGCTCGATAAGCCTTTCTGTTTCTCAGGATATTTTTTGGAACCAAAGGGATGTTTTTCCTTTGCTCTTGCTCTGCCATCTTTGTAGTTCTACTGGTCGTATCTCTTTCTTATAAGGACTCTTGTGTTTACTTTGGGTCCACCAGAGAGTATGGGATGATCTCTTTTCCTTTTAAAAAGATAACTTATTAGTTTAATTTAATTTATTATTATTATTTAAAAAAATGTTTGCTATTGGGCATGCACACTCACCAGAGAGAGAGAGAGAGAGAGAGAGAGAGAGAGAGAGAGAGAGAGAGAGAAAGTGAGAAAGCAAGCCCCCAAGTCTAGGACTAGAACCACAGTCAGCCATGTGGGAGTCCATTGCCTTAACCACCATGCCACCTGCTGGTCCCACAAATATCTTTTTCCATGCAAGATGTCATATTCCCAGGGATTAGGATGTTGACATTTGGGGGGGGCATTGTTCAGCCCCATTACTCATAATTAAATTAATGAAAGACGAAACCAATGTTTATTAATTATATACTGTATGCCAGGAACATCATCTCATTGAACAATCAGAACAACCCTATTGCAAATGAAAGCCAGAACTTTAAATACTAGCTTATCATTCAATGATAAAAAGAAATGGACTATTTAGCAATGAAATATAGAGAAAAACCTTAAATGCATATTGCTATGTGGAAGAAGCCAGTCTGAATAGGATATGTACTGTGTGCTTCCAATTCAATGGCATTGGAACTTCAAATTGCAAAGGCAAATTGACTATAAAGATAGTACAAAGATCAGTGGATGCTAGAGGTTAGAGTTGGATGGCAGAGAAGAAGGGGTAGAAAAGTAAAGCCCCACTGAGCAATGAGTTTTTTCAAATTTTTAATATTATAAACAACCTTGTGGCATATATTCCTTTGTATGCATATTTTTACACTTTGACTGCTTTTGAAGAATACATTCCTAAGAGTAGGTTTTCTGAGTCAGACGGTAGGCACATTTTAAATACTTTTCACACATACTTTTAGAAAGGGGCATGCTGGGACCAGCAGTTAGCTTAATGGCTGTGTTACTGGACTCCCATGTAGTAGACCGTGGTTCGAGTCCTGGACCCAGTGGCTTAAACTCATGCCGGGCACATGTGCTTGCATGCCCAAGATCCTGAGAGGAGAATGGAGGAGAAGGGATTGCGGTGTGGCCATCCCCCCGGGGGGTGATTTCTTGCTTTCTGTCTCTCTGTCTCTCTCAGTCTTTCTGGCGAGCACACGCACCCAGTAGCGAAAATCTCTCCAAAAAAAAAGAAAGAAAAAAGAAAGGGGCATGCTGTCTTATAATAGGTTATGAAAGCCAGTTGTCTGCATTTGTCTTCAACGTTGTTTTCATTGATGTCATGTTAGTATCTTATAATTGGCCACACAAGAGTATTTACATAGTAGAAATCAGCCAATGTTACAAATCTGAGCTATTTTTCTTCTTCTTCTAGAAAACCGATTACTAAGCATTTTCTAGCATATAACAGGAAAGTGGGTAAAAATTGCCAATTCTAACAGTTTATCAGGACTATTTATTTATTTAGATTTTTGCTATGGAGTGCATGTGCTCACTGGAAAGAGAGAGAGACAGAGAGAAAAAGGGAGATAGAAAGCAAGAAATCACCCCCTCAAGGAGGATTGTGGCCATACCACAATCCTTTCTCCTCTGTTCTCCTCTCAGGATTTTGGGCACACAGCCACACATGCCCAGTGTGAATTTGAAGCTGCCAGGTCCAGGATTTGAACAGGGTCCGTTATGTGGGAGTCCAGTGATGTAACCATTCTGCCATCTGTTGATCCCAGGACACATTATTTTTACCTCAAAATCCATACCAGCACTAAAATAGTAATATTGTCTAGTTGCAATTGTATATTATAATATTATTAGGTTTTAATACCTGTTATTACCTCTGGCTTTTCTTTTCTGTAACTTATTTAGAGTGTGAAAACATTTTTGCATATATTTGGTACTCGATCAGGTCAGGGTAGTCCACTAAGGACAATGAAATTTTACAGAATTTGGCAAGATCATGTGAAAACTCTATAGAGTGTTTGTGCTTTGGAAGGTTGTTATTTATAAAAGCCTTTTAGATAATTGTTTTGGCATATATTGTCGATGTGTAAGGACCATCAAAATTGATGACACAGAGAGAAGAAAAAGGAGAGAGTGACCAGGATTTCCGAGGCCTTTATCTAACTTTGCGTGATCATCCCATATACGCTATGTAAGCCCAAAGTCAATGTTCTTCCTGTTCTTGACTCCTGACTCCACCCCGGTAGCTAATTAATCACTCTGTTAATGGGACGGTGTTGCTTGTGTTGCAGTGGGATAAAAGTCTGGGCCACTGAGCCATCTAGGTCTAAGAAGCTAGAATTCTCTGAGAAATGATTAAGGAGGGGGAATTGGCTTGGTGTAATGAAAACAGTACTGGAGGCAAGATCTACAGAATTCTAGCTCCTACTTTGCATCGGGCTATGCAAAGACTGATGATGTTCTCTGTCACATTTCTTTTCCTTTCTCCTTTCCTTTGTTCCAGAGGGTGCAAGCGCTTACCAAAGAGAGAACGCAGCCACAATGGGTATGCTTATACAACAATTCCCATTTTTCCATTAATCCTCTGTCCTTTTAGGAATTTGGACATGCGTACACAAACACACACACACACACACACACACACACACACACACACACAGTTTTTTTTTTTTTTTTTAACCTCTAGGGCTGAGAATCAAACTATGGTCAGCCATCTGGGACCCAGTTCCCTGTGCATCGCGGCTATGGGGCCACCCCATCCTCTACCACGTTTCTACTCCATCGCTAGATCTAGCCATCTACATTCGTGATCCAGTTCCCCTCGTCATTCTTTGTGGAGCTTTTATTTTAGTTTAATTTAATTTTTATTGACATGCAATGATTGTGCACATCTGTAGAGTACAATGTGATTTTTCAGTATAAGAATACAATGTGTATTGATCAAATTATGTCATTTCGTATATCCATCATCTCAGTCATTTGCACTACTTTGTGTTGGGAACATTGAAAATCCTTTTTTTAGTTACTCTAGCTCTTTCCTACAAAGATCTACAAGAAAGCACTAAAACAGTTCCCATGTGGAACAGGAAAGACGGAAGAGAGAGGCTGAGAGGATGATATTTCTAATCTGTTTGGTAAGAGCATAGGAGTAGCTACTTTACCTATAACTAACTGTATGCCCTTAAATGAGTCTCAGATTTCTTATCTGTAGAATGAGTATGTGTGTATGTGAAGGGAGAGAAGGGTGTTGGATTCCATAAGTGAGCAAAGGGTACTTTGAAACCAATTCACCTGCATTGCAAGCATAGTAGATACAATAGAATCACAATAACTCATCAATAGAAACTCAACTTCCTTCCATGTTGGCTTTACCTGGAAATATACTATTGTTGTGATTATATTTTCCTGTACTCCATCTCCACTGCTACCTCTCTTAGTCAGGTTTTCTTCTTCCGGGAAGAAGATGATGGGATAGACCACCAAGAGCTCTGGGTCTCTCCCACCCCTATGTGGCAGCCTTGCTCTCCACAAACAGCCAGAGTGATCTTGAGAAAACCACACGCGAAAGTGTGTTACTCCTCTGATGGCTTTTATCCGCAATAAAATTCTAACATCCTGTCTGACCTAGCAGGTCCTAATGAGCTGCCCTTTCCGCTCCACCTGAGCACCTCTGTCTCATCCTTCATGCTGGGTATGGCTGCTTTGCTGCTCTGCCTTCTCTTCTTTTCTGCTGTAGGGTGTGTGCACACACCAGAGAGAGAAGGGGGTGGGGGTGAGAAATCACTCTCCAGGGGGATTGGCCATGCCACGGTCCCTTCTTCATTCTCCTCTCTGGATTTCAGGCATGCTTGCACATGTGCCCAGCCTGATTTTTAAGCCAGAGGGTCCAGAACTTGAATCGCACAGCTAGTCTTGTGGGGTCCAACATCTTAACCTCCATGCCATCTGCTAGCTCAGCGTTTGTTTCTTCTACCCAGATGCCTTCCCCTCTCTCATTACATGGCTGGCTTCTGCTTGCCACTCAGGTCTCAGACAGATGACCTAATCTAAAGTAGACCTTGCCCTTCCCTAATCATTATTATGTTATTCTGCTTATTTTTTTTATATCATCTGCTACTCTGACATTTTACCACACGCGTTGAAAGGTATGTGGTTGAAGACATTATAACAAAAGACAGATTAACAAGAGAAAGGAATACACGTCTCCTACTTTGCTCGGGCTATGCAAAGTGATTGAAGTTTTCCATGACATGGAAGCCTTCAGAAATGAAGACCCAAAAACTCAAGGAAAACTGTGTCAGTTTGTGGATATGCAGAAGTGTGTTGGATGACAAAAAGGTATGATCTAGGAGCAATACACTAGAGTGAAACTTCTCATGGCTTTCTTGGTATCCCTGTGTAACATTTCTTTCCTCTGATTAGAGGGAAGACCTCTGTCACATGAGGGTCTTCAGGGAAGAAGAGAGGAAGGAACTCAGAGAGTGACATTCCTAGGTTTTTCTTTTTTTAAGAGATTTTTGCAATAGGGTATGTACATTTGCCGGAGAGAGCAGGGGGGCCAGAGACACAGAAAGTGAGAAATCACCCCTCAGGGGGGATGGCCACATTGTAATCCCTTCTCCTCCATTGCTCTCTTGAGATTTGGGGTATACACGCACATGTACCTGGCATGAGTTTTAAGCCACTGGGTCCAGGACTTGAACTGCAGTTGACTATGTGCAAGTACAGCAATGTGACCATTAAGCCATCTACTTGACATTTCTAGGTTTTAAATGACCCACTTAAGTGTAGAAAGGCACAAGAGAAAGTCAGAGGGACGTTTATTGCTTCTGCTGTTTTCTCCATTTTGAAGCGTCATATTTTGGGGTATTGCATCGTGAGCCCTGGCATCTTTCTCCTTCCACTCAACGTCTCCATGAGATCACATGTCTGAGAACATCTCTGGTGCCTAGCAGAGTGTCCAGTATCCCCTACCTACGAGGATTTGCCATGGACATGTTTGTGAAGACCAAACAAATCCTGGATTCCTCTTACCTCCTTTTAGGTATCTCCCACACTTACAGTTGTCTGTTTCAGAGCTCTTGAGGTCTCTGGGTCGTTACTAGGTTTCCTTATCACAGGGAGACAGAATCCAGGTTTCCTGCACCCCCTCCTTCCCCATCAGTTTTCTCTACTCCAGGCTGCCTCTGCTGTGTGCAAAGTTGAACTTCTGCCTCCATTTTAATTATTTTAATTATTCAGTGTTGAACGGGCATATTTGTATACACAAATATTTGAGGAATTGCAATGGCAATTAGCAGATGTGTATTTGAGATTATTTTTGTCTACTTGTTCTGTTTGCTTCTATGGCCCAGCAATAATTCTGGCCCAGTGGTTTGCTGTGTTTCTCCCTTCAGCATGTTGTCAGGTCTATATTAATCTAAGTCAGAGTTCTGGAAGATGCTGTCTTGGACTGCAATTGGAAAACCACCATTTGCCTCCTCTGAGAGATGGAATAAAACATTTCAAAAGTACCCACATTTCTTTTTTAAACAGAGTGATTTATTTTATTATTATTATTAAATTTGTTGTAGGTCATGTGTACTCACCAGAGAGAGACAGAGGGAAAGTGAGAAAGCAAGTTGCTAGGTCTGGGACTTGAACCATGGTCGGCTATGTAGGAGTTCAGAATCTTAACCACCACACCATCTCCTGGCTCCTCTTTCCATTTCTAACTATTTAGTGAGTCCTTCTTTAAACCTTTAGGTAGAGAGGAATTGAAAATCACTTATTATTATAATTATTTGAAGACCAATCACGGAAAGTGCGCTGTGCTGGGTGCAGTGGGTCGTAATGGGGTGGAATATACAGAGAGAACTAAGACTGAATTGCTTCCTCTGGGGTTTTACAATTCCATCGGAGGGAGAAGATAGAGACTAACCTTCAGTTGGCTCTTGGCGGATGATGGAGTCCAGAACAAAGCATTTGCATTCCCCAAAGTGATCAACTGGACAGTTTTAGTGATTTTCATGATATCCCCTGCCCCGGCAAAATGCCTTTTTTTCTTATGATTTATACATAAGAAAAGATTTTCAACTGCTAAACTCTTGGGGGACCTATGTCTATATAACTTTATTGTCAAATAAGAAAATGATCACATTAGGGTTTATTGCATTTTTTGGTGACAATAGAGTAGGCTTCCTCCAACTGCTGACTTTGTATTCTGAAATTATATTTAGAATTGTTTTTCTTTATTCAAATAAATTAAAGTGGAAGATTGGGGGCCTAGCAGTTGGTGCTGGACTCCCACATGGCTGCCTGTGGTTCAAGTCCAGGACCTAGCGCCTTGCTTTCTCACTTTCTCCCATTTCTGTCTGGTGAGTTCACATGCCCTGTAGCAAATTAAAAAAAATAATAATAATGATAAATAGAATTAAATAAATAATAAAAAAATAAAGTGGAAGGTTGGGGAGGGACACGGGGTAAGGAATTCAGAATCCAGAGGTAATTAATATCTGTTCCTAGCAAATTTCTGAGCTAAGTCTAGTGGAGTATTAAAGTGCTTGGGTCCTCGATTAGAGACAGAAGCACTTGGATGGCAGCATTTCCCAGGAGTGTTGCACTCCAGGTGGCATCGCCAGGCAGTGGGTCAAGGAGAGTTTGACAGATATGCCCATTGGGAAGCCAGTTCTTTTCTGAGAGGCCGAGGTTGAAGAAAACACAGCAAAGACAAGTGCTGCGGCTGGTCACTGGCTCTGTGTTAATGGGATTGGATTTTCTTCTTCCTTTCCTTTTGGATCCTCAGTGGTTTTATGATGCAGAGATTTAGAATAGGGAAAGGCAGAGCAAATAATTTTTCGCCCTCATTGAAATCGAATTTTTAAAAATATCCATTTTTACCTTACTGCTTTCTACATGATATTATTGGAAACACATTAGATGTCGACTTGCTTTTTTTCTAAGTGAAATATCACCAGTGTTTAAGCTGAGGGATCAATGGTCTTTTAAACAATGACTTAGTGGTATCATTTAACTGGAAATTTGAAAAAAAAAAAAAGTGTTTTTTCAGGCTTCCTGTCATGAATGGATAATTCCTTTGAGGATATTAACATTTGAAACATAAGAAGACAGATATCTTGAATAAATCCTTGAAGTTCAATGTTTTCTTTCCAGACTTGTTGGTTTATAGCTCTTAATTACTGAACTTTAAATTGATGTCCCTTATAATACTTAATTTTTTTGCACATAAACATTATTATTCCATCATAATGTAATTCCTCTGAGTTCTATGCTCTACACAAACATCTGAAGTTACGAAGATGTTCAAAGATATTTTATTGAAAATAAGACTTATTTTCTTTATATATATGTGTGTGTATTTTTATTTATTTTTTAGAGTTTTTTGATATAGGGTGTGTGCACTCACTAGAGACACAGAGAGTGACAGGGAGAGAGAAAGAGAGAAGTCGCTCCCCACAATCCCTTCTCCTCCATTCTCCTTTTGGGATTTTGGGCATGTACACACACGTGCCAAGCCACCAGATTTGGAACTCAAATTGTGGTTGCCACGAGGGAGTCCAGCATGATAACCACTATGCCACCTACTGGCTCTTCTTATTTTTTTTAATGCTCCTAACGGATCTACTGATTGTATACTTCAATTTTGTGATCATAGAATTTTTTTCAACGCTAAGTAGATTTATTGTTTTTTGGTTTTATTTAACTTTTCATTATAAAAAAATTGTAGACAAACATGAGAAAAGTAGTATTGTGAGCACTTTTTTTAGAATTATTTATTTAATTTTAGTTATTCATTCATTTATTTTAATTTGATCATAGAGAGACACACACACAGAGAGAGAAAGGGAAAGTGAGAAAGCAAGCCACCAGGTCCAGGACTTGAACCACAATGGGTCATGTGGGAGTGTCCAGCATCTCAACTATCATGCCACCTGCTGGTCCCCATGAGCACTTTATACTCTTCACCTAGAGTCATCAATTTTTAAATTGTTTTTTAAACATATTTTAGCTATTACAATCCATGTATTCTTCCAAAGTTAACTTCAGCACCACTGTCTTATTTTTTTTACATTTAAAAAATTTACATTTGATCACTGTACATCTTTACAGTGTGCAACATGGTTTTTCCTAGCATGAATACAGTGCCTATTGGTCAAGTCAAAGATATTACTATATACATTAATCATCAACAGATAGCTTATTTTTTGTGTGTGTTCAATGTCTTGTTTGTTTCTGTAATCATAGAATTTTAAGATTGGGAATGTCTACTCAAGTCTTTCATTTTTCTTAAGATGCAAAGACTTAGACATGGTAAAATGACTAGTACTAAAAAGACTAGTACTAAGCCTTTGACTGTGCACATGGTGCTTTTCCACTTTATTGGGGAGGAAGGGAAGCTCAGAGGAGTGAGGGTGGACCATGTACAGGAGTATGTGTAGGAATGAAGAAACAACTTTTTCTGTTTTTTTTTTTTTTTTTTTTTTTTTTTTTTAAAGCACTTACTGAATATTTAAAAAAAAAAAAAGGTAAGACAGAAACAAAAATTCCGATCACTTAACAATATCTGTAAGCTTTCAGTTTTGTTCTCCTATCCAGAAGAATCTCATGAAAAATCCATCTTCTGAGCCTTTTTAAGAATTTTACTGTCTACTTTATTTAAGTATGTGATCTCGGAAGCTCTGAAAATTCTTTACATAATTTATTTCACTTTACTTTACATTTCCTTTGTCTTCTTCGGGGATTTCATCTTTTTTCTTGGTTTCTCTTTCAGCTCAAGATCTAATCTTTGTCATGTCTTCTTCTCCTGCTGTTTTACTTTTTGCTTTTATATTACTTGCTTCATTGCATCTACTAAAGCAGTTAGTTGAGGCCAATAAAGTCATTTTCCCATCTTGAAAGACTAGTTCTCATTGCTCTCCTGGTCCAGTTGTAACCGAACTCCGAACAACAAATCCTACTGAATTTATACGAAGATAAGTTTCTGTAGTCAGACTATTGGGTGATTCTGTAATCAAACAATTTTTTTTAAAGATTTTACCAGTGGGTGTGTGTGCTTGCCAGAGAAAGAGAGATAAAGAGTGGGAAAGTGAGAAATCACCCCCCCCCCCCCACACACACCACCAACGTGGAATGGCTATGCTGCAATCCTTTCTCCTCCATTCTCTTCTTGAAATCTTGGGTGTGCACTCATGCACCCAGTATAGGTTTCAAGCCACTGAATCCAGGACTTGGACCATAGTTCGCCATGTGGGAGTACAGTGCTTTAACCACCATACCAGAAGGCTCCACAGCTTTTTTCTTTTTTCTTTCTTTCATTTTTTTTTTTTTTTTTGCTATAGGGCATGTGCTCTCACCAGAGAGACAGAGAGACATCTTCCCCAGTGGAGATGGCCACACCACAATGCCTTCTCCTCCATTCTTCTCTTGGAATCTTGGGCATGCACAGACATGTACCTGGTGTGAGTTTTAGGTCACCATGTCCAGGACTCAAACTGCAGTCAACTATGTGGGAGTCCAGTGTAACCATTGTGCCATATACCATTATGGCATCCATCTCCACAGTTTTGGAAGTAGTAAACTGCTCTGGAGGACTAAGACCTTCATTACCTCCTTTTTTTTTTTTTTTTTTTTTCTTTTTTTGAGAGTTTTTTTTTTTTTTTTTTTTTTTTTTTTTTACTATAGGGTGTGTGCACTTGTCCAAGAGACAGAGAGAGAGAGACAAAAGTGAGATACCACCCCCCAGGGGAGATGGCCATGCCACAGTCCCTTCTCCTTCATTCTCCTCTTGGGATCTTGGGCATACATGTACACACACGTGCCTGGTGTGAGTTTTAAGCCACTGGGTCTGGGACTTGAACTGTAGTTGACTATGTGGGAGTCCAGTGACATAACGATTATATCACCTACTGGTCCCACCTTCTTCTTCTTCTTCTTCTTTTTTTTTTTTTTTTTTAGAAATTTTTGCTACGTGCATTTGCCAGAGAGACAGAAAGCAAGAAATCAGCCTGTGAGGGGATGGCCACACCACAATCCATTCTCCTCCATTCTTGTCTTGGGATTTGAGGTTGCATATGTGCCTGGCATGGATTTCAAGCTGTTGGGTCTGGGACTCAAACTACGATCAGCTACATGGAAGTCCAGTGCCTTAACTGCTATACCACCTGCTGGCCCCATCACCTTCTTTATGTGGTGCTCCCAGTGTGGGGAGACCATTGTTGAGTGCATGTATACGAGATTCGTTTATCCATTTCAATGCCTCTGGTTCCTGAAATTTCACTGAAGTTTGTTTCTGTCCACCAGATTCCAACAATCTCATATGGGGTTTCTTTACCCTCTTCTCTTTTTCTTCCTATCATTGCTCTTTTTTTTTGGAGAGGTTTTCACTATAGGGCGCGTACGCTCGCCAGACAGACAGAGAGACAGAAAGCGAGAAATCACCCCCCAGGGGGGATGGCCACGCCGCAATCCCTTCTCCTCCATTCTCCTCTCGAGATCTTGGGTATGCACGCACATGTGCCAGGCGTGAGTTTTAAACCACCGGGTCCGGGACGCAAACCGTGGTCGACTACATGTGAGTCCAGCGACATAGCCATTACGCTCACTGCTGGTGCCCTCATTGCTCTTTTTCATCTTATTTTTTGCTTGTTTTCCTTGAGCACAAATTTGGTGGACTTTACATAGGAATATTTGGCCATGGTTCTGCAAGAAATAACTGCTTAGCCAAGTCATAAATTCTTACGGCAGGAATTTTTAATGATTTATGATGCTCAGGCTTCTGGGAAATTCACCTCTTTCCTTCTGCTGTTTTTCTTTTTTTGCTTCTTTCATGAGAGAGAGGGAGAGAGACCCTTCACAGGGTCTTACTATGCCATGATGCCCTTCCCCATAGTTTTCCAGCCAGCCAGGGTCATGGGTGTGTGAGGAGTGTTCAGATCAACCTGCCTTCCCATGAGGCCTCAGTATCACAGAGTAGCCACCTACTGCCTGTGCCACCATGGCAGCGCCTCTTCTGTGATTTTTCTGGACTATGTGCAAATAGCAGATGTAAGGTCTATGTGGCTGGCCAGTACTAGGTAGACAGAGGTATGACCAGCTCATTCTTAAGTGTGGAAGAGCAATTGAAAGCATAGTAGAGCAAGTGTTTATTTCTTCTTGAGTTTCATGTTTGCTTTTTCAGGCGAGCTGGGCAGTGCATGGCAACGGACAGGCAGCTATGTGTGACACTTTAGGCTCTGCCTCATTACCTGGGTTGGAATCCTGGTTTGGCTACGTACTACTTGGGCAATTCTGTGAAAATTGTATCTTTGTAGCTCAGTTTGCACAACTTTAAAATGAGGATGGTAATAATATCTACTTTATACATTTGTCATGTAAACTGCATAGTGGCTTAATCATGCATGTTATCACCAATAATATCCCATTTCTACTTTCATATATATGTGTGTATATATATATATACATATATATATATATATATGAAAAAAATATATATACATATATGTATATATATTTTTTTTGAGAGGTTTTTGCTATAAGGTGCGTGCGCTTGCCAGACAGACAGAGACAGAGAGACAGAAAGCGAGAAATGAGAAATCACACCCCCCCCCCCCCCCCCCCCCCCCCCAGGGAGGATGGCCACGCCGCAATCCCTTCTCCTCCATTCTCCTCTCGGGATCTTGGGCACGCACACACACGCACCCAGCGCGAGTTTAAGCTACTGGGTCCAGGACTTGAACCGCGTTCAACTACGTGGGAGTCCAGCGACATAGCCATTACGCTAACTGCTGGTCCCCTATGTGTATGTTTTTTACCCCATGTCTGATCCTCTGCTCTTTCCCACTCTCTTATTACACTATCTCTGCTGTCTACAGTTGTCTTCCATTCCTTTTCCCCCAACATTTTGTTGATCACACAATATCATAAGTAATCTAACTACTTTCAATACCAAGTTCAGCTGGTAATTTCAAGAAAAGCAGTTTTGAGCTGGTAAGGATATTTCCTTGAAACTTAAAGCCTAGAAACAGGTTAGTATTCTGTTCAAATAGTAGGTACATGAACCTATTGACAGCTCAAGACAGGACAAAAATTCTTAAAACCGGACAACAAAGCTTAGAAGAAAAGCAGCAATATTTTAGTCAAGCCACAGAATGCTGTTTCATCAGTTCAGTCTCATGTACTTAATCTTTCTTCTGTTGTGGTTCAGTCTTCCAGATTGAATTCTGGGATATAATATTCAACTCCAGACTTTGTCCCTACACTTAAGTTGCTCATTTTCCTAGTTTTTGAACTCTTATTTCTGTGTGTCTGCATTTAATTTTACTGACATAGCACTCCCTTAAGAACTTCTTGTTCGTGTCTTTTCTTCCCAAATGAACGATAATCTTGCTGGGTACAGTATTCTCAGTTGAAATTGCTTTTCCCTTAACACTTCGAGTATATTTTCCCATCTTTCCTCTCTCGCATTGTTTCTGATGAGAGGTCTGCTGTTAGTCTGATGGGATATCCTTTGTAGGTAACTTGCCGTTTTTCTCTTGCCAATCTTAGTATCTTGTCTTTGTCTGTGGTTTTAGTCAATCTGGCTATAACGTGTCCTGGAGAAGATCTACTTGGGTTGATTCTATTTGGGGTCCTCTGTATTTCTTGGGACTGAATCTTTGAGTGCCTCTCTAGGTTTGGAAAGTTTTCTAATAGGACTTCATGGAATAGACTATCAATGCCCTTATGAGTCTTTTTGCCTTCTGGGATGCCTATTATCCAGATGTTTGGATGTTTGATGGTGTCTAGTATTTCTCGTATATTATTCTCAAAATTTTGGGCCATTTTCTGTCTTCGTGGTGGATGTTTCTAGGCCAGCAATTTTCTCTTCTACATCTGAGATTCTATTTTCTGTACGATCTAGTCTGCTTTTAATACTTTCAAGGGAGATCTTGACTTCCTGTATTATAGCCTTCATCTCTAACAGTTCCACCTGATTCTTTTGTAAAGTGTGAAATTCCTCTTTTAGATCTTGCATGAATTTCCTCACCTTTCTCCTTCCTCCTCAGCAGTTCCTGTCTCTCTTCTCTTCCATCTCTGTTAGCTTTGCCATTATGAATGTTCTGAATTCTTTATCAGACATTTCCATGATTTCCATTGAACTGTGTGTTGATGAAGAGGAGTTATCCTTTTCCCTTGGAAGAGAGGTATTTTCCTGTTTTCTCATATTCTTTGTGGTCCTGCAGCGATTTCTAATCATCTGGTTTATGGTCGGTTTCTTCCCAAAGTTGGAAGTTCAATCACGTGAGTTTTGTGTGCTGGAGACTGAATTATCAGTGGGAAAGCTTCATTTTTCTGTTTCCCCCAAAATGGCTAGTTTGCAGGAGCCATGAAGGTGTTGTCTGGGTTTCAATCTTTTAGGCATATCAATAAACAATTTGGGGCCTTAATTTCTTTATCTCTAAAATGGGGCCATTTGGGGTCAGCCCATTGGCTGGTGATTAGGGCAGCTGGATCCTACACAGCTGACTGCCCAGTTTCAGTCCTGGGCCTGGTAGCTTGAGGAACATGCCCTGATACAAGTGTGTGCCTGACTAGAATCCTGACAGGATGGAGAAATAGAGGATTGTGGTGTGACCATGCCCCATGGAGGTGTTTTCTTCCTCTCCCTCTCTCTCTACCTCTCTCAGGTGAGTATACATGCCCGCTAGCAAAATAAAAACTACAATAAAATGGAGTCAGTTTTAGTCTCATTGCTCTGTATCCACAGGATTATCGTGAAGATGAGAGACCATGTTGGTAGACTCTTGGGACCAGGAAATGATTAACATCCCATTCTCTTTGCCAAATTATTTCCCAATGGAGATGCTTGATAGGGCCATAAGTTAAAAATTGTCCTGCTTCTCATCCTCACAATAATCCTATCTGATACAGTGTGCAATGGGACTAAAACCGACTCCATTAAAATTTTTTTTTAGGGACCAGCAGTTAGTGTAATGGCTATGTTGCTGGACTCCCACGTAGTCGACGGCGGTTCGAGTTCCGGACCCAGTGGCTTAAACTCACGCTGGGTGCGTGTGCGTGCATGCCCAAGATCCTGAGAAGAGAATGGAAGAGAAGGGATTGCGGCGTGGCCAGACCCCTGGGGGGTGATTTCTCGCTTTCTATCTCTCTGTCTCTCTCTGTCTTTCTGGCGAGTGCACACGCCCTATAGCAAAAACCTCTCCGAAAAAAGAAAAAACAATTTTTTTTTTTTTTTTTTTTTACAATTTGTCTGTGACTGTGAAACGTGCAGTATCATTTGAAGGGAATTGAAATACTTTTCTGCAGGAGGACCGTGTGTAAACCTTGAACTACCTGGCCTTACTTGTATTGTTTGAGAGGAAGCAAAGATTTTAAGGCAATCTCCCTCATTTTTCAACAGGCTGCACTTCTGAAAGTGGCAGCCGCTGCCTCATTATCCTGATGACTCAGAGTCCGAGCACTTCCCTTCTCCTCTGCTGTCCTTTCAAATTAAATTCATTACTGTACAAGATGTCTGTGGTTCCCAGAAATGATGCAAGTCATAGGTACCTTTTCAAAGCCTGAACGTGTGACTCTCAGGATGTTCTCCCAAGCAACCTGGGCCCTGCCACTTGCTAATACAGCCCTTGGCAATTTTAATTATCCTCTTTTCTTCTTCCTTAACAGAAGTTCAGAGAGGAAATGGCTATATGTACTCCTTAAAAAAAAAAAGTTTTACAATGCTTACCTTTCAAAATCTGGATATGTTTGCCAAAACACATAAGGGAAAAAGTTAATTCGTGTAAAAATGATTTGCTGGGGACTAGCAGGTGGTGTGGTGGTTAAGGCACTGGACATTCCCTAATGGCCAACCATGGTTCAAGTCCTGGATCTGGTGGCTTGCTTTCTCATTTTCTTTCTCTCTCTCTCTCTCTCTCTCTCTCTGTGTGTGTGTGTGTGTGTGTGTCTCTGGTCAAAATAAAATAAGTAAATGAGTAAATTAAATTAAAAAAATATTTAAAAAATGATTTGCTAAACTGGATAGTATTTGATTATCCACAGGGTGAAAGGCAGGATGAACAGTTGCTCAAAAACTGAGAGGCACTAGTTCAGGCTTATCACACCTACTTTTGTCTCTTGTTGAAATCAGCTTGAAATGCTTTTAAATCTAGCTCAAATGAGAGATGCATTTTTTTAAAACATCTTTTATCACATGAAATAGTTTCAGAGCAGTTAACCTACCACATCCTCACCAAGGAGACTGTACCTGACAGAGGTGTGATTGGTCAGTGAGGAAGCTATCATGGAAACGTGCCCAAATGGTGAGTCAGCACCTGCCAGTCCAACTCCATTTCATCTTAAAAAGGATGTCAGTTATCTAAAAAAAAAAAAGAGAGAGAATTCTTAGTTATCTAAAAAAAAAAAAAAAAAGAGAGAGAATTCTTTGTTGTTTTTCCCATTAACATTTTCCAGCATATGTAGGGATGTAAACATTTGATGTGTGTGTGTGTGTGTGTGTGAGAGAGAGAGAGAGAGAGAGAGAGTCCTGTGAAGTGACTAGGGAAAGTATTATTTTCCTCATTTCACAGATGAGGAGGTTGGTAATCAGAGAGGTCAATTAACTTGGCTCAAAAGCACACAGCTGGGTGTCACATCCGAGCTTTCCCATATCGCACCAATGTGGCAGCAGGACAGCTGGCTCTGATAAGGAAAGCTTCAGATGCCCTTGTAGTGGCAATAACAGCAAAAGAGGACCTTGAGGTGGGTGCAGAGCTACAGTGTTCCTTTAGAATCTGTGAAACAAAGATCCAGTACTCTGGGAATGGGGAGTAGTGATTTGGGAAAGTAAAACACACAGACCTGAAGGAACTTAAATTTCACCGATGAGAAGTACAGGTAGCTGTGTTGATGCTGAGAGACATCTGCGGGCCTTTCTCATTATGTGAAGCCAGGTTGCCAAGAGAGTGACCTTAGAAGGTGTCACTTGGTGTAGGATGGACACAGATTATAACCATATTTTGACCTACTGCTGATCCATCCACAACTGACCTAGAGATTCCCTCTCTTGTTGGGGTCTCTCCTTTGTGACCCTCACTTCCACTTCGAGCTACTGCAGTAATTACTCCTCTGCTCAATAGTCTCCTGTTATGGCAGTAATGGCAGCTACTGATCAGGAGTTAGGCACTATGAATGTATTATTGTGTTTAGCTTTCACAACAACCTTAAGAAAAAGGATTATTCCTATATTATAGTTGAAGACACTGAAGCTTCGAAAGGATAAATTGCCCAAAGTTTCTTAGCCTGCAAATGGTCAGGTGTTCTGGTCATCTGTTACTGCATAACAAAGTCCTCAGAAAGGTAATGGTATATAATAACAGTGAATTCATTATAGCCCACAAACTGGGATCAGGAGTTCGGGCAGAGCCCAGCAAGGACAGCTTAACTCTGTTCTACGTGGCCTCAGCTGTACAATGGGGCTGGAGGATCTATATCCAAAATGGCTCACCCACATGGTCAGCACCAGCACTGATAGCCAGGGTCTTTGGTCTTTGGTTCTTCTCCATGTGGGTCTCTTCACTTGGCTGTTAGGGCTTCTTCATTGCAAGATGGCTAGGTTCCAAGAGCAAGTTTCCCAAAAGACAAGAAGTGAAGGGTGTCAATCATTTAATGCCTGGTCCCAATGTCATGGTGACACCTCTGTTATATTTTATTATTCAGGAAGTTAGTAAATTCTCCTAGATTCAAGGAGAGGGAACATAAATGCTGCTTCTCATTAGAAGGATTGTTGAAGAATTTGCAGCCTTGTTTAATTTGCCACACAGAGCAAGAATGAAGGTATAGAATTTAGTTACTTCCCTGTATTCCATTTCAACCTGTACAATTCCAGATGTATTCCTCAATTACTGCACTTATCTTTTTGTTAGAGTCACTAGACTGTGAGCTCCTTGAAGTCAGAGATCATGCCTTATGCATCTGGGTTAGATATTATGCCTACCTGAGCATAGTCGATGCTCTAGAGATACTGAAGGAAGGAGTAAGAGAGTGGAGTTTAAGTCTTGACCTTCTAAGCAGCTCTGTTAGCCTGAGCAAGATAATGAACTACCTCTGGGCTTTGACACTTTCTCAGTTAAAGAAGGGGATGACATCAAATGATCCCTAAAGTATCTTCCTTTTCTCCTAGTGCTACCATTATATTAGTCTGCTATAACAAAACACTGGGTGGCTTAAACAACAGACATTTATTAATATTCCTCACAACTCTGGAGGCTAGGAAGTTCAGGATCAAGGCACTGACTAATTTTGTTGCTGGTGAGGGCCTTTCTCCTGGCTTTCAGATGGTTGTCTTCTTGCTGTGTTTTCATATCATGGATGGGGGAAGACAGTGGAGATCTAGTCTCTCTTTCTCTTTCTGTTTAGAACACTATCCCCCTCATGGGGAGCTTCACCCTCGCAATCTCATATAAATTTAATTGCTCCCAAAGGCCCCACCTCTTAATACTCTCACATTGGGTATTAGGGGGAATGCAAACACACAGTCCATAGCAGCAGTTCTACTAATCAACTTAAGCTAATTCATTACAAAATAAGAAGTGCTCAGATACAGGCCTTAAATGAGAGGAGTCTGGGAATTAAGAAACCTAAGAGTGAAAAAAGAGAGTGGAGGAAATCAGATTGTTCTGTAAATGAACATGAAGGACCTCAGAGAGAAGGGGCACACATTAGGTAGATACAGAATACTCAAATTTGGGTGGTAGTGTTTGAAACAGAAAGGAAGGAAGTAGAGGAGACATTTCGAAGATTGAAAGCATTGGACTGAGAACTATGCGGGGTCTTCAAAAAGTTAATGGAAAATGAACATTATGAAACAACCGTATGTGGACTTCACACTTCTTTGCATCAAAATAACCTGTACTTTAATTTCATTTCTCCACTTTTTAAAAAGGGCTTTTTGAAGTCGCCTTGTATGTGGCCACAAGGGGCAAGAGAAAATAATAACTCACAGGGAACTCCAGGTTTTGCTGGTAAGCTGGGGAATGCAGTTACCTATCATTAGCAATAGTTATCACCTCTATCTAACTATACAGAGAATTATCTGAAGGTTTTTTTGTTTGTTTGTTTGCATTGATGACTGGAACTCTGTCAAGAGCACTCACTTCAGAATTTCTGGAGTTGGAGTTTGGAGTATCAGTGTTTCTCAAAGTCCCTCAGGTGATTCCTTTGTGCCGTCACGATCGACAGCATCTTATCTAGAGTTAAAAGCATTAGAGTTCTGGTTGCTATGGATATTTTAAAAACTGCGGATCAGAAGGTGATAGCCATCAAATAACAGAGAATCAGGTCATGAGATATGCAGGATAATAACCTCTCAAAGATATCTACAACCTCACTCTCAGAACCAATAGACATGTTAGCTTACATGGCAAAGGGAAATTAAGGCTGCAGATAGAATTAAAGTTGATAATGAACTGACCATAAAATAGGGAGATTAGAGGCCAGCAGGTATCATGGTGGTTACAATACCGGACTCCCACTTGACCTACCATGGTTTGAGTCCTGGACCTGGTGGTTTGAAAATCGCGCTGGGCATATGTGTGTGTGTATGCCAACAATCCCAGGAGGAGAATGAAGGAGAAAGGATTGTAGCATGGCCATATCCCCTGGGGGGGGTGATTTCTCACGTTCCCACACTCTGTGTCTCCCTGTCTTTCTCCAGTAAGTGCATGCACCCTATGGCCAAAACTTTAATATATATGTGTGTGTGTGTGTGTGTGTATATAGAGAGAGATTATTCAAGTAGGACCACTATAATCACAAAGGTGCTTAAGAAGTGAAAAAAGGAAGTTGGGAAAAGAGTCAGAGAACTGCAACATTGCTGGCTTGTAGATGGAGGAAGGTGCCATGAATCAGGGCACGTGGCAGCCTCTGGAAGCTAGAAAAGATTGAGAGGATTCTTGCCTATATTCTTACCTATAGGAAGGAATACAGCCCCGACTATACCTTGATTTTAGCCCAAGGAGACTCATTTTGGACTTTTAACCTAGAGAACCATAAGGTAATGCATGTATTTTAAAAATAAATGTATGTTTTAAACCACTAAAGTTGTGAGAATTGGTTACAATTGCCCCAGGAAACTAACACAGTAGTCGGGCTTCATGGAGTAGGTAAATTTTGGTAAATGTTTGAAGGGGCATTACTGGTGGAAAAAAAGTAAATGGAAATAGATGTTTCAGTTTAAGTTAATCAGAAAAATATATTTCAAAAATTTTCAAGGCTTTGTAATACCTACCCAGAATATTTACAATAAAAAGTCAGGGAAGGGCTAGTCGGCGGTGCCCCAGTAAGCGTGATGGTCCTCAAGGTTGACCCACGTAGGAGAGTTGCGGGTTCACACGCAGAGACCTTCCTGGATACGACAGGCTCATGCACTGCCGTGATCTGGGGATGGGCTGAAGCTGGGGTAGATCATGGTGTCGAGGGTTCTGTCTCTCCGTCTTGCTTATGGAATAATGAAATAAGCTTTAAAAAGGAGAGAAATAAAACACTATGTGGTTGTTACTAAATTCTCCAATAAAGTCAGAGGCAAGAAAACCTCAGGAATTTTTCTCAGTAACGTTCCTTGAATTGTACACACTTCACAGATTTAAAGGCTGACAAAACACTTGTTTTACCTGGGTGGTTTTAAATTACATAAGTCAGCAAAGACAGCAGTAGAATCTGCAGTGCCCACACTGCTCATCACCTGAATGTAACCTGGAGCTTAATATTCCTCTCACTCTCCTGTAATCAGATGGACAGACTCTGCCAATTTCTTCTCACTGGATCCTCCTGAGTAAAAAATAATTGGATCGTGAGACTTGCACACACTCAGAGACAGAGGCAGAGAGACACAGCAGAAATGACCTTCCCTAGGAATATTTATTTATTAAAATATGTGTATTGGGAGTCTATGACATGAGCAAAGGTCATTTTAGGGACCCATCAACAAATGAGATCCGTGCTGTTATGGCACTCATACCTAGGAGGAGGAGACAGACAAGTAACCAAACAATTTATAACTGAGCACAAAATATAAGTTGCTGTGACAGAACCATAAAAGAGACCACCCCGTCCATCTCCAATGAAGTCCAGAGATGGAAGGGAAGGAGTATGTTAGGGGAGGCTTTCTGGAGAAAGATGACTTCTAAGCCACTCGTTGGTAAGGCGTGGTAGCCAGATCAGTGGCCTTAGTGAAGCCTGGGAGGTGCCTGAAGATGTAAATGCCCATTACGTCAGACCTATGAAACCTGACAGTCGGGATGAGGCACAGGAACCAGGTGATGCAGTAAGTCTTCTAAGTGATTTGGATACATGTTAAAGTTCACTGAGAACAAGAGCGACACTTGGGTTGTGTATTAGACTCACTTGGGTCACTTCTGCACCACCTGAACTGAAGTGATGATCCAACTCCCAGAGGTACTGACTTAATTGGTCTGGATAGAGCCCAGGGATTAGCCATTGTGAAAATCCTAGCTGATCATGATGGGATTTTTTTTTTTTTTTGAGAATACTATACATGTTATTATCAACAAGTAGGAAACCATTTCTGTGTCCCACAAATGTCTGTCTTCTCTATTTTTCCCCTAATTTCCTTCCCTACAGTCTTCCCCTCTCCCACCCTCCTTCCACGCAGTGTCCATAACTATTTTCAGTGCTTTTGTGCCTTCCAAGCTTTCAGCCTCTACCATAGAGTGCAGATAGTCAGCATATATTAAGTGGAGACATACAACGTGTCTCTTTCATAGCCTGACTTGCTTCACTCAGCAATAAACCTTCCATATTCGTCCACTTTCTATCAAATGTTAAGACATGGAACCAACCCAAATGTCCACCAACAGATGAATGAATTGAAAAAGTGTGTCATGTATACTATTCAGTCATTAAAAAACAAGACTCTGGTATTTGAGTGTGATGTGATTCGAATGCACAGTCAAAGATGTGACCACTTCTGTTAGCTGTCAGCTGAAGCTTAAGTCAGTCAGGCACCAGGGGCCGGGGAGAGGGCAAGAAAATTATGCAAAGGCCCTATGCGGGAGCAAGTCTGATGTGGTGTGTTTGGGAGCCTGATTAGGTTAGTGCGCATATGCAACAAAACTTCATGGCTTAAAATACGTTCATAGCCATACATGTAAGCGCTTATTGCAGTACTTCTTAAACGTTGGTGTGCCTAAGAAGCATGTGAGGATCTTATAGAAACACAGACTCTAATCCAGTAGGTTGGAGATTCTGAGATTCTACATTTCTAATAAGCTGGGGGATTGCTGATGATGTTGCTGGTCTGAGAACCACACTTGGAGTCCCAGAGTTCTATTGCCCTAAGTTTTCTCTAACATATAAGTTACATAGAGAATAGTCATTGCAGAGGGATATATCTATGCATGAACCCCAGGTCCAACATAAGAGCCTCCAGGTAACGTGAACTGCATGCCGGTTGCTGCGTGGGTCTGTTTCTGAGAGTAAAGACGCAGCTCAGCACAACTTCCCAGCCTGCTCCTCTGATTATTATCCATCAAGGTCGTACTGCTTTTAGCTCAGCAGTAACCACCCTCCCCCTCCCAGCACCAATCTAGCTGAGTGCATTCCCTGGCCAGGCCATTAAGTGACCGCTGGAGCTCTCCGTAACGTGCCAGCCAGCCAGAGAGGCGCTGACCGGGGTGGGGTTGGGGGGGGGGCCCTCCTGTGCCTCCTCCTTCCCACCTTCCGTCGCTGACAGCGGCGGTGCCTGCGGCAGAACCTCGCTCTGCAGCAGCCCCTTGCACTTGGCTCGCACTTCTGGGCGCTGTCCATGGTTGCAGCATCTTTCGGCGCGCCACGTCAGGAGGCCGCTACGGGGCCCAGCGATTGGCCGAGGAGCCCCTCGCCATCCCCCAACCCCCCGCCCCGAGCCCTGGCCCCCACGGCGCGTGCCGGCGAGCGTGCGGGGCGCGCCCTGGGGCTCCCGGGCGGCACACCCACTTTCCTTATTAGGGCAGAGTCGGGAGCCTGGAGCGGGCAGCGGGGCGCGGGGGTGGGGCGGGAGCCCTGGGACTGGACAGCCGAGGGCACAGCCACAGTCTCAGCCGCCTCCGAGCGGCAGGCGGGAGCAGTCGGTTGCTGCGCCCTGGCGGGCCGCTTTTCACCCATCTTGTTCCTTTCTCCCGGGCCGAGACCTTAGTCTGTGCCCCTCCGGATACTCCTGGATCAGAACCCTCACAAAGACATGGAAGAATTTTTGCAACGCGCCAAATCTAAACTGGTAAGTTGAGGGAGCTAGGCTGTGTGTGCGTGTGTGCATGTGAGTGTGTGTGTGTGTGTGTGTGTACGCGCGTGGACATGGGTGCGTGCCTGTGAGCTGATGAAGAGGAAACGGTGTTGTAGCAGCAAAGGAACAACTTTGCACTTAGTTGTCAGGGTGCGTGGACTGTCCCCCTGAAAGAATCTGTACAACTTTGGTCCTTAAAGCAACCACACAGTTTCCAGGATCCACCACAGCCAGATGCGTGCAAAGCTGGGAGTGGTCGTGGCTTGGCTGAAGTTGGGTCGAGTGGGTCCAGTTTTGGGCCCTTTGGCCTGAGGTTGGTGACATCCAGTCAGACCTAAGTTTGCTCCTGAAGGCTAGGGGATGAACGGGTGTGGTCTTCTTTGAAAAAAAGAGCCCAGCCTTCTGCAGATGGAGTATGTATGGGTGTAAAAGAAGACAACACAGAATCAAAACCAGTCCCTTAGGACTACTTCAGCCTGAGGTGGGAAGCCATCAGTGAAGACAGGAAGGACCTCTGCCAGCATGCAGTTTACCTCAGCTCACCTGCACAGCCTGCTTCAGCGCAGGAGTTAGGGTATGCCAGCGGCTATCACAGCTCTAATCCCTGGTCACTTCTGTAAATTGGGGCAGAGGCACGAGGGGGAAGTCCCAACTGTTGCTGGTGGTGCGGGGTTTGCCAGACCTTTGTTCTTCTGGGAGGAGACCAACAGTGTTGACGGGGTATGTTTGACTGTCTCGGTGTCGGCGGTGAAGGATGATTCCAGTGTGTATGTGCTACATATTCTGGAACAACAGACTCTAGCAGTTTTCCAATTCCAAAATGTTTTGGTTCGCCAGCATTGCAGCAATAAACACAATGGACAGGTTTTTGTTTCAGCGCTTAAAAAACAAAAAGCCGGCGCCTGTTCAGAAGCAGTATCTTTAATGAACAGTGAAAGCACCTTTTATGGGCCTGGCATAGAAGGAAATTGCATAATTTATGATGCCTTTAACCTTTAAACCTTCATAGAAGCCAAAATATAAAGTCTGCATTAAGGTGACGTTTGAATCACAAGGCAGGATCTTTACAGGGTTATTGCTGTAACTCATTTACCATCACACAGCAGAGTGCAGGAAGGGGGGCCGAAGGTGCCCACACCGCCATTCATAGTGTAGCTGGAAGTGTGACCCCGATGATGATCTAGCTGTAAGTATCTTTGCAGTTGATTAACACTAACCTAAGTGCTTTGTTGCCTACCCTAAGCCTGTCAGGGAGCTGAGTGCTGTGAGAATCTTAGAACTGAGCAAGTTTGTGATCTGTTTATTGACTTCCTCATAGTTTTGCAAGAACATATGAATAAAAATACTTACTGCAGAAGCTTAATAAGTATTTTGCATGTCCGACAGTATAAATGTTCGCTCTTGTTAACAGGTGAGAAATATTTAAAGGTGAAAGTCAACTTCTGGAACTTTGTGTGTGTGTGTATGAAAATGAATGGCGCTCAGTGATAAAGCAGGGGTTTAGATTGCACCTGCGCCCCGCTCGCATAATATTTATTTGATCAGTGTGTTAGCTATAACCGTTTAAATTGTGGGGTCTGATGCGAGCCAGAGGTTTGTCTTGTTTCTAAAGAGCAATTGTTAGGATGGAAATTTCCCTATTTCAGAGTAATCAGTTGAAAGTAATGTGTAATTTATTTACCGAATCCCTTCATTAGACGAGCAATTGCTCTCCATCATTTAGGGGAAAAAAAAAAAAGGAAAAAGAAGTCATTGTTTGAAATACTGTTGCCAGTTTCCTGTGTTAGCCAGAACAATTACTGCTAATCTTATCTTTTCTTAGAAGATATTTCTTGCTAGAAATCACAATGAACCTTTTGCATTCAGCCTCAGCAAAGGTGTTTTTGGTCATATTTCTCCCAATACATTACAGTTCCTGAGCAACACAGTTTTTACTTAACATGTGATATTCAATTATAGTAGTAGGTCATTTTTTACTTTAGAAGATAGATAACCTTTTCCTTGGAGAAAAAGATTAAGTCAATAATTGTGTCATTCATTTGAGAGATGGTTTTTCATGATTAAAAATATAGGATTAAAAAAATCATCTAATCCTTTGGAAACATTTTAAGAAGAAATTTGTCATGCTGATTTTCATTTAAGGCATATTAGACCAGAGTTAGAATTTGGAACTTATGTTTAAGCTGCTTTTCATTAAAAGTTAATATAGATTTATCTATATGAACCCCCAACAGCCTAACGGTGATTTTTCTTATCTGACTCATTGATATTCTATAGGCATAATATATATCTCTTAATGGTTTGAAATAGTTAATGTTCCTTCCAAAGTCCTAACATAGCCTCATCATCAGGGCTAGGTAATGCCAGTACATAAAAGAAACTTTAGGGGGATGGCAGGT
Source organism: Tupaia tana (assembly GCA_026018925.1). Lineage (NCBI taxonomy): Eukaryota > Metazoa > Chordata > Mammalia > Scandentia > Tupaiidae > Tupaia > Tupaia tana. The sequence goes on from JAKSZU010000013.1 coordinate 24,107,476, forward strand.
GGTATGGTGGTTAGGGCGCTGGACTCCCACATGACTGACTGCAGTTCAAGTTCCAGACCTAGTGGCTTGCTTCCTCACTTCCCCCTTATCTCTCTCTCTCTCTCTCTCTCTGGTCAAATTAAAAAAAAAAAAGATAACGATAAATAAAATTAAAATAAGTAATTTTTTAAAAGGATCTTTAAATTGCAAAATGGAGACCAGCCACAGTGGTGCACAGGTAATACCACTGCTTGGGAGGCTGGATATCATATGGGAGGCCCGGGTTTGATTCCTGAGCTGATATGAACACATTGCGTGTGATTGCACCCACCTGTGATCTTAACTACAATAACTAGGATTATGGGAGCAGGAAGATCATGGCACTGCGAGACCCTGTCTAAAAAATATCAATCTCTGTCTCTCTCTCCCCTCCCACCACCCTCTCTCTCTCCCCTTCTCACCCTTTGTGCTCATAAAAGGAAAAAAACATGCAACGTGGATTGCTGTTAGCCATACATAACATTTCCAATAATCAAACTGTTGAGGAAAGTGTGTGTGTGTGTGTGTGTGTGTGTGTTTCTGAGTAGGAGCATTTACAGAATGCTCTCCCGTTCTAGGCCAGGTCCTTAAGTTGAACAGAAACCGCTGAAGGAGAAAGGGTGGCTTAAAAATTTTATCAGGTAGTTTGGAACAGAAGTTGGGAGAGCACACTCTCCATTTTAGTTTTTATCTCAGTCTGGTCCTTTAGCCTTCAAACTGAGGCAGATTCACTGGCACAATCCCATCCTCATTTTCCCTGGGTTTCCTTTTCTAATGCTTACTCTTCATTCCTGAGGATACTCCATTTTCATCAGAAATGACAACAGTAAGCCCTAAATGTGGCTCAGGGAAATCTCTTTCCCCTGGAATTCAAATGCTTCTCAAGGGGGCCTGCCTCCTGCTTGGTTAGGACAGGCCAGGGGCTGGAGCGTGTTTATTCACAGCCTTGGCTGAAGGCGGAGGGGGTACGACTCCTTTCAAGCACAGTCTCCAGAAATGATACCTTCTGACTAATGTGGGACTGACACGACGGTTGCTAGAACAGTAACAGTAGTTGAGGAAGCAGTCAGGGCCAGACCCTGAGCTAGTGGAAATGGTTATCGCTGGGGCTTCTTGCTCTTTACCAGCATCAGTTCCCCAAGGTAAGACCCAGCTGTGTTTCTGATCTGGGTACTTAGTACTAGAAGTAAAAAGGAGAGTGAAAACACATTCCTTTTTCTCCTGCCAAGGCCCACCTGGCTTTTCTCCCACCTGCTCATTCAAAATTGAAATAGAGACAGAGGGGACCAGCAGTTAGCATAATGGCTATGTCGCTGGACTCCCATGTAGTCGACTGCGGTCGCGTCCCGGACCCAGTGACTTAAAACTCACGCCGGGCGCGTGTGCGTGTGTGCCCAAGATCCCGAGAGGAGAATGGAGGAGAAGGGATTGCGGTGTGGCTATCTCCCCTGGGGGGTGATTTCTCGCTTTCTGTCTCTGTGTTTATCTGGCGAGCACATGCGTCCTATATTAAAAACCTCTCCCTAAAAAACAAAAACAAAAAAAAGAAATAGAGACAGAAATCAAATCCTATGGCCCCAGATTCGTCCTCAAGTTTTAGCCATGCGTTTCGTTTTAGTTATGTTATTTCTTTTTTAAAAAGAGAGTTATTTAATTTAGTTTATTACTGTTATTCATTGTTATTATTATTTATGACAATGTCAAGTTTAATCTGCCAAATATAGAAGTTGAGTTTGTAGAGCATGTTTTGCCTGTGGGTGCTGCACAGTAAACAGATGTTTCTTGAAATGATCAATGGGTGGGGTTAAAAATGGGCCCCGGCCCCGGTCAGGAAGATGGGGATGGGACAGGGAACAGCAGAGAGGAGAGACGTAAGTAGGAAGGGACTGACCAGGAATTAGCCATGACCCTCAGGGATCCACAGGCATGGGCACACCGATAACATCCCAGGCAACACAGATGGGTCTGGTTGTCACAAACTGCTGCTGCCCTGGCACAACTGCCCACTGATGTGCATATCTACCAGACAAATGGGAGCACCTCTTACCCCACCTCACTACAAGGGTTCTGAATTCTAAAAACAGCAAAAACATTCAGATGGTTCCATATGAAATGCTGTCCTGCATCTTTCTGTCTCAAAGGTAGCAGCTGCCCCCCCCCCCCCCCCCACACACACACACTCTCTAAAGGATTGCTGTGCCCAGATGGAGAGGAGGCCCCAGGCTGCAGGGGCTCCTGGCCATGCGGGGCTGCTGCAGCGGTGCCAGGGCAAAGGGTGGGTGAGACACGGCAGAGGTCCCGGCAGCGTGGCCCAGTTCCCTGGCATCTCCTCCCACGGCCGTGCTTACTTACTCAGGGAGAGCGACTGCACCCGTTCTCCTGACAAAGTCGCATTGTCTTTTGCTTTTCTCTCCTCTTCTTTCTTCCTTGCCGCCTCCTCCCGCTGTTTCCAGATGACCGCCAGCCAGGCAAGGTCGGCCTTGGCTTGCTCTGTTTTCTCAGCTAAATGCATTTGCACGTAACGCTCTTTCGCTTTCTGCTTCTCAATTTCTTCTCGTTCTCTTCTTGACAGCTCCTTTGGCCCGTCCGGATCTAGTTGTGTGACCTTCTTGGTTGTCTGTGCCCCCTGGTGGGATTCTCCGTGTAGATGAGCCCTTCCACACCTTTGTGCTTTTGCTGGTAGTCATCTTCTTCATCTTCACTCTCATCTGAGTCTAGAGATTTCTTCTGCCTTTTTGGGGTCACCCGCAGTCCCATCTTCACCTTCTTCTTGTTCCTCTTCTTCCTGTTTCAGAAACAGACAACCTTGGCCTTCTGCTTTTCAGCCTGGAGCTGTGCGTCTGTCTCCTCAGGGCTTGTGTACCGCCTTGCCCAGCCTTTGTGGCCTCCCTTTCCCCCTCCTTTAGGCATCACGGTTCTGGCGGCTGCTAGTAATATTATTTTTAATTTGACGAGAGAGAAATTTGACAGAGAGAGAGAGAGAAAGAATGAAAAAGCAAGCTGCTAGGACTCGAACCATGGCTGACCATATGGGAGTCCAGTGCCCCAACCACCATATCACCTGCCAGCCCCCAGTTATATCATTTCTTTGGTGGCATCTCAGGCATTCTTAGTTATATCTCTTCTATGAGAAGAGAAATTGAGGAGGGTAGGGAATGAGGGCTCCTTGTCTTACATTGTATTTAGAAAAATGTCCTCCAACTTCATAGTAGTCAGCTCAGAAAAGCCTTCAGGTCAAGGACAACCTCATGGCAGTAAATGGCCCAACCTCCCATGCACTTTGGAGGAAGAAACGTAGTAAATGAAGAATTATCTGAGAATGGGGGACTCCGGCTGGCAGGAAGCCAGGGGGTAGAGGCTCCCTCACTGTGCAGAGGCCACCAGCTGATACCACTGAAGCAGCTGCCGATGGGTGAGGATCACCACAGCCCACATACCCTACGTTCTAGGTCGTGAGCCAGTCCTGCATGTGGGCAGGCTGTCTGCTGTCAGCTGTCACCGGAAGGGCACAGGCCACATCAGTATCCCAGGAATGCTGATTTCAAAGGGCAGGTGGAGAGAGAGTCACCCCCACAGTCTGGGGTGCACCTATCCCTGCAGCAGCGACAGTTGTAGATAAGGTCTTCTTTCTGTGGTGGGTATCAGTACAAGGACTTCTATAGGGAAAAAAAAATCCTCAGCAATCTGTATGTGAATGTGGCATAGGGACAAAAATAAAAACACATTCAAAAGTTTAAATGAACAACTGCATTAGAGTGAGCCCAGGAGATGGGCTTTATAAAAGAAAGCAAAACACTGCCGCAAATCTGCAGAATAATCATCTTGACTGGAAGTTGGAAAAATGTACTCTTCCTAATTTCCTACATGGGAAGAAGGTTGTGAGTCAGTTAAAAGAGTCTTTAAAGTAACTGCTTCCTCCCTTTTATTTTTTGGAGAAGTTTTTGCTACAGGGCACGTGCGCTCGCCAGAGAGACAGAGAGACAGAAAGCAAGAAATCACCCGCAATCCCTTCTCCTCCATTCTCCTCTCAGGATCTCGGGCACGCATGCACACATGCCTGGCGTGACAGTTTAAGCCACTGGGTCCGGGACTTGAACTGTGGTCGACTACATGGGAGTCCAGTGAAATAGCCATTATGCCATCTGCTGGTCCCACTGCTTCCTCCCTTTTAAAGACCACTGTGGAAATGGCTGGTAATGGTGGAGAAGCTGGCATTGCAGGTTCCTGGATTAGCTGAGTGCATTGTGATCGGGGGCCATAGGCTCCATTGCAGGTGTGGGCAGGTGCCCTTGACTGTTCCTCTTGAGGGGGGATTTATGAGCAGGAAGCTCAGGAATCCAAAGCACTTCTGTGAATACCGTGCCACCTCCTTAGGGACGGATGAGAAATGAGCACTTGATTGCTTTAGTCCTGGAGTCAGCTTCATTTCTCACTGTCTGAGCACTCAGACCAATGATTGTGGATTGTCCCAGCCCTGGGCCTTTGGAGAAGAACCAGACTTGTTCAGTGTAAACAGATGTCAGAATGGACTGGGTTGTCTCAAAGGAAAAGAAAGACTCAGCAGTCACTTAGACAGCACATTGAGTCTCAGAGGGGCTGCAGTCAGGAGAGCAAGGGCACCCTGTAGGCAATATCGTATTTAGGGAATATTGATTTAGGGAATATTGTGTGTCTACTAAGTGGAACGCTAACAGCTCCGGTATAACCCGTTTGTTTCTCTATAGCATTTATTTGGCTTTCGTGTGCCAGTCTAGAGAGTCTTTATAAGCAATGGCAGCTTGCTGATGGGGGCATTATTCTTTCCCTGTATCCAGTCCTCCATGGAGTATACCTGAGCAGAGAAAAGAAGGAGGGAGTGCTATGGTTTGAATGTATCCCCTGAAGTTCATAGGTTGGAAACTAACTCCCCAAAGCAACAGTGTTGGGAGGTGGCGTCTAATGGGAGGTGTTCAGGAATGGTTTATGCCAATTATAAGAGGACTTGAGGTTGTAAGTTCAGCCTCCCACACTCCTGCCATCCACCATGGGATGTGGGAGCATGAGAGTCCTCACCAGATGCCATGTCTCAATCTTGGACTTCTCAACCTCCAGACAGCATAAGAAATAAATCCCTGTGCTTTAATCCCTCAGGTCAGCAGGTGGTGTCGAGGTTAAGGTGGCTGGAGCCCACATGGTCAACTGTGTGGTTCAAGTCCTGGACTCAGTAGCTTGAAAAACATACCAGGTGCATGTGTGTACTTGCCCAAAATCTTAAGGAGAATGGAGGAGAAGAGATTGTGGTGTGGCTATCCCCCATGGGAAGTGGTTTCTCACTGTCTCTCTCTAGTGAGCGCATGCCTTATAGCAAACACACAAACAAACAAACAAAACCAAAAAACAAAACAACAAAACAACAACAAAAAAAAACAGACTAAGACCCAGAAGACCTGGGTCTGGATGGATGAAGACTACAAAAGAGGAGAGATCACCAGAAAGATAAAGGACATTGTATAGCCTTGGTCATTGGTTCTTCTAGAACTCTGGAGATTATGAGAGAGACATGGAGTTTGTAACCTTCTTGGAAAGAAACTGGAGAAGAGCAGGGGTAATATAGTCATAGCCAACAGTACCATGAACTTTGATAAGAATGGCAGTCAGACCTCTTCTTTGGCCAGAGGGACTGTTTGTGGTAGAGCATGATATTGGTCCTCCCTTTCTTCTAATGCTCAAGGATATGACAGGACTTCCCTGGTATTCCTATTAGCCTAAAGTGCAAGAGTCTTTTTGAAATGATGTCTAGAAAAGATGCATAAATTTGGCTCCATGCACTGGACATTCTTTGCTTTGGCTGCTAGGAAGCTCAAAGTTATGCTGGTACTTAATTTCCACTATTTCTGAAGTAAATTATTTTCCTTTTATCACTTAGTTTCTATCTTCTTGTATTTGTTTTATTGGTGCTTTGTTCTAATATTATTAAAGGGCTTTTATTGTAAGTAGTGTATCCTTTCCATCACTGGCAAGAATAAACAAACACCTTAACGATGATGTATATGATCTTGAGTACATTTTGGCATCAGGTCTCATTTGGCTCAGGGTTCATCTACTCACATTTGAGAAGTAGTTTTTATCAATAATAGAGAATATTGTGTGGGAGTTTCAAAACAAATAGCTGAAAGTAGACATTCTCACATCAAAAGATTATCTGTGTTCTCATCCTTAAGAATTGATGACCTCCCACAAAGCAGCAATAACCATACTTTTCTCTAGCTGAGGCTGTAGACTGGGAACCATGGGATGGCATTGCCAGAAGCTGTCTGCCTTACGTCAGATCCTGGCAGACGTTCACAGAGTGTTGAGTTGGGGATTATGGCACAGGGGCTAACTGTGTGGGCTCTGGAGCCAGATGCCTGATTTCAGAGGCGGACTCTGCTATGTTTACTTCCTAGTCACACAGTCATAGTTACTTAGCCTCCCTGAGTTCAGGTTCCTTATCTGGAAAATGAGAACAGGAGCCCTTGCTTTGGAGGTGTGCATGTCCTGAGATGAAGATATGCTCTCCACCGGGACCAGCGGGTGGCATGGTGGTTAAGGCGCTGGACACTCCCACATGGTTGACCACGGTCTGGGTCTCAGACCTGGTGGGTTGCTTTCCCACTTTCCCTCTCTCTCTCTCTTTCTCTGGTTAAATTAAGATAAATGTATGAATAAATAAAATTTTAAAAAAAGAAAAGAAAAAAGCAAAAGATATGCTCTCCACCTATAGCCATGAAAACATGGTCACAGCCACTCATGAATGGGAGAGCCTGATTCACTGCATGTCATAGAAACAAGTTAGTTCTGGGGACCAGCATTTGGCTATGTTGCTAGACTCTCATGTAGTCCGACCACGGTTCAAGTCCCGGACCCAGTGGCTTAAACTCACGCCGGGCACGTGTGTGTACATGCCCAGAATCCTGAGAGGAGAATGGAGGAGAAGGGATTGTGGCGTGGCCATCCCCCCTGGGGGTGATTTCTCGCTTTCTGTCTCTCTGTCTCTCTCGGTTTGTCTGGCAAGCACACACGCCCTGTAACAACTCCCCCCCCCCCACCATAAAAAAAGAAAAGAAAAGAAACAGGATAGTTCTGAGCTACTTTTAGTTCAATTGGAGTTTGTTGAATATCTGTCTTATCTCCTAGAGATAAGAATGTAAGTTTTGTTTTGTTTTTCTTTTTCCTTTGCTTTTTTTCTTCACTTAGCCCTGCTGTGGTCTTGGTGAGGTAGATATCAATCTCTTGTCGCAGTTAGGGAAACTGAGGCTCAGTAAGGTGTGTGATTTGCTGAGTCGCACAGCCGGAAGGGGGCAGAACCAAAGTACGTTCTCAGATCACCTTACTTCCAATTCAGGACCCTCTTCCTCATCCCAGAAATGCACTTCCCACTAGATCTCCTGGAACATTTAATTCTTTCTAATTTAGAAGTGAACAACTTGGGGCCAGCAGGTAGCATGGTAGTTAAGGCACTGGACTTCCATATGGCCGACCAGGGCTCCCATCGCAGACCTGGCAGCTTGCTGTCTCTCTTTCCCTCTCTTTCTCTGATGAGTGCATGTGCCCTATAGCAAATTAAAATAATAATAATGATAAATAAATAAAATAAAAAAAGAAATGAACAACTTGATAAGTTTATAGGAGGGTGGGGTGGTAAGTTCATGAAATTGATTCATGTTCCTTATTTAATATTAAAACCTCTCAGATAAATAATAAAATGGAATTAAAAAAAACAAACAAAAACAAAAACAAAAAACAGAAACCTCTTGGACAGCCAAGTAATAAGCCAGAATTGAGAACTTGCTTTGAGAAACAGAGAGCATTAAGCTGTCTGTGAATAAGTCATGAGATTTTTCTCACGTATCCCCATTTGAAGGAAAAGAAATGGCTCGGAAGTATTTTGGAGGAAAGCTATGGACTGACTCGAAATCTCAGGGCTTTTGATGAATTTTTAATAGCGAGAGTTCACTTTTTAAAAAAGTTGACTTCTTCTTTTCTGAGAGAGAGAGAGAGAGAGAGAGAGAGACAGACAGACAGACAGACAGACACACGCTTCAATAGGATCTCCGTGGCGTGATCTACCCTCAGCCTCAGCCAGCCAGGATCATAGATACGCATGTGCCTGGTGCAACCAGGGAGATCTCAGGGCCCGAACCTGGGACCGTGCCAACACAGCTGGCCAAGAGTGCATTTCCCAAAAGAGTTTAAGTGTCCCTTATTTGCTATCAAGGTTGTCTACACAACTTTGGTTAAAAAATTTTTTTAGAAGTTTGTTTATCTATTTATTTATTTCAGTTTGCTATAGGGCACGTCTGCTCACTAGAGAGCCAGAGAGGGAAAGTGAAGAAGCAAGCCACCAGGTCCGGGACTCAAACCGCAGTCAGCCATGCAGGAGTTCAGCTCCTTAACCACCACACCACCTGCTTGCCCCAGGACAACTTTCATTTTACAGATCTCTTTCTTGTTCCCACTCACTTGTTGCTGACCTCCTGGATAACACTGACTGATGTGTAGTGGAATGAACTCACTCCTGGCGACCCTGCGAGGAAGGAGAGGAGCTGGGATTAGAACACTGCTCCCAACTGTGTCGAGCCTACCGCGGCTCTCGAGTCTATTAGCAGTGCCCTAGAGAAGTGCTGGTTATCACAAGACACATGTGGGAAGGGCTAAAGGAAAAGGAGGAAGGAGGAAAGAAGGAAGGCAAAAGCAGAATTGGAACAGAAATAGGAGACAAGGGAGGGATGAAAGGATTGAGAAGAAGCAAGTCTGCAGAGTGGCGAGGCATAGAAAAGAAGCCCTTCTGAAATTCAGGAGAGGGTGAGCTAAAATGGATTACTGAAAACATGTAAAACTAGTTCTTTCTCATCAGACAATCCTCTAAGCTGTATCTCGAAGAGTGTTTGTGAGATGATGCCTGTCAATTGTTTGGAGCAATTTTGGGAACACAGCAAAGAAAGCTACCTGCCATCATTGATGCTGTTAATTTAATTACACGTCAACACAAAATTCACAAGCGTGGTTTTCATGGAAGGGGTTGCTGGAAGGAGAGGTGGTTGCCAAAAGCAGTAACCGCTGATAACTTCTGATGGGAGAATTGCAGAGACAAATCTAAAATCAAGGACTTGTAAGAAGACCCAGCTCCTAATAAGTGCTGTTCCCTTGGGTGTAGGGAAAGTGTTCGGGGAATAGAACACTCTTGGTGTCACGTGCATATCTGATGTTCCCAGCAATGACCCTGAATCATCAAGGACAAAACTCAGTGTCCTGTATTAGAAGGAAGGCGTGATGTGTAAGCAATTTCAGAAAAATTTCCCACTCACATAATTAAAATAGAAAAGAAATTGTCACATGGAGGGTAAGCTGTCTGGCAATGTCTCTGGTGTAGGAGACCTTGTTCTTGAGTGAAGCCAGGAACGTGACACGTCATGGTTTATGACAAATGATCACGAGTCAGGACAGAGGGTGATTGTGCTAGAAATGTGAGCCTGACGTGCGGAGGCAGAAGTAAGAGGCTCTCAGCATTTGCTAGGTGTGAGCAGCCCTGCTCCCATCCTGGGTGGAGAAACAGATCTGGTTCTGGGCTCCAGAAAAGCCACAGCCATGACCACAGCCAGGACCACATTCAATAGAATGAGGTCCCTGAGAAGAGAGAGAGAGAGAGAGAGAGAGAGAGAGAGAGAGAGAGAGAGAGAGAGAGAGCGCGCGCTAAGGGTCTTGTCATTATTTGAGATATATTTTCTGGAAGAATCTCACTTGTGGGAACTAATCCCTTTTCTCAGTTGAATATGATTTTTAAGATGACTGTTCTTTCTTTCTTTCTTTCTTTCTTTCTTTCTTTCTTTCTTTCTTTCTTTCTTTCTTTTTTTCCCTAAATTAAGCTCATCAATTCAATACGATCCATTTTTTTTTCAAAAAATCATCTTCTATCAATTAATAAAAGGTCACACAAAGAGATGTGCCTGCTGTTGTTTGCTGTCCAAAAGGAGAGGCAGAAGTTCTCCCTGAGTGTAGTGTCTTCTTTCTGGAGACCAGATCCAAGAGTAATGGCACTTCAGGCCACAGTCCAGGCGTGTCAGTAGAAGCCTTTTGCTCCTCTCTGCATTCCTCTGACATTTTCTGTTAGGAAGTGGTCAGTGGTGCTGGCTCCGGCAGCACCTGGCTCTGAGAAGACAGAAACGTGGCAGGTGGTCAGATCAGCTGCTCCCTGCCACGGGGATGTGTGAGAGGACAGGACACATGCCCGCCTGTTCACCCGGGAAGGCAGTGTCCCTGGCCCCCTCCGTAGACAAGGGGATGAGTCACGCGGTCTCTCATTCTTGGTTCTTTACACTTCTTTCTCCTGCCCTTACTAGCGAGCTGGTCTGGTTTGGTCAAAATACAAGGTAGGATTCTCTCATACTTCACTGGCTAAACTGTAAGGAGATTTCCAGAGCTACTTCCTTTTGGAGGGCTGTATTCTTGCAGGGAAAGGGGGGTAGTCTCTCACTTGATCTTGTGAATTGACACAAGAATAAACTTTGATTCAGGTGTTGTTTTATCTTTTGACTGTTTGCCAAGATCAGTAAGAGAACTTTTTATGCTTTTTTTTTTTTTTTTTTTTTCCCTCTTTAGATTGTGGGCAAATTGCAAGTATGATCTTAGGAAATAGAGACCATAGAGAAAGATAAGTAAGTGGGTGAGATTTTATTCTCTAGATGAATGTGTCTTCTGTTATTTGATTGTGAATCTGCCTTGTAAGACCCTAATAAGAAGCCGTGCTTGAAGCAAAACAATTTTTTGTGGCTCTGTAACTGATTGCCTCTTGGCTGACACCCCTGGACTGTAGCCTGAAGTGCCATTACTCTTGGATCCGGTCTCCAGAAAAATCCAGATATCAGTTCACTTTGATGGCTGCAGATCAAAATGCCATCCCAGAATTGACTTTGAAAACATTTTGAAAAATTCATTATCCCTCCAAAGCCATTAGGTCACTTTGAGCCTTATGAGGAAAAAGTGTACTTATCCCTTCTATGGGATTATTTCATGCCAATATAGTTTTCTATCCTAGCATGGCAGCTCTGCAAAAACCAATTCATACACAAAGGGCTCCACAGACTACTAAATAATCCTTTACATAGATTATTTTGATGAATCTTAAACACCGAGATTCAAAATTTTGATGAATTGGGCTGGCCTCGTGGTCTAGAGGTTAAGGGAGCTGGATCTCACATGACTGACCATGTGGTTCAAATCCTGGCCCTGGCAGCTTGAAAAACACTCCAGGCACATGAACATGGGTGCCCCAAATCCAAACAGAATGGAGAAATGGAGACAGGATTGTGGTGTGACCACATCCCACTGGGGGAGTGGGTGAGAGGATGCTTTTTTTCTTCTCTCTAGTATCTCTCTCTCTCTGGAGAGTGCATGTGCACTCTGGCTAATTAAAAAAAAAGTTTTTATGGTTCAAAACACACTGAGCCACACATACTACTATTGCCCCCTTTGTTGGACTTCTCCTAGCAAGACTCTTTCACCACCGGAATGGCATGTCTTACTGCACATGCCCTGACATCACCATAGGGAACTGAGTGGACAACAGCCATGTGAATTCAACACATTTAAATATAGCCACTGTCTATTAGTCAGTGTCTTATATTTATGATTTCTTGCTGTGTAACTGTTATCTTAACAATTATAGAGCCGCAGACCCTTATATTTAAAAATATTGTTGAATCATAGACCTTTAATATGGAAACAGATGACAGCTAGACTTTGTTTCAACCTCCTTTTACTATGTTCCAGGTTTGGCTTCTTTATAAAATAATGAATAAACAATAAGGCAAATTTGGAAAATAGAGGAAAGTGGAAAAATTACCCATAAACAGAAAAAAGAAAAAGAAAAATTACCCACTTTCACAGAAGTCTGACTGCTGGTAATATTTTGGCAAGTAGATTTCTGAGACTTTCTTCTGTATAAATAGGATTTAAAATAGGATATTTGTACTGCTACAAATGTATTTATTAACGTAAAATAATTGTACGTATTTTGGGGGTATAGTGTGATTTTTCAGTACATGAATATAATATGTAATAACTAAATCAGAGTAATTACTTATCATCTGTTTATTTATATATTTGATACCCTGATTTTTATTTTACTTAACATTATTTTTTAAATTGCCTGTCGATGTGTGCACTTGACAGAGAAAGAAAGGGGAGACAGAGAGAGAGGGAGAAAACTCTTCAGTGGGATATGTCATTCTGTAATCCTTTCTCCATTTCTTCATCCTGTCAGGATTTGGGGCATTTATGCACACATGCTTGGCCACGTGGGATCTGGCTTCCCCTAACCACTGAGCCATGGGTCTGGCTCTTACTTAACATTCTTTATTAAATATTTTTCCTGGGGCCAGTAGGTAGCATGGTGGTTAAGGCATTGGATTCCACATGGCTGATTCTGCGACCAGGCATGTGTGCCCAAAATCCTGAGCAGAGAATAGAAGAGAAGGCATTGTGGCATGGCCATCCCACCTGGGTTGGAGCAGGAGTATGACTTCTCACTTTCCCTCTCCCTCTGTCTCTGTCTGTCTATCTGGGGAGCACATGCACCCTATGGCAAAAATTAAAAAAGAGAATTTCCCTTTATTAAGTAGTGTTCAGAATCAACATCTTAAATAATAGAAATTGCTAAATATTTTGATTGCTCTCCTTTTTGCTCTCGTTCATCACACTATAATAAGTGTCTTTATACATAAATCATTTTATCCTGCTTAGGACGATACCCTTAAAATGGTTTTTGAGATATATATTTATTGTACAGTAATTTTTTTTTTTTTTTTTTTTTTTTTTTGGAGAGGTTTTTTGCTATAGGGCGCGTGCGCTCGCCAGACAGACAGAGAGAGACATAGAGACAGAAAGCGAGAAATCACCCCCCAGGGGGGATGGTCACGCCGCAATCCCTTCTCCTCCATTCTCCTCTCGGGATCTTGGGCACGCACGCACACGCGCCCGGCGTGAGTTGTAAGCCACCGGGTCCGAGACGCGAACCGCGGTCGACTACGTGGGAGTCCAGCGACATAGCCATTACGCTAACTGCTGGTTCCCTGTACAGTAATATTTTTAAAAGCCTTCATAAATCTTTTCAAATTGATTTCTAGGTGACATGTCCTAAATTTCAAGACTCAGAGGCCTTTGGAGAGGTTAGGTGGTCCCATTGTACATCGTGACAGTGCCAGACGTTGATTTCAAGTCTCTTGAAACCTGGGCCAACGGCCGTGACAAATTTGAGAGGCTGTGCAGAATATGTATTATGCTAATTCTGTAAATCATGGATCTGAGCAGATAGTGTGGAGGTGCCTGACTGACACAACTATGCCTCTCTAGTTACTCTCTCTGTTATTTGAGACTTTGAAGCAAAATCTGAAGAGGGAGGCCACTTCCTCTTTCTTTTTTCACTTCCTCTCCCAATTACTTCTGAAAGATGGAGCCACATGGAACAGTCAGGCTAGTTGCTGCTAAACTTGGTGTGGTAATTCAGATCATAGCATGGCACTTCATATCTGCTCTCATCTTGTTTGATCGATGCTGGACGGGGCACATGTTATTTTAATTTATATCACAGATGAGAAAAACAAGGCAGAGATTAAATCCAGCCTTGCCTGAGGACACACAGCCAGTAAGTGGCTGAGAATCTGTGTCTTCTGATTCCTAAGGATCTGTGGGGACAAAAAACTGGTCCCAACTTTCAAAAGAGCTTAAAGATTTTATTGAGAGTTTGGCGAATTAGATTCATCTGTGTAAAAGAAAAATGGCTGAGTGAAAACACAGGGCTCGTTTCTAAGGGACTGTCTAAGGGCGAAATCTATTTATGCTGAAGCTGAGTTTTCCTCAGCACAAGGAAGAAAACCCGTGGAGCTCCAGAGTTTCATGTGATGAACTCTGATGTACAGTTTGCAAGTGTGAGATTAATGAATGTGTCAGTGGTGGAGACATACTGAGCTCCACAGGCTCCGGAGACCAAGTGTCACCTGTGAGGGAAAAAGGCACTGAGATGCCAGGTCTCTGGAGGGCCTGTGATGGGACAACAGGTGACTGATGTCTCATGTCAACTCAGCTGAGAGTTCTAAATAATGTGGGGGAAATAAGTTGAACTGCCGCTGACACAGTCTCTCTCTCTCTCTGCTCCAGAGGAGGCGTGATTCTCTCAATGCTCTTAAACTCTGTCTTCTGACCCTCTCCCAGTATTTCTCCTTTTGAATAATATTCCTTCATTGCCCTAAATCCTAAATTCATCACATATTGTTGCAATGAGGAATCGCTTTAGGTTAGGGTAGATAAATATTGCTTATGAACTCTTCTCTTTCAGAGCCCACTCAGTAATACATATATCTCCTGATAAGTATTTCCTATGGCCATAACATGATCGAGGCCACACGACTGCTAGATTAGTATATGCACAGATGAGGAGGCATTAGACATGTTGGCTTGTGGGTAGATCCTGGGTTACCTATGTTTTTCCATCTCCCTTAAGAGCTTGATTAATTCATGCTGTTGAGAAAGAGAAAACATTCGAACATAACTGAAAGAAAATTTAGGGAAATAGAGCTCAGGGTCAGTCTGGGTTTGAAATTCTAGACTACTGAAAATTTCAGATTTATAGGACATTGGATGTCCTAAAAGCCTGATACAATTTTTGTTTGTTTGTTTTAGAGAAGTCTATTGTCTATCATAGAGTGATTTGTATATGGTATAATGTGTTGAGAAGCATTAACATATGCTGAGGGAAATAGACTTGGGACGATATTTTCTTGTAAGTGTTGGGTGGGAGTGGAGTGGCAATCACTGACTGCTTTAGCTGTGTAGTTGTTAAATCATGCAATCTGCTAAATAATTAGCATGAGAGAGGTTCTGGGAGTAAATCCTTGCTTACTGCAACTCCTGCTATAAAACTTCTTGCAGAATATACTTTTGCTTTTATAAATTGTTTTATTTTTTTAATATCATAGAGCAGATAGCATAGAGGGCCATATAGGAACATTTAAATAAGTTCATGTTTTGTCAGACCCAATATCCCTAGTAGGGTCTTCTTTCCTGCCCACATTTTTTCAAAACATCTTTATCCACGGGAACCAGCAGTTAGCGTAATGGCTATGTCGCTGGACTCCCACGTAGTCGACCGCGGTTCGCGTCCCGGACCCAGTGGCTTAAAACTCACGTCAGGCGCGTGTGCGTGCGTGCCCAAGATCCCGAGAGGAGAATGGAGGAGAAGGGATTGCGGCGTGACCATCCCCCGTGGGGGGTGATTTCTCGCTTTCTGTCTCTATGTCTCTGTCTGTGTGGCGAGCGCACGCGCCCTATAGCAAAAACCTCTCCAAAAAAACAAAAAAAAACCAAAAAAACATCTTTATCCTGTTTCATAGCCCTCCCCACACCTCTCAGAAAAACCTGCTCTTGGCCAGCATGCAGGGGAGTTAATATCTATCAGTGACATGAGCACTTGGGGTGCATGGGCCCAATAATTAATGCAGGAACAGTAGCAAACCTGATATTTTATCTCACACTCACAAAGATTTAATGACGTGGACACAGAGAAAGGATAGCAAGCAGAGTTTATTAAGAGAGGTATGGAAGAACAGAGCTTTCAAGAAGAGAGTGGGTCCCGAATTGGTTGCCGAAGGTTCACTGAGGCAAGGGGTTTTTATCTGGGTCAGAGGGGCTTTGTTCTGACTTGTTCTCAGGAGGGTCTTGGCTTATGCATGCGTTCTCCTCATGGTGTGTGTGTGGGGGGGTCATATGCTAGATGGGTCTGGTTATTTGTCCTAATTTTGGAATGGATATGAAGGTCAGAAGACTTTTTGCCTAAAAGCTTTGGGCCATAAAAGACCATTACCTTCTTCCTGGAATGTGGTGAGACCAGGGAATAGCCTTTGTTTTAGGTCAGTCATTAAGTCACTGCTACAAAGCTGTTTCTTGTGTTGCTGCTCAGCTGTCATATCTCCATCCTAAAACTTAGCCATTTTGAGATTCTGTTTTAGGTGGGCCTATACCCTATATTCTAACTATATTCTTAGAGTCTCTGTCTTCTACCTCACACAGGTTTTTATAAGGCTTTTTACCAAGAAGTAGTAGTTAATGGTCACAAGAATTCTATATGATTTAGGCTCATGGTATGGGTGCCCTTTGGCCCTAATTGTGGCCTTTTGCTGCCAGCTCTTCTTTTGATAGCATTTTCTGTGTACTTTGGGCCTATTGGCTTATCTCATAGTTTTCACTGGGCCCAGGTACTTTAGATTCTAAAGTTAGGAGTTGTCTGGTCCTTGGTTCCTGACTCAAATTGTTCTTGTGTATGACCTGCAAGGGAGGTTACCATTGCTGGTTCCATTTAGAGTCTACCCACAGGGGCAGGTGATAAGAGAAAGAAACTAGAGTTTTAAAGAGACTAAATCTAGCTGGTTGGCTTTGCACGACCTTCTCGTCATCTTTCTGTAATAGCTCTCCTAGTGCCCTTCCTAACTAACTTCTACCTTGTCAGCATTACTGTTGTCTGCATATGTTGTGTCATTTGGTCTTCACCACAACCTTCTGAGGCAGACATTACTATACCTAGTTTACAGAGAAGGGGACGGAGGCCCAGAGAAGTTTAGTGACTTGCTCTGGGCTGCGTAACGATGAACACTGAAGCTGAGTTTGTAGTCCGCTTTACCTGAGAGTCTTAGTTATATTTCCATTTCAACACACTGCAGGGACATACTGTGTTTATTTCAAGAAGGGTGGTCATTTTAGCGGTCTCATTTAAACTTTCAGGTGATGGGCATTACCTGGGCACCTTGGTAGGATGCTCACTCTGGTTCTGCACAGTTTGAAGTGAGGTGTGGGATTCTGCACTTTATATATATATATATTCCTTCATGAGGGGAGAAAAGGAGAAGCACCCTTAATAGGGTCTTGACGTCATGATCCCCCTCCAACCCCAGCTAGTCCCCCGATCGTGGCACAGTCTGCCCAGCGCACTCGGGAGTTCTCTGATCAAGAATGCAGAGCCTTCCCGTGTGGGTCAGCCTTGCAGAGCTCTGTGCTACCATTCAGCCCCATGGATTCTACACTTCTAACAAGCTCTCAGGTGATGCTGAGGCCACTGGCTTCTATACCCCAAGCCCCATATTGAGGGAGTAGTGAGGCTTCAGAGCTTTGAATCTCTGGTGAGCAGGGACCACCACTCACGCCCCTTCAAAGGCTGTGTTAGAATCTGAAAGGGCTGCACTGCTAGAAAAAAGTACCCTGCAGTGGAGAGGGCGTGCTCCCCCAAAGGAGGTGTTGCTTTCCTGCAGTCGCACTGCAGTGGGATGCCTGATGTGCTGCCTGACTTCTAGGATGTTAAAATCTAAGCCAGAGAACGAAATCTGCAGGTATCATATTTCAGGTGAGAGAGAATTGGTTTGGGAGGAAAAAAGAATCTTCCTGCAGTCACATGACACAGTCGTAGGTCCTCATAACGCACAGGAAACACGCAATGCATGTTTCTAATACGCATAAAAATGATTCCATATCTCTTGTGCTTTGCTCACACAAAACATGGGGCCTGGTGGCTTCCCAGTGCCTGGTGGTGTTTGCCAGATATAAATATATTAATAGTCTTTAGAGAAAGTGGGAGAGAAGCGAGGGGCCTGGTAGTCTCTTAAAAAATGCAGAGCTCTTACTGGGGTCTTTGAATTATCCCAGGAGGACAGCATACCACAGTGCCCTTTCCCAAGGACTTGCTACAGGAAATAATGCTTCAGTGAAACTTTGGTCCCTTAAAACAAAACTATTCACAGTTTCCCTCATCACCATACGGTCTCCCTCTATATCTAAATTATTTAAGGTTTTTCTTCTGTTGACTTGAAGTCACCTTTTGGGCAGTCCTTTTGACATCTGGATGGTTATTTGCCTTCCCGCCCTTGTCCCCACCCTGTCTGTTGTTAGCAGTGCATGTTATATGTGATCCTTGGTTATTTATGGTGTTCCTCTATTATTCATGCCCTTCTTCTTTTGTCGAGGACTTTAGCTTTGTCACTCTGCTTTTCTGGTGTGTTCCTTGTTCACACTTCATTTCCTGCAGCGCTTTTATGCTTTCCTATCCCTTTCTCTTTAGCATAGAATTATGTTTCTCTTCACAGAGTAGCGTACCTAGAGTGACTCGTGGAACGTCATGTAATTTGGGGATGATCTGCAGACAGGTTAGAGGTCTTAGGAGTCATTGCAGGTCCTGCTCTGTGTCAGTCAGCTTTCACTAAGTTATGTTGTGGAAGCAAAAAATCCCCCTTTCCCACAACAAGGTGTATTTCCTGCTCATACAGATTACAGATTGCTGAGGGTCAGCCCTGGCTCCAAGTGCCTTGAGTTCTGGAAAGCAGCAACAGCCCCCTGTGATAGGCTGCTGTCATGGCAGAAGAGGCAGCGAGAGAGCTGGCAGATGCAGCAATGGTCTTTCTTCTTCCTTTTCTTCCTCCTCCCCCCTCTCCTCTTCTCTTTTTTTTTTTTTTCTTCTTCTCCTTAGCTAAAGAATTATTTGCTTTAATATTTATTTTATGATTATTACTTTTTAACTTGACAGGAGAGAAAGAGAGAGAGAGAGAGAGAGAGAGAGAGAGAGCGAGCAAGCAAGCCACAGGTCTGGCATGCGGGAGTCTAGCGCCTCAACCACCACACTACCTGATGGCTCCCAGTAATGATTCTTAAGGTTTCTGCCCAAAGCTGAAATAAGCCATTGCCATTCACACATCATCAGCCAAAGCAAGTCACAGGGCCAAGCCCCCAAGCAATGGGTGGGAAATATTCTTGACCCATAGGCAGGTACTGTGGCATTGCATGGGGAATTATTATCCTTTTACAAACAGGAAAGTTAATCATTAGGACAAATACTGCAATCTGCTCCCTGCTCTAAAGCTAGAATTCACCTTGTTGGGTAGACAGTGGGCAAAGCTACCCTTACGTTCTATTAATGGTCCTGTCAATGGAGAGATCACTACCAAAGAAAAAACTTTGCTTAAGAAACTTGAGATTGGGGGACAGGTTTTTATATTATCAGTTGATGAAAATTTCCAATGGCTTTTTAGTTGTTTCTGATGCCTTCAGATGAAGCCTGGGCAGGGGTTGTTTCCATGGTCACTTTTGGGATGACTTTAGGCTGCATCTGTGTCCTCAGAGATTTAAGGAGGCTAGGTTAATTCAATTAAATTATCAGGGAAGCCTTTATGGAACAAGATTGCCTGAAAAAAATCCTTTAGATTCTCTCTGCCTTAGTTTTTGCATATATAAAGTGGAAAGAACAATAGCATAGTAGTTAAAGATTAGGGGTGGTAAAGATTAAATTAGTATATGTAAAACTCTTCAAATGCTGTTTGGTACATAATTAAAGTATGTTAGTGTATATATTGATGATGATGATGATGGTAATGATTTCTACCACTACAGTAACTGAACCCCTTAAAAACATATTGAAGATTCCCAAACCACCAATTTTAGAGTCAATAGGCAATCAGTCTTATGTTTCCAAGTTTAATATTTACTTCTAGGGACCAGCAGTTGGTGTAATGGCTATGTCGCTGGACTCCCATGTAGTTGACTGCAGTTTGAGTCCTGGACCCAGTGGCTTAAACTCACGCTGGGCATGTGTGCGTGCGTGCCCAAGACCCCGAGAGGACAATGGAAAAGGGATTGCGGCTTGGCTATTCCCCCTGGGGGATTCATGAATGATTATTACATGTATTTTAAATTAGTTTTGGATATCATTTATCTTTAAAAATTCATTGGATTTTCCCCTTTTCTATGTGGTGTCAAAATGGCTCCCTCTACTGCCCTTCCCTTGGGGTGTATAACCACTAAGCCAAAAGCTGTTGCACTCACAGAGCAGCTGCCATGAAGACATGACAAATATCTTCAATTATTCTGTTTTCCTAATTCTATTTCCCCCTACTGGTGATTTGGTTCTAAATTGTGCCTGTGACTAGTGTGCTCTGGAGGCAGAATTTTGTAGTGAAAAAAACAATGGCTTCAGGGAATATTGAGGTTCCATGGATGTTAATGCCTTCCCTTCTTAGTAGGAACAATGTGACCCAAGCAAATCACTGACTCTTTGTGGCAGCGGTCCTCAAACTTCCTGGCACCAGGGACCTGCCTCATGGAAGACAATCACTCCACGGTTTGGTGGGGTGGGGTTTAGAACTGGGAAGACCCAAGCACACCACGTCCACTGTGTACCCCATTTACACCACTACCACATTGCAATATACAATGGAACAATCACACGAGAATCAAATATCACTGCTGATCCAACAGGAGACAGAGCTTAAGTGACCATGTGAGTAAAGGGGAGAGGCTGCAAACACAGATGAAGCCTCTCTCACCTGACCACTTGCTGTGAAACCCTGTGAACTGACGCTAGTCTGTGGCCCTGGGGGTTGAGAACCTCTGCTTTATGGAATTCTGCCTTTGGTTGCAAAATGAGGAGTTAGTGTTAATTCAACCATTCCTAAGTAGGGGCTCTAGCATTTTGAGATCCCTCAAAGTAGGGATCCATTATTTAAAAGTTATTTTATTTATTTTCTCCATAAGAAAAAGAGGGAAGTGGAGACATAGACAGATAGGGACCTTCAACAATGTCTTCACATTGTAATTTCAGTTGAACTAAACCACAGGCTCCCGACATGCTCAGGGAGGTCCTGAATTTGAACCTAGGACCTTTCCCCTGTTGTGTTACCACTGAGCCACCACCGGAACCAGGCAGAGATCCATTTAACCTAATAATGCTGTCAAGTGGTAAGTAAAAACTTTCAAAACATAAGAGTGTATAGAGGAAAGAGAAAAATTGAAAAAGTCTGGTAGTGGGAGGTTGGGAACAAGAATCAATTTTTTTTTTTTTTTTTTTTTTTTACAGCACCTTTCACATAGCCAATTAGCTGTACTATTCATATTTCCAGGCCTTCGTTTTCTTACATGTAAAATGGGGATAATATACAAGTCTATATGAGGGGTTCAGAGGGCTGCTGTGAAGAATAAATAAAATAATGCATGTAAAACATTAAATCAGTGGCACTTAATGTGTTGTGGTTGTTTTCCTAGTTCTTTAGTATGTATTCAAAAATTTTCAAAGGAGGTTACTTTTGACTAAATGAATCGCCACCAGATTGTGTCTAACCGTGGGGTAGACCTAGGGTTTTTTTGAGTTGCAGCAAGCTCAGGGACGAACCAGGGCATTCCTGCATCCTTAGGGACTGTAACTCAGGTGTGTTTTGTGCAAGCCCTTCAGCTGGATATGCCATCAACTGGTAACATCTGGGCCCAGGCAGAAGTTGGCAACTGGGGAGAGGGGAATTGAAGAGTTGGAGAAACGGGACCAGCAGTTAGCGTTATGGCTATATTGTTGGACTCCCATGTAGTCAACCACGGTTCGAGTCCCAGACCCGGTGACTTAAAATTCATGTGGGCGTGTGTGTGTGCATGCCCAAGACCCTGAGAGGAGAAAGGAGGAGAAGGGATTGTGATGTGAACATCCCCCTGGGGGGGTGATTTCTCACTTTTTGTCTCTGTCTTTCTCTGTCTTTCTGGTGAGTGCACGTGCCCTATAGCAAAAACCTCTCAAAAAAAAAAAAAAAAAAAAAAAAAAAGGAGTTGGAGAAACATGAAGACCAGAATCCTTGGAGTGCATTCCTAGTACACACTGTCTATTACATGTGCAATCTCAGTGATAGTTGCTACCTGTTATAACCAGGTCTGACCAGGTACCAGCCACTGCACTAAATACTTCTCGTACACTCTCTTTTAATTTTTTTAGCCACTATTAGAGCTCTTCTACCTATTGGCCAAAGTAAGTCACAGGCTAGCCTAGTCCAACAGTTGAAGAAACAGCCTTTTCTTCTTGATAGGAGGACATGCAACATCACAATGAAAGGGGTATGAGTAAAGGGAAGGGACATTTTTGTAATTAGTGTCCAGCAGTCTCCAAAGTATAGAAAAACACGTCATGACTTTTCCAATAACCCAATAGTACAGAAGATGGTGTATTTTCCTCGAATAACCTCTCCGCCCAAGAAAAAGGGAGTCAGGTGTCAAGCATCTCCTTGTATCTTGATTCCCTTTTACTGCAGAGTCTGAGGGGTGATAAAACTGAAATGTGGTCTCATTGTTTAAGGAATTTTTAGCTATCTGGAGAATTTTGTGCTTTCTGAAGTCACCTGGGTTTTTGTGTTCAAAACTAGTCCCAAGCTAAGAGTGTCATTTATGTTATGTCAAAGCTCTGCCAAGCATTACATGGCTAGTGTGATACACCATGCTATAAATATTTTCTCCAGCTTTTCCAAAGGAAAGAAAATGAGTAATGAATCTTAACTTCTCAAAGTAATCAAGGCCTCAGCTTATCAATTCATGACAATGATTGTTTAGGGCTGAACAGTATTACCCAACATGTGGGATGTTTTGTGATGTAGGGAGTAAGATGATAGAATGTGGATTCTCAGATGACTTGTGGTGGCTTATTAGATTTTTTTTTTTATTTACAAGTAACATTGGCTTCCTGTATTTAGTAACAACAAGACAGAGTTTATGAAATATTTTTGCTTACATATAAGCGAGTAATCAAATTGTAAGCCAATAATAGAAGTAATATATGGACAGGGCAAGAGCCATGAACATGGTATATGATTCCTGGTAAATGAAGCCATGTGTACAAACATTTGCCCTCATTCAAGGTGAGAAAATTGAGGCCCCAATGAAGAATTATGTAGATAAAATAATTGTACTGAATTAGGAGCAGATCTGGGCTCTGACCCAGGCCTCTTGCCTTCAAATTATTTGCCCCTCCCACTATACCAAACTGTTTTCTCCCTCTAAGTCAACATCCTCAAGTCAACAAAAATTACCTACATGTGCAAATGCATATTTTACTAAGAAATGTTATAAAAAGATACTATTTACACTTTAGCATTTTATATGCTTGGTGATGATTATGTTCATTATATAGTACATCAGGTTTATGTTCATCATAACATTTGGAAGAGCTGCCTTTTAATTGATTTGTAGGCTCATACTATAAAGAGAAATAACTTGGCACACTGTTTAAGTCTGTAATATACTGTGTATGTTTTGAGACAAATAGTACCTTGTATGCATGAATGTGTGTCCAAAATCCCTCGAGGACACCAGAGGAGAAGGGATTGCAGCATAACCATTTCCCCGGAGGGTGATTTTTCACCCTCTCTCAACCCCTGCCTCTCTCTGGTGAGCAATACACCCTATAGCACAAACTAAATTATAAAAGTACAGTTCTACTGAATCTGTTTGACTTTCACATTTTAAAGTAAAAAAGTTCCAAGTTGAGGGACCAGCAGATGCCGTAATTGTTATATCACTGGACTCCCATGTAGTTAACCATGGTTTGAGTCCTGGACCTGGTGGCATAAAACTCACAGGCACATGTGCGTGTGTGCCCAAGATCCTGAGAGGAGAATGGAGGAGAAGGGATTGTAGTGTGACCATCCCTGAGGGAAGGGGGTAGTTTCTCACTTTCTGTCTCTCTGTCTCTGTCTCTCTGGTGAGCACACATGCCCTATAGCAAAAATCTCTCTCTAAAAGAAAAAAAAAATAAGTTGAATCATTGTAAAATCCAGAACCATCTGTGTAGTCATTCTTTGTAATTTGAACTGCTTTTGGGTGGGTAGGTGGGGATGGGTCAGGATGGGGTTTTTGTAATTTTAAAAGAGAACTTGAAAAGTCCTATAATCCTAATGGTACCCATCATGTAATCATTTAAACCCAGAAAAATGAATACTTTGTCTGCTTCAGATCTTATAGATCATAAAAAAGGAGAATCCCTAATGACCACTTCATAGTTTTCTCTCCTTAGAAACCCTTATTGTGCGGCTTCTAACTTTGCTAAAGCAGGCAGTCTACCCTATGTTTCTTAGAAAATAGTCAACAGAGCTTTGTTTTGAATTCAAGGACTCTCTGGATACCAGATTATTTATGGTCTTCTCTAAATAACTTGTCATTGTACAGCAAGGGGGCAATGGGTTCTTCATTATAGCACTGCAGTTTACCCTGCTCATGATAGACCCTCTTCCTCCAAAGAATTCTCATCTCCAGGTTTCTTATACATCCGTAGGCTTTAAGAGTAGAGTGTTCCATCTGCCCTTCCTGTTTTTTTTTTTTTTTTTTTTTTTTTTTTTTTTTTTTTTTTCCCTGCTCTTTGACAGTCTTTAAAGAGAACATTTGGTTCTCTAACTTGCTGCCCTGTCCTTGAGGTCAGCCTGCATTCTCGCAATTGGAGTCATCAATACCTTGACTCTCCAGTAGCCTCAAGGACCATTTGATTGACCACACTGCTGACCTTTGTTTCACAGAGCAAGTTTTTTAGGAATCAGCAGGATCTGCAGTATCTTGCTGATGTGGCTATTGATCCCTAATTCTGTCTTGCAAAACAGCTTGATCAGTCCCAGAATCTGTCGATAACAACAGCACTGCTACACCTTCGCTTCCTGCTAAGTCTCGATTCCATATCTTCCCAACTAAGGGTCATGGTATATCTTACACTATACCTAGTAGATTTTATTTTATGCCCTGAGCAAGTACATTCATTAGACAGGTATCCTCTCCAAGTTCCAGTGGCTAGAAACGATATTATAAAAGGCAGCAGTTGCCTGTCTTGTAAACGCATTGAGCTGTGCATTATTTATAACCCAGAGAAAGTTTTCCTCCTTCAAATGGTAGACTGTTCATCCACCCATACTTGATTACTGCACTCTAATATCTCAATATTTCTTAAGCATTAATCAAACAAACCTCAGGAGAGAGTCAATAGAAAAGAGAGATTGCTTTTGGGTGGTGTGATTGGAAGGGTTCCTAGAAGGTCACATCAAAGACTTGACTGCAGCAATGCCTGGAATTCCATCACTAGAAATCTATTTCTTTCTTTCTTTTTTTTTTAATAGAAAAATGTAAAAGTCTTCTTTAAAAATGCAGGTCCTCCTGGGATCCCTCTTCCATACCCATCTTTAATAGATTTGTTCTAGAGTGTTAAAGCAGAGAGGAATCTTAGAATCATCTAGCCCTACCTCATTATTTTAGAGGGAAGGAATTTGGAGCTGAGAAGACAGGAGCGTCTCGATCAAGGCCTCCCAGCTAGTTAGTAGTAGAGTCAGGCTCAGCGCCCGGTGCCTCTTGCCTCTTTATCCAGAATCTTTATGTGTTTTATGGCATCCTGAGGAGGCAACTTCTTTCAGATGTGTCAACCTGTATTAAGTTTCATGCCTAAAAATATTTTATGTAATGCAGTTTGATGAATGTTTCTCTAGAGTCACTGTAAGTTCTAGAGATGGCAGGCATTGGGGTGATTACATATAACATTTTCTCTTCAGTTAAATCACTTCCGAGATCTAAACCAGGGTATATAATGGCATATTGAGGTAGCAGCGATATGAGAAAGAGAAGTTGGAGTGATTGGCAGGTACTGATGACCATCGTCAATTCCACTAGAATGGTGGGTGATGTCAGACCTCACTCCCACCCGCCACCTTCACCAAGTGTACTAGGAAGTCTGTGCGTGAGAGTAGGAGCCCTGCATACCACAGGTGGAGGGAGTAAGTCGAATGAAGGCAAGGGGAGTATAAAAGTCACTACTTTGCATAGATGTCTCTGTGGAGTCAGGATCACCCATTGTCTGGAAAAGTCCAGGAGAAACTGGCCCCAGAGTGAAGCAGTGATGTGGTCAGGTAGAACCCTGTCCTTCGTCTCTCTGTCAGTTTGGATCATGCATGGAGTGCCCTTGTATTCCCAGATAGAACATGCTATTACTCATTCATAGACATACCTTTGACAGTTTGTTATTATTCACCTCAGTCAAATCCAGAAAGATTTTGAGTTGAGTAGTCACTGTTGATGATGATTTTTTTTTTTTTTTTGGAGAGGTTTTCGCTATAGGGCATATGCGCTCACCAGACAGACAGAGACAGAGAGACAGAAAGCGAGAAATCACCCCCCAGGGGGGATGGCCTGCCACAATCCCTTCTCTTCCTTTCTCCTCTCAGGATCTTGGGCACGCACGCACATGTGCCCAGCGTGTTTTAAGCCACCGGGTCCAGGACGCGAACTGTGGTCGACTACATGGGAGTCCAGGGACATAGCCATTACGCTAACTGCTGGTCCCAATGATTATTATTTTAAAAAATTTGCTAGAGTGCATATGCTCAATGGAGAGAGAGAAAAAAAATAGTGAAAAAGCAGTCTGCTTGGACGATGGCCACACTACAATCTTCTCTGTTCTCCTCTAGGGATTTTGGGCACTCAGGCACATGCACCTGGCATGTTTTTCAAGCTGCCAGGTCAAGGACTCGCATTTGCAATGTCATGTGGAATCCAACTGCCTCAAACACCACACCACGGGCTGGCCTTCATTGTCGATTTTTATTTATTCACTTAAGTAGTTTTCTTCTAAGATTCAGGGCTGTCCCTTTGTGTCTAATTGAAGACCTTCTCTTGAAACATGTTTTGCAAGGAGACCTATGGAAATAATTTCCTCTACCTCATGGGACATAGTATCATTAATGTGTCATAGGCCCATGATTCTTTTTTTTTTAAGAGAGATTTTTTGCTATAGGGTGTGTGCACTTGCCAAGAGACAGAGAGACAGAAAGTGAGAAATCACCCCCCAGGGGGATGGCCTCACCATAATCCCTACTCTTCCATTGTCTTCTTGGGATCTTGGGTACATGCGCACACGTGCCTGGTGTGAGTTTTAACCACCAGATCTGGGACTGAACTTCAGTTGACTATGTGGGAGTCCAGCGACGTAACCATTACACCATCTGCTGGTACCAGACCATGATTCTTAAGTGTTAGTGTGTGTTGCATACACCTGGGGAGTTCACTCAAAACACAGACACTGGGTCTCACTCAGAGCTACCTAATCGAAACATAGAATGTTTTAAACTGTTCTTCTTTGGGCCTTCTGCTCCCACCCTGTGATTCTGTTGTCCTCCTGAGTTTGAGGTAACATCAGCGGGGCACTGATAGGAGAGAAGGATGGTTAGCGTCATCTGGCTTGAATGCTGGGAGAGCCCCTATGTCACTTATAAACATGTATGGAGTGCCTGTTTGCTCCGTGCCTGGAATGTTGCTAGATTAGGCTCATGAAGATGACTCAGCCACAGGTCCTGCCCACATATTGCCACAATTTAGGACAAATTGACGTGATGACATCTATTTACAATTCAGGAGTCCCCAGTCCTTGAGAGCACTAAAGATGGTAGAGTGGGATGGTCAGGGGAGCTTTCACAGAAAAAGAGTATTTGAGGAGTTTTGAAAGAAACTTTTTTGAAAAAAGAGTCACAGTCCCCTGGGCAGTTGACAGGGAAAGCAATTCTAGTAGAGGGATCCACTAGTGCTGGGGCTTAGGGACTGAAACATATGCAAGTTTAGAACACTTACAGTGCCTGCTCTGTGCCTGACACACACTGAGGAGAGTGCAGGGAGAAAAGTCTGGGAAAAGGCCTAAGAAGGATAGGTTTTTGTTTTTATTTATTTTTAAATTTATATTATTATTCTAAAATTTGCTATAGACCACATACACTCTCTAGAGAGAGACAGACTGAGAGAAAGGAGAGAGAGAGAAAGTGAGAAAGCAAGCTGTCAGGTCCAGGACTTGAACCGTGGTTGACCATGTGGGAGTCCAGTACCCCAACCACCTTGCTACCTGCTGGCCCTAGAAGTATAGGTTGGTTTTTCTTTTTTTTTGAGAGGTTTTTGATATAGGATGCGTGTGCTCGCCAGAAAGACAGAGAGACAGAAAGCAAGAAATCACCCCCCCCACACACCAGGGGGAATGGCCACACCGCAATCCCTTCTCCTCCATTCTCCTCTTGGGATCTTGAGCACGCACACACGCGCCCGGCATGAGTTTAAGTCACCGGATTCGGGACTCGAACTGTGATTGACTACATGGGAGTACAGCAACATAGCCATTACGCTAACTGCTGGGCCCAGAAGTATAGGTTTTTAAAAACAGACAATTTGGAAGAGTCATTGACAAGCAAGTAGGTTGTGTGTGTGTGGAGCTAGTGTTTTAAAATTTATTACTGATATTTTGGTGTTAATTTATTTTTCATTATTATAGTCCTTGTGTGCTACAGTTATACCCCAGCCCCTTTCTGCTCTCATCTTCTGATAGTTAATATGCTTCTTCAGCTGTAAGCTCTTTCTACTCTTCTACTTGATTTTCTTATGTTTCTTGCATGCTGTACACTTGAGGCATTGCTTGTGTCTCCAGTTCCAGCATTATTTCTGTTAATTGTGAACCACTTTATATGTCTGGTTCCTTTAAATGTTAATTCTAAATTAAGCAATAATGCCAAAGGAAGCTCTAGAGATGGGATGGGAAAAGTCAACTGTCTTTTACTGTTAGACTGACCTATGAATATATTTCAGATTTTTTTAAAAAGTCTTCATTTTCTTTAATGTCAGGGAAACTTAATAAAGCTCTGTCTAGCTTATAACTTAATGACTGTCAGATCAGTCTTGATAATTGCTTCTTTGGGATGACCTGCATGTCTTTTTTCCATCATTAACAATAAAAGCAATACCTGACACTGAGTAAGGGCATTATATCAATACTTCCCAATGTGCTTTTATTTTATTTTATTTTTATTTTGGGGGGAGGTTTTTGCTATTGGGCGCATGCGCTCGCCAGATAGACAGAGACAGACAGAGAGACAGAAAACGAGAAATCACCCCCCAGGGGGGATGGTCACGCTGCAATCCCTTCTCCTCCATTCTCCTCTCGGGATCTTCGGCACGCACGCACACGCACCCGGCATGATTTTAAGCCACCAGGTCCGGGACGCGAACCGCAGTCGACTACATGGGAGTCCAGCGACATAGCCATTACGCTAACTGCTGATCCCCCCAATGTGCTTTTCATGTGAGCTTTTTAAATGGTCTTGCCAAGAGACCCAACTTCAGTGGGGCGGGTGGTAATGTACAGCACTGCAGTGCTGGAACCCACATGGCTGACCACGGGTGAGGATCTTATGGATTCCATGGAAACAGGCCATGGGCATGCACACCTAAGATCCTGACAAGCTGGGGAAAGGAGAACATGGTGAAATGGGACCCTGTTAGAGCTTTTCTTTTTTTCTTTTTCTCTTGCGCTCACAAGAACTCTCTCTCATAACTAAAATAATTAAACTTTACACAAAGTGATTTTACTGGAGATTGTATGACATTCATAGAATATTATTGTTATTATTTTTCCCGTGTTACAAGTGAGGAAAAACAAGACCTAGCCTGATCAAAACATTTCTGCAGTAACTATATTTTTGATATTTAATACAGCTGGAATTTTATGTGACACTTTGGAGACAGTAGGCTCTCCCTCCATTGAAAACTCTAAATAATGCCCCCACCAGAGCAGAAGCTTTAAGTGCTGGTGGTGCCTTTTAGTATTCACAATTAAGATAACATTTATTTGTACTAATAATCCAGTATTATATCTCCCTAATAGATGTACTGAGCAAGCATCACAGTGACAAGATAAGTTGCCCTGTTTTGTTCCATATGTCTGTGTTCTAAGTATTCCATAGTTTTAATTGGTTCCCCGCAGAATAACATTTACAAGCATATGGTATGGAAAATGCTGACTGCGTTTGTTATCACGTATCAGTCCTTGTGGTGGCCCCGGTTCTCTTAGCCTTTACATGTGATTATGAGGTTACTCAATGCGCTTTGTGGTGTACTTTTGCATAACCTGCCTATTGAATATGAAAGGCCATCAGTACAGTCTATCAGGTAGCCCGTGTACGTTGCAGCAGAAAACAAATTCACAAAAGCTTTCATCGTGGGTCTGTGCTGCAAGATGCTCTCCCTCCTCTCCTCATGTGTGGGTTTCAAACACACTGAGAGTCTGCCTTCAATTATGCTTGAGAGGAGGATGCACTGCTGGGAGCCCGAAAAAGCCAAGAGGCACAATAGAGCTTTCTGGTGCCTTGTTTGGGAAATTTACCAGCGATTCCTTGGAAAGGGATTACAGATGTGAAATTAGACTCATGGACGGAAGAGAGGACCAGCTGGATTTGGGGATATTAGAGCTACTTTGGTACTTGGGTGGTTTCCTCAGGGAGTATTGTGGCAGAGTGCAGCTGAATTATTAATATTCTTGAGACTATGCACAAAGCTTTTTTTTTTTTTTTTACTTTTTTATTATGAGAAATTTAAAATATATACAGAAGTGGAAAAAGCTGTGTATGATCCCTCAGGGTACCTGTAACTTAATGCACTCATTTTCTAGGGCTTCATAACAAGCTACCAAAACCTATGAAATTTAAACCACAGAAATGCATTGTCTTACAGTTCTGGAGGCTGGAAGAGCAGGGCAAGGTGCTGGCAGGGCCGTGCTGCCTCGGAAGGTGCTAGGGAAAGCTCTGTTCCAGGCCTCTCTCCTAGCTGAGGGTGGCCTCATTTCTCAGCCTACGATGGGCTTCAGTCTGTGTCTTTACATCCTCTTCCCTTGGTGCATGTCAGAGTTCCCCTTTATATGAGGACACGGTCCTATAGGATTAGGGTACATCTAATGACCACATCTCAGCTGAACTCATCCCATCTGCAGTGACTCCATTTCTGAATAAATTCACCTTCTGAGGCACTAGGTGTTAGGGCCCTAACATATCAGTTGGTGGAACACAACTTAACATATACATGAGTCTTCAGTAATTGCCAGTGTTTTGCAGTCTTGTTTAATCTGTTTCCGTATCACTCATGTACACTTCTGTTTCTTGGGATGGTTTAAAGCAAACCAGAGATAACATGCCATTCACCTGTAAAGTGTTTAGTGTGCATCTCTGACCTATAAGGACTTTTTGGGTGTGATGAAGGTGTGAGTGTGTATTTCCCATAATCATTGTGTACAATGGCTTTTTTTTTTTTTGGTGGAGCAGAGGGTGCATGTGCATCTATGAGACAGAGAAAGAGACAAACAGACAAAGACAGAGACAGAGAGAGACAGAAAGCACCCTTCAGTGGGGCCTGGCCATGCTGCAATCTTTTCTTCCTCAGTTTCTTCTTCTTGTCAGGAATCTGGGCATATGCAAACGTACCAAGTGAATTTTGGGGTGGGTCTTAAACTGTGAATGGCTGTGTGGGGTTTGACTTTCTTTGCAGAGTGCTTAACTGCTATGCTATGGGGTCCGGCCTTACAATGGCTTTTAACTTAAGAGAAGCATGGCAAGAACAGTAGAAGCTCCTGCTACTTCTCAGCCTGGGAAGCTCTCATCTTCTTTTCCTTAAAGAAAGGTAAAAGTCATCTCTTCTGAGAAGTCTTCCCCACAGGCAGGCAGTTAGTGGTGCCTATCCTCCTGTTCTTCAGTGCTGCGACACATCATAATCACAGTGTGTTTGTCTCAGGGTACAGCAGAAATGAGAAAAGACTGCTTTTTGTGCATCATTGCTGTCTCCCTTCCACATGTCCTAGAAGGGAAGATGAGACTGTTATAGAAGCTTACCAAAGGGCCAGGAGCCAAGGAGAAGCTCAGGGAGGCAGGCTTAAAGAAGGGATTGTTACGTGTACATGAGGATGCTTTGAAGGTGGGATCACAGATGCCTCACTCTCAGGGGAGGTGGCTGTGAGCGAGGGGACAGTTCTCCTAGAGACTACCCTTCCAGTTGGCAAGGGCTCTGATAAGTATGGCATGGTGTCTATTGTTCCAGATGGGGCCAAACAATGGAAACCTTCTAAATGTGCAGTGGCTTCTTTTCTTTTTTTGGAGAGGTTTTTGCTATAGGGCGCGTGCGCTCGCAGAGACAGACAGAGAGACAGAAAGGGAGAAATCACCCCCCAGGGAGGGATGGCCATGCCGAAATCCCTTTCCTCCATTCTCTCGGGATCTTGGGCACACATGCACACGCGCCTGGCGTGAGTTTTAAGCCACCGGGTCCGGGACGCGAACCACGGTCGACTACGTGGGAGTCCAGCGACATAGCCATTACGCTAATTGCTGGTCCCCAGTGGCTTCTTAATAAATAATAAGTATTGATTCTTTTTCTTTTCTTTCTTTCTTTTTTTTTTTTTTTTTTTGCAATGTCACTATCTATAATGTAATTTAAATTTTTATAGTAATTCATATTCACCTCACTTGCCCCAAGATAATCAAGAGTTGACCATTGTAATTGTTAAACATGGATAGAGTGAGGTAGGGACTGAGCAGGACCTTCGAGGCACAGGATCACCGAAATATGACACCCAGGTGTCAGCGAGCACAGTGTAGGGAAGTGGCCAGACTTTGGAGAAGACAGGCTTTGGTGATCCTCGTTCTTGGGCAGTTACCTCAGACAGTCTGTATGGACCACACTTACTAGCACATGGGGATGACACAGAATTTACCAGGGGTTCTCAGAGTTTTGGAAAATGATGCCAGGCTCAGAGAAACCACATGATGTCTGGTAGACGTTCACAAGTTGCTGAGGAGGCACCCTTCGCTTGGATTCCATGGGAATATGGCCTCCTGGAGTTATGCGACAGTGAGGAATTCTTCGCTGTCACTGTTATTACACTGTTATTGCTGGTTGTTGCCACCTGGGTTTCTCTCTCCAGTTAGCTGGGATTTGCCAACCAAGTAGAGGGAAGAAGAACCCCTTTACCTGATGGTCCCGGACTTACCGTGCCTTCTCTTGTTCTCATTCCACATTTTACTACCAGCACCTCCCTATCAGCAGATCCAGAAACCAATCCATCAAGAATATTTTTTTCTAGTATCTTCTCCTTTTTTTTTTACAATCTGAGACCTTTCTTTTCATTCCTTTTTTTTTCCCAGAGGGCATGTGTGCTTAATGGAGGGAGAGAGAGAAAAAGCTCATCCCTTAATGGGGCGTGGTCATGCTGCAATTCTTTCTCCTCCATTTCTCTATTGAGCTGGAATTTGGAGTATGCACATACATGCACACAGGGTAGTTCTCAAGCTGATGGCTGTGGAATTCGAACTGCAGCCGGCCATGTAGGATTCATCTCCCTTAACCACTAGACCATGGGGCTAGGTTCCATCCTGAGACTCTAAAGACTTTTTTTTTTTTTTGAGAGTTTTTTGCTATAGGGCGCATGCGCTCGCCAGAAAGAGAGAGACAGAGAGACAGAAAGCCAGAAATCACCCCCCAGGGAGGATGGCCACACCGTAATCCCTTCTCCTCCATTCTCCTCTCGGGATCTTTGATACGCACGCACACATGCCTGGCATGAGTTTAAGCCACCGGGCCCGGGACTCGGACTGCTGTCCACTACATGGGAGTCCAGCGACATAGCCATTACACTAACTGCTGGTCCTTAAAGACTCTGAATTAAATGAACAAATTAGGAGTGAATTAAAAAGTCATTCCTTGTTACAAGAAAATTTTGGGGAATCTTGCTCTCTTTTTTTCTATGAATGAAGATTTATATTTCAAATGACCCATAGAGTCTCAGTTGCTAGAGGCTTCTGAAATATCAACCAACCAATCAACTAACCAACAAAAACAATTTGAGAGGAGTGTATAGGGCAGGACTTTTACCTGTTAATGAAAATAAAGAATATTTGAAAAACTTAGCTCAAGGGCCCAGCTAAAATGGGTTTCAAGACCCTCCTTTAGGTCTTGAAACCACAAATTCACTTACCTAATTGCTATTTGGAGAGCAACTGACAAGTATTTATAAGGCTTTTTTTTTTTTTTTTTTTTTTGAGAGAGAGATTTTTGCTATAAGGTGTGTGAGCCTTACCAGAGAGACAGAGGGATACAGAGAGACAGAAAGCAAGAAATCTCCCTCTAGGGGAGATGGCCATGCTACAATTCCTTTTCCTCCATTCTCCTCTCAGGATTTTGAGCATACATGCACCCTTGCCCAGAGTGTTTATTTATTTTTATTATTATCATAACTTTTTTATATTACATTTAATCACGTATGTCTTTACAGTGTATTACAGTTCTTTTTCCAGCACGATTACCATGCATATCAATTAAGACAAAGACATTACTATCCACATCATCATCATCAAATAGGTTTTCATAATTTTTTTCAGATTATTATTATTATTATTTACTTTTTTTTTTCTTTTTGAAAGGCTTTTGCTATAGGGTGCATGCACTCACTAGAAAGACAGAGAGAGATGTAGAGACAGAAAACGAGAAATCACCCCCTGGGGGGATGATCACGCCACAATCCTATCTCCTCCATTCTCCTCTTGGGATCTTGGGCATACACACACATGTGCCTGGTGTGAGTTTAAGCCACTGGGTTCGGGATTCGAACCGTGGTCTACTGCATGGGAGTTCAGTGACATAACCATTACGCCAACTGCTGGTCCCACTCTCTCTTTTTTTTTTTTTTTTGGAGAGGTTTTTGATATAGGATGTGTGCACTCGCCAGAAAGACAGAGAGAGACAGAGACAGAGAAACAGAGAGCAAGAAATCACCCCCCAAGGGGGATGGCCACGCCACAATCCCTTCTCCTCCATTCTCCTCTCGGGATCTTGGGCACGCCTTCACATGCGCCTGGCTGAGTTTTAAGCCACCGGGTACGGGACACGAACCGCAGTCGACTACTTGGGAGTCCAGCAACATAGCCATTACGCTAACTGCTAGTCCCAACGCCCTATGTGTTTTAAGCTGCTGGGTCCGGGACTCGAACTGCGGTCAGCTATGTGGGAGTCCAGCAGTGTAACCATTACGCCATCTGCTGGTCCCCAAAAGCCTATTTTTTTTTTTTCTACATCAGAAAAAAGCTTCACTTTTATGCCTTAGGCAGTGGATTTGTTAAGTGTGAGGTTACTAATAGTCCCCAATATTAGGATTTTTAGGGCAGACAGCACAATATTAAACATTTGCTATATAGTATTTTGGTGGTTGTTGTCATTCTTGATTTCTGCTAAGGAAATTACTTAAAAAGAGCCCTATCCTTTTTTTTTCATATAAAACATTTTATTGATTTTGGGGGTAATTTGGTCAATGTCTGCCGCATCACAGCTGAGCTGTTCATCCTGCAGCTTCGGCATTAACCAGTTCATTTTGATGCTGCTGTGGAGGTTCAGGAGAAAGACCTTTGAGACTTGTGCAGATTGCCTTCATAGGTTTATAAAAGCTTTATTCACTCTATCAACTTTCTCATCATTCACAATGGTTATCGTCTTAAGATTAGTGGTCATTGCTTTTGCTTTATTTTTAGCCTTAAAGATTTTTTTGTTGGCTGTGTAGAATATAGTCCTGGACTTCTGCCCTCTAAATTTGTTCTTGGCCATTTTCAGACCTTTGATATCCAGGTGTATCCGCTCGAACTCCAGATGATGCCTCTGCACACCAGGAAAAGCTCTTTTTTTTTTTTTTTTTTTTTTTTTTTTTAACTTTTTAGCCAAAGAATATGCACACTCACTGGGGAGAGAAACAGAGAGAGAGAAAGAGAGAAAAGGTGGGAAAACACCCAAGTATCCCCATACTGCAATCTCTTCTCCTCCATATCTCCCTCCTTTTGGGATTTTGGGCATGCATGCACATGTGCCTGGCATGTTTCTCAAGCTGCCAGGTCTGGGACTTGAACGGCACAGTCAGTGATTTGAGATCCGGCCACCTTAATTATCACACTATAGTCTGGCCCTAAAAGAGCTCTCTCTATCTTATGGAAAATATAATGGTAGGAAAATGTGGGGGTCAGGTGGTTGCAGAGTAGCAATGCACATGGGAAAGGTCCTGGATTCATGTCCTGGGACCTCCCTGAGCATCCCAGGTATGCCCTCATGCCTTGATCAATCCAGGTCAGCTAAGGCAATCCACTGGGGTGGATCACGGCTTGAGGACTCCGTTAGAGGTGACTGTCTCTCTCTCTCTCTCTCTCTCTCTCACTTTGTTTCTCTCTTTCATGGAAGAAATATATAAACTTTGAAAAAGTTTCAAAACAGTGGTTAGTGTGGACTGGCCCAGTAGCCTGGTGGTTAAAAATAACCAGATCCCACAGGGTCAATTATGGTTTAATTGGCCTCTGAGGCTTGAAAAACATGTCAGGCGCATGTGAGTGCATGCCCCAAATCCTGACAGAATGCAAAAATGGAGGAGAAGGGGTTGCAGCATGATCACACTCCAGTGAGTTGTGCGTTCATCCCCTCTCTCTATCTCTCTTTAGTGAGCAGACATGCCCTCTGGCAATTACGAAATGAGAAGGAAAATTTGAATCTTTAAGAATTTTACATAGTTCATAATTGAACATAACTACTAGTCCCAAATGATCAAAGATTTTTTTTTGAGTAAAAAATGTTTTAAAACTAATATAATCTATTTTACAGCTGTTTATTATGATGAAAAATTCTGGTAGTCTGATGCATTTTTTAGTATGTATTTTAAAGTTTCCATAATATTTTTTCATAAAATGTTTCTCATTTATAAATCTCTGGGTTTGTATTTTTAATTGGAAGCTCAATAAAAAAGTAAAACAACAAAATTTTCTCTAAGAAAACAGCTTTTTTGTGTGACTAACTTATATAAAATGTCGGAACAAAAACTTGATAAAATATATCTGTATTAAAAGTCTTTTCTATCATCTATTCAGTTATTTCCCTTAAAAGATAAACATAAAATTTGGACCAGCAGTTAGCGTAATGGCTGTGTTGCTGGACTCCCATGTAGTTGACCACGGTTTGAGTCCCGGACCCGGTGGCTTAAGCTCACGCCTGGCATGTGTGCGTGCGTGCCCAAGATCCCGAGAGGAGAATGGAGGAGAAGGGATTGCGGCATGACCATTCCCCTGGGGGGTGATTTCTCGCTTTCTGTCTCTCTCTCTCTCTCTCTCTCTCTCTCTCTCTCTCTTTCTGTCTGGCGAGCACATGTGCCCTGTAGCAAAAAAAAAAAAAAAAAAAAAAAAAAAACACACATAAAATTTAAAAAATTATTATCATTATTATTATTATCTAAAGTTTGGTCTATGGCATGTGTGCTCACCAGAGAGAGACAGAGAGAGAGGACAAGTGAGAAAGTAAGCCAGCACTCCCAGGACTTGAACCACAATAAGTCATGTGGGAGTTTAGCACCTTAACCACCATACCACCTGCTTACCCCAGAAAAATCAAATTCAAATTGATAATAAATATTCTCTGATTGTGGAGCCCTGTTTGGAGACTCAAGGCAATTCTCTCAATAGAAGAGAGCAGATAAAGTGAAAATATGTGGACAACTTAAAAAAAGTTATTTATTATTTTTAGTAGTAATATATAGAATTATAGAATTATAAAGTCATATTTTCCCAAGATGGGAGAGATCTGAAGCTTAGAAAATTTGAAACTTTTCATTGGCAAAGCTTGTAATAAATCTTTAGTGACTTTATTACTACTGACCTTTACTGTAATAAACCTTTTGACTTTCTTACTACATTGTGTCTGTTTTGCAAGATTCTTTTCTTCTACAGTTGAACAGAGACCCGGGGAGTTGGAAAAAGATGTGAGGCATTGATGTCATGTTGTTTATTGGCTGAGTTCAGTGGGAGCTCACAGAGCTCTTAGACTTAGAAAGCCCACAGCAGCGCTCTCAAGCCTTCCTCCCTCTTGGAGCTTGTAACGTACAAGAAGAATGCTCACAGGGTGGATTCCTCCCTCTTGGAGCTTACAGGGCACAGAGCTAAGCTGAGCTGAGCCAAGGCCATCAGGGCTCACCAGGCTGAACCAAGACTGAGCAGAGTAGGGCTAAGTAGCTGGGCAGAGCAGTGCAGCGCTAGCTGGCCAGGTGCTCCCTTTCTGTTAAAGGGGCTGCAGACAATAGTGGCTCATTGCCAAAATCAAACTGCCACACATGCACATGTTACATGCAATGGCATAAAACAGCAAAGTCATAATTACATAATATGCACAAGTGCAGTACAACTAGTAACTAAGTTGTTTATCTTGTGGCCTTCAAACACGGTAAGATAGGAAGTGAGGAAACCAGACTAAGCCATTCTGACTCCATTTGCAATGCAGTGTCAGATACTGTTTAGTTTTTTTTTTTTTTTAGGGTTTTTGCCATGAGGCATGTACAGTTGCTGGAGAGAAACAGAGAGACACGGAGAGAGAGAAAGTGAGAGATCACTCTCCAGGAAAGATGGCCACACCACAATCCATTCTCCTCCTGGGATTTTGGGTATGCATGCACAAATAGTTGGCATGATTTTCAAGCCACCAGGTCTGGGGAGAGAAAGATCATGAAAGGTCACTTGGAAGGTGAGAGTTCTGACACTGAAAAGCACACTACATAATAAAAAATAGCCTCATTATAATCTGTCATCTTTGTAAAGTACACTAATTACCGGGCACATCCCTCTTCATTTACCTGTGAACCTGCATAACTGCACCTTCCTCCCGCCTGCTTCCAGCTTCTTCTCTGTTCATTACTGTCATATCTGAGCGGGTTTCAGATGCACCAGGTGTGTGGTGTCACCAGCCTGACGTTTGCTCCAAATACAGACATTTACACTCGTGAGTATTAAAGCAATAGATCTTCCTATGACAACAAAAAGCTGACGGCAGAAAAGCAAGGCTTCTGGGAAAAGTCTTCTGAGCGCATCTTGGCTTGTTCAGTAGAGGAGAAGACCTGACTAATTAGCTCCAGCCCTTTTAATCCTTAGGAGCAGAAATAATTAAGGTTTTGGGAGCAAACCCGTGCTGTGTAGCAGCAGCATGTTAAGAGGTTAAGAGCACATGATCTTAACACAGGCTCAGAAAAGAAAATTCTGGGAACTTGGTGTAGAGTGGAAAGTTTTTTTTGGTTTATTTGTTTTTGTTTTACATAAGAGCTCCTTAGGCAGAAATCAAAGTATTTATAAATCATAGTTTTTTAATAAAAATATTTTAATTTAGAAAAGGAAAGTTCCTACAATTCATACCAACTTTAAAATAGCAAAATTAACAGTAAAAAAATTATGACGTTTTTATTATTAAAATATTCATCTCCTAATTAAATGAGTAAATTATTATTTGTTAATTGGAGAAGTTCGTTTTCTGACTAAGACTGTATTTTGAGACTAGGTGGGTTGGATGTTGTCCATCCCTGACCAGAAGTCCTTTGTCTTAGAGATTCAGCTCTGAGATGTTCCAGCAGAGATCGTGTAAATGACCATGTGAATGTGATTGTGTAAATACAGGTGGGCTTTTATTTATAGAATTCCCTCATAGGTGTCTCTCTCTCTCTCTCTTTTTTTTTTTTTTTTTTTTAGATTTTTGCTGTAGGGCATGTGTGCTCACCAGAGACACAGAAAAACATGAAGTGATAAATTGCCCCCTAGGAGGGATGGCCATGCTGCAGTCCTTTCTCCTCCATTCTCCTCTTGGGATTTTGGGCACACACACACATGCGCCCAGCCTGAGTTTCAAGCCACTGGGTCCGGGACTCAAAACTCAACTATGTGG
This sequence comes from Tupaia tana, assembly GCA_026018925.1. Taxonomy (NCBI): domain Eukaryota; kingdom Metazoa; phylum Chordata; class Mammalia; order Scandentia; family Tupaiidae; genus Tupaia; species Tupaia tana. The sequence goes on from JAKSZU010000013.1 coordinate 24,146,878, forward strand.
GCGTCCAGCAACATAACCATTCCGCCATCTGCTGTTCCCCATGGGTGTCTGTTTGTTTAAGGTTTTTGTCATAGGGAGTGTGTGTTCCCCAGAGACAGAGAGAGAGACACGGTAAGAAATCATCTTTCTTCCCAGTGGGGATGGCCACTGCAATCTCTTCTCTCGTCTGTTCTCTTTTGGGCATGCATGCACAAGCACCCAGCATGTTTCAAGTCGCAGGTCCGAGACTTGAAACGTGGTCAGCCATGTGGGAGTCTAGCACCTTAACCGCCATGCCACCTGCTTTCCCCCATAAGTGTTAACAGTAATATCACTTTGTCTTTACGGTTGTATGTACCTCATTCTAGGGTTGTGTACTGGTGGGTATGGTAAACCAAAGTAAATTGAGGGTATGTGTCTCCATCTACAGAGAAACTTCACAACCCAGGGCTGCCCAGAGATGAGCAGTGTGTTTTCAGGAGGGTCTGCACTGCTTCTTAGAGGAGGACCTTGTAAGTATGTTTGGTAGGGTAGGAAATGACCGGTAAATCAAAGAAGCTGAAACCATAGTTTTGTTATTTTGGATCTTTTTTTCTCTGTCCTTGTTATAAGTTACCATAAAAGTCCTATGCAAACATTAGGTGCCTGTCAAGTACAAGTAGTATCTTCAACAAGTTCATGGAAAATGTGTATTATAAAACAATCAAGCATAGATTTAAAAAATGTATGCACCAGAATAAACTCATACTCCTTGTCCTTTACTTTCTTTTGCACATTTTTCTGCTACTGTGTCAACCTGACAGCCCTTGGAAGTACTGCTGATGTAGTCTTAAATCCTAGATCCACTGAGCCAGGTAGGTGGGTGGTGGTTAAGGTGATTGAATCTGACATAATCTACTGTGCTATTCGAGTTCCAGACCTGGGGGTGAAATGCACCAAGCATGTGTGTATGTGTGCCCAAAACCACGAGAGGAGAATGGAGTATATCTAGATAACATAACATCAGCCATCTCCTCTAAAATTGTACTTGATTAAAAGTAATTTAAGTAGTCCCTTTCAAAAGTCAGTTGTAGGGACCAGCAGTTAGCATAATGGCTATGTCACTGGACTCCCATGTAGTCGACCGTGGTTCAAGTCCCGGACCCGGTGGCTTAAAACTCTCACCAGGTGCGTGTGTGTGTGTGCCCAAGATCCCGAGAGGAGAATGGAGGAGAAGGGATTGCGGCATGGCCATCCCCCCTGAGGGATGATTTCTCGCTTTCTGTCTCTCTCTCTCTCTCTCTCTCTCTGTCTTTCTGGCGAGCGCACGTGCCCTATAGCATAAACCTCTCCAAAAAAAAAAAAAAAAAAAAAAGTCAGTTGCAAATTTATTTTGCAATTGACACGACCTTCATGGTCATTGGGGATTAATCATGTGTCCCCTTTAAGGTAATGGTTTCCTAATGTGGCTGCTTTTGAGACTCAGTTTCTTTTATCAGTTGGGTAGGGGAAAATAAAAAGACATTTTAGGCCAGTTGCAGTGGCACTGCAGTAATGCAACACTTGGTGATGCTGGAGCCATATCAGAAGGTCCCAGGTTTGTGTCCCAAGATGGTCTCCCTCTACATTTGTGTGCTGTGACCCTGGCTGGCTGAGGCTGGGAGAAAGATTGCAACATGAGGGCCCTGATGGGGTTGCCTCCCCCCTCTAAGTAAACCAAATGAGATACACTTTATTGATGGTTTAATTTGCATTTCCATTACTATCAATGAGTTGAATATCTTTTCATGTATTCATTTCTTTGTCTATTAATTGCCTGCTCACAACCTTTACCAATGATTTCATTGGGTTGTTTGTCTTTTTTAAAAATCAGTATCTAGGAACTCTGCATATTAGCAATATTATTCCTTTAATGGAATGATGATCCAAATATTATGCAAATGTTATAATTCCCTGTTTTTTTATTTTTTGAATATTTATTGATTTACTTGCCACAGGGCATGAATGATTGTGGAGGGCAGAGAATGCAATGCATTCCTTCATGGGGTATGGTCATGCTGGATTTTTTTCCCCTACATTTCTCCATCTCATCAGATCCTGGACACATGCGCACGCACACATACACACACACACACACACACACACACACATACACACACATGCCTGGCATGTTTTCCAAACCACTGGGCCAGAATTTGAACTGCAGTCAGCCATGTGGGATCTGGCACCCAATGCACAACACTAAACCACTGTGCTATGTGGCCAGACTATGTGGATTTTATTTTTTATCACTCTTTTTATCTTTTTAAAAAATTCGTCAGAGGGTATGTGCAATCACTGGAGAGAGACAGAGAGAGAAAGAAGAGAGAAGGAAAGAGAGAAAACACCCCCCCCACCACCACCACCACCCATGGGAAATGGTCATGCTGCAATCACTTCTCTTCCATGTCTCCCTCCTTTTGGGAGAAAGAAGGTACACATGCACTTGGTGTGTTTTTCAAGCCACGGGGTCCAAGACTTGAACTGTGTAGTTGGTCATATGAGATCTAGCTGCCTCAATCACCATGCCACAGGTTGGCCCCAATTTTTTGTATCTTTTTTTTTGTATTGTTTTATCAAAATTTTGCTACCTGAAAACATTGTTTTTATTCATGATTGAGAGCATGTGCGTATACACTACAGAGAGTGAGAGAGAAGACAGAGAGAGAGAGAGATAGAAGAGACAGAAGCACCCTTGACAGGGCTGTTTCATGCTGCGTTCTCCTTCATGCACCCCTCCCAGATCATCAGAAGCTTAGCCATGCGCATGCCTGGCTTGTTTGCAGGTCAGCTTGTGGATGTGAACCCATGGTCAGCTATGTGGCTTCCAGCACTGCAGTTCAGTTAGGTCCTGACTACATTACCAGACTGGGCAATCACTACTTTAAAGACACTTAAATATGGTATTTTTAATTTTATTTAAAGATTTTTCCCATTTATTTATTTATTTTATATATCCCCACAAATACTTACTTTACATATCAAAAAGTTTTGCTCATACTCCATTGTTCTTGACAGTTAATAAATAACTTTCAAAATTTCAAAAAAAAAAACCGGAATTTTAAAGATAATGTTCAAAATATCTGTTATAATTTTGTTTGTGACTCTGTAACAGAGGCAGTATGGTTTTAAATATTTTTGAGAAAATATTTACATGTCAACTCAAACTGTTGAAAAGCGAGCACCCAGTACACAAGTCACACATAAACCGTGTCACTTCAGCCCTGCCTACCAAATATTCTGTGATATACCATCTGCTAGCAAAGATCAGTCAGTCTCTTTTTCTTCCTTCAAAGTCTTCCTCAAGATTATCCTCTGGTTGTGGTTGCTCTTTTGCAATCTCTACTGATTACAATGCTGGGCAGGAAAAGTCCAGGTTATTTTATGGTACAAATTCTTTCATGTAGCTTCTCTAATTCTCTCTGCCACGCAGAATTGTTTATGGTGCCAGGCCATCTTTCCAAGAGCTTCTGTCGGCTTACTTGAGATCTACCTTAGTTCCATAGTTTTCTGGTTAATCTTCAGATATGACATTCCAGTCAAAGCCCTGTCTAATAATGAGTATTTCCAATTTCTGATTTGATGCAGCAGATATTATTGAACCTTCGGTTATGTGCACAAGTTCAATTATGGTATTTTTTTATACCTTAGATTTATTTCAAGTTCATTATCATTTTGACCTGAGGCAAAATAGAGGAGTAAATGCATTTCAACCAAGAGCTAGGAAATACAAGCAGCTCTCTAGCTGCATGGGAAGTGTATTTTTCAGGAAGCAGAGTAGGTAAATTGGGGAAAACATGGTACAGTGTGTGCTGTCTCTCTAGCGCTCAAAATAATAATGTCATATTAGATAATGCATACTTATTGCATTCTTAATAAAATTGATTGAACAAGCTGTTTCATAGATGTGCAGGACCAGAGAACAAAGTAGTACTTTGCTGATGTTATTAGAAGTGAATATGTTAATACTATTTTTATAGTTTATTCATCAATGAGAGTAGGCTAAACATCTTAAAAGATATGCAGAGAAAAGTTTGCAAAATAATGTGTCCATATGAAGACAATAATATTTTTGCGTCCATATGAAAAACGACCTAAAGCATGCATAATCATAATAAATAATAATTAAACAATATGAAGATACTATTTTACCCATCAGTTTGAAAGTGCTTAAATACACAGTTGAATGTTTGAGAATTCTGTATCTCTGTGGGTGGAAATGTAAATTTCTATAACCTTTCTGGTGAGCATTAAAATACTTTACATTATCTGACCTAGGCATTTAAAATGCAGTAGTTTATTCTAAAGAGATAACTAGGGATAGACTCAAAAGTATTATCTTTTAAATATTTACTGTAGTCTTATTTATACTACCAAAAATGAAAATAAATCTCTAACAATAGAGGAATCACTAAATAAGTTTATGATGCTTCATATCAAAGAATACTATACCCATTAAATGTTATAATTATTCACTCACTCATTCATTTATTTTTGATAGTTATTGAGCACCTACTATGTACAAAGTAGAAGACCGGCGGCTAGAGTTACACAAGAAAACATGAGGGGCCAGCAGGTGGTGTGATGATTAAGGTGCTAGACTCTCACATGGCCGACTGTGGTTAGAGTCTCGGACCTGGCAGCTTGCCTTTATAGCAAAAATTAAAAAAAATAGTAAAGTTAGGGAACCAGCAGTTAGCGTAATGGCTATGTCGCTGGACTCCCACGTAGTCGACTGCGGTTCACATCTAGGACCCGGTGGCTTAAAACTCACGGCAGGCGCGTGTGCGTGCGTGCCCAAGATCCCAAGAGGAGAATGGAGGAGAAGGGACTGCGGCGTGACCATCCCCCCTGGGGGGTGATTTCTCGCTTTCTGTCTCTATGTCTCTCTCTGTCTGTCTGGCGAGCGCATGCGCCCTATAGCGAAAAACCTCTCCAAATAATAATAATAATAAAGGTAAATAAATAAATCTAACAAAACAAAACAGAACACAAAAGTTACAACTGACCACCATGTTTATAATTAGAATTTTAAAAGAATACTTAGAGTGTTTTCACTGCATGCATGCTTTGAGAAACCATAATGTCTGCCATAAAGATGTAAACAATTAAATGTAGATAAGTTATAAAAAAAATAAGGAAAAAAGAATATATAGAGTGTTGTTAACTTAAAAAGAGAAGTTAAACATACTAGGTATACTATGATTAGCATTACACAAGAAAATACAGAAGTATAGGAAAACAATTAGAAGGAAAACATTAAATATTCATAGTGATTAGTTTGGAGAATTGAGAGATTTTTTTTTTTTTCCTTTGTAAGTTTCTATATTTTCCAAATGTTTTATAATGAATCTGTTTTATTTTATAAAGTAATTAATGTAAAAGCCTTAAGTGGCATGGACATAGGTTTCAATGTCTATGGATGCTTTTTCTCATTTGGCCTTCAATCTCTCATGTTCCTTTGACAACTGATCATTAGTGAAAGAGGCTCCTCTAAGCTCTTCCTAAAGTTCAGCTGTTCTCAGGGGATTTTCAGTAACTCCAACCTGGAAGACGAAGCACAGCGAAGACAGCACAAGGTCAGAGGGGACGAAAAAACAGTTTTTGGACCCAGGTGCATATCCACATGAGGCTATAGATGAGAAGGTTGAGAGACTGAAGCGCTGTGAGATTATAGAAGACAAACTCCTGAGATGGGGCATCTATTTAAGCTAAAAGAACCAGTCAGTAATACCTGGGCGCATTTCCCCTTAAAGCGGAATAGCTGAAACTTGAAAACACCTTAGGAAGCAATTCAGGACAGCTCCTTTAGGGGAGGACTTGAGGGAACAACCTGACTTTTTTTTGGAGAGGTTTTTTGCTGTAGGGCATGTGCTCACCAGAAGGACAGAGAGAGAGACAGAGAGACAGAAAGCGAGAAATCAGCCCCCAGGGGAAAATGGCCACGCCGCAATCCCTTCTCCATTCTCCTCTCAGGATCTTGGGCACGCACGCACACGTGCCCTGCGTGAGTTTAAGCCATTGGGTCCGGAACTCAAACCGCGCCACTTGACCTTTTGAGATCGAAACAGTGGAGGAAAAACAATGGCACTGCCCCTAAAATTGTCCTTTGAGCCTACTGTCAGAATGAGACTGAGCCAAAAATATTAAGAAAATTAAATGCTATAAGTAAGTAATAATTCTTGCCTCAATCATTATTATGATCCAGAAAATGTATGTAAACTATATTTGAGGTCTCTCTGTTTTCAAGATGGACAACAAACAGGTTGATTAAAAGTATAATAATAAGAGGTCATTCTCTAGCGTGATGAAGAGGGCTGAGGGAAAATGCTGTCAGGGCTGGTTGGGAGGATGGTGAGGGAGGGGCTATAGACAATGCATATTTATCTGAGTTGACTAGGTTTCAGTTTGATCAGGAAGTGAAGCAATTAAATTACCTCACAGTCCTTTTGAGTCTTACCATTGCCAGCCTGTTTTTTTTTTTTTTTTTTAATTTGTTTACATTCATCCAGCATGTCACCAATTATATTAGGACATCTGTGAGAAAATTAAATATAAAATGTGTATGTCCTAAATTTGTAGATCCTGGTAAATGCTTTTGCCTTTACACATGACCTGAGGTACAAATCTCAGAAGAAATTAATTATGGTCTTCCAGTCACTTATTGTTTATTAATAAACCATTAGAATGAAACTGGACTAGCTGACCAGGCGGCCAGAGTATCTTATGTGGCACTGTTACGAGGATTTTTTTAAAGGTATCTATGATGGTTCCCCAAAATTTGTATACACATACATACACAAATATATGCATGGATGTATCCACATGATTGTCACCGTTAAGCTATTGAAAACACATGAAGAAGATATATAGTTTGGGTTATGGAAAAAGGTAACTCTCTAAAAAATGGAAACGATGGGACCAGCTGTTAGCGTAATGGCTATGTCGCTGGACTCCCACGTAGTCGACTGCGGTTCACGTCCCGAACCCGGTGGCTTAAACTCACGCCGGGCGCGTGTGCGTGCGGGCCCAAGATCACAAGAGGAGAATGGAGGAGAAGGGATTGAGGTGTGGCCATCCCCCCTGGGGGGTGATTTCTCGTTTTCTATCTCTCTGTCTTTCTGTCTGGTGAGTGCATGCACCCTATAGCAAAAACCTCTTAAAAAAAAAAAAAGGAAATGAAAGCACCTCATTTTTATCAGGTATATGTATTAATAAACGCATATACCTGATAAAATTTTATGCAAATTAAAAATGTGTAATAATAACATGCTAACAGTCGTTATTATTGCTTTATCAATTTTTGTCATATCTGAATTTTTATATTTATTTTCTTATTAGAAAAGTAGTCAAAAATAGAGAATAAAATATGAAGATTTTAATTGATGGGGAGAATCCCTGTATTCTGGGGATTTTGCATGATATGATAAGCATTGCCTTCTTTGCTTTTATTTTTTTCCAGTTTTTGCTATAGTGCACCTGTGCTTGCCAGAGAGAAAGAAAGAGAGAGAGAGAGAGTGAGAAATCACCCCCAGGGGGATGGCCACACCATAGTCCTTCTCTACTTTCCTCTCGGGATTTTGGGCACACATGCACATGCGCCCACCGTGAGTCTCAAGTTGCCAGATCCGGGACTCAAATCGTGAACCTGGCCACATGCGATCCAGCACTTTGCTTTTTAAACTTTTGGTTGATGCAGTGTCCTTTGTTTTTAATGCCATTCCCTCTCTCTAGATCCCAAACTTTTCCGGGTAGTGATGAGATGAGGTGATAAGTAATAATATTTCTCATTAGTAAGGAGTTTTTCTCCAGGTAATGATAAGATGAGAAATTCAAGAGACCAGGAGTTCTCCAAATCATCTTTTAGGGAGAGAGATTTTTGCTCTAGGATGTATATGCTCGCTAGAGAGAGAGACAAACAGAGAGTGAGAAATCATTCCCCAGAAGGCATGGCCATGTCACAATTCCTTCTTCTCCATTCTCCTCTTGGGATCTTGGACTCACATATACACACATGCAGCGTGAGTTTTTAGCCACTGGATCTGGGACTCAGATCACAGTTGAATACATGGGAGTCCTGCGATATAGCCATTACGCCATTTCCTGGTTCCTCTCCAAATCATCTTAAAGCCCGACAGTCTCAGCTGTTACTAAACAAAGACTGTGACTGTGTCCCCAGCAGAGTTATCAGGGGCTGTGTCCTCGCCTTGGAGGACTGGGTGCTCGTGCATCTCCACTCAGCTCTTGCTTTTCTTGTGCACTGTGTCTCCTCCTGTCCTGGTTTTCCTGGTGACTATGACTGGGATGGAGTTGGTGACTGTAGGGTCGGGCAGCATGTTAGTTTTCCTCCTGCTCACCCGTGGAGTTGTTGTAGAATCAGGGCAGCCACAAGTGCAGGGGGTCTCCTGGAATGGTGGTGGTGGGAGGAACAGGGCCCTTTCCTGTACCCCTACAGCCAGCCTCCTGGAGGAAGACCGTTTCATTGTCTTGGAGTCAGCAAGTAGTCAAGGGAGGCACTAGTTCACATACCAACTCTTTTTCCTTTTTTGTTAAATCTATTTCTTTCTTTCCTGAGAGAAAGAGGGAGAAAGAGAAAGTAGTCCCTGTAGGGCATTGATGCTACACTCTGCCCCCAGCTTGGTGCCAGCCCCAGATCCGGAGCATACACTTGCATGGTATACTCAGGGAGGTCTTTGAACTCAGAATCTTCCATGGATCAGCTTCACAGAGTGTCGTGTTATCATTGTACCTCCATCTGACCTGCAAATGCCAACTCTTCTCTAAGTTTATCTTTCTCTGGAGATACCATCCTATAATTTTGGAAGTCTTTTTTCTCTTATTTCTTCATTTATTGGTTAGGAATGAGCAAATAAGAAATGTGTCCACCTTAGTGAGTGAAGAAAGTGAATCTCCAACTTCTGTGGGTTTCAGATTTAAAACAAAATTCACTTTAATTAATTATTTTTGAAAAAAAGGTCCATGGAATTTTTTTAAAAAGAATTATTTAATTTTTTTATCATGATTATTATTACTTTTTAAAATTTGCTACAGGGCATGTGTACCCACTAGAGAGAGAGAACATGAGAAAGCAAGCTGCCAGGTCTGGGACTTGAACCATAGTTGGGTATGTGGGAGTCGAGTGCCTCAACCACCATGCCATCTGCTGGACCCCTTGTGCACAGAATTTTTAAGAAAAGAGGGTTGGGAGGAAGGCAAGGGCTCCTTGATTAGGTTTGTTTGAAAGGGTTAGTTGTGGAGAGTTACAGGAAGGAACAACTTTGTTTCTGAAAGGGTGAGGCTGAAGAAAAGCTGACCTCAGCTTACCACAGGCCCTGGAAGCCTCTTTCTGATCTATTTTTTGTTTTCTGTGGGTGGATTTGAAAGTGCTTTTGCCTAGCAAGTACAGTTTCCTTTAATGGCTGATTGAATCTGAATGATCAGACATTTTTCTGGCTTTTAGGAGATAGGAAGTTAATTTCATTAAGAACCCTCATTTCGCCAGTATGTAGGATTGCACTTTGAAAGCATCTTAAAGCCATGATCTGGAATATGGGCATGCTTGATATACATATTGTCTTGGACGCATTGACTATGAAAAGATTCTCTCCAATTATTTGGAAGTGAGTCTAGATGTCAAAGCAGTGTAGGATCAATTTCAGCCCATGATCAGTATTTCCTTTTGAGCTGGGTTCAGGCTTTAGATGGGGCTTCCTGTCTCCTGAGATTCCTTAGTGCTTCATGTGCATGTGTTGATACTAGGGAGTGGGCTTTTGTTTTTCAGATCCAGTCGTTCCTGGCTTGGGATTTACAAAGTCACATTTGGAGATTGTATACACTGGGCAATAATGATTTGTTGAACATGCTGGGCCCACTCTCACCTCAGGACCTTCGCACTTGCCATCCGTAGGCCCCACTCCCTTACTTCAGACCTTTGCCCTTTACCAGTGTCCCTTTCTCACCCAAGCACACCCTACCCTCCTTTCATGATTTCTTTTTGTCCATTTATCATGTTCTGATTATTTAGCTCACCAGAGCTCCTTGCACTATACATTAAAAGTTCATAAAGGCTGAGATTTTTGTCCACAGGGTTCACTACTGTGTCCTTGGGGCCTAGAACAGGCACAGACAGGTTCTTATGGGTTAGGTGACAGTAATCAACTGAAAGAATTGTACATAAGGCACTTTTATTTGGATGTGATTTGTCTGGCCAAATAACCCAGAGCTCAATTTGAACAGTATCAAAGGACATAGATGCTAAGTTGGACTTCCACGAGCCCCTGGGTATGTGAGCTGTGAAATAGAGAGGGGCCCACAGATCTGCAGCAGAAGATGAAGGTTATCTTTGTGGTCAGGAGTCTCTGTGGGGTTCCGTGGACCAATTTCCCTGCTGCTTTGCAGGTGAGTCCATTGCCTCTGAGTGGATTAGCACCACAGGGCCTCCTGTTACCTGCCTAGACACTTGAAATCAGACCCAGACTTTTCTGCCTTGGCTTGACCACTGTGCTTGCTCTTTTTGCACAGCCCAGGTCATCTGTGATCAACAGCTTGACAGAGGGGTCTGGATGCTCTGGTTCATAACCCCCAATTTGAGAGCCAAATTGTGGGCTAACGTATAGCCTAGTGTCTGAAGGAGCCAGATCTCACATGACCAACTGCGTGGTTTAAATTCCAGCCCTGGTGGCTTGAAAAACACTCTGGGCATGTGTGCATGTTTTCTCCAAATCCCAACAGGTTGGAGAAAAGGAGGAGAAAGGATTGCAGTGTGACCATGCCCCATGGAGAAAGTGCTTTCTCCCTCTCCCTTTCTTTTCATCTCTCTCTGGGAAGCACATGTGCCCTCTGACAAAATAATAAAAAACAAAATACAAAAAGGAGCCAAATCTTGTACAGCCCTTGTGCTCACCTAATGTTGAGTCTACATGACTACTGTCAAGCAAGCAGGAATCTAATTAAGCATGGCTACTATGATATCTACTTTTTGCTGTCCTCCAGTTCTCTAACCAGTAGTTACAGTAGGAATTGGCCATATAAGAGCATCTGAGATATTGAGAGGTCAACCCTATCATTCTGAAGGCTCACTGGATGCTACCAAAAGTATCCTCTGGTTGTGATGTCTCTTTTGTCTGCCCCAGTGTTCTCGGCCAGGCTGGACTTTTTAGGCAATTTTTGAATTGTGGCGTATTTCTGGAAGCTGTCTTTCAGATGACAACACAGTAGCTTGGTGGCGAATGCTCTAACCAGGAGTACAGGCATGTGCTCCCCATTACCATTGCTAGTGGAGAAGCAGCCAGGTCCCTGATAGCCTAGACACCAGGATGGTGCTTTTTTTTTTTTTTTTTTCTCCAAGTCCTCAAAGTAAACTTTATTTATACATTTTTTTTTTTTTTTTTTTGCAGAGATTTTCGCTATAGGGCGCGTGCGCTCGCCAGACAGACAGAGAGAGACATAGAGACAGAAAGCGAGAAATCACCCCCCAGGGGGGATGGTCACGCTGCAATCCCTTCTCCTCCATTCTCCTCTCGGGATCTTGGGCACGCACGCACATGCGCCCGGCGTGAGTTTTAAGCTACCAGGTCCAGGATGCGAACCGTGGTCGACTACGTGGGAGTCCAGCGACATAGCCATTACGCTAACTGCTGGTTCCCTATTTATACATTTTTTTCAAACAATTGTGGAATTAAAAAAAAAAAATTCTTCCCAAATTGGACAATTTAGGACAGTGATAGGACCCTGGGGTCTTTGAAGAAAGCAATACAAATGGTGGTTTTCTGGCTCATGGAGCTAACACCAAGAAGCCAATTTATTCTATAATCTTAAAGACTCTTACAAGTGGATATGTTTGAATTGGCCCTCTGAGCATTGTTCAAATAAAGAAACATGGAAAAGAGTTAGTTTCCAAAATGTGCAGTCTTTAAAAGTAAAACTTCAGAAATGTCTGCATTTTGATGGAGACAGGTGGTCAGGAAGAAGAGTGTTGGATGGCGGATGTGAGTGAATGGCGTTGGCAGAGACTATGGCTATGAAGAACTTCGATGTGTGGGGAGAGGGAGATCAGAAGAGAAACACGACAGCATGAAGAGGGAGGCAAGTGGCACCGAGGAGAGCCCTTAGCGTTTTGCACTGGGTTCTGCCCTGGCCTGACCTGCCAGGTGATGTGTGCCTTTTTTCTTTAAATGGAGATGGAGGAATCGATTATGAATAATCACATTAGAAGTTTGCTGAGTTCTAAGAATTGATCTGGCTTGCTTTTGGCTCCTAATTCTCCTGTATTTCCTTCCCCTTCTAAGTAATAATTGGGAATAATTGGCTTGGAAATGCATTGACATGCAAATCTTGCTATGTCTTCTTTTTTTGTAACTTAAAGGTTGAATACAGAGCTAGCTCTGGGAATGGTCAAACCTAGACAAGAAAGCAAATAGGTCATCTTTGGGGATAACTTTGGTGCCACCAATGTCTGAATGCTTGCAGTAGTTAGCATGCATATTTAGCCCTCTCTCTACTCCCTCAATTCCCATGTTCCATAGTGTGGACACTGGAGCTGTTATAGCACAGGGGAGTGGTTAATGCAGGACAGAGATCACCGCAGTGGAGCAGGGATTCTGGGAACAACCCTGGCCCCATCACAGACTCCTCTGACCTATAAAAAGTATTGTTAATCCCCATACTGTCTGCCTTACAAGATTTGGGAAGAGAAATGAGGTAATGTCCACATAGACCTCTGGGCTTCTCGGAAGAATAGCAATCTGTAGTAATAAGATTTTCTAATGCATTTGTTTGTGTTGTAATGGAGTATGATTCCATTGACCTGAATTTCTTTAGGTGCTTCTAGAATATTTGGCTGTCTTACACAGATGAAGCAGCCTGACTCTAAGAGTGAGAACTGGGCCTAGACTAGAACCCTGAAGGGGTACTCAGGCAAGTGAGCCAGCTATAAAGTTACGAGTTTAGGGGAAGGAAGCTGGCAGAGGAAGGAATATGACCCTACTTTTAAGTGTTGTTTCACTAAGGATCAGTATGTCAATTTTTAAAAAATGCTGATTTTTGGGGACTGGTCTTATAGCACAATAAGGAAGCCAGATCTCTCCTAGCTGACCACAGTTGGAATCCCAGCCTTGGCAGCTTGGAAAACATGCCAGGAGTGTGTGCGTGGGTGCTCACAGTTCTGACAGGATGGAGAAATGGAGGAGAAGGGATTGGGGCATGACCACATCTCACTGGTGGTGCTTTCTTTCTCTTCCTCCTCTCTCTCTGTCTCTCTAGTAAGTGCATGCACCCTCTAATAATTAAAAAAGTTTTATTTGAATTTAGCAATATTACACATTGGAGGAATTGTCTGCAAATTGATCCTACTATATTTGTCTATAATGATAATCTCTAACCTAGATTCCTTCAAGATTTATTTTCTTTTATTTAGTCTGGAGACAGAGACAGAGACAGTGAGAGAGAAATTCCCCACCAGGGGAGATGGCCACGCTGCAATCACTTCTCCTCCATTCTCTTCTCGGGATCTTGGGCACGCATGCACACGTGCCTGGTGTGAGTTTAAGCCACCGGATCCGGGGCTCAAACTGTGGTCGACTACATGGGAGTTCAGCGACATAGCCATTATGCTAACTGCTGGTCCCCACCCAGCATGATTTTCAAGCCGTCAGGTCTGGGATTTGAACTGCAGTCGGCCATGGGGAGTCCAGTGACATAACTGCTACACCATCTACTGACCCCAAGATTTACTTTATTATGTTCTTTGGAACTTGTTTCTGACTCTGATAACAGCTGTTTCATATAAACATTAACAAAACTTTAAATTCACTTGTGAAATAACTAGTAGGTTATTAAGTAAGGTTTTATCTTTGTTCTGCAAATAAAGAGATGTGTAAATCTTTTTGATAAAACAGCCATGACCAATCTAATCTTTGATATAGCCCTTTGGAGCAATATTATGACTAAGTTGATTTTTTAGTGAGTCCTAAAGAAGAGAAGTTAAAACAAACAATAAAAAGTGGGGGAGTAGACACACATGTCAGCTCTGATGTACTTTGAAGATGCTAACACATGTTACAGTGATCTGTACTGGATTGTTTTGCTGTGGGATTTTCTAGAAGCCATTGGCTCTTTAGAAGTTTCAAAGAGTTGTCAGCTTTCTATAAAATTATTTTAAGTAACCCTTGAATTAATCAAGGAAAAAACCAGTATGTCTTCTTTTCCAGAGAGGTGGTTATATGTACTTTTAAAAAGCAATTAATTTTTATTTTTAGAGCAATGATATTAGCTGTATCCTTTCTCTGAGGGAGGAAAGTGTTATATATTTTATTTACTAAATTATAGAATATAAAGCAGAGAGAACTTCCTGTCATCCAAAATATGACTCGAAAAATATATCCTTATTAAACTATGTATTTATTTGCTTACATTGTGTGCCAAGAATATATGAAAAAAGTCACTTTGTTAGTTTCTTAAATTAATAAGAACATCTTATTTATTTATTTATTTATTTATTAGGTTTTTGTTATAGGGCACATGTGCTTGCCAGAGAGAGACAGAGAGAGAAGAAAAGTGAGAAATACCCTCTGTGGGGAATGGCCACACTGCAATCCCTTCTCGATTCTTCTCCCAGGATTTTGAGCATGGACTCATGTGCACCCAGTGTATTTTCCAAGTCACTGGGTCTGGGACTCAAACCACACAGTTGGCTATGTTAGGATCCGGTGCCTTAACTGCCATGCCACTTGCTAGCTCAAGAAGTACATCTTATATAAGGAAATTATATAGAATACCATGTAGTATGTTCTTTTATAAAAGAAAACATGATTTTTACTAAAATATTATGACTTGATGACAGAGTTTATCTGATGTTCAATTGTGACTAATCGTAATAGAAACCACGATTTCTCTTCCTGACAATTTACTAGAGTTTGAATGAACATTTTGAAATGTTAAGCATATTCTGCAATTTTTATGTTGTGTAAAACTTCATGACAAATTTATATATTTTTTACCATTATATATGAATATGTTAGGTCATCAGGAAAGTCATGAAATATTTTTCTATGTAGAAATACATCATGACTTTCCTGGTTACCCAGTAGATAAGACATACTTTTTAGAAAGATTGAAAAATGCCTTTATATGATCTGTTGCAAACTGATTTGTGATGTTTTATTTGGTTTTGTTTCAGAATCGAAGCAAGCGCTTGGAGAAGGTCCATGTGGTTATTGGACCTAAATCGTGTGATTTGGATTCTCTCATTTCTGCCTTCACGTACGCTTACTTTTTAGACAAGGTGAGAGGAAAAAAAAACTATGCTTTTTATGTCAGAATTACAATGTATCTTTTCAGAACAAACATTTTCTGGAAAACAATGGACCTGTTAACTTAATTTTTCATGTTCTATATAGAGAATAATGTATTATAGAGAATAATGTATTATAATCCCTTAATCAGCAAATGTTTTTAAAGTGCTCACTGATGTGAGGCATTATTCTAGTTATTCCTTACTAACTCTCTTCATAATACCTTGTTTTAATAAGGTCAACATTTTCAACTAAAAATTTATGTTTATAATAGTTACTTGAGACTTGCGAGAACTTACAAAAGTAGAGATCAGAATTTCTTATTTTCCTTTATGATATTTGTTAGTCTTGTTCTTAGGAGTAGAAAAATCCGTGCAAAATCACTTATGTGAATAGCACAGGAAGTACAGAGCATGGCTGGAAATTTCAGTGACAGAGGTATTCCACGCCAAATGTATGTTCTGCGAGTGCTCATTTGGTTTTGGTTTTGAGATCTGGCTTTGTACAGTAAAGTGTTCTCAGTTAGTCATAATTTCTCTTGAAGTAGAATCTTTCTAGTTTGTGAAGCAGACATATCTATATGAGACGTCTTTTAAACATTCATGGAAAACATGTATTATGAAAGAACTATGCATGGATCTCAAAGGTTATGCACGTTAATTCCATTTTCCATGAACTTTTGGAGTTTCTTTTATAGCTATAGAAAAGATCCTTCAATAAATTGTTCTAAAAATTTAAATAAGACTCCTAAAGCACAAGCAATAATCTCAAAAACAGACACGTGGGACTACATCGGTCTAATAAGCTTCTGCACAGCAAAGGAAACAGTAGTCAGAGTGAAGCGACAAGCCTCAGAATGGGAGAGAATGTTTGCAAACTATGCTTCAGATAAAGGACTGATAGAAGCCAGAATATACAGGGAGCTCAAGCAGCTTACCCGCAAAGAACAAGCAATCCAATTAAAAAGTGGTCAAACAAACTGAACAAACAACTTTCCAAGAAAGATACACAGATGACCAAAAGACATATGAGAAAATGTTTGTCGTCTCTTATCATAAGGGAAATAAATGCAAATCAAAACCATAATGAGATACCAGTGAGAATGGCTGGGATTGAAACAATAAAGAATGACAAGTGCTGGTGAGGCTGTGGTGAAAAGGGAACTCTCCTACACTGTTGGTGGGAATGTAGATTTGTGCAGTCACTGTGGAGAACAATTTGAGGGTTTCTCAAGAACAATTTGAGGGTTTCTCAAGAATCTACAAATAGAACTACAATGCCACCCAGTGATACTACTCCTGGGTATTCCCCCCCCCCCCCGGAAAAAAACCCAGAAAAACACTCATTCAGAAAAATACTCACACATCCATGTTTATTGCAGGATTACTCACAATTGCTAAGACATGGAGTCAACCTAGAAGCCCAAGAATGGATGACTGGATTGAAAAAAAGTGGCACATATACACTGTGGAGTACTATTCAGTCATAAAAGACAATGAAATCCTGTCATTTGGTACAAAGTGGCAGAATATAGAAGATATAATGCTAAGTGAATCAAGCCAGACTATGAAAGATAGACATTGTATGTCCTCACTCAATATATACAGAATGTTTGTACTTTATGACAGAAAATGAAAGATTAGAAGATATAATAGCAGAGACAGTAAATGTAGATACCAGAGACTGTGTAGGAGGGGGTGGACAATCGTGGGTGAGAGAGAAGGGCTCAGGAAAAACAAAAAAGAAACATTTAACAGACACAGGAATGGAAACTTATTGTATGCAGTAATATCTCTGGCTTGCCTGGCAGGAAATGCAACTGTGCTTTGAGAATCCATATTGTATGCTGCACACATGTACATTGATTAAATGTAAATATATATATAAAACAAAAAAGGGGGGGCACCTTTCATTCCAGGACTGGCCCTATAGCCTAAGGGAGCTGGATGTTGCATGGATAACAGGGGTTTGAATTCTGGCCCTGGCGAGTTGAAAAACAGTCCAAGCATTTGAGCGAATGTCCCAAACCCAAATGAGAAATGGAAGAGAAGGAATTGCAAGTGCATCATGTCTTATGTGGGGTGCTTTCTTCCTCCCCACACCCCGTGTCTCTGTCTCTCTCTCTGGCAAGTGTATGCATACTGTAGCAATTAAAGAAAAAAACAAAAACTCCCATCCCATAAAATTCATCAGCTCATAATCATGCTTTACCTAAACTCTAAAAATTAACTATGAGTATTTGTCACATAATTTGTAGTTTTCCAGAGTCTGATTTGTTTTCTTCCCATTGTGTTTGGATCCTTGGCCCCTGCACAGTGTGCGTAGCTGATCTGGAATGACTGAAATTCACGTGAAACTCGGTCTTCCAGAATGAGCTGTGGGTGGCAACAACTGCTTTAGGGTAGCCGCTGACAAGATGCCAGGTAGCATATTTCGATCTCTACATGTGGGCTTTGTATCAAATTTGTCTTAAAATTTATTAAGCTTTACAAGAGAGATGAACTGGTAAAAGGAGATAAATGTGCCTATGTCAATTTATGCATATGAAACACTAATCTTATTAACTGTGGGTTTTTTTTTTTTTTTTCCTATAGGGTGCGTGTGCTTGCCAGAAAGACAGAGAGAGACAAACAGAAAGCAAGAAATCATCCCCCAGGGAGATGGCCACGCCGCAATCCCTTCTCCTCCATTCTCCTCTCGGGATCTTGAGCACGCACGCACACATGCCCGGCCTGAGTTTAAGCCACCAGGTCCGGGACTCAAACCACGGTCGACTACATGAGAGTCCAGGGACATAGCCATTACGCCAAGTGCTGGTCCCTTAACTGTGGTTTTGATTCCTAAAAGAAAATTGTTGCTTACCTAGAGAACATGGCATTGACTGAACTGCACTGATTTTTAGACTAAAAATGTCATAGACTTTTAAGAAAATGATATAGAAATAGTACCACCAACTACAGTAACTTTCTTTTAAGCTCCCCACCCCCATAGGGCATGTGCACTTACCAGAGCGAGACAGAGAGAGACAGTGAGAGGGACAGTGAGAATTCACCCCTAGTGGAGATGGCCACGCTGCAATCCCTTCTCCTCTATTCTCCTCCTGGGATTTTGGGCATGCATGCACATACTCGTGGCATGATTTTCAAACCTTCAGATCTGGGACTCAGGCTTGCAGTCTGCCATGTAAGAGTCCGACACTTTAACCACTATGTCACCTGCTGGCCCAAAATATCATTTTTTTAATTGCCAAAGGATACATATGCTTGTCAGAGAGAGGCAAAGAGACAGAGGCAGACAGAGAGAGACAGAAGGTGAGGGGGAGGGAGGAAGCAACCCCCAATGGGATGTGATCATGCCACGATCCCTTCTCCTTCATTTCTCCATCCTGTCGGGATTTGGGACATGCAGGCACATGCTCATGGTGTGTTTTTCAAGTTGTTGATGCCATTATTTGAACCATATTTGGCCACGTGGGATCCAGCTGCCTTAACCACTATGCTATGGGACTGTCCTAATGTCTTCAATGAATATAATGACATCCAATAAAAGAGGTGGCAAAATAATTACGATTGACTAAGTAGAAAGATAAAAATAAAAACATTCCCTTCTTCAAAGGCTTGCCACTTACTAAGCATGAAGACAGATGCGAAGTTACTGAAAGATCACATGCTAGCAATTTTGTTATACTTCTTTGTTGTTTTGGGTTTATTGGGCCTAAATCTCTTACCAGTGATCTGCATCTCCATTTGAACTTTTCCTGAAAATTTGTTCATTCTCTCTCAGAGTATGTGGGCTAAGTAAGGAGCTTTTTGCAGCTTTCCATGTAGGACCCCATTTGAATTTTTTCTTCTCACTCTGGTAGGTTAGCCCCATTCTATGGACAGAGAAAACAGGCTCAGAGAGGAAAATGGCTTTCTCAGAGTCACACAGCAGAGGCTGGAGCCTCGTTATTCAGCCTCAGCTTCAGAGCAGATCCTGTCGGGATAGGCTCTAGCCATAAGCTCTCGACTTGTGAATCGATTCTTCTTTCTTCAAGCCATGATTTAAAGAGTTTGCTGTAATTCTCAGTGATGCAGGGATAATAACTTGCCAGAGCTAAATTGCTAATGACTGTTAGGCTATGGTGATTCAGTATTCGCATTAACAGGTAGGAGAAAAACCGCTTTGGAGAGGGTTTGTATTTTGTATACCAAAGAGATGGATGATTCATTAATTTTATTCAAGAAATTTTTATTAGATATTTACTATGTGCCAAGCTATTTTATGCACTGGGAGACATAACTGAACAAAACAATCAAAAAATCTTTTTGTTGTTGTTGTTTTCTTTTTTTTTCCTATAGGGTGTGTGCACTTGCCAGACAGAGGGAAAATGAGAAATCACCCCCTAGGGTGATGGCCATGCCACAGTCCCTTCTCCTCCATTCTCCTCTAGAGATTTTGGGCATGCATATACACACCGGGTGTGATTTTCTTTCCTTTTCTACTTTTTAAAATAATTTTTTGTTTTACTTATTATCATTATTATTTTTAAATTTGTTATAAGACATATACACTCCCCAGAGAGAGAGAGAGAGAGAGGAAGTGAGAAAGCACGCTGCCAGGCCTGGGACTTCAACTGCGACTGGCTGTGTGGGAGTCAAGCACCCTAACCGCCATGCCACTTGCTGGCACTAAAGCCTACCTTTTTCATGTTAAAAAGGAGAGACAGATGATAATTGACGTAAAACTAACAAACACAGTTTGTTTACAGGCTGGTGACAATGCAAGAATAAAGGCCAATACTTTATGTAAAAATTTAATGTTACCAAACCTCATCGTTCCCTTATTGATAGTTAGGGTTTATTGCTAAAGGCTCATAGTAATTTCTAGAAGTACGCTTATTTTTAAATTCTCCTAGAAAAAGAAGTTTACTATTGTAAATGTGAAATTATCTACCTCCTTCCTCTCTCCTGTGTTCGCTGTCACAATTTTTTTAAAAAAATGTTCATTTCTTCCATGAGAAAGAAAACCAGAGGAGGGGCATCCCTAACAGAGTCCTCACGCTGCATTCCACCCCCAGCCCTGTCTGCCTGGATTACAGGCAAGTGCACCTATGCCTAGTGTGCAAAAGGGAGGCCTTGAGATGCGAACCTGAGACCTCCCCATGTGCGTCCAGCCTCACAGAGCCTTGTGTTACTGCTGTGCTACTACCTGGGCCATCATGAATATTTCAAAATAAGGCATTAGTGTAAGGTTTTTTTTTCTTTTTTTTAGAGAGATTTTTGCTATAGGCCACAGAGAGATAGAAACTGAGAAATCATCCCCCCACACCCCGGGGGGGATGGCCATGCCTCAGTCCCTTCTCCTCCATTCTCCTCTTGAGATTTTGGACACACACACACACACACACGCTCACGCACGACTAGCATCAGTTTTAAGCCGTCAGGTCCAGGACTCAAACTGTGGTCAACTATGTGGAAGCCCAGCGACATAACCATTATGCCATCTGCTTGTCCCAAGACTTTTTTCTTTTAATTGCCACTTGCATGTGCTTGGGGAGAGAGGCTGAGAGAAAGAGAGAGGGAAAGAGAGATAAGGGAAGTGAGAAGGAACCTGCAGGGGAGGTTCACCTGCCATAATCACTTCTCCACTTCTCCTTTCTGGTTTTTTGAGCATGCATGCACATGTGCCCAGTGTGTTTTTCGAACTGCCAGGTTTGGGACTCAAATTACAGTTGACTATGTGAAATTCAGCTTTCGTAACTACCAAATCGTGGGCTGGCCCTAAGATTTTCTATTTTAAAAATTATTTCATTTCATTGTATTTGTTGTTGTTATTATTATTATTATTATTATTAATTTGACAAGAAGGAGACAGACAGACAGACAGACAGAGAGGGAAAGCTAGAGAAAGCAAGCCAGCTGCCAGATCCAGACTTGAACTGCAGTCAGCCATGTGGGAGTCCCATGCCTTCACCACCGTGCCACCTGCCAGCCCTAAGATGTTTTTTAATATAAGAAATCAATAGCAATTATCATCTGTGGGACAAATCTGGTTCATAAATAAATTTTCACTGGTGTACACACTGTTTTGAATTAAAAAAAAATGAATTGAACCACTTAAATAGCATGGATGTTACTTCCAAGTCTAGATCTCTAGCTTTTCTTGCATAATTCAAAGATTGAAAATCTTTTGAATGATATTTAGCAATCAATTGTTGACAAGTGTCTAGGGGTTATTGGTAAGTTATTTGACTGGCATCAGTTATTGGCATTCAGGATAATTATATGCTTGATTAAATGTGTTAACTTTTTTCGAACTAACTAGTGCAAATAGACATGGATATAAACTATGTAAAAAGCCAAAGTGAACTATGGCATGTGTGAGAAATCTGAGAATGTTCTGTTACACTGGGTCCAAATTTTTACATGAAACAATTGGCTGGAACTGAGTGGTATGAATGACAGGCGTCCCATTCAGATGGGATATTTATCTTTTTCTGTGCCAATCCAGCCCCCACCTGGTTTGCCTTAGTTCTAATTTTCTGACAATTCCATAAAAACATGTTTGTTTCTCCGATCAGAAAATGTGTTTGTGCGTGTGTCTGTGTATATATATATTTTCACACACACATATACATTTTTACTTGTAAATATGTATATAGATGTTTCCATGAAATTGTGGAGGGGTTGAAGTAAAACAAAAAATATTTAAAATAAGGCATGAGAAGTTTCAAGTAGAGCAACAGAGGTTGAAAAATATCAGGGATTACCAGAGCATAATTGTTCTACTAACTGGGTGTAGGATAATTTGGTTATGAATATCAAGTGGTTTAGTGGGGCCATAAGGTTTACCTTCCTTTCCCAGTTACCTACCATCCCACATAAGAAAATGTGTTTTGTCCTGCTATTTTCAGTGATCCAGTCAACTCTGTCTTGATAGGTCAGCCCACCGGGGATTCTCTGTTTACCAGTCCTGAACATTCCGAGAACGGAATTCAACTACTTCACTGAGACGAGGTTTATTTTAGAAGAGCTCAGTATCTCTGAATCATTCCACATATTCCGAGACGAGATTAATCTGCACCAGCTCAATGAGGAAGGGAAGTTATCTCTAACTCTCGTGGGCAGCAGCGTGCTAGTGAGGTAAGACTCCATGGGCGGATTCAGAGCTTCGAGCCCTTCACAGAGGCTCTCCTGGACCTAGTGTCACCTTGCTCAGGATCTGATTGGCTTAGGAGGATGTACTGAAGGCAGAGGACATTCAGAGGAAAGGGAATGTTTTCTTCTCTTACGGCAATCTGGGCTATGCCAATCCTCTGTTTTTACTTTTGCATTTCAGATATAACATTTTTAAGTAGCAAGTTTTTCTATACTTGACCCAAATTATGTTATCATTTTAAACTATTTCAAACTTAAAAAAAAAAAAAAGTATGTGAGAGAGAGAGAGAGAGAGGAAGAGAGAGGTGTTGTTGACAGAATCTCACTCTTGCTATCCTCTTTCTGAGCTCTCAGTTAACTAGGACTATAGGGGCATGCTACCATGCCAGCCTGTTCAGGTGGGTCTGGGATCCGAACCCAGCTCTCCCACATGGGCCTGTTTCACAGAATGTCTTGTTTTACTGCTATGCCACTGTCAAGCCCTAAAAATGTATTTTTCTTTGAGATAAAGTCTTGCTGGCTTGCCGAAGCTGGCTTTAAATTTGTAAGTCTCCTTTTTTAACCTCCCGCGTAGCTGGGATTTCAGGCGTGTGCCACCACAGCTGGCAATAATTTTTTATTTAGCCTTTTTCTGCAACATATTTAGGTATGCATACCTTGCAATACCAGTTGTACAATTCACTTAATTATAAAAAGTTTTGAAAACAATCTGCCTATGAAGGTCTGTTTTTATCCCCCAAACTCTTTGAAACAAATGACTTTTTTTTAAATGATATTTATTGATCAGTTATTGACAAGTGGCTAGGGATTATTGGTAAGTTATTTGACTGACTTTAGTTATTGGTATTCAGGTTAATCAAAAGCTTGACTAAATTTAACTAGTGCAAAATGACATGGATAGAGATGATGTAAAAAACCAAAGAAGGGGGAACCAGCAGTTAGCGTAATGGCTATGTCGCTGGACTCCCACGTAGTCGACCGCGGTTCGCGTCTCGGACCCGGTGGCTTACAACTCACGCCGGGCGCGTGTGCGTGCGTGCCCAAGATCCCGAGAGGAGAATGGAGGAGAAGGGATTGTGGCGTGACCATCCCCCCTGGGGGGTGATTTCTCGCTTTCTGTCTCTATGTCTCTCTCTGTCTGTCTGGCGAGCGCACGCGCCCTATAGCGAAAAACCTCTCAAAAAAAAAAAAAAAAAAAACAAAAAACAAAACCAAAGAAGGGAACTGGAATGTGTGAGAAATCTGAGAAAGTTTTTGTACCAACTAAGATGGAAAAATTCATACTGGGTTTGAGACTAAAGCGGTGAACTCTGGCTTTGGAATTGCTTATAAAATGGAATAGTTTCCAAAAACAAATTGAGATCTTCATTTCTTTTACTGCCACTCATTTGTTTTTCAATAGGTAGAAAGAATGAAGCGAGTTTGGTTCATACCTTGCTGCCTGTCTTTGATAAAAGCCCACTCCATTGCATGTATAACGAAAGAAATATAAACGGAAGGAAAGAAGCCCAGTAGTGTTTTTCCACATCACCGTCACTGGATGTGCAAGCTTTGGAGCCAGATTGTTAGAATATAAATACCAGCTGGTCTAGTCACTCCGTGTGTGACTTTGGACACGTTGTTTAAATTCTTCATAATTCAGTTTCCCCATTTGCAAAATGGAGTTGTTAATGGAGCCCATTTTATACGGTCATTTTTTAGCATAAAGTATGACAATACATCTAAGGTATTTATAATAGTACCTGGCCTGTAGCAGAAGTTCAATAAAGGCTAGCTACTATTACTTTTTAACAGCCAAAGGAGAGAGACCTGCCAATGTGTGACAGTATTTTTATAACCTTGGAGGGATAGTTAGTTGAGATGAAAAGTAAAAACACATAGAATTAGGTTCTGCTCTCCTGAGTCATGTAAGTTTATTCGTATTTTTGGCTACTGAAAAGGACTTACTGGTGTACAGGCACAGATGAAAGAATTCCAAAACATAAAAGAACATGCCATATCTCTTTCTCGCCTCCATTTGCTTTGCAGTGAGGACAAAACTTTAGAATCAGCAGTTGTGAAAGTCATTAATCCGGTCGAGCAGAGTGATGACGGGTTTGAACTCCAAGAGTCGTCCTCTTCCCTCGTGCTGAAAGAGATTCTCCAGGAGGCTCCTGAGCTCATCACGGAGCAACTGGCTCATCTCCTCAGAGGTGAGAGATGGCTCTTTCTATTAAATACTGGAAGGCTTAATGGAGTGTCTCGATCTGCTCATGCAGAAAGAGTGCGATCCATTCTTGGGTTAACAATCCCTTTAAAGACCACGGGAAGCTTCATCAGAGAGGCAGGGAGTAAAGGGTTTGTTAAAGAGTAGCATTATATTGAATATTAAAAATGTGCATTTAAAAATAGGCATGAAGGGCCTTCACTGTTTCACTCGGCAAGAATATTAAATGCAACTGCTGCACCTCTGTCGGGGAGCTGGAAAAGCTCCTTTGGCCATCTTAATAGCTTCCAGAGGTGATTCTCGCCCTGAGACGACGTACGTCTGAACCCGGCTCCACGTTCCCATGTTGAACTGTCTCCTGGTACTTATGCATGCTCGGTTTATATCATACTGCTGGGATGGTAAATATACCCCCTTTGTTTTGGTGATACCGTGGCAGGGCTTTTATGGTCCAGTGTTGCCTTTTTCATTCCCCATCTTGTAATGCCATACAACAGTGATGATGTGGTTGATTGGGAGGAAGAGTATCCACCACTGATGGGAGAAAAATATTCACGAATTATGTGTAGCACAAAATTATATAGATTTTTCGAGTACATTGAAAACAGAGATGTGGTCAAATCAGTTTTTTTTTTTTTTTCTTTTTTTTGGAGAGGTTTTTGCTATAGGGTGCATGTGCTCGCTAGACAGAGACAGAGAGACAGAAAGCGAGAAATCACTCCCCAGGGGGGATGGTCACGCCACAATCCCTTCTCCTCCATTCTCCTCTCGGGATCTCGGGCACGCACGCATACACGCCCGGCGTGAGTTTTAAGCCACCGGGCCTGGGTCACTAACCGCGGTTGACTACATGGGAATCCAGCGACATAGCCATTACGCTAACTGCTGGTCCCTGGTCAAATTAGTTTTGAAGAGAAGAGTCTTAAGAAGGTTAGATTTGGAATAGTAGGTTATCCTAACTCCAGAGAAAAAGTAAAGAAAGGCCTGGGGGCACCCAGAAGTAATTTGCAACTGTGCTCCAAGACCTTTTATTCCAATGTGCTGGGAGAAGGAAGAAGGAACAAGCTGGCATGTAGACTTTCAGTGTGTAAAGGGGAAATCTATCACCAGCCTTGCAGCAACTGCAGCAGACCTTCCCCAGGACCAGCTGGTAGTCATGCACCCGACTCTGTAAGTGGACGGGCTGCCTATCCTCTCCACCCATCCCCTTCCGGCCACAGTGCCTTGATCCTGATGCACAGAATTCAGTGATGCGATGCTGATTTTTCATTTTAAAATTATTTATCTAATTTTATTTATTATTATTATTTATTAGGCTGTTAGAAAAGTCATGATATACATGTATATATATATTTTTTGAGATGTTTTTGCTATAGGATGTGTGTGCTCGCCAGAAAGACAGAGAGAGACAGAGAGACAGAAAGTGAAAAGTGAGAAAACACCCCCCAGGGGGGATGGCCACACCTCAATCCCTTCTCCATTTTCCTCTCAGTATCTTGGGTACTCATGCACTTGCGCCCAGCATGGGTTCAAGCCACTGGGACCATGACTCGAACCGTGGTCGACTACATGGGACTCCAACAACATAGCCATTACGCCAACTGCTGGTCCCCATGACATATTTTTCTATGCAAAAATGCATCCTGACTTTCTGATGATCCAATAATTTGCTATAGGGCAAGTGCGCTTATGAAAAAAAGAGAGAGAGAGAGAAGGAAAGTGAGCAAGTGAGCCACCAAATCTGGGACTTGAACCACAGTCAGCCATGTAGGAGTCCAGTGCCTCAACCACCATGCCACCTACTAATCCCAATGCTGCATTCCTTAAAACCATAGCATGCTACTCTTCACAGTGACATGTGCTCTCCTCATTCTGCACTGCAAGGCCACTCTTCATCGTGAGATGCACATAACAGTGTCTGGGATATTGCAGTGTAGGCTTCTTTAAAGACCGAAGGTAACTGAATGTGTTTTTTTTTAAATGAGTACAACTCTAGCATCCTGAGGTTCTAGTTATATAAATGTATTTGTTTACCAGTAGGTTTGTGAAATTGGTTCTTTGTATGAGGGACAGTCCTTTTTCAAATATCTAAGTCTTCTCGGAGGTGGTGGAAATTGGCAGCAGGGATACTTTTCAATCTAGATTGACACTTATCACACCCCAGATAAATTGCAGAACATTATTTAGTTGCACTTATAAATAAGAGTTAAATGGAACTGTTCAAGCCATTTTATAGTTATTATATGCAGTATAACTTACTTAAGTGCTTCTACAAGGTATTCCTTCAGTAAAGTATATATATACATATATATATATATATATATATATATATATGTATATATATGTAGTTTGCTGTCCATGATGAACAAAACAATGAGTATTTATCTTGAGCTTCTTTGAATAATTAGGGTGAGATGCAGTGTCCATATCTTTCTTCCTTTTTTTTTTTTTTTAAGGTTTTTGACATAGGGCCTGTGCACTCACTGGAGAGAGACAGAGAGAGACAGTGGAAGGGAAATTGAGGGATCATCCCCCCGCCTCCCGAGGGGATGCCCATGCCACAGTCTCTTCTCTATTCTTCTCCTGAGATTCTGGGCATGGACACATATGTGCCCGACATGATTTTCAAGCAGCTGGGTCCAGGACTTAGGCCGTAGTTAGCCATGTGGGAGTCCAGTACTTTAACCATTATACCACCTGCTGGCCCCGAGCACCCATATTTTATCAGTTCACTTATCTCAAGTGCCATCCCCTTTTAGAGTGAGTCACATGCAGAGAGTGTGAACATTAGAGGTGGTTTATTATCCTTCATCTTTCCACAGATACTTACTAATACTTTTTTTTTTTTTCTTAAAGGTTGTGGGATAGGAAAATGAAGTGTTTGCTCTTCATTTACTAAATGATTGTAAACTTGGGTTTTTCATCCAAATAAAATTCCATTATTTTAATGTTTTTGACAAAAAAAAGTATAAATTTGTTATTTTCTGATACTCAAGTTAGTGAAAATTAGGTTAAGTAACTCCTCTTATGTACTAGAGACACTACTAGCAGATCTGAGGACAGCTCGAAAATGATTTGTAATTAGCTCTTCACTTGCTCATATTTAATAGGGAACTTTAAAAGCAGCTTTACCCAGGTTTATAAGATCAATTTATTTGAGAAAATAAAAAGAATTAAAAAGGGAAGATCAAGAGTATATTGACTCAACCCTTTTAAAAACTCTTTTCCTCTCTTCCTCTGTCTCTACCACGATTTGTCTCTACCACAATTTGGGGGGTTTGGGGGAAGGCCCAATAGTTACATAGCTGCTGTGAAGATTTTAGAACCAATGGCCCAGTAAACCTGGCCTAAATATTTTTCTGGTGATGAGTGTCTGTAAAGATGCCCTGCAGGAAACTTTGCCCTCACCTAAATTAAGTAAGCACAATCATTTATCTTTGTGACAGAGTAGAAGAAAAATAGGGTAATTGGGAATTTCAGCAAGAGGGAAGTGTTTGACGGTGCAAATGTGTAATTTGGCAAGCAGTAGAAAATATTGTTTATTTTTAGTGATCTATTCCATGACTGAGACAAAGAAAATATATCCCTAACAGGGTATTTTTGTTTCCTCCTTTTTTTAAGAGAAATTTTTTACTATAAAGCACGTATACTCTCCAGACAGAGAGAGACAGAGAGGCAGAATGTGAGAAATCACGCCTGGGGGGAATGGCCATGCCACAGTCCCTTCTCCTCCATTCTTCTCTTGGGATTTTGGGCATGCACACGCATATACCAGGTATGAATTTTAAACCACCAGGTGTGGGACTTGAACCACAGTTGGCCATGTGGGAGTCCAGCGACATAACCATTACGCCATCTGCTGGTTCCCCTAATAGGGTATCCTCTAATACCATCTACCTTCAATCTCAGCCAGCCCAGATCATGTGCACACATGTGCTCCGGAAGGTCTCTGGACGTGAACCCAGAACCTTCCCATGAACTCAGCCTCACAGAGCATGATGTCTTACTGCTGCACCACCATCTGGCCTGTAAACATCTTATAAACTAATAAATTTGGTCAATTGTTGCAAAGTATACATATGCGTTATTTAAGAAGTAAGAAATACAGTCAGGACCAGCAGATGGTATAATGATTACGTTGCTGGACTCCCACGTAGTTGGCTACAGTCCGGCGAGGCCCAGACCCGGTGGCTTAAAACTCACGCCAGGTGTATGTGCCTGCATGCCTAAAGTCCCAAGAAAAAAATGGAGGAGAAAGGATTGTGGTGTGGCCATCCCCCCTGGGGGGGAGGTGATTTTTCTCTGTCTCTCTGTCTCTCTGGTGCCCTATAGCAAAAATCTCTCTACAGAAAAAGAAAAAAAAAGGAAAGAAATGTAGTCATGAATTTATATACATAGTAAAACAGCATAAAAACTTTAATACATCGGTATAAAGATACAACCTTGGTTTCTGTTTGCAAAACTACCAAGAACTAGGGCTATGGTAAAGGATTTGTTTTTCCTCACATCAGACATTTTTTACAAGATTAGGTTTGAAGTGACATTGGGAAGCTGACAGAATGTGGCAATCACTTACTTATCACTTGGAAATTGGAGTGTGAAAAGATAAAGGTCCTCTACCTATGAAGGCTGCTAATAACAGGCAGTGTCATGAGAAAGCCAGATTCATTGTAACCTGTGGGCAGAAGAAGCAGGTGGCTTCCTATGGTGGAAAGAGGGCTCTGGAGACCTTTGGCTAATGCGTACGCATGTGTGGATGTACGAATATGTATGTGGCGGGAGATGGAACATCACTGAACAGTTTTGTCAGAAGGAAACTAAAGGATGTTGATCTAAGGAGTTTACCTTTAAAGAGATAACTCAGATGTTTAGATGTAAAAAGTGGTTTTGAGCAATACACCAATTTTAAAAAGATCTTGAATCTTTGGTAAATGTAAGAAAGGAATCAAGTTGAATTTTGCTGTATTCATTGAACTTGAACTGAGATCTCACAGTTTTCCAATCTTCTATTAACATCAAACCTAAAAGGATCTGTTTCCTATGCTCTTATAAATAACTTTAACATTCTTTATTTTTCCTAACATGAATAATTCTAAAGGGTTCTCTTTATAAGCAATTACGATGTTACTTTGGATTTTGGATTGCTCTAAATAATCATTAATTTGACACATATTTATAGAACAGATATTTATTTATGTGTTCTTTGAGTTCTAGAAAGTATATGAACGTTTTATGCACACATTTGCCATAAGGAATTTTAGAAAATGTGTCTTTCCAGATGTCATGAGACCAGATATTTATGGCTAAGACTTAGGAGAGTCCTTAAAAGCATCATAATTGGACCTCGATGGAGAATATATTATTAAAAACTTTATACCAAAAAGTCTGAATTTACCCTGAACTAAGTACATCATCCATTTGATTGTTCTTTGCTTTTCATTCTTGAGGTCATGTCCTAGAACAACACACTGTGCTGAGCCATGCCGGTGTGCTATCAGAGGATTTCAGGAGGAGCCAAGGTACTGGTTCTCTCAGCTCTTGGAGAAGACTCCAACTATGTTTCTTAGCCCAGAGTGATAAAAAATAAAATTGTAATTTTCTCCACCATCCCCCCCCCCCTTTTTCAAAATTTGCCAGAGGACACGTGTGCTTGCTGGAGAGAGACCCAGAAAGAGAGAGAGAGTGCATTGTCACACTGTGATCCCTTCCTCCTCCGTCTCTCCTTCTTTTTGGGATTTTGGACAGGCATGTACATGTGCCCAGTGTGTTTCTCAACACAAGCTGCGGGATCCAGGACTTGAACTGCACAGTCAGCCTTGTGGGATCTAGCTCACCTAACCACCAGGCCATGGGCTGACTCCACAATTATAATTTTCAATATGTTTCTTCATAAGTGAAAGATTGGGCCTGTTTGTCAGTCTTGCTTGCAAACTGTTTCTCCTCTGCTCAACTTCTAAGCCTGGAGTGTCCTAGAACTTTTCTAACTATACACTACCTTTAGGTGACCTCATTTAGTTCCGAGGCTTTACAGCCTTGACTCCCTATATCTCTAATATGACCTCTATTTAAAATTCTAGATTCCTATCTAATGCCCATGTGACATCTTCACATATATGACTAATTTGTACCACTACCTTAACATGGGTGCAGTTGAACCCATCAGTTTTCTGTACCTCAATACTTGGTTTTATTCCAGTTATCCCTTCAGTAAAAAGACCTGCCAGCCACCCAGTCACTCAAACCAGAATCTAGGAGTTGTACTTGAGTCTTTCCTTTACCTTCCCCTCCTCATAGACTCATCACCAAGTCCCATGAGCTCTGCATCTAGAACAACCTGAGCCATCCATGCTTTTCACAATTACTGCTAGTGACCCAATCCAAATGCCCATTCTGTCTGTCCATGACTACTACAATAGCTGCATGACTGTTGCCCTATTTCCTTCTTAGAATCTATTGCCAATGAAGTGGTCAGACTGAACTTTAAAAAATGTAAGTAAGGAGGGCCAGCAAGTGGCATGATGGTTAAGGTGCTAGATTCCCACAGGCCTGACCGTGGTTCGAGTCCTGGGTCTGGCAGCTTGAAAATCATTGTCATTTCCAGTGCCCAGATTCCTGCATTGGAAACACCTAGAGTTTTCCTGAGGCAGAGGTTCTGATCTGGGCTTTCTAGATCCTTCCCTCAGGTAGGACTTAAGTTCCCAGTCTTTACGTTTATACAGAGTGACTTGAGTGGCTCTTGTTCATAGCCAGTATTTGGACTCTTTTCTTGGTCTCTCCAAGTCAAACCAGAGGTTAAGGTCACTTGCCAGAATTCACTATTGGACCTCTCTGAGTCATCTGAGAATTTTCCTAGATCTGCTCTGATCTATGAGACACCCACTGAGAAGGGGACCTGAAAGAACGGGTCGTATTGGCTTGTTTACTTCCTGCAAGGGCCGGAGCTCCAACACTGGGCTCCCAGGCCTGGATTAAGGCTGTGCAGTATCTGGGATTGTAAAGCCAAGGTATTCCAAAAGGGATGCTGACAACGTCCCCATTTTCTGTTCCAAAGCGGGAAGCCAGATAGTCTGTGCTGGGTTCTTCCAAGGCTATTTTGGATGACTCCTCAGAGGGGCAGTTGAGTGCAGCCAGGAGGCAGTGTCCAGTTGGCAGGTTGTACAAACAATCTGCCTTTTCAGTAATAGAAAAGCTCTAGTGGGAGAACAAAGTCACAGTTTAACCTCTCATTTATTTAATTTTGTCAAATCTCCTGATCATCTAATTTGTTTTGGGGCCAAATCATAAGGTCTGAGCATCAAACCTGTCCCAGCTCCTGAAAATATAGCCAAGGGGAGAGTCCTAAGGTGAGGAAGTTTGATTACCCATCTCGCAGAGAAAATAGGGGGAGTTCCAAAAAGCAATAAGGAGGACAAGAGGTGAGTGCGCTGGCTTTCACCTGTCTTACCCATGTTCTGAATCTTGTCTTGCCTGGTCCTTGGACAGGGGTCTCCCAGCCTCTGTTTTCCATATTGCAGCCTAACTGAAATTAATCAGGAGACTGAATGTCTGCCTCATGTGGAAGTGACCAACCAGTCTAAATTGATCTTTTGCTCTTTGGTAAATATGTCAAAGGGAAACTGGGTATAACCCAAGTTTGGAGGGTAAATGGGTTGTATGGGGATTTCTCTAAAGAGGCTTCACTGAGTGTCCAAGTTTATCTTCCCATAGGGAATCCAGCACCTCTGGAGGGGCCTCCATGGCTGTAACTGTGTATACAGGATTACACCTACTCACATATTAATCAGAATTTTAACTTTTAGTAACCTGAGTTTTCAGCACATACCAATAGTTATGAATATGTATCCTATAAGCTCTAAAGCCTGTGTTTAATGATATTTCCCAGTATAGAGCAGAACACTTTTACAAATGACTTAATATCTTTTATTCCTGTAAAATTTAAAAGGCCGGTAGTAGAAATATTTCAACTTTATGTTAAGCAAAATATGCTAACTTATTTAAAGATGACTCACTTTTATAAATATCTATTATTTGGACTAAACATAACTTAAAGAACTTAATGTTAACAGAAACCTTTAACTGTAAATATCCCATTTACAAACACTTAAAATTTTCCTTTACCTTGTATGTCTTGATTACCTATGAAAACCAAGATACCAGAAAAAGCTAGTCATCCATCCATTTTCCTGTTAAAATTATAGCATGTTATATGTCCATCATGTAACATATAATACATCACACATAAATACCAGCTATTTCATCAAACTAACCATATTAAGATAAATATGATGTCTGAGCAATAGAACACTGGGCAAAATATTTGTCAGAAATCACGATGATCCTCACTTATCAAACTTTTTCTCTTACCATATTTGAAGCTGCCTTGTTAAAGTTTTACTTAAGTCACATTCACTTGGAAAGCATTTAAATTAATTTGTACGAATGCACTTATTTATTTACAAGCCAAACTGAATAGAATTTCTTAAGGCCTTTTACCACATAGACACACAACAGATAACACATTATACATATATACATAGGTATTCACATAAACACTCAAACAAAAGATCTCAAAGACTTTTGAAAAGTTCTTTATCCTTTTTTTCTTGCCTCTTTTTAAAGAAGTTTCAGAGGTTAACCCTGAGATGTTTCTCTCTTAGGCTCTGTTTGAAGGAAAACAAAGTTTTTTTTGTTTTTTTTTTTTCTTTCTTTTTAAAGAGATTTTTGCTATAGGGCATGCACGCTCGCCAAAGACAGACACAGAGAGAGAGGAAGTGAGAAATCACCCCCCACCCCCAGGAGGGGGATGGCCACATCCCAATCCTTTCTCCTCTATTCTCGTCTTGGGATTTGGGCATGCAGATACACACACGCCTGGCGTGAGTTTGAAACCACCGGGTCGGGGACTCAAACCATGGTTAGCCATATAGGAGTCCAGTGATGTAACTATTACATCATCTGCTGGTCCCCAAAACAAAAGTTTTTAAGCAACCTTGAATACCTTGAATACTTCTAGCAAGCAGAGAGGATCTGCAGAGCTGAGAATTCTCCACACTGTAACCCTATAATTGCATGTCTTGAATGATTTAACAATGACCACAGATTTTTGGTACTGTGAAAAGGCTGAAAGATTTAAAAGAACAGATCATAATATAGCCAGAAAAACAGTTGTCATGGCATACCCCAGCATTTTTAAGACAGTTTTCCCTATTTTAGCTTATATTGTGACTGTGCCTGGGTACAAAAGAAAATCAGACTTTTTGTCTTCAGGATTTGGGGGTTGAAGGCATCCCAGTGATTCAGAATGCATCCCAGAGGAGTACCTGCAGAAGAGGGTTGATTACTCATCTGCAATGAGAAGGGGAAGAAAAAAGCGTCCCTCAGAATTTCTGTTTTCCTTCCTGAGTAGGGGCATCCCCCTAGTTGCCATGGGACAGCTTGACTTACGATCCCATGGAGTGGGTGGAATCTTAGGGACAGGAGTAGCCCAGCTCCCCTGTGCTGAGGTCCTGTATTCCTCAGGCTGCTCACACCCGTGTCTCCTAGAGAGTGTAAAGTAACCTCCTCTACTTCCTGAATGAATCTGAGTCTGAACTAATTGTGCCCAAACCCAATTAAGGTGTTTCTGTAGATGGAATCGAAAATCTGTAGCTAGTGTGGCTACTTTAGGGTTCTGGCAGCCAGAGATGGGCATGTGTTGATGGCCAGGTTAAACGTTCCATTATTCTAAGAAGGTGCTGGTGGCTGACTTGACCATCAAACCCATATTGTGGCCATCTGAAGTCATTCCTACTGCATTCTACAGAGGGGTTGAAACTATAACACTGCAAAGAATTTCCTATTCCTAGGTTAATTAAATGTATCCCAGTTCTAGTTAAGAGAACGTTTACCATCTTATAAATTACCAAATTATCAGGTGACCAGGGAGGGGGACAACTCAGTAAATGTGTCCAGAGGTTAAACAGATTGGAATAAGCTTCTGGGGGGGAGATTTTTAACTGGGGAAAAAAGGATTAGGGAATCTGAATGTCCCTCTGAAGTACCCAACAGACCAAATTGCATCAGCCACACAATAGGGAAAAGGGACTCCCTGTGGCCTTTTTAAAACTGTGGAAAAGAGCCTCATCATACCTTTCAGAGACCAAGGTGGACACAAAGTGGGAATCTGAGGGAGAAATTCTGTCTGGAGAGGTAAGAAGAAAGTAGAACTCGACTCATATCAAAGTTCGCAGAGAGTTCAAGATGTCCTGAGCCAAGATCGTCAGCTGTGAGGGCTGAGGAAGACCTGGAGGGGAACATTTCCTTGGCAGTGGGTAAGGAGAGCTGAAGAAAGAGAAAGAGAGGAATCTGTTCCAATATCTGTCTGGGTGGTTGGTGTAGGCTTTCTAGTCTCAAGACCTTCAGGACACAGCAGACAGTAGCCCTGGTTTTCATCATCAGTTGTCTCAAGATCCCCTGCCTTCCCTCGTGATGGGTAGGAGTCTAGAAAAAAAGGTGGGTTATAGTTCAGCCAACATTTGCCACTGCCAGCAATGAAGGATCCATTGGATATTCCTTGGCAAGATAGTCCTCTGAGACTTTAGACCAGCAGTCACACTGGCTGGTTAACTGGCTGACAGAGGTCTGGTGTTATATTTGGTGTTATATTTGGTGGATTCAATTCTGGGGACAAGAGACCTGAAAAAAAAAAAAAAGCAGAGAATCCACTTTACTTACCCCTTTGACTAGTCCCAGATGAGCCCCTAAATATTGATCCATGATCCTGAGTTAACCAGATTCATGTCTTCCAATCAAGAAGAATGAGAAGCACTAACAAAAGGGGGGTAGTCGGGCGTGGTGTCACCCACCCTATGGCAAAAGGCGGGTAGTACAGCAGAGTTAATTGAAAGAGAAAAACTCCCAACTGAGAAGGGTCCCCAAAGAGAGTTGTCAGTGTGGGGCTTTCATCTGGGGTTTTAATCTAGTAGTCTGAGCAAGGGGCTGGCTTGCCGATAAGCAAATAGACTTCAAAAACATAGTGAAAATTGTCTACACAGTCAGCAGTCTTTGTTCCCTTCCTTCCTTTCTTTCTTTCTTTCTTTCTTTCTTTCTTTCTTTCTTTCTTTCTTTCTTTCTTTCTTTCTTTTTTTTTTTTCTTTTTTTTTTAGAGAGATTTTTGCTATAGGGTACGTGTGCTTGCCGGAGAAATCGTGAGAGAGAGAGAGACAAAAAGTGAGAAATCACTCCCCAGGGAGGATGGCCACACCGCAATCCCTTCTCTTCCATTCTCCTCTTGGGAATTGGGACACACAAGCACGCATGTCCAGCCAAGAGTTTTAAGCCACCGGGTCCGGGACTCATACCGCAGTCAACTGCATGAGAGTTCAGTGACGTAACCATTACTCTATCTGCTGGTCCCTCTTTGTTCCCTTTCTTAACTGATGACTGAGGCAATCTATCCTTTCTTAATTGATAACTCAGGCAATCTATTTGCTAAAGTTTGCCGTACAGCTAACTGACCATAAATATCTGTATTCTTTGTCTGGAATGTAACAATAATATGGGAACCGTTGGCTTCAGCTCTAGTTATTTTGAGTTCTGATGCAGTCAGCTCTCTGTAAAACTTAGGGGCTATGACTTCATCTTGGACCTTTGCCCTAATTATAATCCCCAAGCCTACCTTCTATCTCATCACTTTGTCCCTCGTATCTTTAGTCACTTAATAGCTGCTCACTTCAGACTGAAAAGCCATAGTACATATGAGAAGAGTTGGGTGCTGTTTGTGGTTTCAGGGGTCTGCTAGGGGTCTCGGAACACATATCTGTGGATAGAAGGGTCTAATGTATAGAGGGTTCAGTGAATTATCACAGGCATAGACAACTCCATTTTTCTCCATCTCATCATACTCATTCTTTCCCGAATTATTGGGAACCAATATTCTGATTTTATGGTGCATTCTTGCTTGTTTTTTCTTACAATTTTATCATTCTTTTTGGTACTTCACAATACTACAGATAGGCTTGCCTGTTTTTTACTATATGAAGGGAATCATCGAGTATATAGTATATCCTCTCATTTTTTTGGGCCTCTACATTTATGTAACATATGGTATCTATTTTCTTTTGTTTTTTTAAAAGAATTATTTTACTTAACTTTATTTATTTATTTTCATTTGGCCAGAGAGACAGAGAGAAAGAGAGAGAGAGAGAGAGAGAGTGAGAAAGCAAGCCACCAGGTCTGGGACTCAAACCATGGTTGGCCGTGTGGGAGTCCAGCGCCTTTAACCACCATGCCACCTGCCGGCTCCCTATGGTATCTATTTTTATAGGTCAGTAATCTATTAGGTCGTCAGAAAAGTCATGACACATTTTTGCATAGAACAACATAAAAAAAAAATACATCATGACTTTCCTGACAACCTAATACCTATCTTCCATCTATCTATTTACTTACCCTCTATTTATTTTATTATTTTTACACTTCCTTCTACCATAGAATATTTGAGGTGGCTTACAAAACCACATGCACTACAAAAAAGAAAAAGAAAAAAAGAGATTGGAATCAGGAAAAATAAAAACAAGCAGAGAAAGGAATAGGATTGGATATAATTATGTATGTGGAGGAGTAAAAATTGCATTCAGTTTGAAGCTTTGGATATGAGCTTCCCAGAGTCAATGATGACAAAATATGAATATTTATATTGTTCCTGAAACAAGTGCATGTTCCTCATTTTACAAAGACACAAATAAGTCTGAAGTATTTCCCTTTTGCATCAGTCTTCTTGAAAAGACACAATGTCACATCTATCGTGATGCTGACCCTTTCACACAGGTGATGGGCGTTTATACAGAAACTGTGTAGCTTGTCAGATACCTTCTGCTTCTCAGTGTATGGGGGGATTCCTTTAGTAACTTCATTCTTTAATCAGCTTCACTATTAAGTCTTATTTTTGGTCCAATTTTCTTTTTTAAAATATTATTTATTTATTTATTGAGAAAGAGAGAAAGAAACACTCCCAACAGGGTCTTGATGCCTCTATCTACCCCCAGCCTCATTCAGCCCCAGATCACTCATTGGCTCACACATGCCCAGCATACTCAGGGAGGCCTCCAGACACAAACTCAGAACCTTCCCATGGGGTCAGCCTTGTAGAGCACGGCATTTTACTACTGCACCACCATCCAACACCTCTAAGTTTTTCTTCTCTGTTTGCTAACATTTTCCTCTAAAGATGTGCAGGAAATACATATTTAAATTTAATTTTTCTTGGGACCAGCATAATGGCATAATGGTTGCATCACTGGACTCCCATGCAGTCAACTGTGGATTGAGTCCCATACCTGGCAGCTTAAAACTCATGCCGGGCATGTGTGCGTGCATGCCCAAGATCCTGAGAGGAGAACGGAGAAGGGATTGCAACGTGGTCATCCCCCTAGGGGGTGATTTCTCATTTTCTGTTTGTCTTTCCAGTAAAGCACACATTCCCTTAGCAAAAAAAAAATAATTTTTCTTGACTCTTTTTAGCCTTTTATGTATGACCATAGCTCTGATCAAGGTGTTTGTAATATGGGATACTATTTTATTCAGATATCAGAATAGAATTTACATCTCGTGGATGTTTTGAAAAGATCATTTATAGACCAGTTAGAAGTGGACATCCTGCTGCCAGCCTAGACATAGCTGCTTGTGTTTCTTGAATAATCTCCCCTGTTGCTGTGTCTCTTGAGCTCTGACAAGACCATGATGAACAAGAGTCAATAGGTGATTCAGCTGTGGCCAAAGTCTGTTCAGGTTTTGTGAGGGTTTAACAAAAGTGAATTTGCAATTAATTAAATTAATCCTTCTTATGCTAGCTAGGTCTTGCTGTTGTCCTTTAGTAGAATGGACCTCCAACTTTAGAAATTTCAGGAGACAAGTCATTTGCATCCATTTTCATCTGGAAAGGCATCTATTTAGGGAGCATTTCTTTGTCATTATTTGCGAAAGAAATTATCTGTATAAGGAGAGAAAGTGCTCATTCAGATGAGATACTGACTGACCCTGATATTTTTGAAATATGTCTATCTTTTAGCTTCTTCTCCCTCTCTTTCTGCTTATGGTTCTTGTTTTCTTTCTCTCCTCCCTTTTTACCTTATTTCATTCCCTTTACCCTGTTACCTCTTCCTCTCTGGCTCTAAGGTATTTATGTTACCATTTTCTATTTTCCCAAGTTTCTTCATTATCTCCATGAGCGAGAGCAAGCACCCTGGCAGTGTCCAGTGCTGCAGTCCCCCACCCCCACCAGCTCAGCCAGCCCCAGGTCATGAACACATGTGAGCCCAGGGTATTCGGGGAGGTTTCTGGATTGCACCAAGACCTGTGGGATTGCCTTCCAGAGCGTTGCATTGTGCTGTGCACCACCATTTGGCTTTTTGTTATAATTTTAAAAATGTTGCAATCTGAACATACTTTAAAAGTCCCGTCATGCAGTCACGGTGGCCTAAAACTGGTGCTCGGTTATGCTCTAGATTTGAACAGTTATAGACTCACCAGGCTCCTCAACCTGTTATAGTCAACCCTTTTATTTCTTCAGAGATGTGTACTACAGAACTGTTGCCAAATTTAAGATCCATTAAATTGCTGAATCATCACATTGGCGGTTTGTGTGTGTGCATGCATGTGCATTTGTGTTTGCGTGCACGTGTGTGTGTGTGACCCAGAACCAGCTGGTAATAAGAGTCCAGTCACTGATCACCAGGCAGGCTTTGACTGAGACTGTGATTTACCCAATTGCCCTTCACCGTTGTTTGTATAAGACCTTGGCAGAAGGCACAAGATGAAGAAGGAAACAGAGAACACTAATTGTTCTCAGTTTAGGAATAAGTAGAAAACTACGGCCTAGGTTTTTCAAAAGCAAACTCCTTTCTATTGGTAGTCCCGTCTGACCTTTCATAAAGAATAGTTGGTTGCTATTTTAGTAGCCTGGATTAACAGCTTCAAAACAATCCTTTTAAGGAGGTCAAATAGAAAAGGAAAAGAGCCAAGAATTTTTTTTTCTCTTTCTCTCTTGCCCAAAGAGTGAATCATTTCTCTCCTGAAATGGTTACAAAGTCCAAAGGGAATTATATTGCTTGTTTGGTTTAGGAAGTGGGATGGCTGTTTTGCTTCAGAAGATGGGGGTGAAAGAGTGGGGGAAGAAGGGTTAAGGGAAGAAATTGTTTCTGCCTGATAGAAAACCAAAATGATTTCTCAACCTCGGAGTGTTAATTATTTCTTCTGCTCCACAAAGATAAGCCTGACTCTTACATTCAGGCATTTTATTTATTTATTTATTTATTATTATTTTTAAAAATTTATTTATTTTTTACATTAATTCACTATACGTTATTACAGCATACAAATGAACTTTCCATCCAAAATACACTGTGTATTGGCTCAATCAAGCACATCAACATACATGCTATCAGCAAATAATTTTCCATTTCTTATGTCTTGTATACTTTGTTTTCTTGTTTTTTTTTTTCTGCCATTCTTCATTCCCTATCCCTCACCCTCTGCCATGTCCCACCCTCCTCCCACATTATCTCCGGTATCCATGGTTGCTTTCTGTGCCTTTTCCCCCCATTTAATTGACTTGCTAATGAACTTAGTCTAAATATTTCCAATAGCAAGCGCAGCTGATATATACCTATCCACGAACCCAAGTCTGACTTTAGGCATAAACCTCAGTGAGTAGAATGAACATACTATAATGTAGTACCTAGCTGGGGCTATATAGCTTACTGCAGTCATCAAATATGCATTTTTTTAAAAATTTCAACCAGACATTTTAAACGTATAAGAATACCAAGCACTTATATAAAATGTTTCTTTATACCTTTTTTTAGAAAAAATGTGAGCTAAATTGTATTTCTATCTTTTTTCCCCTTTCCTTTTTTTCTTTCCTCCCTCTCTCTCGCTATTATTCATTCTTTAATTTTTTGTTTTAGTACGAAAACAATCTGGGTAGAAGAAGCAAAGAGGTTTAAATTCTTTTTTTTTTCCCTGCTAGGAATTTTATCATGCAGAATACGTGTTTACTGTGCTGAATGTTTTCCCCAAACAACTTCTGACTTCATTAGGTCATGTTTAATATTAATGTACTGCAATTGCTTTTGGCAAGAGGTCCTTCACTTCTCCATTCTTTTAAACAAAGAATATTATGGGTGCATTTTTTGGTATGGGGTAAATGTTTGTTACTCTGTTATTATAACCTCTTTCTGCGTAACTTGTTAATCACTGGCCCTCCCCGCCTCCCTTTCCTGCTTAGGCATAGTTGGGACACTATGGGGTACAGGCTTAATAGATGTAAGAGTTTCTTTCGTTCTGCAGAATATGCTGGGCATTAAGTCAGTGCTGACTACATCAGGTTTGAGTTTGCTGAGAAATGTCTTTGGCTGCTGTATGTCCTGGTACCAATATTTAACAAAGTACAGTACAAATTACTTTCCAAGATGAAATAGAAAAATTTGCAATAGACAAGTCTCTGGAATAAAGCTGGGCCACAGGCTTTCTTATGTAATGAAAACAACTCAGAGCCTGGTGAGCATCTTTTTAAGTTAGCTTTTCCTACTATGTCAGTGAATCATCTCCATAGTAACTTGTCATGTCAAACTAAATAAGTCAATCGGAAATCTCTTTTCACTGAATTATTCTTTGAGACTCTGTTTAGTGTAGTATCTGTTAGATGAATTTCTGAATACTGCCTATTTAATGTGTGTGTGTGTGTATATATATATTTTTTTTTTAAGAGAAATTTTTTTTGCTAAAGGGTGCCAGACAGAGAGACAGAAAGCAAGAAATTACCCCCCAGGAGGGATAGCCACGCTGTGGTTCTTTCTCCTCCATTCTCCTCTCAGCATTTTGGGCATGCACGCACATGTGCCCAGTGTGCGTGCCCTGCAGGTCCAAGGCTCAAACCGTGGTTGGCCATGTAAGAGTCCCAGTGATGTAATCATTATGGCATCTACTGGTTCTATTTCATGTCTTTTTAAAATAGACCTCAAAATCAAAGAAATTGAATTATTGGTTCGAGTGTAAGCCAGGCACATTTTTGTGAAATTTATTCCTAAGTATTCTGTACTCTGATGCTATGGAGACAGGATTTAGACCCAGTGAGTAGGTAAATAGGACAGGGAACCTCCCAAGGAAGTCACTATGACGGAAAATGGACACATATGTATTAAGGTAGAGCCAGCTTATAAGATAGAGTCACTCTGGTCAAGCTTTTAACAACAATAGTTCACTGCTCTCACTAGAAATCAACAATTAGCTCTCACTGCTTGCTCATGCAGAGAGCTGCTGACAACCAAAGCTGCTTAGGGCTTGCTTGATCAATCACAGCCTACCAGGGAATGCAACCAGATTCTCTGTGAGAACTCCTTCCTCAAACTTTTCCTCCCACTTACCTTTCCTCCTATCCGGCTCTTGGCACTGGGAAGGTTGTTATCTTCCTTCCTGCCCTCCCAGATACACACACACAAATTCACCACTGGATAGGACTAAGTCAACATCCTGATTCCCATTGGGGCAATAAACTAATTGGGGAGTTCATCTAGGTCCTTTCAAATGCCACACTGGGCACGTGTGATGCGATGAATTCCTCGCCTGGGAGAGATACTCAAGCACAGGAAGAAGCCCAGGAAACTAAACAAAGAAGCCAGATACTATCACAGAACTTCTCCTCTCCCTCCCCCCAAGTATTCATTACCAAATCCCCAAATGAAAGAAACACCTAAACCCATGCCCAGTGTGATTGTCCTTCTCTGGCAACTGTATACCTGCATACCTTTCAACGATGGGGATATATAATCCTCTCTATTAGAAATCTTTACTTTTCTATTAAAACTCTTTTATAAGGGGAACCAGCAGTTAGCGTAATGGCTATGTCGCTGGACTCCCACGTAGTCAACCGCGGTTCACGTCTCGGACCCGGTGGCTTACAACTCACGCCGGGAGCATGTGCGTGCGTGCCCAAGATCCCGAGAGAAGAATGGAGGAGAAGGGATTGCGGCGTGACCATCCTCCCTGGGGGGTGATTTCTCGCTTTCTGTCTCTATGTCTCTCTCTGTCTGTCTGGCGAGCGCACGTGCCCTATAGCGAAAAACCTCTCCAAAAAAAAAAAAAAAAAAAAAACTCTTTTATAAGTATTTGTGGTTTTTGATTCTGTGACTCAGAGCAGGTCTCTAATCTTAGAGATCTGGACCCAAAGAACCTGGAATTTCAGAATACACAACTCAACTCTCCCATCCTCTAAACAGCACTCTTTGCAGGCAACTCACTCTGCATTTCTCCTTAATATGATAGCCAGTCCTTCTGCAAGCTGCTTCTCTCCTCTCAGATCAGGTTAGCTTCTCAGAAAATGTGAAAACATAAATAAAAAACAAGAAGCTCAAACAAAAGCCCTCTGACCCAGATGAAAATCCCTTACCTCAGTTTTTCTTTTTTTTTTTAAATGACAAAGAACAATCATTTATTGGTTTATTTTGTCTCTACTAAACACATTAGTCATTCATCATTTAAATATCT
Organism: Tupaia tana; assembly: GCA_026018925.1. NCBI lineage: Eukaryota > Metazoa > Chordata > Mammalia > Scandentia > Tupaiidae > Tupaia > Tupaia tana. The sequence continues at coordinate 24,190,032 of JAKSZU010000013.1, forward strand.
AACTTCATTAGAAACCGTTTTAACACTTTTTCTCCCTTCTGCCATAAAAATACAGTTAAGTAATTTGTTTTAAAAGAAACAAACAGGGAACCAGCAGTTAGCGTAATGGCTATGTCCCTGGACTCCCACATAGTCGACCGCGGTTCGCGTCTCGGACCCTGTGGCTTACAACTCATGCCGGGCGCGTGTGCGTGCGTGCCCAAGATCCCGAGAGGAGAATGGAGGAGAAGGGATTGCGGCGTGACCATCCCCCCTGGGGGGTGATTTCTCGCTTTCTGTCTCTATGTCTCTCTCTGTCTGTCTGGCAAGCGCACGTGCCCTATAGTGAAAAACCTCTCAAAAAAAAAAAAAAAAAAAAAAAAAAAGAAACAAACAAAAAAATCTATGAACAAGCATTCTGGTTTCCTCTCACTCAATTAGCTAAGTTTTTCAGTGATAGCAGTTTGTAAATCAGTAAGACAATAGACTGAAGATTGCTTTTTTTTTTTTAATTTATTTTTTTAATTGATTAATTTTTTTGAGACTTTTTTTTGCTATAGGGCGCGTGTGCTCGCCAGACAGACAGAGAGAGACAAAGAGACAAAAAGTGAGAAATCACCCCCCAGGGGGGATGGTCACGCCGCAATCCCTTCTCCTCCATTCTCCTCTCGGGATCTTGGGCACGCACGCACACGTGCCCAGCGTGAGTCTCAAGCCACCGGGTCCGGGACACGAACCGCGGTCGACTACGTGGGAGTCCAGCGACATAGCCATTATGCTAACTGCTGGTTCCCTGAAGATTGCTTTTCAAATGATCTTCCACTTAAAAGTGCTGAGCTCTGGAACTTTCCTTCTGTAACCCTCTCTTCTATATCCTAACTTATATTCAACTGAAACCATTGATTTAAGAACTATTAAATAGTGAATTCTGTCTACTCTATTAGTTTAAATGAATGCAACTTACCTTTAGCATTATATTCAGAAAAATACCTAAGCCTCAGAGGCCGCAATAATTTGGAGTACTGAACTAGGTAACCACCCTAGACACTTCTGACAGCAGTAATGCATTACTTAAAGAGAGGTTCCCAAAACCTGCTTTTAGAACCTACGCAAACATAGAAAACACTGTTAATCTGTCATTGTTCACACAGTGTCACTCCTCAGGCAGTCCTTTGCTCTTGGTCAGCTTCTACTAGGCCAGAGTACAACAGGAAAGTGCACTGTGCACCAGATTCGCCATCTCTTAAGTTGCTACTGTTTTCTCTTCTTTTTTTTTTTTTATTAATTACTTTATTTATTTTTGTATATACTTTCAATCATATTGTTTGGCTTACAGTGAGATCATTTCGATATGTGAACATTTCTCCCCAGACCCGTTGATCGAAATATCTTCAACAGATATTTCTTTACTGAAAGGTTGTACTGAGCCAGGCTTTACCCATGACAAGCCAGCAACATGAACACATTTATTGTGCTGTTCTTCAGGCATTTTCTGAGTTAACATCTTCTCTCTGGCTTCATCACGTACAGAGGGATTCCATGAAGAAAAGCTAATTGCACACGGGTCTTCTATTTTAGATTGGTCAAATAAACAAGCAGTGCATACCTTAACACTGTCAACCACTTTACTTTTTAAAAATCTGAACATCTTTTTCATACAGTACTGCAGCTTCTGGGTTTAGGAGCCTTGCTGTATCAATCTTGTAGAAAACTCTTCTTGCATACATTAATACTTGCCAAATATGATTGTGGTTCTACCTCCATTTTGCAAATGCTCTCTTTATATCCAGTTCGCCTGAAGTAGGATCAACTAATGGGTGAAAGATGGGAATATCAAACACCAAGTGTGGACAGTCACCATCTGGATAGTTATCAGGGATGTAAACTAAACTTAAATACACCATCTTGATAAAGCCCATGCCGTATGAGTATTACTCCAAGCCGCGTTAATGCAGAACAGTAAGACGGTTGCACATAGACACTTGGTAACTTCTGCTTCACAACCAAGGTAAATTCTGCAAGAAGAGAGTATTCCAAGTAGAAAGGTCCATAAGAAGTGTGTGTGCCACTTGTTGACTGTGCTGCTGGGGCAGGAGATGTGGGTTTAGTTATGGACAAAGCATTTTTAGGAATAGAAGGCGGCTGTCTCTTTGGTGCAGGTTGTGGAAGACTGGTTTTCATGTCCCCTGTTAATGTCTTCTTTTCACCATCAGATCGTTTGCGTACAGAACTTGTAGACATGCTCCAGAAAGGGTTCATAATATGTACTCCAAACAAAGAAGTTCAGTGGTTGGTGTCATCAAACTCTTGCATCCTCAGCATTCACTTTGCCAGTCTCAGGGTGATGCAAGGCAGGAGCCATGTCCCGGGCTCGCAGTAAGCTCCAGGCTGGCCCAGGGGCCTTAGGCCCCTCTGGTTGCAGCAGTAGGAGGGTGAAGGGGTTGGGGGTAGATGAAAGCTTCCCAAGTTCAGTGATGCTCCCGCCTCAACTAGTGCTCCGGGCCAGGGACCTGGGACCTGGGACCAGGGACCCAGGTGGGGATGGCAGGTCCCTAATGGGCAGAGCTGGCCAGGCCCATCTCACTACCTCAGGCCGGCCTGGTCCTGCTCTGCCACAGCCCTCAGGCCTGGCGGGGGCCTGTGCAGCAGGTGCCTCCCTCACCTCAGTTTCTCCTGGACTATGCATTTTCTGGGACCTGCCTGGGAGCTCTGTTTTTCCGTCCCTCTCTTAATAAACTCTCTGCTTTACTATCTCTTCTCTGTATCCATGTCTCTAATTCTTTGTGAGCTTGAGACAAAAACTTTGGTTCACTGCTACTCCTGCACTGGGTGCTGGGCCCACACACCCCAACTTCCTGCATCACTATTGTAGTTTTTAAAATGTTCAAAGTTTTATGTTCAATTATTTGTGATTATTTATAGAAATATAGGCAATTTTTAACTTTTAAAATTAAGAATTACTTAATTTAATTTATTTGTTTCTTCATTTAAATTTGACCATAGAGGGACAGAGCAAGAGAAAGAGAAAAAGTGAGAAAGCAAGCCTTCAAGTTTGGGACTTGAACCATGGTCAGCCATGTGGGAGTACAGTGTCCTTAACCACCATGCCACCTGCTGGCCCTGCAATTTTGTATTATTGACCTTACATACAGCACCTTGCTAAATTTACCTACTTCAAATTTACCACTCCAAACTCACTTGTAAATTCTGATTTTTTTTTTTTTTTTTTTTTTTTTTTTTTTTTTTTTTTTTTTTGAGGTCTTTGTCATAGAGCACATGTTCTTTCTTGAGAGAAACAGATTCAGAGCGAGAGGGTGAGAAATCACCCCCAGAGGGGCTGGTCATGCTGCAATCCCTTCTCCTCCAGTCTCCCCTCAGGATTCTGGGTACACATTCACATGTGCGCAGTGTGTTTTTCAAGCAGCCAGATCCAGGGCTAGAACCACAGTCAGCCATGTGGGATCCAGCACCTCAACCACCGCACCTCCTGCTGGCCTGATTCTTTGAGTTTTGAACATACACAGACATATCATCTATGAAGAAAGGCAACTTTAAGCAAAGCCCTCTTAGCATTTCTTTGATTTTGATTTATGAAAGCTAAAACTGCTTTTCTTGAAATTAAAAAATATATTAAAAAAGAATTCTAGATTGGCAGTTATATTAATACAGGCATTTTAAATATAAAATACCATCGTCTTCTGAGTGTTATCATTTTCATTGAGAACTCAGTCTCAATTTTAGTATTGTTCCTTTGTCAGCAATGTATTTTTTTCTCTGAGTGATTTAAATTTCGTTCTCTCACTTACTCTAGTTTCTAGCAGTTTTATTATCACATACCTACAGGTATTTTCCTTTAGGTTTATCCTGATATAGTTTAGGGGTTTTCTCGAATGTTAAAGTAATGTCTTTTATTAATTTTGAAAAGTTAGTGTACTGTTGCTTTTTCAAATATTACTTTAGCCCCATTCTCTTTCTCTTCTAGGGGGAACTACTCTCTCTCTCTCTCTCTCTCTCTCTCTCTATATATATATATATATATATATATATATATATATGTATATATATATATATATATATATATATATATATATATATATATATACACACACACACACACACACATACATATATGTTAGATCTGCTTCGGTGTCCTGTCTCTTATGCTCATCTCTCTATTTTTTTTATTTCTTTTCTCTAGGCTTCATTATGAATATTCTCTTCTGGCATATTTTCCAGTTCACTAATCTTTCCCCCAGAGTATTTAACCCACCATAAACTCCTTTTTGAGTTCATAAATTCAGTTATTAAATTTATAGTTTTAAATTTTATTTAATCATTTTATTTATAGATTCTAATTCTCTACTGTAATCTAGTTTTATTTGTTTGTTTGTTTTCACTTTTTTTCTGGCTCTGTTTTTATTCTTTTCCTCATGAACTTTTCCTGTGGAATTTCACATCATTTGATCTTATTTCCTTTATACTTGGTAATTTTTAACTGATAGCTGAATATATTACATGCAAAAAGTAGAAACAATGAAGCCATGAATGATGAAAATCTTTTCCTCCAGAGAGGATTTACTTTTGCAACTCAAAGGCAATTACAGGCAATTAATCTCTGTTGGAGCTGATTCTATTTTTGCTTCATTCTTCTCCTTGGGCAGGAGTTGGCAAACTTTTTGTGAACAGGGCAAGATAGTAAATATATTAGACATAGTGGGCCTATGGTCTCTGTTGCAGGCCCTCTTTTTTGTCATTATAGTACAAAAACAATATGTAAGTAATGGATGTAGCTGTGTTCCAATAAAACATTACTCATAGCAACAGGTAGTTGCCTCCAGACCAGTTTTCCAACCTAATCTTAGGGTTTATCTCTTCAAGGATCCTATCTCAAAACCTTATTTCACTAAGACTTCTCTCGGAAGGGCCCTAAACTCCAGTTGTCTTCATAGTCCTGAGAAAGTACTGTTAGATCTGCCAACTTTCTCGCTATGGGCTACAGCTTTTGAATTAGCAAATCTCCTGAGGGTAAAAGCAATACCAAATGTTGAGTTCACCTCTGTGGACTTACTTCTTGTCAAAGATCTTAACTTCTAAAATAGTCATTTGGGATGGCAACAGGTGATGTGATGGTTAAGGCACTGGACTCCTATATGGGTGACTGTGGTTTGAGTACCAAACCCAGTGGTTTGAAAATCATACCGGGCATGTGTGCGTGCATGCCCAAATTCAAAATGGAGGGGAAGGGATTGTAGCATGGCCAGTCCCCCAGGGGTGATTTCTCACTTTCTCTCTCTGGCAAGCACATGTGCCCTATGGCAGAAACCTTAAGAAAGCATAGTCATTTGGGTAACTCTGATGCTTTCACAGATTTTTTTTTTTCTTGGTATTCGATCTAGTGTTTTTTCCTTGTTCTGGGTACAAGTAGCCTATCAGAGCCAGAAGCAGATGAGGATCTTTTTTGAAAATCATATTCATCATTGCCTTAATAAAGGGTGGAAAAAATCATCTTTGTTTTTTTTTGTTTCTTTTTTGGAGAGTTGTTTTTTTTTTTTTTTTTTTGGAGAGGTTTTTGCTATAGGGTGCATGTGCTCGCCAGACAGAGAGAGACAGAGAGACAGAAAGCGAGAAATCACCCCCGAGGGGATGGCCATGGCACAATCCCTTCTCCTCCATTCTCCTCTTGGGATTTTGGGCATGCACACACATGCACCTGGCGTGAGTTTAAGCCACCGGGTCCGGGACTTGAACCGCGGTCGACTATATAGGAGTCCAGCAACATAGCCATTACGCTAACTGCTGGTCCCGAAAAAATAATCTTTATTTTTTGGATTTTATGGCAGTAATTGTCAGACCACAGATCCCATGGGCTACCCTCTACCTTTAAATGATTATTCCAATGTAATCTGTGCAATTCTCTGCATCCAACTGTTCTTTTCCTAGTTCTTACCCAAAACAGACTCAATAATGTTCCTCTCAATATTTCTTCTCTAATTTATTCTCTGCATGGTAACTGGAGTATTTCTTGTAAAACATCAGTTTGAGCATGTTATTCTCCCTACTTAAAACTCTTGAAAGATACTGATTTTCCTTAGAATATAAAGACTACCCATTTTCCTTATACAGACTTTAAGATGATTTATAAGGCCTTTATGATCTGGCTTCTGTCTGCTCCTCAACCTAAAATTTTAATGTATTTTCTGCAGTCATCAGAGCCGGCAGGTGGCGTGGTGGTTAGGGATGCTGGACCCTCACATGGCCAACTGTGGTTCGAGTCCTGGACCTGGCGGCTTGCTTTCTCACTCTCTCTCTCTCTCTTCCTCTCTGGTCAAATTAAAATAAATAAATAAATAAAAATGAAATCATTCTTTTAAAAAATTTTCTGTAGTTATACTGTCTACCTCAGTTTTCCATTGCTTAAACTGGCTACATTCACTCCCACCTGAGTGCCTCTGCACATGCTCCGTCTGGGCGTGCTCTCCCTCTTGCTTGGCCTTTGCCTTAAGTCCCTAGTGATCCTTCAGGTCTCAACTTAGGCTAGCTCTCTAACATCCCTAAATTCTTTTTGTCATAGGGCACATGTGCTTGCCAGAGAGAGAGAGAGAGAGAGAGAGAGAGAGACCGAAAGGGAAAGTGAGAAATCATACTCCAAAGGGGTAGCCACGCCACAATCCCTTCCTCATTGTCCTTTCAGGATTTTAGGCACACACGCCCAGCTTGAGTTTCTAGCTGCCAGATCCAGGACTCAAACTGCGGTCAGTCATATGATAATCCAGTGCCTTAACCATCAAGCCACCTACTGGCCCCAATTTATTCATCCCTTTAACAAACAATGACTGAGCATCTTTGAGGACTCTTCAAAAGTTTGTAGAAAATGACTATTATGAAAAAACTATGCATGGATTTCAAATATTTTACATCACAATAAACTTGTACATTAGTACCATTTTTCTATGAACTTTTTGAAGTTCTCTCATATTATGGACCAGGCACTGTGTTAGATGTTAATCATTCAAGATTGGAATAGAAATTACCATGCCCTCTTGAAACTTGTAATACTGTGGGGGGTTACAAATAAGTGAGCACATAAGTTTTTAACATAAGGGGATAGGAAATACCACTGGGAATGCACAATGATCAAATCAGGGCAATAAATGCCTTCCTCAGACCCTCCTCTTTCACAAACACTATGTCTGGTATTTGCATCTATATACTGTGTTTCTAAATCCTTTAGTCAATTAGTTTCAGTCATAGAGTGCGGACACTCGGTATATATTAAGTGGGGACATACAAGAAAAATAGGGAAGCAAAGCATTAATGGTACAAAGAAATGTAGTATTATCTGTTGAAGATATTTTGTGGTTTTATCAACTATACTAGGGAGAAATATTCACCTGTTGAAATATCCATTTTGTAAGACAAATAATAAGGTGATTGAATGTATAAAAGAAAATGAAATGAAAAAAGGAAACAAATGTAAAAAATAATAAAAAATAAATTAATTTAAAAAAATCAGGGCAATAAACGTATCCACCACCTCAAATATTTATCATTACTTTTTGTTGTGCACATTCAAAATGCACTCATCCGCTCATGAAGCCTGGGTGAGCATGTTCCTTCACATCACTGCCCCCTCAAATGGGACAACCCTGAAGTGCAATTGTACACAATCTTAAGGGTCTCTAGTAGGATGAGATTGGTTTCTCACTGAGCTAACTGGCTTGATAAAGCACTCCATTCCCCTCTCACTGTTGTTTGGGGTAATCTTACAAGTGAAGTGCTTACAAGTGGAGCGCTATAACAAAAAGAATGAATGAATGAAATGCTTTAAATATATTTAAACAATGTTTACTCTTCATTTTGACGTTTACATTTACTTGGTTCTTAGTATAACCTTGCAAGCTGTAAACACAGTGTTTTTGAAATGTGCACATGGAAAAAGAGGCTAGATGACCTCCTTGGGACTTTTTTGCACATTCAATGGCCAGTGTCAACCTAATCTCTGGGTTTTGTAGGTCTCAGGCCAGGTGTTTGGACTTAAGTACCATCATTTTCTTTCACTTGATACTTTATTTCCCATTCTTTCTTTCTTCTTTCTTTATTTGTTGTTTTCCTTCCCCCATAATTTTCATTAAGGTTATGCTGAAAGCTAAAGTGATAACATTTCGATTAATCAATAGATTTGGAAACTTTTAGAGAGTTTGATCAATCATGATTTAACAAAACTTCTCTCTCCCTCTGGGACTCTATGTTAGTTTTGGCTTGGGATTCTGGGAAAGGGGATAACTCCTCCCTTTCAGAGTGAGCTTATCCATGGAAATTTCAGGAGTTTAGAATTACTGGCAAGCTACTTTGTAATTTATACCTGTGACATAGATCTGAGCTTGTGAATCCTTATAATTAGATAATAGTAAATTATTTCAAAACTGTGTATAGTATTTTAAAGACCAGAGATGGACTGTAGGTTACCCATCTTATCAGATTCCTTAGCTGTTGGTATTAGAACTGTGCCACCATTTAGTTGTGAAAGGGAGATTTGTTTGTAAAATAATTATGTGATGGGTGGGAGCAACATTCTCTATAGTTCCTTAAATGAGAATAAGATGGGCAATATTTTTAAAACTAGTTTACCATTAATTTCCATTTAAAAAAATGATTTCAAACCAGCATTTACACTTTTGTGTGTTTGTATGCAGTGGAGCAAAGCTATACATTTTGTTTTTTTTAATCCGTAAACTCTGTACCGAAGATTATACTAGTGTCAGTTATGTTGTAGAGATTAATGAGGCTGCAAAAATGGTTTCTGAAAGGTTTTCCAAAACTGCCTCTTGAGTATTCCACTGTGGAGTTTATAGGTGCAGGCAAGAAATGGGGGGCGGGGGGGGGTGGGGAGCTCAGCTGGGCTAGAAAACAGATTTTCCTGGTCCCTGTCCTGGTTTGGCTGGCAAGTTTAAGGGCATTTTTAATTCATACCTTTCAGGTAGTATCCTTTTTAAGTGGATGACCATGGAACCAGAGAAGATCTCAGAGAAGCAGGAGGAAATTCTTTCTATCCTGGAAGAAAAATTTCCTAACTTGCCTCGAAGAGAGGACATCATCAGTGTCCTGCAGGAGACCCAGTTCAGCGCTCAGGGTGAGTGTCTCCATCCCCTCGTTCTCGCCCTGCTTCTGGGTAGGAAAGGTTTGTGACATAGAGTGTCCTCAGGCCCAAGAAGGTGACTTTGAGTCTACTTCTCCTTTCATCCCTCCCACTTGTGCTTGTGGGAGATTTTCAGGCACATGATGCTGGCTCACCTGGAAACGGAAAGCTCATCCTGGAGCCTCTCCTCTGGGGCCTTTGTGTCGGGATGAGTGGTTAATTCACGCGTCTGACGCACACCCCAGATGCATCATTATGTGCAGTCCCTGTGCTGACAGCATTCTGTTTCAAGGCTGTGGCAGGAGCAATGTCAAGCACAATGGGATTTCATAAATCAATGACTTTTTAGAAAGAAATGAGAGAGAAGATGGCTAAGCTGATGAAATTGGTGTAGGCTTCACCAGGACAGTAAATTTCCCGGATCAACTGTGTTGTAATAGTAAATAGCTACAATTCGCAGAATGCCTAATCTGCACAAGATTCTGCTGCTTGTAACTTTGCAGGGATTACCCTGCATGGGGACAGCCCTGAGTTTCAGGTGCGCTATTACCCACAGGAGATGAGATGAGAAAGCAGAAGCACAGAAAGGCTTCTTTGCTTTTCCAACATCAAGCATGCACAGCCAACAAATGACCAGGCCAGGATTTAAACCAGACAGTCTATGTTTAAGGTGCAAACACTAAATTAGATCATTTTCTCCCGTAGTTTGAACTCTATTAGGGGCAGAACCTGAGGCAAAGCTCTTCACTTCTAAGATTATCCCAGACTACACTCATAGGGAAATGGAGTTCTTTATCAAGCCAGTTAACTCAGTGAGAAACTGAAGTTTCATCCCACTAAATACCCTTAAGATTGTGTACAATTGCACTTCAGCGTTGTCCCATTCAAGGGGAACAGTGATGTAAGGGTACATGCTCGCCCAGGCTTCATGAGCAGATGAGTGGATTTTGAACAAAATAATGATACACGTTTGAGGTGGTGGATACGTTTATTGCCCTGATTTAATCAGTACGTAAGGGACGTGTGTTTTGAAGAACCACACTGTACCCCATGAATATATGTGCCTATTATATGTAAATGAGAAATTATGTTTAAAAGAAGACAGAAGAATTTTGCTAGTTGACTGATACTGAATTGCTAGCTTGAAATCAGCCATGGTAGGGGTAGTTACACCACAGGAATTGGGAAACACTACAAGTGAAAGTTTGTCGCTGGTTGTTAAACATTTTATCAGCAGACCGTTGGACTGCTGCGATTGGCATGTGGGAGTGCCTTAACCACTGTGCCACCTGCTGACCCCAGCAGACCTTTGGAAAAGTGAGAGATACTCAGTCAGCGAGGGGTATTAATTCCCCAGAATTGGCTCTGGTATCAGAGAAAGCCCTCCGGTAAAGAGGTGCAGGTGTGGGTGGTTTGGCATCAGGTTGGTTGACCCTGAAATGGGAAGGTCCAGGGAAATGTGAATGGGACTCTGATGGCATCTCCCATACCTTCTGTCACTTGTGCACAAATATAGTTGTTCATGTATACGTAACTGCACAGTGGTATGCATTTTGTTAATCATTTTCAAAACTACACTAAACTTGTTATTTTGTTTTTTGAAGATTTTTGCCATAAGGCACATTTACTCACTGGAGAGAGACAGAGAGAAAAAGTGAAAAATCACTGGCCGAGGGGGATGACCACACTTCAGTCTCTTCTCCATTCTCCTCCTGGGATTTTAGGCATGCACACATATGTGCCCAGAGTGATTTTCAAGCTGCCAGGTTCAGGGACTCAAACCATGGTTGGCCATGAGTGAGTCTAATGCCTTAACCACTTGCTGGCCCTCCACTAAACTTTTGATGTTACAATATATTTTATAAATCCTTTATTGCTGCAATGTGAAAGACTATGGCCTTTTGATCTTGGAGTCAAAGAAAAATATTTAGTACCTGTTTTTCTGTGTTGCTATGATTGACAGAGTGTTGTCAGTTGACTCTGATGTCTTACCAAGCATCTGGAAAGAATAAATGTGCCTTATTAGCCACTCCTTCCAAAGAGAGTAGGCATAACATTTGCTGTTAGAATTAAATGTTAAGCCAGATCCTTTCCTGTTTTGCTGTGGTAGATTTCATTGAAACACATTGGTCGATTCAACCGAACCATGCAGTGCTGGGTAATTTTGTCATGCTGGATTATTTGTCTCATCAATTAAGGAATTCAGTAGCTCTTAGTACCAAAGCCTATTATGAAGTGACTAACTTCTTTGAGTTTTATGGGTCATAGTTATAAAGTATATCTTGAGTAGGAAATATAGGGGCTCCCCTACGTGCATGCTGAAAGCATATTTTGGCCCTGTTTGGTATAATTTGACTGGCTTGCACGGTTATGCTAGTTTTGTCTCAGTTGCCCACCTGAACCTATTCATTCCCTGCCCTTGCCTGCTCTTGGCCTCCAGAGGCTGACTCTTGAGGATTTAATCTGGTCTCCCTGGACTGGCTTCTGGCTGGTTTTGTCTAGTGGGAATAGTTGGTGACAGTTGCGGGTAGAATATCCTCCACTACAGGAGAAGGACGAGGCTGTAGTATGTCTTCCCTGCTCCCTTCCTGATTTGGTGCTGAACAGCCCATCTTCACCAGTTCTAGATCTTTGGTTCCTCCCCTTGCTTGTCCCTTTGCTAGTCTCTAGATTTCTCATCTTTTTAAAATTTTTTTAAAGGAAAGACCCTTTTTTAGAAAAATAATTATTTTATTTAACTTTATTATTATTATTTTTAATTTGACCAGAGAAGGACAGAGCAAGAGCAAGAAAAAGAGACACAGAGAGAGAGAGAGAGAGAGTGAGAAAGCAAGACACCAGGCCTGGGACTCGAGCCTGGATGGGCATATGGGAGTCCAGTGATCTTAACCACCACACCACCACTTGCTAGCTCCTGGATTCCTCATCTTCTTTAATTCACTCTCTCAGTTCTGCCCACATCTCTATAAATCCTCTGCCATTAAAGAGTCTTCTGCATCATGAGGTGTAAACTTTCTTTTCTGCTTCATCCTAACTAATGCAGACATTGTCACTGATGTGATTTTCGCCTTAATGAGTGTGTATGCGCATGTATGTGTGTATTGCAGATAAAAATGACATTAAAGTTAGCCACCGTAGCGTGCACCAGTTAATGCTGCTACTCAGCAGGTTGTGTCTACACAGGGGACTGGGTACATTTCCTGGCCCTTCCTGAAAGCCTAGAGTAGTGGCATGTACCTGTAATCTCAGCCACTCAGGAGGCTGAGGCAGAGGGATCATGAGTTGAGCTCCTCTTGGACAGCAGTGTGAGATTCCATGTGGAAGAGCTGGGTTGGTGGTGCATGCACCTGCCAAGGGGGTGCCAGCTACTTGGAAGCTGAGGCAGGTTTGCAAGTGATATTAAAGGCTAAAATACTAAAATGAACTACTCTTAAAATAATTCTTTGATATTATAAAAAAAAAAAGTTTCCCCGAGTGTAATGTAGTATTTTTCTCCTCCCATTCACAGGTTTAAGTATTGAGCAGACAATGTTGAAAGATCTCAAAGAACTGTCAGATGGAGAAATAAAAGTGGCCATTAGCTCTGTAAACATGAGCCTGGAGGTAAGGGTGAGAAGCTTTTCCAACAGTGATATATTTCACACATTTGCAGTCTGAGCAACTGGAATACAATTCTGTCCTATAAGCCAGTGTTAGTTTTTTGCTGTGAATTCTTCTTTGTGGTTTATTTGACTTGAAATGCAGGTTATTATTTGTGTGAAACACTGTGCTGACTCAATGAAATATGCCAAACCCAGATTCTCAAGATGAATGTGCTTTTATTCATCCAGTTAAGCAAAACTTAAAGCACACCTCACACGTGTGTATATTTAACCTATTTAATAGCAACTAAAATAGATGTGATTAAGTGCATGATCATATTTTCTGCATACCACTATGTGTTGTTCACAGAACTTTTCTAAGAAAAACAAACTGTTCTTTGGCCTTTGAAGGTATTTGGATGTATGCCATTTTGGCTATCAATAGTGATACCTCAAGTAATAATAAATAACCCTCTTCTAATTTATTAAATGAATGACCAAGAGTAAATGCTAGTCTTGTCTTTATGAATTTCCTTGGCAAATGATCTGTTTTCTACTTTGGGGGTTTTCGATGACTTGCATGTTAATCTTAATTAACCTTACTAATGGGAACTATATTTTACAGAGGCACATTCATGTTGGGCAGAAATCTATGGATTTTTTTGCTGTTGTATTTCCCTTGATCAAGCTATTTACCTGTGGTTGAGGCACCTAGCTCTCAAGTCAAGTTTATGGAGATAAAACTTGCTGAATTGGACTTTGTCTTTTGGTTTTTAGAATTGTATGCTACTATTCTTTCTGTTTTATTATTTTTTCTCTTTCATGATCATGGTGAATCTATCAATGTATATATTTGGTGTTCACACCTTGGGAAACCCAAGAGCAAGCCAGGGGCTTTTTTGTGACCCCTTTGTAAAATTTATTCCCGGTTGATTGAAATCATAATTCAGTTCGAGGATCTATCGAGGCACCAGGAGACAGCCTGTCGTCACATTATATAGTGCCTCATAGTTTATAGCACGTATTCTTATTGCGTATAGTTGGTAGATTGACTCAACTATTTCTACGGACTTTTAGGCTAATAAGTGCTCCATATAATTAGTTGTTGATGTGAATCAATAGAAGACATACATGCAATTTGGAATGTAGGAACTGGATAATCACCTTCAATTAGAAATCTGCTTTGTGTCTTGAAACTCTTGGAAAACATGGATCTTGCAAGGGTCAGTAGCTCTGAGAATCATTTCTACCAGTTCAAGCCTTAGGGTTTTCTTTCTCTTTCTCCCCTCCTCTCTCTTCTTTCGTTTAATGGCATCCTATTAGGTTTTAAATGCCTTGTTTGGAATTCCTTTCCAAATTAACATAGAACATCTCGTAATTGCTTAGGGAACTGTCTGTAGTTAGCAAATTATTTTAACGCTATTAATATTATAGATTTACCATAGCTCTAATGTACCTTCATTTATATTATCGGAGTATACAAATGGCTTTGTTAGATACATTAAACTGTAAATGTTTATCAAGCAGAATAAGTGATAAAATAATTATCTTAATCTTGACAGTAATTTACTTAGAGGTCCAGTAATTAATCAGGTAGTTAAGTACATCTGGAAGCACTATATGATCTTCTGAGAGGAAGGGAGAAGGACATTTGTATGTATAAGGAAGAATCTACAGTTTAAACTCTCACCAGCTGAATGAGAGCTTTTTGCTTGTGTGTAATGAGGATATTAAAGGTGACCGTGAAATGAAGAAAGAACTACTTGTAACATTATATATCTTCCTTGAAAGAGAGTTGTTATTATTATTATTATTATTATTATCATTGTTATTTTCAGACAAGATCTATGTATACTGCAATCTTGCCTCAGCCTTCCTTGTAGCTGGGATTATAGGTGCACCTGGATTTTTTTTTTTCTTTTTTTTTTTTTGGAGAGATTTTCGCTATAGGGCGCGTGTGCTCGCCAGACAGAGAGAGACATAGAGACAGAAAGCGAGAAATCACCCCCCAGGGGGTATGGTCACGCCGCAATCCCTTCTCCTCCATTCTCCTCTCGGGATCTTGGGCACGCACATGCGCCCGGCGTGAATTTTAAGCCACCGGGTCCAGGACGCGAACCGCGGTCGACTACGTGGGAGTCCAGCGACATAGCCATTACACTAACTGCTGGTTCCCGGTGCACCTGGATTTTAAGGTGGGCTGAGAATTGAATCCAGGCCTCTCATGTGGCCTTGGGCTGCCAAGTTAACAGTGTCTGCTGATACCTGTCACTGTGGCTAGGTGAAGGATGCCCATTATTTATCCTATGTATTGGAAGGATCCCCAAGTTAAGGGCAGAGTTCTCATTCATCTCACTTTTAAAAATAATAACAGAATCCCCATAATTCTATGTTGTGTATTTTGGAACAGCTGTGTAATTGCTCTGTAAAGTCAAGGTAATTCTCAAAGAGTTCCTATGACCTTCTAAATCTTCTTGTCCTCCAGAGCATGTTCAACATAGATATTTCATGATGACTCTTATGTATCCTCTATTTTTATTACCAACCTCTGAATTCTTGCAACATTTAGTTTAGAGGACCAATTTAATACTTAAGTGAATACTGTATCTTCCTTTAATTTAGAACTTGTTTCATATATTTAATCCTAATTAAATAGTAGTTTAAGTCAATTGAGGGTAATGATTCTATCTTTAACTTCTGTCTTCCTTTAATTTTCTGGCACAATACTAGGCATATAGTAGGTGCTTAGTAAATATAAATACTTAGTTAATATGTATTGGTGGGAGCCAGCAGGTGGCATAGTGGTTAAGATACTGGAGTTCCACGTGATCAACCATGGTTCGAGTCCTCCACTTGGTGGCTTAGAACTCACACCAGGTGCATGTGCATGGGTGCCCAAAATTCCTAGAGGAGAATGAAAAAGGGACTGTGGTGTGGCCATCCTCCAGGGGATTGATTTCTCACTTTCTGTCTCTCCGTCTCTCCAGCAAGCACACGTGCCCTATAGCAAAAATCTCTCAAAATAATAATAATATGTATTGGTATTTGCAGTTTGTCCCTTTGACATATGATTTTTATTTCCTCATGAATTTTAATAAATAAGCTAGGAAAGCAAAGCTATTTACCTAGGCATCCAAGGCAACCTACTTTTTCCCCTTTCAACCAGTTTCTTCCAGACAACTATGGCTTAAGGCTGACATTTAATAGATAAAAAATGACCCACATTGTACAGAGAATACTGCTTATCCAGCTATCCAGAAGTGGAGTGGGAAGCATTGCAAGGAAGTTAGCTGCTGTCACTGGAGGAAATCGACCGGAAGTTCTGTAGCATGTCCTGGATATAGGAAAGGGGATTTCTTATATTTTCTATGGTCTTTTGCAATGCTATAACTCCACAGTTGACTGTGTCATGGCTTTTTTTTTTTTTTTTTTTTTTTTTTTTTTTTTTTTTTTTTTTTAGAAGTTTTTGCTATAAGATGCGTGTGCTCACCAGGAAGACAGAGAGAGACAGAGAGACAGAAAGTGAGAACTCACCCCCCAGGGAGGATGGCCACGCCGCAATCCCTTCTCCTCCATTCTCCTCCATTCTCCTCTCAGGATCTTGGGCACACACACACATGCACCCAGTGTGAGTTTAAGCCACCGGGTCCGAGGCTCGAACTGCGGTCAACTACATGGGAGTCCAGCGATATAGCCATTACACCATCTGCTGGTCCCATCATGGCTTTTATTTGTCTGATGACCTAATTAATTTTGGGAGCAGGAAATATTAAGAAAATTAGAAGGATTTATCTGCTTGCAACATACATAGCATGTTTTTCAGAGGGAACCGCTGAAGGAAGGTAGAACCACTGCCTTTGACAGACAAGTTAATTCTGGTCCTCCACGTGATGAGAAAACTTCTAAACACTATCTCTCATTTTCATATAGTATATCTCACAAATCATCACTGTAATCTAATCAAGGTTTTATGTTACTAAAAATCTGCCACAGGGCCAGCAGGTGGCATGGTAGTTAAGGCACTGGATCCCATGTGACTGACTCCATAGTTCAAGTCTCAGACCTGGTGGCTTGAAAAACATGCTGGGCACATACACATGTGTGCCCAAAATCCTAAGAGGAGACTAGAGAAGAAGGAATTGCATTGTGGTCACTTCCCTGCTCCCCCCTCCAGGTGATTTCTCACTTTCCTTCTCTCTCTGGCATGTGCAGTCACATTGTGGCAAAGCAAAGCAAAACAACTGCCACAAAAAAGCAAATAATTGTAATAGTACAGAGTTTCAATGTTTTGATCAACATACGAGGTGAGAATGAATGTGACTGTGAGGAGAGGTGGGTAGAAATGGCCTTATCAGAAATGTGACTAAGGGATAGCCCTTCTTACAAAGGTCCATGTCATATGACCACTGGGCCAGTCCAAGTCTGAATGTGTGCATCTTGTGGGCCAGTCACGTTGCATATTGGAATTCACCTTGTCAATTATCATTGCATCTGACCCTTTGTGTCCTTTTCATTGCTTGCTGATTTGATTATCAGGAGAGAACTTACACATTCCAAAACATATACTGAACTGGAACAAACTTTGCTTTTATTTCCTTGCCAGCAAAACAGATAGTAATTATATGAGGAGTCTTCAAAAAGTTCACAAAAAATGTGTATTATGAAAAAACTATGTATAGCTTTAAAAAGTTATTTTGCACCAAAGTAAGCACATACTTTTTTTTTTTTTTTTTTTTTTTTGAGAAGTTTTTGCTATAGGGTGTGTGCACTTTCCAGAAAGACAGAGAGATAGAAAGCGAGAAATCACCCCCCAGGGGGGATGGCCACACCACAATCCTTTCTCCTCCATTCTTCTCTCGGGATCTTGGGCATGTACACACACATGCCTGGCGTGAGTTTAAGCCACTGGGTCTGGGACTTGAACTGCGGTTGAATACATGGGAGTCCAGCGACATAGCCATTACGCCAACTGCTGGTAAGTTCATTCTTTTGTTCCATTTTCCATGAACGTTTTTTAGTTTAATATTTTTATTATTTAAATTTATTTTATTATTTCAATATTCTATATCACTACAGCTTGTAAAATGAATTACCCAAAATGAATATACTTCACACTAGTCCAGTTAAAGATATCACACACGTTATCAGCAACAGACAGTCCATGAACTTTTTGAAATCCCCTCCTATTTCTTGGGCCTGGCTTGCTCCCTAGTACAGCAGTATGTTAAGATATTAGGGGGAAGGGATAGAGCTTTCCGTTCTAATGAGGTTCCTCTGAAGGAACTGATGCTGGCTCCCTGCTGACACCAACTATCACTACCCCTCTTCTAAGTGTCTCCCAAAAGGCTGTGAGTCCTTAGCATCTTTCCTCAGAAAGAACAATAACCAGGCACTGACGTAATCACTTTTATTTAATTAGCTTTTAGATGGGGGTCTCTCTGTGTTGAGGTCCTCCTGTGTCAGCCTCCCAGCTGGGACCACCATGTTTGACTCTTTTCTCAATAGGCTCTCACTATGTTGTCCAGGCCAGCCTTGAGCTTGTGATCCTCCCACTTTAGCTCTCCACGTTGTCGTTGAGATTACAGGACTGCACCACTGCACCCAGCCTTTTGGGTGGACCAGGAATAAAACTTGGGCCCCTCTGTGGTGCCAACCTGCCACCATGGCTGGATCTTAATCATTTGTTATTATGATCAGTAATCCTGATTTACTCTGGCATACATACAGTATTTGTGTGCTAAGGCTTCCAAACAAAATACCACACAGAGCAGGTGACTGAAATAGCATACACGGATTATCTCACTGTTCTGGAGGCTTGATTTCCAAGATCAAGGTACTGGTAGATTAGCTCCTTCTCAGGTCTGTGAGGGAGAATCTGTTCCATTCCTCTTCCAAACTTCAGAGAATTTGCTGGCAGTCATTGGTGTCCCTTGACTCATGAAGACTTCGTCTGGATCTCCACCTTCATCTGCATGTCATTTGCCCTCTGTATCCACCCTCCCCCTTTTTTCTTTTTCTTTTTTTTAAGAGATTTTTGTTATAGGGCACATGCACTTGCTGGAGAGACAGAGAGATATACAGAGACATAGAGATCCCAGGGTGGGTGGCCACACTCCATCCTTTCTCCTCCATTCTCCTCTCAGGATTCTGGGCATGCATGCACATGCACCCAGCAAGAATTTTAAGTCACTGGGTCTGGGACTCGAACTGTGGTTGACTAAATGGGAATCCAGTGACATAACCATTATGTCATCTGCTGGTCCCCAGATTTCCCCATTTTATAAGGACACTAGTCATAATAAATTAGAGCTCGCCCAATCTCTCATTTCAACTTACCGTATTTATAACAATCCTATTTCTAAATATGGTCACATTGTAATGCACATAGGGCTTAGATCTATGAATTTTTGTGGGACAAAATTCAACCCATAACATGTACTATCATGAGAGTTATCGTTTTCCAGACAATGTCAAAGTATAAAATTTATAATAGGACCATGTGAACCTGTTGCCTGCTATGCCTGGTTCATCTGTTGCTCCCACATTTTTATTTCAAATAAATTTCCTTTAAATAAGAAACAGCAAAGACTTTTGACTCTTAAAATTTTGTCTGTGTTTGAAACTAGAGGAACAGTTCAGGTCTGTTTCCTCTCTGGGCTCTGGAGGTTCGCTGTGCTCTCAGCCTGACACCCTCTCATAAGCAGATACTCTGCTATTTGAAACCTAGACAGAGACCACGTGGGATGCATTCTGGTAGGGTGACTCAGAGCCCGCTGACTAATTCTGCCCTGCACAGAGATTACCAGCCACCCTGCACCTTGGAACACTGCAGAGGGACAATACCAACATTTTCCGTTAACATGCAGACACCACAGACCAGGATGAATTCCCAAGGTCCCTGTTAAACTCCTCCCTAACTAAAGGGAAAGTTTACTCAAAGCTCAGTAAAGCAAATCAATCCATTGTTATCATTGACTTAAGACAGAGAAAGCCAGTCTGAAATCTGGTTTACCCATTTTAGGGACCATATATGATTTTCCATTGTTTAAGATTGGAGTTTTTTGAAGGTCAAGACAAAAGTACCTATAGAGTATTTACCTACCTTATCTTGTGATAGAATGATAGTCTCTTTTGGGAGAGCATAGATAGATACATAGATACATAGATAAATAGATAGAGATAGATAGTGTTTTTAATTAGCATTCTCTCGAAAATGCCGAACACCTTAACTGAAGTTTTTTGTTTGTTTGTTTGTTTTTTGGAGAGGTTTTTGCTACAGGGCGCGTGCGCTTGCCAGACAGACAGAGAGAGACAGAGAGACAGAAAGCGAGAAATCATCCTCCGGGGGGGGGGTGGGTGGCCACGCTGCAATCCCTTCTCCATTCTCCTCTCAGGATCTTGGGCACGCATGCACACTCGCCCAGCATGAGTTTTAAGCCACCGGGTCCGGGATGCGAACTGTGGTTGACTACGTGGGAGTCCAGCGACATAGCCATTACCCTAACTACTGGTCCCTAAACTGAAGTATTTTGAAAAGGTGACTTTTCAAAGGAGTTTTGCCCAGTCAATGGAAATATTTGGAAACTGTCCTCCATGTTCTATTTTGTAAATGCTTCCATTCTTTTTGTATCCAGGTCTTCTGTCAACTCTTCTTTGCTAAAATACTGAGAGCTGGCATTCGGTGATGAGTGCACTCTGTATATTCAGACAGAAAACAACTCGCAGGCACTATCTCACTTAATCCTCCCAGCATCCCCAATGTATTGGTTAAGGGTAGCTCTGGCAGCTGTAGCAGATAAGTCCTGCATCTCGGAGACTACAGATGGAAAAAGTTAGTTATTTTTCACTCATGCAACAATCCCATTTGGTGTTCCTGGTCTGGTGGCCAGAGGTGATTCAGTGATTTTCAACATGTTGTCCAGGTTGCCTTGAGCTATATCTCTCCATTCTGTCTGCCCAGAGGGAGAAGAGCTTGGAGGACTTACGATAAAGGTTTCTACGGATCTGGTTTACATGTGACATCATTATTTCTGCTCACATTTTATGGGCTCAGTCACAGAATTTAAGCCCAAGGGCTCACTGGCAAGTCATCAGGTGTCAAACTCAGGGTGTCAGATAGCCTAAACACCCTAAGCAATCTTTGGTTGGTAACTTCTTTTCCTACTCTCCATACCAAACTTTTGTCCCTTTGTCTTCACATCTTTCTTTCTTTTTTTTTTTTTTTTTTTGACATTTTTTTTTAATTGCTAAAAGGTGTGTGTTCACCAGATAGATAAATAGAGACAGAGAGAGAAAAAAGAGAAAAGGAGAATTCACCCCCTGACACCACCACCACCACCAATAAGGCATGGTCACATCACAATCCTTTCTCCTTCATTTCTCCATCATGTTGGGATTTGCGGCATGAAAGCACATGTGCCTAGTGTGTTTGTTTGTTTTTGGAGCGGTTTTTGCTATAGGGCGCGTGCACTTGCCAGAAAGACAGAGAGAGAAAGTGAGAAATCATCCCCCGGGGGGATGGCCACACCACAATCCCTTCTCCTCTATTCTCCTCTCAGGATTTTGGGCACGCACGTACACACGCCTGGCGTGAGTTTAAGCCACCAGGTCTGGGACTCGAACTGTGGTTGACTACATGGGAATCCAGTGACATAGCCATTACGCTAACTGCTGGTCTGTGCCCCGTGTCTTTTCAAGCCACTGGGCCAGAATTCAAACTGCAGTTGGCCATATGGAATTTGATTCCCTTAACCACTAGGCTGCAGGGCCAAACCCACATCTTTGTTTCTTTTTTAAAAAAATTTTAATTTTTTAAGTGTAAAGACTATTCAAGTTTCCATAATGAAGCTAATTGTTGGTCCCTGTACTATGGTTTGAATGTACCCCTCAACACTCATGTGCTAAAATTTGGTGAGCCATTGTGAAGATATTCAAAGAAAGGAACTCAGTTCAGCTCTGTGATTAAGAGATAGAGTCTTTAAGGGGTGATTACGATTGGATAAGGTCCTTAGGGTACTGAGCACCGGTGGATTTATAAGTGGATGGACTGAGACAGAGAAAGGTTCCTGCTCTCTGCTACGTTCTGATGCAGGAAGAAGTCCTTCACCAGGTGTCAGCACCATGTTTTCAGTCTCCAAAACATTAAGCTAAGTAAACTTCTATTCTCTTAAATTATGCAGACTCCGGTGTTCCTGTTATTATAAACACCATGGACTAGAACATAAATTAATAGAAAAAGAGATGATTGGGCTAGGAATTGGATAGAACATACCAGGTTGCCTGCTTTTATTATTATTTTTTTTCAGTCTGACTTTAGAATTCAAAAACATGGGTTTAACTTGCTGTGATTTAGGCTTTTTCAAATCTGCATTCAAAATGGAGCACCTGCTAGTCAGATAGTGAACATTTTTAATGATTAAATGTGTTTTATTGAGTTGAAACAGTACAGGCTGATATCCTTTATCTTAAATGCTGAGAATGAGAAGTATTTCAGATTTGAGATTTTTTTAAGACTTTGTAATATATGCTTACACACAATGAGCTATTTGGGGGATGAGATCCAAGTCTAAACACTAAATTCATTTGTGTTTCATATGCACTTGTGTACATAGACTGAAGATAATTTTATCCAATATTTTTCTTTTGCATTTTGACTGTGATCCATCACATGAGGTCAAGTGTAGAATTTTCCATTTGTAACCTTATGTAGGCACTCAGAAAGTTTTAGATTTTGGTGCTTTTTGGATTACATATTATCAACCTGTGTTCCTTCTGAGCACTACATTAACTTCAGATAACAAAACCCTGTGTAATTGTGGTGTTAGAAGTTCTCTGTTCATATTTGACTGAAGAGTCCCTAAGGGCTTTAAGTAAATGACAGGTAGGCTTAGTTAACGTGTTGTGTAATTCTAACAACCAGTCTGAATGAGGCATATGAAGTGCGAATTACAATTGGAAACTAATTTGGAGCTAATAATTCATAGCTTCTCGAAGAAAATGGCAGGAAGAGAAAGTGAAACACGGACCCAGAAAAGTGGACTTTCATTTCTATTGAGCTATGAATGGCTCTTAGGAATGAGACAGAACTGAGATGGGAGAATCAAAAGTCCCTATTTAGAGAATGATTTTTCATATCAGCAGCAACAACACTGTCTTATTTTTATTTTTAATTTACCAGAGAACGTCTGTGCTTGCCAGAGAGAGAAAGAGTAGAAAGCACCACCCCCCACCATGGGACATGGTCATGCCGCAGTCTTTTCATTTCCATTTCTTCCTCCTTTTGGGATCTTGAGCATACAAGCACAGATGTCTGATGTGTCTCTTAAGCCTCTGAGTCTAGGACTTGAACTGTTCTCAGCCATGTGGGATGCAGCCACCTCAACCACCATGCCACCAGGTGACCTGCACCTTGTCTTAGAAAAAATGTACTATGCGGCTGAAGCTTATAATGTTTAGAATCCTTACAATTTGTATATAGGTTATCTCCTCCAGCAGATGACCAAAACATTAAGACACTAAAATAGAGCTACCCCATAGCCTATGATTAAGGGAGCTGGATCCCACATGGCCAGCTATATTTTAAATCCCAGCCCCAAGGGCTTGAAAAACTTGTCAGGTGCATGTGCATGCTCCAGTTCCATACGGGACACATAAATGAGGGAGGAAGGACTGTGGTGTGACCACGCCCCATTGGGGGGTGCTTTATCTCTCTCCCCTTGTCTTTTCTGTGTCTCTCTTTGGTGAGTGAACACACCCTTTGGAGGTAGACACACACACACACACACACACACACACACACAAACACACACACCAAAATAAAATCTGTAAAACCTGCCTATCTTAAAATGTCTTATAAGGTAATTCTTGATTTCTGTCTATCGCTATACTCAGATTGGAGGCAACTTGATGTTTCCATCGACAGCTTTTCTGTTTTACCTACTGGTCAGTTTCAAATGGACTTAAATGATTCACAAAACTTGGTGCATCTAGTTATGCTTCTCTTTAAATGAACATTGTTTTCTTAGATGACACCAAGTTTCTCAATACCTTTCCTAGCTCTCATTTTGCAACAGGAATTACATGAACTGTGTTATGGTCTAAATGTTTGTGTCCCTTCAAATTTCATATGTTGAAACTTAAGCCCCAATGCAATAGTTCTAAGTGGTGGGGTTCTTTGGGAGGTGATTAGATCATAAGGCCAGAGGAATTGGGATAGTACCCTTATTAAAGGACTTGAAGGATTCTGCTTGTTTCTTTGTCCTTCTACCATGTGAGGATGCAGTGAGAAGGTGCTACCTATGAGGACGGGCCCTCACCAGACACCAGCTCCCCTGGCGCCTTGATCTTTGACCTCCCAAACTCCCAAAAACTGTTATAAACAAAATTCTCTTATTTATAAATTACCAGTCTAATCTGTTTTGCTATAGCAACCCAAATGTACTAAGTAACAAGCCCATCTCAGGTTTAGAGATCATAAAGTTACTCGTTATGCATTCGTAAGTTCTTTGGCCCAGAAAAGTACCCTGTTCCTCTCCTTCTCTCCTGAAACAGACTGGTAAAGTGCATTCATGTGGAACAGGCAGAGAAGGGGGAGTACGTAAAGCATAGAACCTGCCCAGGCATAAACTCTCTTCAGGACCCAGAAATCCCCACTGATTTTCCTATGCAACCATGAAATAGAAATGAGATAATGAGATAAGATACTCTGAAGACATGGCCTCATCAGGAGGCTTCAGGGAATTCAAGTGATGATAGCCTTAAAAATGACCATTTGGCTTTGCGCAAAAAGGAAAAAAAGCTGTGGGAAGAGATTCACTAGTGGAGAATGCTTTATGTGATCCCAATTTATGTGCAAATATGGATGCTTATGGTTTATAACCATCCCTACCCCCAGTATTCCTCCACATGCGCTTTTGCACCATGGGAACACAGGCCTGAAATACCCCAAGCTGGGATTCTTGGGTTCATGACATGTGATGGGTCCAATGAAATCCTCCTCTCCACCTCCTCCTGAGAATAGAATGGTTTTTTAGTTATATATTGCTGTGTAGCAAGCCACCCCCAAAACCTAGAAATCAAACAAGAGTTTCTCTCATAGTCCTGTGGGTTTACTAGCATAGGTTTGGCTATGTGGTTCTTGCCCAGTGTCTCTCATGCAGTCCCTTTAGATGGTGGTCTACTGACACCTGAACTGGGATGGTCTCTTGGATTGGGCTTCTCATAGTATAACACTTAGGTCCCAACCTTTCTAAGAGACTCAAGTGGAAGCTGCAGTCTTCTTGTGATCTAATTGAAAATGTTTCAGAATCTCATTCCCATCATATTTTACTGTTAATGAAAGTCCTTTTCTTACAGTTCATTGGGTGATAAGGGGAATCAGCAATAGTGTGCTGGGAGTTGTTTAATAATGGGCTAAGAAAAAAAGCCACACACATACATACACGCACATACTACTAATATAAAGGATTTATATGACACACAGCACAGAATTTATAAATGAAATAATATACTTTTTGTTTTCCTTATTATAAATTCCATAAAACCAATAGGTTCTCATAGAGTAAACTGGTTCATTTTTTGTGCAACCCTTGCATTGCAATCGGTGAATGACTGTCGTTCCAACAAGAGCTGCACTAGTTGATGGTTTTGCTTTCCTTACCAAGAAAGTGAAACAATGGAGACCTATGTTTGAACTTGATTTGTTTGTCAGTAACACGAATGACTTTGCTGAAATATAGTTTCCAAATGCTAGAAGAATAGTTCCTCATGGTTGTGTGTGCGTGTGTGTGTGCTAGTCTTAATGTGATGGACAGAGCCACAACACAATTTTAAATTTAATCTTCATTATTAACTTTTCCTCCATTACTTTCTTAAGTCTAGACTGGGTCAGCAAATTTTTTTCTGGAAAAGGTCAGATAATAAATTTTTTATGGTTTGTGGGTCAAGAATCAAAACAGGGTTATTATAAGAACTTAATAACTATTTGAAAGTGTTTAGTTCACAGATCTTTTAAAATTTTCTTTTACTTTTTAG
The DNA here is from genome assembly GCA_026018925.1 of Tupaia tana. Lineage (NCBI taxonomy): Eukaryota > Metazoa > Chordata > Mammalia > Scandentia > Tupaiidae > Tupaia > Tupaia tana. Next base: position 24,215,760 of record JAKSZU010000013.1, read on the forward strand.
AGAGATTTTTTTTTTACTATAATGAGTGTGTCATTGCCAGAGAGACAGAAAGACAGAGACAGAAATCCAGAAACTGAGAAATCACCATCACCACCACCACCACCCCCCCGAGGGGGATGGCCATGTTGTAATCCAGTCTCCTCTCAGGATCTTGGGCACACAAACACATGTGCCTGGCATGAGTTTTAAGCCACTGGATCTGGGACTCAAACTGTAGTTGACTAGGTGGGAGTCTAGCAATGCAACAATTACACCATCTGCTGGTGCAATGCAACAATTACACCATCTGCTGGTCCCAGTTCACAGGCCATTTTTAAATATGGAGTGGGCTGAATTGGCCTGTAGGGCGTAGTTTGCCAACACCTTGTCTAGATGATCAATAAAATAATAAAATGGGCTGACTCCATGGCCTGGAGGTTAGAGCAGCAGATTCCACATGGCCAACCATATGGTTCCAATATTGAACCTGGCAGCTTGAGAAACATACTGGGCACTGGGCATGCGTACCCAAAACCATCAAAGGAAGGAGAGATGGAGGAGGACTTGCATATGACCGTTCTCCATGGGGAGTGCTTTCTCCTCTCCATCTCACCATGCGTCTCTCTCTGGTGAGTGTACATTTTCTCTAGAGTGCACATACATGTGTGGGTGCACACACATACACTTACATGCAATAAGACAAGTCCTACTTTTTAGTGTTTGGCAATTTCCATAGTGTAAATTCTCTTCCCGTGGCCAATTTCAAGGTACCAATGCAAAAAACAGAGTTGGAGAGAGATACCATTACATAGCATGCCTACCATTCAGATACAATAGATGTTAATAACCTCAGAAGCACTAAGGTAGTAAATGTAATAGAGTAATTATGAAGCAATGAATTTTGAGAATTTATTACTTTTTAAACATAATTTAACATAATTATGTAAATTTTTATAATGGCTGGGTTGAGCTTTCAAATAATAGGTTTGTAAATTTCCTGAAAATCTGCCAGTCAATTCTTGCCAACCTTTATAGTTCACTCCAGCATCCCACTGGGTATTAGACCTGTTCTTGATGTGAGGAGAATCATGTGAATACAGGAAGGGGAGGAACTGGAGGTGGCCATCTTTAGAGACTATCTACCAAAAAAGGGAAAAATTGCTTCTGGTAGTCAAGGCTGTGTCATTAAGTGTCATACTTTCCTCTAGAAATAAATCCTTGTGTTCTTTGTCTACTGCAGTTGACATATACAGGGCCATTATTGTACATTTCATGTGTTGTTGGGCATAGGCCTAAGATCACTGGAATTTTAGAAGAGTGCCAATCACTTGCACATAGGAGATGTGCATCTCTTTATGAGATATCGTAGCAGAAGTACTCATAGAATTTTTTAAAATGTAGAACAGTGTATGTGAGTATGTGTGTGTGTGTGTGTGTGTGTGTGTGTGTGTGTTGTTTTAACCACTAAGGAAAAAGTGGGACCTTGATTGATATTTTATAACTTATTGGCCGGTTTCATGCACTTTGGCCAATGCTGCCCTATTTTCCAATGATTTATAATTTCAGTTCCAATTAAGAGTAGGTAGGGCCACCCCAGAGCTAGAGATAACTAGCTAGAGAGGCTACGTTTAAAGAATCCAGCGGCATACGATAATTAGTCAGTAGGATCTTTTCTACTTGGAAAAATAATCACAGTTCCCGCTGCTTGCCCACATCGGTCCCCTCGCACACCAGAGACTCAGACTGGTGCCTTGGCAGCCTCGTCTTCCTCACTCTCAGCTCTCCTCTGTTCAGCTGGAATCAGGGCTTGCTGTTTCCGGTGATGCATTCTGGATTGCTATCACTTTCATCCTGATGATTTCACCATCATGAACTGTAACTGATTTCTTTGGGTCACGTCAAGAATTTTATGTATCACTTGTTTTTAATGATTAGAAGATTTAGAAACCAGCAGATGGCGTAATGGTTACATCGCCCTACTCCCACATGGCCTACCGTGGTTCGAGTCCTGGACCCGATGTTTTAAAACTCATTCTGGGCATGTGTGTGTGCATGCCCAAAATCCCAAGAGGAGAATGGAAGAGAAAGGATTTGGGCATGGCCATCCCCACTAGGGGATGATTTCTCACTTTCTGTCTCTTGTATCTCTCTGTCTCTCTGGTGAGAATACATGCTCTATAGCAAAAACCTTTAAAAAAATAATTAGGGGACCAGCAGTTAGCGTAATGGCTATGTTGCTGGACTCCCATGTAGCCAACTGTGGTTCATGTCCCAGACCCAGTGGCTTAAACTCAAGCCGGGCGCATGTGCATGCGTGCCCAAGATCTTGAGAGGAGAATGGAGGAGAAGAGATTGCGGCATGGCCATCCCCCTGGGGGGTGATTTCTCGCTTTCTATCTCTCTGTCTCGCTCTTCTTTCTGGCAAGCGCACGTGCCCTATAGCAAAAACCTCTCCAAAAAAAAAAGAAGAAAAAGAAAAGAATTAGAAGATTTCTTATATGAACAACAACCAAAGCAGAGTAATATTAAAGTAGTTGTAAATATTCAAGAATCAGATGTATTATTATAGCTAGGATTTTATGTATCACTTTTATGACTTTCCATCTTTCCTTTTCTAGAAGGTTTTGCAGTTTTTCTCTTTTCCATGTGTCCACATACTCCTTTTCAGAGACATTGCCCCATTTTTCATGACCACAACTCTTTTTTATTTTTTTTGAGAGGTTTTTGCTATAGGGCGCGTGCGCTTGCCAGACAGACAGAGAGAGACAGAGAGACAGAAAGCGAGAAATCACCCCCCAGGGGGGATGGCCACGCCGCAATCCCCTCTCCTCCATTCTCCTCTCGGGATCTTGGGCACACACGCACACACGCCCGGCGTGAGTTTTAAGCCACTGGGTCCGGGACTTGAACCGCAGTCGACTACGTGGGAGTCCAGCGACATAGCCATTATGCTAACTGCTGGTCTCTCATGGCCACAACTCTTACCTGGGTATTCCTCACTTCCTTCCAGTAACTTCATAATGCATCTCTATAAGTAACAAGCCAACAAATCTCTTTCTATGGGGCTGGCCAGGTGTGCAGTGGTAAAACACAGTGCTTTGTAAGGCAGATGCACAGGTTTGCCCCCGGAGACACTCCACCCCTCACTGAGTACACTGGTCACATGCCCTGACCTGGGCTGGCCAAGGCTGAGGGGGCCGGACAGCAGCATCAAGAGGATGCTGTATCTCTGTATCTCTCTGTCTCTGTTGCTCATGGAATAAATAAATGAACTTAAGGGACCAGCAGGTGGTGTCATGATTAAGGTGCCGGAGTTCCACATGGATGACTGCAGTTTGAGTCCTGAAATTCATGCAAGGCCCATGTGTGGGTGTGCTCAGAAACCCGGAAGAGAATAGAGGAGAAAGGATTGTGGCGTGGCCATCCCCCTAGGGGATGGTTTCTCATTTTCCTGCTCACTGTCTCTTTCTTTCTCCAGCGAGCACACATGTCTATGGAAAAAATCTTAAAAAAAATAAAACGAACTTAAAGTCTTCCCACATGTCGTCAAAATGCTTAAGGCTCTGCTTTTAGGTAAAGTATTTCTGGTTTCTCTGTCACCTTATCTGGGACCACTCTTTTAAGTTCATAATCACTTTTAGGGAAATGGACATATTACCAAAAGGCATTTTTGAGTAAATTTATGTATCACTGCATCTTATATAAATTAAAACTTTGCATTTCTAGACCTTCAGAAGTAATAAGCTGGCAATTCTGTTTTACTAAAATCCTTTAGTAATAACAGATAAGTTGGGGGACCAGCAGTTAGCATAATGGCTATGTCGCTGGACTCCCATGTAGTCGACTGCGGTTCACGTCTGGACCTGGCGGCTTAAACTCATGCCGGGCGCGTTTGCGTGTGTGCGTGTGTGTGTGTGTGCCCAAGATCCCGAGAGGAGAATGGAGGAGAAGAGATTGCGGCGTGGCCATCTCCCCTGGGGGGTGATTTCTCACTTTCTGTCTCTCTGTCTCTCTCTGTCTTTCTGGCGAGCGCACGTGCCCTATAGCAAAAACCTCTCCAAAAAAAATAAATAAATAAATAATAATAAGAAGAACAGATGAGTTGACCCTCTACTCATGAAGGCAATGGAGAACCACTGTCCATCTGTCTGAGAAATAAGCTCCATGACCTCTCTCCATTCATTCATTGTCCCAATAACAGTTGGTGTTTGGAGAAGCCATTGGTTCTAGTCATTTTAATCATTTCATCAAATGTCCAAAAAAAAAAAACCCTCCAAAAAACAGAATATAGCCTACCAAGTTAATTCATTCTCAACTTTAGCACTGCCAAGAGAATTAAGGAGTAGTGGGGATTTTTTTGTAGGTAAATCTGTGACAATGAAGCACAACATCTAATTCTCTTCTACATCTTCCTTTATGAGAAGGGACACCCTCAGGACATAGTGATATGCGAGGATGATTGCTCTTTCGCTCTGTAAATACATTTTTTAAAGCGCACTATAATGTCATTTTGATGGTTTAATTTCTGGAAGGATTTGGCTAATTACATTTTTAGGAATGTACTCAGACCAGTGTTAGCTGCCTGGTGTTACTTTTAATAGCAGCTGTTTTTTACCTTTTTCTCGTTTATTTTCTCTCTCTCCTGCCTTCAGAGTTATTTTGCTGATTTGGGGACCTGACCTCAGTGTAAATTAGTTTGTCTGTAACACTCCTGTGAATCATATGCAATGTTTTAATGGTTAATTACTACATTGTATCAACTTGTCATAGAAAAGCAGGCTGTGAAACTAGAGGAAAATTGTTCTCTTTCCTTATGACAGAGAAATCTCTACAAAAGCGAAACGGTGGAGTATGTTTGTTTTAGAGTGTGCCTTCCCGTCCTTGTGGATAAATGCCGGACTGGTTCCCTAAGTAACAAGGACTCTTTTTAGCACACACTAAGATGAAATAATACATTTACACCAGATAGCCAGTGGCAACTCAGAGAAAGGAGAGTCAAACAAAGGAATAATTTAGGATAGTTACTTTCCAGAATAGACGTCTTTTTTGTTCGTTAATCAGTGAGACATGATCTCTAAGGATGTCTGTGCTGTTGGAGAACAGTGGGTTGTTACAGGTCAGTGGTGTCGCCTAGTGGTGGAAAGGAAAATAGGTGCAATACCAAAAGAAGGATTTGGCTATTTATTATTGTCTTCTTTTAGAATGTGTTACAGTTTGCTATTGGGCACATGCATTCACTGGACCGAGACAGACAGAGAGAAGGAGGGAGGAAGAAAGCATCCTCTGGGGGTTATAGGGAGGATGGCCATGCTGCAATCCATTCTCCTCCAGTCTCTTCTCAAAATTTTGGGCACATGGGCACATGCACCCAGCATGTTTTTCAAGCTGATGAGTCCTGGGCTTGAACTGCACAGTTGGCCCTGTGAGATCCAGCCACCTTAACTTCCACACCACTAGTTGGTCCCAAAATAATAATTTAATGCTCATTATATTCATAGCATGGTGTTAGCCAATATCTGGAATAATTCCAATTAAAAAAAATAAATGTAAGGGACCAGCAGATGGTGTAATGGTTACATTGTTGGACTCCTACATAGTTGACCTTGGTTCTAGTCCCAGACCCGGTGACTTAAAACACTCCCAGTGCATGTGCATGTGTGCCCCCAAGATCCTGAGAGGAGAAGGGAGGAGAAGGGACTGCAGTATGACCATGCCCCCTGGGGGGGTGATTTCTTACTTTCTGTCTGTCTGTCTGTCTGTCTCTCCAGCAAGCACACGTGCCCTATAACAAAAATCTCTCTCTAAAAAAAGTAATAAAGTAAAATAAATAAATATAATAGTAGTCAACATTCACTGAATGTTTACTGTACACTCTGTGGTAAACATGTAAACATTGTAAACATGTATGTACCTTACATTTTATTTTTATTTTCGCATTGAACTTCATGACCACCCTTTGAAATAGGCCTCCTATTATTTTTGTTTTCTAGATAATCTTTAAAAGACTCTTCTTGAATGCACACCCTTACTCCACTCGTCCTCTCAATCACCCATTAGCATCATAATTTATCATCATTTATTGAGTAGTGACTGTAGACCTGAAGTATGGACTAGGTACTACAGTGCAATGGTCTCCAACCTCCCCAAGCTTGTGGATGGCTGGTAATTCTAATCAGCTCTTTGGGTCATTACAAGAGACTGAAGAAGCGCAGAGCCTGTGTTGGGGAAGGGAAGCAGACCAGGAAATGCTCCTGGGAGAAGATGGTGTTAAACTAAAATGTGAAGAACTTGTAGATGTTGGTTATGTAAATGAGGCATGCTGGGGAGAGAGGGTGTCAGAAGGTGGGATGGTGACATTCCAAAGGCAGGAGGAGAGAAAGCATACGACTGTACAGAGTTGAAAACACCAGTGAGTGGGACCAGCAATTGGCGTCATGGTTATGTCACTGGACTCCCGTGTAGTTGACTGCGATTTGAGTCCTGGATCTGGTGGATTAAAACTTACACCAGGCGTATGTGCATGCATGCCCAAGATCCTGAGAGGAGAATGGAGGAGAAGGAACTGCAGTGTGGCCATCCCCCCAAGGGGTGATTTCTTGCTTTCTGTCTCTCTGTCGCTTGGGTGAGTGTACAAACGCTATAGCAAAGATCTCTCTCTCAAAAAAAAAGAAAAAAAAACACCAGAGGTGGACCAACAGGTGGTGTGGTGGCTAAAGTGCTGGATTCCCACATGACTGGCTGTGGTTCAAGACCTGGACTGGTAGTTTGAGAATCACAACAAATAAACAAATAAATGCAAAGCAAACACACCAGCGACACTGTCTTTCCCTGTGTTTGGATCCACTCTGGATTTCCTTCTGGTGGGTTCACTCGTGGTGCCCAAAGACTGGCAAGAGTACAGGTGGGAGAGAAATGAGACTTACAGGGCGACCTGGGGCAGGTGTATGTTGAGAACTGCTCTGACAGTAGAGGCACCCTTAATCACTATGCCACCTGCTGGTCCCAAAGGTAATATATTTTTCTTTTTTTTTTTGAGAGGTTTTTCGCTATAGGGCGCGTGCGCTCGCCAGACAGACAGAGAGAGACATAGAGACAGAAAGCGAAAAATCACCCCCCAGGGGGGATGGTCACGCCGCAATCCCTTCTCCTCCATTCTCCTCTCGGGATCTTGGGCACGCACGCACACGCGCCCGGCGTGAGTTGTAAGCCACCGGGTCCGAGACGCGAACCGCGGTCGACTACGTGGGAGTCCAGCGACATAGCCATTACGCTAACTGCTGGTTCCCCCCAAAGGTAATATATTTTTAACAACATAATATCAGTCTGTGTCTCAGCAGGCACAGATGGCCCATTCTATTAGAATAATTGTGTAAGGTCTAATAAGATGAACCATTTTCTTAGGTGAAGGCAGAATAAGGATATTATAAGGAAGAGAGTAGAATTTGCAAGAGATTACTGCCTCAAACCCGAGGAGTAAGAAGGGAGAAGTTTCTGGAACCTGGAGGAAATGGTTAAAAAAGAGTGGCCATCTTGGGGCCAGCTGGTGGCATGATAGTTGAGGTGCTGGATCTCACATGGCAGACGATGCCATTCGAATCCCAGACTGGCAGCTTGAGAATCACACTGAATGTGTGCGTGTGTGCCAAAATTTTGAAAGGGAGAAGTGATTGTGATGTGACCATTCTCCATGAGGACTGCTTTCTCACTTTCCCTCTCTTTTTCTCTCTCTCTCCGCCAAGCACATTTAAAATTTCCTCTGGGAAATTTAAAAAAGAGAGAGAGAGCCACCTTGAGAAGAATCTTTGGTCATAGAATGGCCAACCTCACGGTGACCACAAACAAAAGGGAATAGAAGAATGAACACTCTGCCCTCACTTCCTTCCTTCTTCCCAGCACCTGCTGTTTTTAAAATTTTTTTTGGAGAGTTGTTTTTTTTTTTTTTTTTTTTTTTTTTTTTTTTTTTTTTTTTTTTTCCCTGTAGGGCGCGTGCGCTCACTAGAAAGACAGAGAGAGACAGAGAGATAGAAAGCGAGAAACCACCCCCCAGGGGGGATAGTCATGCCACAATCCCTCCTCCATTCTCCTCTCAGGATCTTGGGCACGCATACACAGACACCCAGCATGAATTTAAGCCACCAGGTCTGGGACTTGAACCGCAGTTGATTATATGGGAGTCCAGCGACATAGCCATTACGCTAACTGCTGGTCCCTCTGCTGGGGGTTTTCATTGGCTGAAACCAACAGGAAGTAGGAGGTCAGAAGAGACTCTCATTATTGTCCATAAAGTCATTGTGCTGTGGCAGAGAGCAAGGTAGAGGAGGGTGCAGACTGGCTCTGGAGGGACACCTCGAGGATGACTGGCAGAGAGACCAGTTAGACGGTTCAGCTGAAGTACCAACCCAATGTGTCACCCTTCCCAAAGGGGTCTGTGAGACCAGAATACAAAATTTCCAAGAGAAGTAGATGAAATCTGGTCAATTGCTTTTAAATTTCCTACTCTCTTAGAGGAAATGAAAGGGTTTGATGGAAACTAGAAAAGAGGAGAAATGTTGAAATATGTGGCTCTTGTGTGAGTAAAGGGAAGCGAGTTTCGATTCCTCAACTCAAGCCTGGACAGTGGGCTTCGAAAGACCCATTCAAAGAAACAGCTTGGCAGATGCAGTGGGCACATGAGTCATGGCTGGAACATGTGAAAAATGAGCCCACTGCCCTGATGATGATGGGGGACAGGAGAGCTGCCTGGACTGAGCAATCTCTACCCCAAGAAAAGTGTCAGAATGGTATTAATAGACCCAGGAATTTTAGGCTAGGCCATGCAGGGCCACGTGTGAAAGTTAGCATGTGATTTTCTTAGCTCCCATCCAAGGGGTCCGACTTAAATTGAAAACCAAGCAGATCTCAGCCAAGAGGAGCAAGAGGCAGAGCTGGCCTCCTGCGGGCAGAAGAGGTGAGAAATAGCACAGGGGAGAAGGGGGATCGAGTGCCATGGGACTCACAGGTATACCAAGAGCCAGGTCAGCTGAACACCTGCAAAGAGCAGAGAGCATTCCAGAAAGTAGAGGGAGGGAGTTACTTTCCTGCCCTCTTACTTCATCTTACTTCCTTGTGCTCCAACCCAAAGGGGACCAGAAACTATATAGTTTGTAAGCTTAAGGAGAAGAGACATGTGGGGAAGGAATGAGGGAGGAACACATTCCCTCCCACCAGCAGTGGGCCTGGCTGGGAGAGGTTAGAAACTTACCTCCATTCTAAGTGGCAGTTTATACTAGGGCATGGGATTGAACATTCTGACTTCTACAAATTGAGACAGCTTGTGAATTGAAATGTCTGAGGCAGTATGTTAACCAAGAATACCCATAAAAATGATTGGGTTTGCCTGAGTTTTTGCATAGAATGAGGAAAAGAGTTGGACCTAGCATGAGCCTACAATCGCATCTTACAAGTCCTCTTGTTCTGCTTACCTATGTATAATCCAGAGACAAAAACGAGGTACTATTGTACTTCTGCAAGGAAAGTCATCTTGTCTATATCGTCACTCTTAATGTTTTTCCCTGCCAGGTATCTGATTTTTTATTAATTATTTCTCCTTAAAAACCTTCTTCATGTTGGGGCCAGGAGGTAGCGTGGTGGTTAAGGTACTGGACTCCCACATGGCCGACCACAGTTTGAGTCCTGGACCTGGTGCTTTGCTTTCTCACTTTCTCTCTCTGGTGAGTGCACATGCCCTATAGCAAATTAAAATAATAATAATAAATAATTCTTTAAAAAATTAAAAAAAAAAAAACACCTTCTTGGCATTAACTGTATGGCACTGTTAGAAGTTAGATGGAGAAAGCACCCAGGAAGGAATGAAGTGGCTGTTACATTCCTGTTTCCTAAGGCTGTCTCTGGGCCTACAACATTTTGATTGTATAAACTTGAAATAAAGAGAGTTGATAGAAAATTGCCTGATAAGAAAGTGTTTCAGTGTCAACATGAGTGTTAAAAAACTAATATCTTGGGCCAGCAGAAGGTATGGTGGTTGAGGCTCCGGATTCCCACATGGCCAACCGTGATTCAAGTCCCAGACCTGGTGGCTTGCTTTCTCACTTTCTCTCTCTCTGGTGAATTACAATAATAATAATAAATAAAATTAAATAAATAATTCTCCAACAAAAACCTAATCTATTCAGGGCCAAGTATTGTGGCATATTTTATGCATGAGTTGGGGGAACTTTCTTTTTTGAAAAAGCAAGAACACACTGTCAGAGCTTTCCAATTATTAGAACGTTTTTTGGGGGGGCAGACAAATTATACTAGATGAAGCATTCTTTTTGGTATTTAAAGAAGGCTCATTCGCAGGTTTATACTTTTTATATTCATTTATTGTTTGATTTCAGTTTTTTGATGTTTGTAAACTTTCCCATTTTATATTCGTGTCTGTGTCAGCCACCTCGATGGCACACGAATTTGTTTTTGTTGCAAATAAACATGTGAACATTTAATCTTCCAGTAATGGAATCGGAAACAAAAATCTCAGCAACTCCCAGTGCTGTTGAGAGACGTTTCCCCGCTGCCTGTTGTGAGAAGTTAGGGTATGTAAAATAAATGATGTATGGAGCTGTAGGAATGCGACTTCTCCAGACTACCTTATGTCTAAGGAACATTAAACATAGGGTTCTCGTTTAGCAAATAAATAACCATTCATTTCAATGGCTGCATAGTCTGGACTTTCGTGCATATTTTTGCAAAGATAAGGAGAGGCCATTAGGGATTTAATATAAAATAAATCGCCAAGGGGTCTTCTTGTAGTCCTAGTCTTTCTGCCACATGGTGTGTTACTAATGTGCATAAATGGGCTTAAATGAATTTGTTATCTGTATTACATTTGCAGTATGTATATATTTATATATTATTTTTTAATTGTGTTTAAAAATAAAACATTAAATACATCATTTTGGAGAGTTGAGAACGTAGAATACGTAAATCAATCAGCTTCAATTAGTATTAAAAATGTCAGTAGATTAGAGTTGCCTGTGGGTGTGTTTACCCCACAGAGTTTAATGTATTTTAGTTTTGTCATCTACGAGGTAGCCGTATGGTTAATTTGTCACCTTATAAAAAGAGACCGCTACCATCCAGGCTCGATTAATGGCATGATGCTAACGCGCCATTGAAAGTGTCCGTATTTTAGTTGTTTTATTGATGCCCTAGGTCAGATTCTGATATTATATTCAGTACTGTTGGCTTCGACTAACCAAGAAACTGACTGCTTTACTTCCTTCTTGAATTATTCTTACTACATTTACAGTTGTAGAAAGCAAGTGGCAGGGAATATTTTGTATCATTCTAAGCCAGTTGATTATATTTATTATTGTACTCACAATGCATTGGCCCTAAGAGTTTTCCTTTAGACTTTTTTTTTCTACAAAATAAGCAAAAATTAATAAATTATAATCTAGTAAAGCTTAAAAGATAGGTACGTTTTTCTTGAAATTCAATTCTGAAATGATTCCAAATTGGTTTTTTTTCCTTTTTTTAAAGAATTATTTTTATTTAATTTTGTTTATTATTATTTTTTTAATTTGACGAGAGAGAGAGGGGAAGTGAGAAAGGAAACTTTCAGGTCTGAGACTCGAACTGTGGTTGACCACGTGAGAGTCCAGTGCCTGCCAACCTCCGAAATTGACTTGATAACATTTTAAAATATAGTTACTCATCTCAAGAAGAAAGCTAGATGTCAGCCCAGTAGAAATAGTTTTTATTAATGAAATCATCATTTTAAGAAATTAGAGATGCCAATTAATTTTTTATTCCTTTACATCAATAATCTGATAAGTGAGGGGCCTACAGGTGGCATGGTATTTAAGGTGCAGGACTCCCTCATGGCCAACCCTAGTTTGAGTCCTGAACCTGGTGGCTTGCTGTCTCACTTTCCCTTTCTCTCTCTCTCTAGTCAAATTTTAAAAATAATGATAATAATAAATAAAAAGAAATAAATAATTTAAAAAATAATCATCATCATCTGATAAATGATGTTGAATCGTTGTATTCGTGCTGGATTTTCTAGATCCATTTTATATCCTGAGCATAGATTATGATATAAATGTATGCTTCTAATATTTTTTTTCTGCTGTCAATTTTATTTGAGGCTGTCACTTTCCAAATGAGTGAAAACTTCTAAATTGCATGCAACTAATATTTTATCTCAAGCAGTCTTAATGAAACAGTTACGTGTAGAAATATCATTTAATGAAAATATTTATTAGAAAACTGTTAGGTGTTGGTTGGTAGTTTTCACTTGTTTCTGTTTCTGAACATAAGTGAAATCACTGTTTTATAATCTAAGGCAAAAAGGGCAGCTGGTAAGCATGTGTGTGTAACCTTTGCATTTGACTGGTAGAGAAAATGCTACTTATTTTGACTTCTCTAAATTTGATCAATTTATCATTTGGGGGTTGTTATTCTTGCTTTTATTACTGCTTTACTGAAGATGTTTATGGGGCATGGGTTTGAACAGCAGGAGGTGTTTTTTGAGAAATGTTAAGGGTAAAATATATCTTGTACTTTATTCATCTGTTATTCAGTGTTTGTTTCCAGTCTTTGATGGCATGAACACAGTCCAGCATGTATGAGTAATTTTAAAATAGATGAAAATCACCTTTGTTTCGCTATCAGTCCAGGTGAACAGGGCAAGCCTCACTGCAGAGATGTATTCTATGTCCAGAGGACTAAAGTCATTGTCTTCCTTTTCTGAAGCACTGAGAGATAGAAAAGTTATTTAATCTCACACAGATTAACAAGTGCTTTAGGGTGACAAAGGTAAAAAAGAAGAGTCGGAGTGTCAGCAGGTGACATGGTGGTTAAGGGTGCTGGACTCCCACATGGCTGACCGCAGTTTAAGTCCCAGACCTGGTGGTTTGCTTTCTCACTTTCTCTCTCTCTCTCTCTCTGTACCTCTCTGGTCAAATAAATAAATAAAATTAAGTAATGTAATTCTTTAAAAAGAAAAAAAAAGAAGAGCTGGAAAATTAATTTAGGTATTTTAAATATTAAATAACATCATTATTTGATGTCCATAAATGACCATTAAAAATCACCTCTTTGAGTTTTGCTTTCTTGTTTCCAAAAACGTTATCAATCATGTGTCTGATAGAAAGAAATAGGACTGAGATTCTGGTCCCTGGTTCTTTCATCTCTTTGTCACTATTGCTGCGTATTCTAGATGAGTAGTTGCCACACAGGGGACATTTCAGGAAAACAAGCATTCAGGCAGTTTTTCTCAGATTCTTTTGTGGTCATTGGACTCTTTGTAATGCTGTTTTCTTTGATGCAGGTCATATTTGAGTATCAATATATTATTCAATATATATCATATTAAACAAGTCAGTATTGATTTCACATAGTTGCTAATAAACAAAACAGAGTTTTATGGTGTCTGTATATCCATAGTGATCATATGAGTTTTTTGTTTGCCTTCCAGTCAGAGCAGAACGTTTACTGCCCTGACCATCCTGGTTTAATATACTCATAGGTCCAAGTTCTTTAATGTTCTGATAAACACATGCTCATTCACTGGAGCAAACTTGTTGTAACAAGGCACCCTTTTACTTTGATTTAGAACAAATTATACTGCTCTCCCTGCCATCCTCCCTTGCCCACACAATTCTGAACCTTACGTGTTCCCCAGTTCAATATTCCTTTAAGGCTTCATATTAACAATCTGTATGCTCAAATTGTGGCAAAAATAAACTTATACATTGATCAAAATTTGGCAATACACCTATGGATTGTTCGTGGCACATTCATTGAGAATCACTAATCTTAATTTTTTTTTTTTCTTTTTAGAAGAGATTTTTGCTATAGGGTGCATGTGCTCGCCAGAAAGACAGAGACAGAGAGACAGAAAGTGAGAAATCACCCCCCAGGGGGATGGCCATGCCGCAATCCCTTCTCCTCCATTCTCCTCTCGGGATCTTGGGCACACATGCACATGCGCCCGGCGTGAGTTTAAGCCACTGGGTCCAGGACTCAAACTGCAGCCAACTACATGGAAGTCCAGCGACATAGCCATTACGCCAACTGCTGGTCCCGTTAAATTTTGATCTCATTGTCCAGAGGCTCCTACCATGGTGACATGGATTGGAGTGGATGTAATTCTGTAAGACTTTCTTTTCCAAACTTGGGAACAGGCAGGATCATAATTTAGATCTCTTTTCCTGGGAGCTTTTCCTGTTCTTGGTCTTTTGCAGGTCGGGGGGGGGGGGGGGGATTCTTACCATTTCCTGTGCGAATGAGTTAGAGAAAGTCAAATCTAAGGAAAAAGATTTTCACCAATTCTGACCATTCATTATATTCAGACCATTCTCCTCCTGCTTCTCTGGACTGATTGTGTGTTTAAGGATTCTCTAATGTTGACAGAGAGAATAAGGGAGGCTCAAGTTTTCTATGGCTGTTTGAGATACCCTGGTGTAGAGAACATTTGGATGCTTAATCTTTTAGTCTTTTTCTTCATGGTAAGAACTTCTAAAATGGCTTTAAAAATATACAGTTGGGCTGGCCCCATAACACAGTTGTTAGATGCTGTGCAGAGGAAGCCAGATCTCACTTGGCCAACCAGAGTTTGAATCCTGGCCCCATTGGCTTGAAAAACACATCATACCCAGGATCCTGATGGGACAGAGAATTGGAGAAAAAGGGAATTGTGGCATGACCAGGTCCTATTTGGGGGTGCTTCTGGGACCAGCAGATGGCATAATGGTTACATCGCTGGACTCCCAAGTGGTCGACTGCTGTTTGAGTCCTGGACCAGGCAGCTTAAAACTCATACCGGGTGTGTGTGCATGCATGCCCAAAATCCTGGGAGGAGAGTGGAGGAGAAGGGATTGCAGTGTGGCAATTCACTGAGGGGGGAGGTGATTTCTCTTTCTGTTTCTCTTTGTCTCTCCAACCAGCGTATGAGCCCTACAACAAAAAAACCTCTCAAAAAAAAAAAAAAAAAAAAAAAAAAGGAAAAAAATGTTGTCTTTTTGGTTATACTAACTGAATTCCTAGGACTATCTCCCTGGGAATGCAGGCTGCAGGAATGAATCTGTCCCCCAATCCGGGTTACAGCCTAGCTGGTTCCTATTTCTGGTATATGTGTCTTCTAATTAACATCAAATTTCCTTGTTCTAATCCCCCACTTCTAATCACTTTTATTCTCTCTCTTCTGTGGGTAGGAGTAATTATCATAGTGGGATTTTATTTTGACAACCCCATCATTCAATAATATTGTTTATTTTGGCCATTGAACCCATCAGTTGCATGAGACTTTCTACCATTTCTCTTTGTGACTATTTAAAAAATTGCTTTGAAGTAAGCGGGAATTATAGCTTGGGTTGCTGTTAGAAAGTATTGTACCTTTTAAATCAATTTACTTAGCAAAATTGTATTACTGATTACACATCTTTTGTAAAGAAAAGGATATAATTTACCTAAACTATGCACAAATTTAGTTTAAATATTAGAGTACTGGTTAACCTTCAAAATGAGGCCCCTATGAAGGGAGTGATTTGAATAGTCAGGAAGTTCCTTTTGATTTATAGGATTCTTAAGTGCTTTTACCATCATTTCATAGATCCAATATCCCTATTCTTTGATTCTTATTTGCTTAAAAATTTCTTTCATATGAAAAGTCAATATCAAGGCAGAAGTCAATAGTTTAATACCAAATGACTTTTGGTCACTTGGTAAAAAAGTTCTGTGTGGTTTTTATGTATACTCAAGACTTTGGATTACTGAAATGTACTAACCATCAGGTATGGAAAATGAAATACATAATTTATGAAAAGTACTATATTTGGGTCCCATTAATAAAATTCTAGGGGTTGACAGGTGGTGTGGTGGGTGAGGGCACTAGACTCCCACATGGACCTGGTGGCTTGCTTTCTCACTTTCCCTCTCTCTCTCTTGCTCTGTTCCTCCTGGTCAAATTAAAAATAGATAGATAGATAGATAGATAGATAGATAGATAGATAAAGTTAAAAATTCTATATTTTTCCAATGAAAATTAAGATCACATTTATCTCTTCTTCCTTCATCTGCCTCTTTATGTCCTCCTCTTCTTTTCCCCCTTTCTCTTTCTCAGACTTGTTTACAAGAAACCAAAAGGTTGAGATAATATGGTGACCTCAATTCCAGGAGAACTTACAACCACTCTTACAGGGTTCTATTGGCAACTCAAAATTAGGTTGAATCACAAATTAAGACAAGTGAGGTTGCAAACTCTCTCTGAGTCAAGGCTTATGTTCCAGGCTATTTTAAGATCTGTTAGTGTCTGCCAAGGTCTAGTTTACAGAATGATGCTGGAGAGACCAGAAATAAGGCAGAATCAAAAGCAAAGGTCTGTACCTAGTGCATGACCCTCTCAGTGTTTGTCTGGGTCTTACCAGTTGGGTGACTATGGAGTTATGGTGCTTTGGCAGGTATTATGATTGTAGAGTTACAGTGCAGATGTCATTGTTGATGGCTCTGTCCAAAAGAAGGTAGACCAGATCTTTGATCTAGGATGCCTGAGATGTTGATAGCTGAGACCTAGATAAAATAATAGTTTATGCAAATTCACTCTGGAGAGTGGCCAAAGCTGCCTCTCAGCATCTGACAGCTGGAGCCCAGCCACCTGGGCTGGCGTTGTTCAATTAATGCCCCATTCCCAGGTAAGGCCTGTCTGTTGTCTCAGCTCTTAACATATGGAAGAGCAGCAGGAGTCCAAAACCTTCTCCTGCTGTTCTTCATGGCTGGCAAAAGAACATCAGAGGGTGTTTTTCCTTTATAGACATCTAGATCAAGAGTCTGATTGTTTGAGGAATAATAATAATTTGGCAATAGATATATCAAACACGGTGCATGTTGTGAACCCTTTGTTTAGAACTTAATGTGACCTGTCCTATTATTTAGTTCTTATGGCCTCTCTATGAGGAAGTTATATGCATATTCCTGTTTTGTAGAACAGGTTCCTGAGGTTTAGAGAAGGTATGCACTTGTTCAAGGTTACACAGCTCTTAAGTGATGGGGGAGCTGGGCTTTACCACCAGGCTTCCTGCTTCCACAGGCTTAGTGCTTTTCCACCACCATATTGTCTCCAGAGTCCTCCCGAAAATAAGGCCTGGGGCCTGACCCTGAATTCCCCACTCTGCCATTTGCCATATAAGCATATTATTTCTTTCCTCTGAGTCACAGTATTTTATCTGTGAAAAAGAAATTTTGAAACGTACTGGTAATACAGTTGTGAGTACTTAGTGTGTGTAAAATTCTTAGTGAAGCCAGCAGGTGGCACCATGCTTAAGATACTGGACTCCCACATGGCCAATTGCAGTTCAAGTCCCGAACTCTGTGGCTCAAAATTCACACCAGGCATGTGTGTGTGTGCTGAAAATCCGAAGAAGAGAATGGAGAAAGGATCACAGCATGGCCATACTTCCTGGGGCGGGGGGGGTGATTTCTCACTGTCCCTCTCACTGTCTCTGTCTCTCCAGTGAGCATATGTACCCTATAACAAAAACCTTTAAAAAAAGATTAGTATTTCCTGATATAGTAAATAGTCCATAAATAGCTAGTCTTATTAAAGTAGATTCTACAAACACAACAGCAACAATAATGATAAACTTGCTTGGCTCCAAAGTAAAGCATTGGTAGGAAGATGAAGGATATCTGTGATTGCATAAACCCTTACTGGGTAAGTGTATAAATATCCTTACAGGCTCATTCTTTTCTGAAAACCAGACTGGAAGGACTATCAGATTTGCTGAAATTCTATAGATCATGTGTGGAACAAAGAGCCATGAAGTAGGAATTGAAAGGCTGGAATTTTAGACTGGATTTATAGTGAACTAGATGGGTGAGTTTAAGCTAATTGTGTATCGTATTGTAAATACCTCTAAGCCTTGTATTATCTTTTTCTTTTTTCTAAGAACAACAAGGGACAGAGTTTGGGAATGGAGGCCAGTAAATTAAAAGTGCTCATAGATCATTTGGGCAAAAAATCTTCTGTGTCTAAATTTATGCCAATTTAAACTAGGGATATGGTAGTTGAGTAAATGATACAGAGAATTCCTGGTCCCTTCACAGTATTTCTCTGGTCTGAGTGAAATGTGGCTGATGGCAAGAGATTCACCAATCTGAGCCAGTTCCAGGATCCTCCAGGGAAATAAATGTGTGTTATCATTGGTGACTCTAATGAGATGATCCCTCAACAGGAATATAATGCACCTTAGTTTAGTTTACGTAGATTTCATTCTACTTATTAGTCATTGATGACCGTGTCAGGCCAACATTTGTCATCACTTCACCCCTCCTAACAGAACATGTTTACAACTTTTGCTTGTATACATTCTCTTGGGTTAGTAACTATCATGTTTACTGTTCGCCATGTGCAGTATCATTTATTGGGTCATTGGAAAAACCATGATGTGTTTATTCTGTGTTTTTCTATGCAAAAATGAGTCCTGACTTAACCGATGGCCCAATATGTGATTTACTTTACACTTCATATGCTTATCTCTAAGTAGTTCAAAGTGTTTCCCTTTGTTCTGTGAATCTGCAGTCCCCTCCAGCATAGGAAACAATGGTCAGGGAGCTCCCTGTGCCCTGTGCCTGTCTATATCTTATAAATGCGGTAGATATACCAAACCTTGCATGGCATAGTGGACTTGGGCTTAGATTTCAGTAATACCTACGATAGCACTGAAACTCTGGGCAAATTCCTTAACCCTCAGCATTGGTTTTTGCTCTACATAAAATGAAGTGGTAAGACCTACCTTTCAGAAATATTGTAGAGAAAATGTAATTAAAACGAAGTGCTGAGCCAGACAGTGGCATAGCAGTTAAAAATGACTCCTCTGAAAAGCCGACACACATGGAAAGGTTGATGGTTGGTGTCTGGAGACCTCTCTGAGGACCCCAGACACACCTGTAGCCATTATTCAAGCTGGCTGAAGTTATGGGTGGATAATGTCAAGATTCTGTCTGGGGTGCTATATCTCTGTTTCTCTCACCATCTGTCTTTCATGGAATGGACAAAAAACTTTAAATAAGTGAAGTGCAGGGGCCAGCAGGTGGCATGGTAGTTAAGGCACTGGACTCTCACATGGCCAACGGGGTTTGAGTTCTGGACCTGGCTGCTTGCTTTCATACTTTCCATCTCTCTCTCTCTTTCTCAGTCTCGCTCTGGTGAGCACATATGCCCTGTAGCAAATTATAAACAAATAATAATAATGATCATTAAAATTAAATAAATAATTTAAGGGGGGGGGGGGGACACAAAGTGCTGAGCCAGCACATTGAGTACTGGTTGAATATTCCTTATCCAAAATGCATGACAGCAGAAATATTTGGGGTTTTGAGTGTTTCAGATTTTGGAGTATTTGCATTTATGTAATCCAAATTCTTGGGGATGGGGGACCTGCTATGGCTTGAATGCTGTGTCCCCACTAAAACCTTGTGCTATAATTTGACACACAATGCAGCAGTGTTGGGAGGTGGGACCCAGTGGGAGGTGTTTGGGACAGGAAGGCAGATTCCTCATGAACACACTGAGGCCATCTCTGGTCTCCTTAACTGGTGCCCATGAGAGAGTGTGTTGTTATGAAAGCCAGCCAGCTATACACAGGTCTCTTTGCATGTGTCTACGGACCTTCCTGCTTCTCCCCGCCACGGTGTGCTGTAATATCAGATGTTAGTCTTATGATCTTGGGCTTTCCAGCCACTAGAGTCATGAGCCAGATAAACCTTCTTTCTGTAAAAGTCACCCAGTGTCAGGTTTTCTGTTATAGCAATACAAGCAGAATAAGATAGGACCCACATCTAAACACAGAATGCACTTAGGCTTCATATTCGCCTTGAAGGGGATTTTATACGATATGTTTATATTGCAGCATCTTGCATGCTATCCATCACATAAGTCAAATGGGGAATATTTCACTTGTAGAATTATGCCCACACTCAAAAAGCAGGGATTTTGAAGCATTTTAGATTTCAGAGTTTTTGATTCGGGGTACTCAAACTTGTATCAGAATTTACTAAGTGGCTAGTGTCATAATGCCCGAATCTAGAAAAAGGAAAAGAAACCTTTACGTTAAATGACCAAAATAAGGGACTAGCAGATGGTGTAATGGTTATGTCATTGGGCATGTCATCAACCATGGTTTGAGTCCCAGACCCAGTGGCTTAAAACTCACATTGGGCACTTGTGTGTGCGTGCCCAAGATCCCGAGAGGAGAATGGAGAAGAAGGGATTGTGACAGGGCCATTCCCCCTTGGGAGTGATTTCTAGCTTTCTGTCTCTCTGGTGATTGCATGTACCCTATAGGAGAAATCTCTCTCTAAAAAATAAATAAATAAATAAATAAAAACAAAGTTGAGATAAATATTTGCAGTCGATTGGCAAATAATAATATGTTTAATGTGTGAAAAGTCTCTACAAGTCAGTAAGAAAATAGCTAAATCCTTCATTTGAAAAAAAAAAAAAAAAGAAGACAGAAGACCTACCAAAATAGCTACAGCAAAGTATGGAAAATGGGCCAACAGGTGGCATGGTGTTTAAGGTGCTGCACTCTCACATGGCTGACTGCAGTTTGAGTCCAGGACCTGGTGGCTTGCTTTCTCACCACCCCCTTTCTCTCTCTGGTGAATTTAATAATAATGATAATAATAAAATTAAATAAGTAATTCTTTTTTAAAAAATAATATGAAAGTATTCAGCCTTATGAATAATAGATAAAACGTACCTTAAAACAACAATACATTAGTTCTGCTGATAGACTTATTTGGTTTTTGAGTAATGCTGATGAGGCTGTTGCATCCTGAGTGCAAGGCCTATTTCTCCCTGTTGAAACCATGTTGCTTTGGGGCACATGGAGGAGCACTCTGCAGCCCTCTCTCTCCCATTATCCTGCCCTCTGAGACCTTAGTCCCGATGTGCCTCATATCAGGATGGGCAGAAGCGTGTCTGTGTGTCCAACAGAGTGTACAGGAAACACTGATGTTGGCTCCTTTCTCTGACCCTCTTTGGGAAAGTGGGTACAGTGCTGTCCCAGGATGCTCCAGCCTATCCAGGGGGTTCCCTTGTGTCCCTTTCCCTCCTTCCTTCTCTCCAGTCCCTGCTTTTTGTTTGTATGTTCTTACGAGCATCTCAGCTGTCTGCCTTCCCTCTTAGATTCTTTCCCCCTCTCTTAGCTGCTTCTGAATCTAGTCTGGAGGCAGGGTATCTGGTTCTTTATCTATTCTTCCACAGCTGTTGGGTATGAATTGAGTCTTTCTTTGCTATTCAGTTGTATCACCTCAGCCATAATCTGTGGATGCCCCATGGTTTAGCTTAGATGAAAAACAAAACATTAATTAAGTACTTCAAATGAACTAAAAGCACACTGCTAACTATATTAAAATTTCCTCACATTCTGTATCTCTTACTTCTCATGAAGGCCTTAGAGGATAAAGACCATGTGAGGCAGGCTTTGCCTTCATTCAGCTGTAGATAAAATGCCAAATGAGGCTTAGTGGTGGTCCTACAACTGGACCCACATTGGAAGATCCTGAGTTCACATCCTGGGGCCTCTGTGTACGCAAGATATGTACATATGAGTTTGTAGTCTGGGCTGGCTGAAGCTGAGGGTAGATCAGAACATGAAGACCCATACAACAAGGGAAAAAACAATGACTTCTAATGCCATTGTGACCCCAAAGATCAGTTACAACCATATATATATGTATATATATATATATATATATATATATACACACACACACACATATATATATCTCTCTTTTTAAAATTTTATTTATTTATTTATTTACATTTTTACAGTGTACAACATTTCTTTTTCCAGCACAAATACCATGCATGTCAGTCAAACTGAAGGACAGAGTGAGAATAATTAATTGAAGGATAGAGGGAAAAGAAAAAATTTACTTAGTGCCTGCTCCTGGCCAGCATAGTGATAGCAGCTGACACGTGCGATCTGGCTGAGCCCTCACAGGAATGCTGGGCCGGAAAGCCATTGTTTCATTCCCATTTTACAATGAAGTAGATGGAGATTTGCAGCGGTCACGTGATTTCTCATACCGATGGTAAGTGTCTGAGCCAGGTCCAGGCAAAGCCTGTGAAAAGCAAAGACTGTTACTGAAAGAAAACTTGTCCCACAACAAGTCTGTGGTCTGGCTTGGGAGGTCCAAAGAGCCCAAACTCCCCAAATGAGTAAGGAACCGTCTCTTTGTGGTGGCAAAAGGGTAGCATTGTGTGCATTTTTCTTCTGAGCAGTTCATTTAGAAAGACAGCTAAAGGAAAAAAAAAGTCTCTTGTGTGTCAGAAATTATATCAAGGACAAATGAATGCATGATCCTCTAAATATTTGTTTAATATATTTTGACAATCTCCTGCAGACTCCTACTTCATATTGTACTTCACAGTAATAGTCACAGAAGAGGAAAAGTTTAAAAAATCTTTCCCCCAGTTTTACCGAGGTATAATTAACAAATAAAAATTGCATATGTTCACATTGTGTAAAATGATGACTTGATAAACATGTACACTGTGAACTGATCACCATGATCAAGTTAACTGCCACATGCTTCATCTCACATGGTCGCCCTTTGTGTGTGTGTTTTGCGGGAGAAGGGAAGATGCTGAATATTAACCCACCAAATTTCAAGTCTACAATACAGTATTATTAACTCTAGTCACCATGTCGTGTGTTAGATCCCCAGAACTTACTCATCTAATTCCCAAAAGTTTGTGTTCTTTGACTGACGTCTCCCCATTTTCCCCACCCCACATCCTGGCAGCTCCATTTTACTCTCTGCTTCTATAAGTTTGACTATTTCAGATTCCACATATAAGTGAGATCATGTAATGACAAAGAATCATTTTAAAATGTGAACTTCAAAGAGCGGTAAAACATTCTGTTCTAGACTTCAAAAAGTGTGGTCATTAACCGTCTTCCATTGTATTTGGAAGCCTCTTCAGATTTATTTTATTTTAGTTTAGTTTTAGCTTTTTTTTTTCGGAGTGGTTTTTGCTATAGGGCGCGTGCTCTCACTAGACAGACAGAGAGACAGAGAGACAGAAAGCGAGAAATCACCCCCCAGGGGGGATGGTCAATCCGCAATCCATTCTCCTCTATTCTCTCAGGATCTTGGGTATGCACACACACACGCCCGGCGTGCGTTTTAAGCCACCGGGTCCGGGACTCGAACCATGGTCGACTATGTAGGAGTCCAGTGACATAGTCATTATGCTAACTGCTGGTCCCTGTTTTAGCTTTTACTATAGGGAGAGGACACTCGCTGGAGAGAGGCAGAGAGAGAAAGAGAGAGAGGGAAATTGAGAAAGCACTCCCCACCCTGGAGGAGATGGCCATGTTGCAATCCCGTCTCTATTCTCCTCTTCAGGTTTTGGGCACGTATGCACATGCATCTGGTGTGTTTTTCAAGCCGCCAAGTCCAGGACTCAAACTGCACAGTCAGCCATGTGGGATCCAACATCTTAACCTCCAAGCCACTTGCTGGCTCAAGAATTTTTATCTATGTTGTTTCCTGAATGCTTGTTGGCTAGCATGATACTTCAAATAAACTGAACAGAGTTCATTCAAGAATAATAATAATAAAAAAAAAGAAAACCATTTCTCCTTGTGTGTCTCAATATGATTTTTGCCAGATGGGAGGCTCAGCATCCCACTCACAGCAGGCCTAATTTATGGCAAACACAAACACATCCACTTCCAGTGAACATGGGGAAACACAGCCTTTCTCCCCTTATTTTTATAAGATCTACTGTGGACTCTTTCCTTTGCTTTTCCTGCACTGATTCTAGTTTAATTAAATACAGCTTCCCTGGCATTTGGGTGGATTGCTGCTGGTGTGTACAAGAAGAATATTAACTACATCAATAGCTCCAGAGAGATGGAGAGAGCCAGGGTGTTCTGTGATGTCTGCTTCTTAAATCTGAGAATGCAGTACCGGAGGCGACTGATGAAATGTTCATTGGTTACTAGCATGAAGATGCCTCTTCGTCAACTAGGGGTCCTTGCAGCTAGAAGTTCTGCAGTGTTCTGCAGTTGGCTTACCACTGATTAGCTGATCTAGTAATGCATTGTTCCAATAAATCAGGCCCTGCACTCGGCATAGGAAGTGCTAACTCAGACCGCACAGTCAGCCATGTGGGATCCAGCCACCTTACCCTCCACACCACCTGCTGGCCCAGGAGCCAGCTGTCTTTAATATTTTTTTTCCCTTTATTTTTCTTTCTCAGATCAATCACATTCATTTTACATAAAGTTCTCATCATGATGTGTACAGTATACATACATGTATCAGTTTTCAACAGAGAACCCTACATTTTCTGGTGACAAATGACTCCTCCCTTTCCCCCCCACGCCCACCCTCCACCTCCCGCTCCCGACTACCCACTCCCCTCCCTTACAGCCTCTGGTGTCCAGATTTGTCCTTTCCGCTATCATATCATCAGATCTTTCTCCCTCTGCCAGAGTGCTGATATTATTATTATTATTATCATTATTTTTTTTTCATTGCACATCTTTACAGTGTACAGAATGGTTTTTTCCAGCATGAGTGCAGTTCACACTAGACAAGACAGTGATACCATCACATACATCATCATCTACAGACCACCCCTCATCCCTGTGTCCATCAAATGTGATGATCGTTCCCTGAACCGCCCTCCATCGCTCATTCTCATTACCTCTCCCATGCTGTCTCCAGCATCCGCAGTTGCCATCCCTGCGACCATACCCTCCAGATCTTTCACCCCTTTTTTTTCTTATTCTATTATGAGCTCATAGAGTTTTCCACAATAGGAAACATAGATTCTGTTCAGGGTTGGGTCAAGGGTGGGTCTCGTGCAGTTCCGCAGTTGTAGGTGAGTCTCTGTGGAATATGGTTCTAGGAGTGCAGTTCTGGTAAGCAGAGATGGTTATCAGTTGATGCGACAGGGCCTCTATCCTGTGATTACCGAGAATGGTGTTGTGGGGATCTGCAGTGTGAGTCATCCTCGAGAATCTGGCTTCCACAAGAATGGAAGAGTAGTTCTTGTTTTCCCTGAGGTAATGCAGGGCTGGTAACCATCATCTTCTCATTGCCCATAGGCAGCGAAAATCCTCCTATACAATATATTTCTCAATTGGTTTAAGACATCTAAAGATTCTTTCTGTTGCTTATATTTGCAAGATCTTAATCCTTGTTTCCGGCTTCAGTTTGCCGCTCGTGACCGGCGGCCACACGCTGGTCCGGCGGTCGCGTGCTGGGTCATTGGCCACGCCCGGGTGCCTGCTCGGTAGCCACGCGCATGCCCGGCGGTCACGCGCAGGCCCGGCGGCCACGTGCATGTGCAGGCCCAGTGGCCACGTCCGGGTGTAGGCCTGGCGGCCCCGCGTGGGCGCAGGCCCGGAGGCGCGCAGGCCCGGCAGCCACACGCATGCCCAGCGGCTGCGCACGGGTGCAGGTCCAGCGGCCACGCGCAGGCCTGGCGGCTACGCGCAGGCCCGGCGGCCACATACATGCCCGGTGGCCACACACGGGTACAGGCCCTGCGGCCACCCGCAGGCGCAGGCCCGGCGGCCACGCTCAGGCTTGGCGGCCACTCGCAGACCTGGTGGCCACACACAGGCGCAAGCCCTGCAGCTGCGCGCAGGACCAGCGGCGACTCGCAGGCCCGGGAGCCACACGCAGGCCCGGCGGCCATACAGCCGGCGACCACGCTCCGGCCTGGTAGCTGTGCGTAGGTGCAGGTCCGTCGGCCACTCACAGGAGCTGGCCCGATAGCCGGGAGCAGGCCCGGCGGCCTCGCATAGGCGCAAGCCCGGCAGCCACAGTCAGACCCGGTGACAACTCACAAGTCCAGGGGCCACGCGTGCGCCCAGCGGCCACCCGCAGGCCCGGCGACCATACGGCCCGGCGACCACGCTCCGGCCTGGCAGTCGTGCGTAGGTGCAGGTCCGACAGCCACTCACAGGAGCAGGCCTGATGGCCGGAGCAGGCCCGGCGGCCCTGCGTAGGCGCAAGCCCGGCAGCCACAGTCAGACCCGGCGGCCACTCGCAAGTCCAGGGGCTACGCGTGCGCCCAGCGGCCACCCCCAGGCCCGGCGGCCCCGCGCCGGTCCAGCGGCCATGCGCAGGCCCAACGGCCACACGCCAGCCCCGAGAGCACGAATGCGCCCAGGAGCCCTCGCCATCTCCCATTCACCCGCCCGGTCAGAGACAGAAAGGACAGCGACCTCGGCCTTCTGGCGCCACCAGCCCGTGTCGGCGCCGAGCACAGGACAGACCCTGCGCCAGAGAGGCAGCGGGGGCCGGGCTGACCGGGCCCCCACACACGGAGAGTAGAGGGGAGTCCCCCCGCCCCCGGGCGCCCCCGGGTGGGGGGGGCATGGGCGCCGCGAGCACCCCACGGCCGCCTCCACCGCTGCGGGCCCGCCACCCCCGGGCGGGGGGGGGGGGGGGGGGGGGGGGGGCGCGGGCGCCGCGAGCACGCCGCGACCGCCTCCGCCGCCGCGGTCGCCGCGGGCCCGCCGCCCCCCTTCTTTAATATTTTAAAACAAAGCATTTACTTGTGCTAACTCTACCTATGATAAGAAATGCATTTATTTTGAGTAGGTTATCTGTTTGGTGAATTAACATTTGGCGGTTATTGGTTATGTTAACATATTTCTTTAGTAAATGTAGGAAAATGATTACTTAAAAACTGCTGTATCTTTAGGAGGCAAAAATCTTTCATAGGAAAGGGTTCTGTGAATACCAAAGCTGTACACATATAAAATAAGAATAAGGTGAGGGCACAGAAAACCTTAGTCGCTGGTGATGACTTCAGAAACCGGTGACTCTTGAGCAGAATCTTGGAAGAAGAAAACGTGCTAGGTCCGAGAAAGGAGAAAAGGCCTCCTAGACTGAGCGTTCTGAGGCCACATGTGAGAAAGAAAGCGTGGTGACCGTGGAGATGGCAAGAAGCTGGATGCCACTGCAGCACAGGGAGGTGGCACGTTGCTGTCAGATGTGGGAGGAAGGAGAGCTGGGCTGCGAAGGGCGTTGTGCACCATGTCATTAGACACAGCTTTCTCTCATGGGTAGTGGGAGACTAGACTGGGGGACAATTCCAGCGACCGTGAAGGTATTGTGGAGGACATTGCTATCGCCAAGCCAGGCCAGACCTGCTGAATGTCTAAACCCAAACAATGTCTCAGCTAAGGGGGAAGAAGATGAGGGCATTAGATACGTGGGCTTTTCTACTTTAAGAAAGAAATGAACAGAAGTTTGTAAGAGGAAACAGTGAAATGTAGATGAATCAAGATAATAAACACAACAAATGATCGATTATTTTTAGATTAACAATAAGGCTACATTGAAACTAAGTTGAATAAATTAATGCTAAATAAAGTAAAATAAATACTACTTTAACAATGTAATCTAATGAAATGATAATAAATAGAATAAAAGACACTTTGGTATAAAAGTAAGAAATGCTACAAAAAGAAGCAAAGTTGATATAGTATGCCCCACACACACACAAAAAAAAAACAGTTTATGAAAAAGCAATTTGGAAAAATAATTAAGGAAAAATAAATTTCAGCAAGTTTAAAAGCTTGATAGGGCAGACAAGAAGTGAGAGTTCCGGACTGAAATGCTGAGATGCAGCGAATTCTGTGACTCTCTTGGAAAGGGTAGGAGGTACGGAGGGAGCAGCTCACATCTTGCCCCTGTCCACCATGAAGGCCCGGGAGCCATCTCTCCATCCACATGGCCTAATCTGTCATGCTTCCGACTTCCGTTGCCTCGCATGCATGTACCACAAGAGGCCCACAGGCTTTCTAATGTGCATGACTGCATTGGAGAGGTTGTTGTTAGGTGTAATCAGTAATGAAGGAAGAAGACCAAGTCTAGATGGTGAAAGAAAGAGGAAATGATAATGAGTTGATTTTGAATGTTTTAAATATCTCAAGTTCATCTAAAGTAGTATAACCAAGGGGCAGCATCTACTGGAGTTAATAAATAAGAATTGGGGCATTTAGGTTAGTGGCGGGGATGGAAATTGACTTGAGAGTCGTTGATATTCTTGTGGGGAAGGACAGACAACAGAGGGAAGAGGAGTGGTTAAATAATGTGTTCAGAAAAAAGATAAAGACGTAGAAGCAAAGGCTAGAAGTTAACGTGTGTCAGGAAAGGCAGCTAGAGACGGCCAAGTTAGTACCAGTAACAGCAGAATTAAACTCATGACGTTGGATTTATTAGTTTAGTTCAGATGGACTGAGACCCTTGTGTTGAGGCTTGCTGTTGTGGCTCATAGACACAGGGACAGCGATTGCTCAAAGCTCCTTGTATCCTGGTTCCTTTTGACCATTGCAAGCTTCAACCTAATTTTTCTTGGAGTCTCTGATGTTGGCAGTATCTATTATGAGAATCAGTTCAAAGATAACCATATTCATCGGACCATCAATGAACAAAGAGAGACAGAAGTTCAAAGATACCAGCACCTGAGCTGCCTGGATCCTCTCTGAACCTGGTAAATGATTCCAAAAAGATGAGACAATTCAAATTCTGGCTTCCGCTGAGAAGAGAATATTTCCCAAACCGCCGGATGCACAGCCCCAGCTGAGATCTAATGCAAGTATTTTGCTTAAGAGAACCCGCAAATGCGAGGTGCTTCTAACAATATGTGTCAAGCAGTGTGTAGCCGATGGTAGGAGTTAGATTTATGCATATTGTGGTTGTCCGTTTCCAGCTGCTTTTGTGAAGCCAAACTTTTTTTATGTTAACAGATCACATTATTATCACATTTAGTGGAGAATAATGAGATATGGCGGTGATACATCATTGGAGGCTCAGAGCGCCATTTGAAAACATGCTTGTTTTTAAGTCTGCAATAATGGGTCAAAGAGAGAGGCGTGCTCTGGTGTGCGCACTCTCGCACACACACACACAGCTTCTATCAACGGTCCTGAGTAGCTCTTTGTCACTGCTTTATTGCCAGGAGCAAACCTTTACAGTGGCTCTCAAGAGCGCCTTATGTCTCCCAGTTACCTAAGGTGATAAAGATATTCGAAATGGAGATAAATGACCAGGAAGATTTGCTAAAATTCTGAAGAGCATTTTTTACCATGCAATAGAGAGAGGTTACCTCTGGGAATTCACAAGGCAACAATTTTCTTAAAAAAGTTGTTTGATGTTGTGATATGGCTAGAGAAATGGAGTGTATCAAAGAGGATAAGACTCCTGCCTTTGCCTCATGCCTCAAGCTTAGGGATATGCCCCAGAAACATTCCCTCTGTGGCTCTTGGTCCATATATTTATCTACACTTTATAACCAAATTATACTTTTCAGCATGTGTTAATGCATGTGATGATGAATCCCACGCCTTCCTTTTTTGCATGAAGTAAGATAGTTTACTTGTTCAAAACTTGAATCATCCAAGATTTCGGAAATGAGGAAGAGCCTCTCAGGCAGAAGGAACAATGCATATCTGGGAAATTGCAAGTAGGAGAGATTTTGTTTGAGTGTGTGGAAGAGGGTGATGGTGGTGACAGATGAGGCTGGAAGGATGGAGTCTCTGGGCATGCAGAGCCTCGGTGAGAGGCTGAGCATTCATCCTTTATGCCAGAAGTAATCAAAGGGGAAGACTCAGTGGTCTTTGAATTGGATGATAGAATATGTAACTAAATTCCCATAGCTACATATAACATTAATTTCTTCCACATTAAAACAAAAAGGTTATTAATCTGATGATGTTAATAAAATGACATTTTGGGGCTGGCAAGTGGCATGGTGGTTTAGGAGCTGGACTCCTACATGGCCAACTGTGGTTCGAGTCCTAGACCTGGTACTTGCTGTCTCACCTTCCCTCTCTCTCTGTCTCTCTGGTAAGCACACATGCCCTATAGCAATAAAAACAATAATAATAAAATTTAAAAAGATAAAATAAATCATTTTTAAAAATAGAATGACATTTTGATGTCTTGCAAATGAGCATGAAAGTGAAAAATGAGTTTCCTTGTGGACAAAGGCACTTAGGATGATGATGATTATATGATTCACTCCATAATTGTTATGCTGTGTACCACCCAACGTAGCCCTGGAATAACCTTAAGACTCATCATGGCCTATTTATCTGTGCTGTGGCCCAGTATACTGCTTCAGGAAACAGTCAATAAAATATTGGACAACAGCATGAAGAGTTTGGTTCAACATCATGAACCAAACAGAAAATGTAATCCTACCAAAGTCGAAAGATCACAGGGTAGTTCTGGGAACTAAATATGAGAAATGAACGTGCCTGGATATATGGAGACTAGTTGGATCCAGAAGCATCCTCAGAGATAAAATAGTTTAACAGCTTTATTTTACCGGTTAGAAAATAGAGTAAGTGAGGCTAGCAAGTGTTGTGCTGGCTGGGGGGCTGGATTCCCACATGGCTGACCACTGTTCAAGTCCCAGACCAGGTGGCTTGAAAATCACGCTGGATTATGTGTGTGGGGGGGGCCCAAAATCCTGAGGGGAGAATGGAGAAGGGATTATGATGTGGCCATCCCCCTAGGGAGTGCTTTCCCATTTTCCTTCTCTCTGTCTCTATTCCATCTCTCTCTGGTGAGTGCATGTTCCCTATGGCAAAAACCTTAAAAAAAAAAAAAAAAGGAATAAGAAAAGAAAAGAGAGAGTGGAAAACATGAATAATTTGGTCATGAACACATTGTTCAGGCAGCGGGACTAGAATCCTGAGCTTCTGACCTACAGTTATCTCCTCCTTTCCTTGCCTCGCCCTTGGTCAGCAGTGTTCAGTTTGATTCGTTATTATGTCTTGTGGAACCATCAAGATGTCCTTGATGGTTTATTTTCTAATAAATTGATCATTTCTGCTTTCTTTTTTTTTTTTTTTTTTTTGAGAGGTTTTTGCTACAGGGCTTGTGCACTCGCCAGAAAGACAGAAACAGACAGAGAGACAGACAGAGAGACAGAAAGCGAGAAATCACCCCCCCAGGGGGATGGCCATGCCGCAATCCCTTCTCCTCCATTCTCCTCTCGGGATCTTGGGCACACATGCACACGTGCCCGGCGTGAGTTTAAGCCAGCGGGTCCAGGACTCGAACTGCAGTTGACCACATGGGAATCCAGCGATATAGCCATTACGCTAACTGCTGGTCCCCATTTCTGCTTTCTTCACAAACAGGGACCAGGCACAGGACAAGGTTTGTTGGTGTCCTGAGATGGCAGCAGGGCCCTTCTCCCAGAGATATGGGAAAGTGAAGGACAAAGGGCAAGAACTGGGCCAGGGTAGTGAATCTAGGCTCTGGGGGGAGAATCTAACAGAGCCAGACAGATCGTAGGAACTCAGAAATAGGATGGGTAGTGAATTCTGGAAGGTCAGTGACTAAGAAGGATAGCAACAAACAGAGGAAGTTAAAACCTTCAAGAATTTTTGAGCAGAAAATCAAGTTTTCAACACTGCTTTATGGAGCAATTATTTCTGTGTTTGTGTTTATAGCGGGGGGCTGCAAATGTGCAAAAGCGTATCGCCACTCAGACATTGCATTTTCATCTCGCTGTTTCCAGTGACATGTTATCTCAGCTGCAGCAGATGTGTGGCCTCAGATGATAACGTCACCAGCCTCTTGTTTCCCTCCTGGAAACGTATGCCACCATTGGAGGTGACAAATGACAGATGTCAGGATACCCTGAACTTGTGGGAACTACACACCATGTTGGGCTTTCTAGGCACAGTCTCAGTTTCTTCACTGTGCACATAAATGGCAATCCTTATCTCTCCGGGCTGTTCGCAGGAACTGCTGAAGCAGCATGCGAAGTTGCCACTGCAGTACCTCGTTCACGCCGGCCCCTCCACACGGGTCATTCTTTTGAGCTCCCCTTAACAGAACCCACAGATCACATGACTTCTGTTTAAGAAAAGCTTATGTTTGTCCAGTGTCTACTCTGTGATTTTGTAACTGTTTGTTTAACCTACCTAAGACATAGTAATTTGGGCATTTTTAAAAGCAATTGAAAAGAAAAAGGTGACACATAATTTGAGGGGTAAAAGAGAGTTAGGGGACCAGCAGACAGCATAATGGTTATGCCGCTATGCCGCTGTACTTTCACATAGTTGATGGCGTTTCAAGTCCTGGACCCAGCAGCTTAAAATTCACACTGGGTGCATGTGCATTCACGCCCAAGATCCCGAGAGGAATAAAAGAGAGTGCATTGTGGCATGGCCATCCCCTCTGGGTGATGATTTTTCATTTTCTGTCTCTCTGTCTCTCTGGTGAGTGCATGTGCCCTATGGCAAAAGTTTCTCTTTAAAAAAAAATAAATAAAGAGGGGCCAACAGGTGGTGTGGTGCTTAGGGGTGCTGGACTCCCACATGGGCAACCATGGTTCAAGTCCCGGACCTGGCAGCTTGTTTTCTTACTCTCTCTCTCATATTCTGTCCCTCTCTAATCAAATATAAGCAAACAAACAAACAAATAATAAAGTTAAAAAAAAAGAATTATTTATTTGGGGCCAGCAGATGGTGTAGTGGTTATGTTGCTGCACTCTCACATGGCTGACAGTGGTTCTAGTCTCAGAGCTGGTGGCTTGAAGCTCACTCTTGGCACATGTGAATATGTGCCCAAAATCTCAAGCAGAGAAGGGACTGTGGTATAGCCATGCCCTCTGGGTGGTAATTTCCCACCTTTCCTCTCACTGTCTCTCTCTCTCTTTCACTCCCGAGTGAATGCATGCACCCTAAGAGAAAAACTTCTTATATTAAAAAAAGAGAACTATTTATTTAATTTTATTTATTATTATTTTTTAATTTGACCAGAGAGAGAAAAAGCAGGTCGTCAGGTCCAGGACTTGAACCATGGCCAACCATGTGGGAGTCCAATACCATAACCATGTCACCTGCCAGCCCCATATCTTTACTTTTTAGATATAGAAAGTGAGGCATGAAGAGAATTGGAACTTTCTCAGGGTTGCATAAATACAAGAAGCAGTCTGACCCGAGTTCATGTTCTTAACCACGCCACTGTACCGCCTTTCGAAAATCATCAAGAATGCTGAATGTTCCTCCTGATGAAGGACGTTCTTTCATTCATTCTGTCCATTTCTAGAAGCTTTTTGCTGTCACTTCTCCAAGAGGCCCTATGTCCACTTAGGGCTTTCTCAATACTTTCTATGTTCTTATCCTCATGCTTGTCTGTATCCTGACTCCAGCCTCTCATTGTCGTTACTGTACACTTCGGTTGTATGAAATTAGAATCCACTAGGGTGAAAGGTGAAATATGAAGACTATTATTTAAACTATGAATTCACTCATCAATACTGTATTCCATGTACTAAGTGCTAAGGGTGGAGGGAAATAAAATACACATAGATCTTATCCTCTTAGAGCTTTTGGTTTACTAAGTGAGCTAGGTATTAAAAAATAATCACACCAGTAAATACATTTTCAAACTAATTTAAGTGCTGTGAAGAAAATTCCCAAATGCTGCTGTGAGGGAATACTGTAATCTACTTTTCATTAGATGAGGAAAGTGTGTGAAGCCTCCTTGACAAAGTGATTTTTTTAAGGTTATTTCTTTTGTGAGAGTGAGTAAGAGATAGAGAGAAGCATCATCAACAGAGTCCCACACCGCCCTCCCCGGCAGCCAGGACCATGGTGCATGCACTGGTATTTACGTGTCCACAGGTAGCCAAACCCACAGTTGTTCCTCTGGATCCGACTTGAGCAGAGTATTACTGCTGCACCACTGAGCCTGCCCAGAAATGGACTTTTAAGTTCCCAAATCAATATTATAGCATTCCAGGCAAAGGGAACTGCAGTGCGAGGATTCTGAGGTGGAACTAGATCGGCATAATCAGGAAGCTGAAAGCGGATCCATTAGAAACTGAATGGATTGTAGTGAATGGGGGGAAGGAGGCAGTATGGCATGGCATGGCTGGAGAGATGACAGGACCAGATGGTGCAAGGGCTCACAGTAAAAATACTTTAGATTGTATTCTAAGAACAATGGGTGTTATTAGAGGATTATGGGAAGTGTAGTGATGTGACAAAGGACAATGGGGAGAAAGTAATAAACATGAAAAAGACTGATTAGAGTCTGCTATCATAGACTGGGAAGAGGTGACAGTGGTCTGAAGCAGGGTGGAGGGCAGTGGACAAATCTAAGATGTATTTTTGACTTACAACCAGAAGAATGCATTATGGACTGGCAAGGAGAATTAAGGAGAAACACTCCATGGGAAATTCTCAGGATGTAATATAAAAATGTGGAGGCTGTATTGAATCACGGAGGAGATGGGAGACACTGGCTATCAAGGTGCCAAGCACACCCCAGCTTCGCAGTGTGGCCCTGGGCAAGTCCACCCACAGTCCTCTCCTGACACCACTGGAAAGCTGACTCCGTGTTAGGGAGCCAGCAGTTAGTGTAATGGCTATGTTGCTGAACTCCCACGTAGTCGACCGCGGTTCACGTCCTGGACCCGGTGGCTTAAAACTCACGCCGGGCGCGTGTGCATGCGTGCCCAAGATCCCGAGAGGACAATGGAGGAGAAGGGATTGCGGCGTGACCATCCCCCCTGGGGGATGATTTCTCACTTTCTGTCTCTATTCTCTCTCTGTCTGGCGAGCGCACGCGCCCTATAGTGAAAACCTCTCAAAAAAAAAACAAAAAAAAGCTGACTCCACGTTAGTGCTCGCGGTGGCTGTCTCTGTGGGAACACCTGCCCACGCAAAGAAAAATCCATCTTCAGTTTAGTCTCATCTTGCTTCTACGTTTAAATCAACCTTGGATACACATGGCCAGACAAAATCGTCTCTCAACTTTTCTCCCAGTTAAGGACTTTGACTCTTGATATTTTCTTTTTTACCCCTCTCTGGAAATTCGTTCAATTCTGAATTGGTGGAGATAGTGGAGAGCTGCTTCATTCTTGGGTTACTGAGTGATGGTCAAATAAACATAGAAAATACACTTGGATCATGAAGGTATCAGTAACCAGTTTTTAAAAATATTAAAAATATTACTGGACTCCTACGTAGTTGATGGTCATTCGAGTCCCGGGCCCGGCGGCTTAAAACTCACGACAGGCACACGTATATGCATGCCCAAGATCCCAAGGGCAGAATGGAGATGAAGGGACTGTGGCATGGCCATCCCTGCTGGGGGATGATTTCTCACTTTGTCTCTCTGTCTCTCTCTGACTCTCTGGCAAGCACACACACCCTATACCAAAAATCTCTCTTAAAAATTAATAAATTCTTTTGAGGATATTACATAGGCCTGAAAGTTTAATCGCACCACTTTAGGGAATCTCTTTTTATGCATTTGTTGAATTAAAGGCTAACAAAGATAAATCTGTGAGAAAATATCATTGTTTTTCCTACATATGAAATCCAGGGTCCTCATCCAAGGATGGATTTTACTAGTTATCAGACTTTACCTATTATTCCAGTTTAGTTCCTGTTGTTTTCTCTAGTAGACTTGTGTCTTATCAGCAGCCCTCACGCAATTTCTTTGTAAAAAAAAAAAAATTTCTCTGTATAGAAGAAAGTTTATCATTTGGAATGTTCAATGCAATTATATTGACATATGGTGATAATGGGATAAAGCATACGGGTTAAAGGTTGCAGGAACCATGGCTTGGCAATTAGCGATGTAAATGAAACATTCATTATCCATCATGCTGAGAAGTTGATGAACTGTACAGTAAATCTGAGCCCACAGTCAGGACTGAGATAAGTCATTTCAGACAATACAGTGAAGTATTTATGAGCACCAGGGACAACGCTTCAGATTCCTGTCATGGAGATTTCTTTACCTATTAATTTATGTTGAATAAAGACCTTATAAAGTCCACAGCATAATGCTTTCCTTCCAGAGGACTAAATAAAAGATTCTAAAACTTTCTTTTACATTGAAGCATTTTGAAGCTGAAGTAACAAGATTTTCAGTCAATATTTTCCATGAAAGTCCATCCCAAACAGAAGATGTACTATAGATTATTCATGTTGTGTTGAAGAAGAGCTTTACTGTATTTCAAAATTCCACTGTGGCTCTGGAAGAAAACTATAAATTTAGATTCCAGTCTTTTCCCATAGTACCTTTCCTACATAAATCAGATTCTGCAGAAATAGCTGCTGTTTGTTCATTCTCCACCAAATGACTAAGTAAACATTGAGATACTTCCCCCCAAAAAAAGTCTAAGTTTTTTACTTTGTTCATTGTCCATTTAATTATTTTGTACTTATTTTAAAGCACTTACTGTAAACATAAGTATTCCCCATCAATCAAAGCAGAATCCACATTGATTTCATGTGTTATTGAAAGTTATCTTTCTCAGATTTACTATAATCACATTAAAACAGTGTCTTTAAAAGCAAGATAAAGAATCACTGGAGTAATGGTAACACTTCATTTATTTAAAACCTCTGGGGCTATAGCTAGCAAACTCAAGAAGTTGACTGGAATGGAAATACTCGATTGTCATGTTCAGCCATTGCGCAGAACCAGAAATTCCTTTGTTCCTTGGATTTATTGAAGCTAAAGGGAGGACAGATTGCATCATATCAAACTGTGTTATCTACTAATAATACAAATAATAATACCCAATATTTATTAAATCTTTCTTCATGCCATTTCTCATTTCTCTGCCAAAGATGACAAGCCAGGCATTGTTCTAGGCACATAAAATAAATCATCTCAGTGTATCCTCCTAGTAACCACTGTGGGAGATCATAAAATCAGCCCACTTTATGAATAAGGAATCTGAGGATCAGAAGTAAGAAACGGTTGTCTAGTCGTCTGGTTTCACACAGCTAGGCTGAGCCTCAGATCCAGCCCCATGCAGTGACGTATCCCCATTGAACCACTGTTCTTTTGAGCTTGCTTTAAATTGATCTGTGCCTCTGTCCATCCAGATTGTCATTCCAGTTTTGCTCCAGTTTGGAGACCCACTTCTTTTCGCCATCAGAAAAGCAGTGCCTCTAGCTTCATTTTTTTGTTGTTGTTGGGGAGGTTTTTGGCTATAGGGCACATGTGCTCACCAGAAAGACAGAGAGAGACAGAGAGACAGAAAGCGAGAAATCACCTCCTGGAGAGGGTGGCCATACTGCAATCCCTTCTCCTCTGTTTTCTTCTCGGGATCTTGGGCATGCACGCACATGCACCTGGTGTGAGTTTAAGCCACTGGGTCTGGGACTCGAACCATATTCAACTATGTGGGAGTCCAGTGACATAGCCATCTGCTAGTCCTGCTGCTGCTGCTGCTTTTTTTTTTTTTTTTTTTTTTCAGAGAGATTTTTGCTATAGGGCACGTGCACTCACCAGAGAGAAAGAAAGTGAGAAATCACCCCCCAGGGGAGATGGCCACATTGCAATCCCCTCTCTTTCATTCTCCTCTTGGGATTTTTGGGCATGCACGCAAACACACCCAGTGTGACTTTCAAGTCACCAGGTCTGGGATTTGAACTGTGGTCGACTATGTGGGAGTCCAGTGATGTAACCATTACGTCATCTGCTTGTCCCACTGTTTAATCGTCTCTTATCGATCCAGAAACAATTAGCCTTTATAAGACTGTAAGAGAAAATCATGCACATCAGTGAATTAATTTGTTGATTTGTTGTCCCATCTCTATCTGGGGTGTAGAAAAGCTAAATTTCTGCCCAGAGAAGATGCTGGCTGTCTTTGGAATTGCTGAGGGAAAGGTTGGATTAGATCAGTGGTCAGTCCTTTGTCCAAAAATGCTCAACTCTTGTAGAACCTTCAGCAGTGGTCCTCAGCCTGACTCACCTAGGAAGTGCGTAAATGTTATATTTCCACGTCCATCTCCAGAGATTCTGATTTAATTAGTGTGGTCTATGGCTTGGTCATTGGTGCTTTCGAAAAGCTCCTTAGAGTATTCTTTTTTATTTTTCTTTCTTTCTCTCTTTCTTCTTTTTCTTTCTTTCTTTCTTTCTTTCTTTCTTTCTTTCTTTCTTTCTTTCTTCTTTTTTTTTTAGAGGTTTTTGCCTTAGGGCATGTGAGCTCACCAGAGAAAGAGAGACACAGAGACAGAAGGAAAGTGAGAAATCCCCAAGGGGGATAGCCACACCACAATCTCTTCTCCTTCATTCTCCTCCTGGGATTTTGGGCATGCATGCACCTTCCCCAAGCATGAGTTTCAAGCCACCGGGTCCAGGACTCAAACCATGATTGTCCACATGGGAGTCCAACAACATAATCACTGTGCCATCTGCTGGCCCCTAGGGTACTCTTATTTAACACTCAGGGTTTGAGAATCCCTAGATATAAGGTACCTTATCAGGTCCCCTCTAACCTTATCTACTCTTACTCCCTCTGCCTTACCCTGCTGTAGATACTCAAACTTCCTTGGTGTTTCTGGAGTAAAGCAAGCATATCTCAAGAACTTTGCACCTGCTGTTCCCCCAAACACCTTTTAGTTAGCTCCCAGAACTTACTTCAGATCTCTGCTCAAATGTCATCTAAAATGTGAGGTCTTTTCTGACCATCTTGTGTAATGTGTTTCTCTCCCCTGATAGGCTGTGTCCTTTATCCTCTCTTGTTTGTTGCACTGTCCCATCATCTCTGACATGTGACATGTTTTTATGTATGCATTGTGTCTCCCCAGCGTTGACATCTAAGTTTCACAAGGGCAGCGAGTTTTGTCTGTTTTATTCACTGCTCTATCCCTAGTGTTTGGAAAAATGCCTTGTGCAGACATGGGCTCAACAAACATTTATTGAATTGCGTGAGTGAATAAACTTGGTAAGAAGCAGAGGAAACCCTGCCCCTGGAATTCCTTTCTCCAGTCAGTCAGCAAACAGAGCTGTGCACCGTGGATAGCATATTACAGCATATGGTGCAGAAGGCTTGGGTGGAAGGGCTGTGCATGCACTTGCCTACTTTGATTTTCTGCCTTTCTGCTGTTGCCATGTTTATCTTTCCTGACTCTTATTCTGCTGCCATAGCAGTGTGACAAAGCCTCCCTGCTAAAACTGAGATTGGCACCGCATCCTGCTTCTTGGTGGAATCCCTGAATGTTCTACTTATCCTTTGTCCTTAGTAGTTCAGAGTGCCCAGGCATTGCCCTTCACGTCCCTGTCCTCACTCACTTCTCTTCTCCCCACATCCTCACCTCTTAGCAATATACAGTACAACATCAAGGGAGTGGACAAGGGAGAGAGAGGAGGGCTGAAGGAAGCCAGCTGGCTGGCGGCACTGGCAGAGCTGGGAACCCAGCAACAGGAACTAGGAACACCAAGAATCTCGGCTGAGTAGAAGAAAGATCCAGGCCTTTGATTTGTGCTGATGATTACAAAAAGAAAGGGAATTCCATGGACGCCTGAACAATCCTCAGACACATCTAAAACTCCCGCATAGGGCCCAGCAGGTGGTGTACAGATGTTAAGGCGATGGATTCCCACATGACCAACCATAGTTCAAGTCCTGGACCCAGTGGCCTGGAACTCACACCGGGTGCATGTTGTGAATGCCCAAGATCCCAGTAGGAAAATGGAGGAGAAGGGATTGTGGTGTGGCCATCCTCCCTGGGGGCTGATGCCTCACTTTCTCTCTCACTGTCTCTCTCTCTCTGTCTGGCATGTGCACTCACCTTAAGGCAAAAACCTCTATAATTAGAGAGAGAGAAAAGAAAAGGAAGAAATGAGAAGACTTACTCCAGGGAATAAAACTAGACCCAGCAGTGTACAAAGTCACGTAATCATGGGTTTTGGCTCAGTTTACAAAAGCCCTTTCACACCATCCTAATTATTTCTTGCTACAGTGTAAGAAAATGAGATTGTTATTGTAGGCATTCAAAGAAAGTTAGATAACAGTGGGGTGATATGTTGTGTAATAGATTCCAGTGTTAAGTGAGAAATAATCCAATGTGTTGCTAATGTCTTTTCCTCTTTGCTACATTGTTATGTCTTGGTTAACAAGATAAGAA
Organism: Tupaia tana; assembly: GCA_026018925.1. Classification (NCBI taxonomy): domain Eukaryota; kingdom Metazoa; phylum Chordata; class Mammalia; order Scandentia; family Tupaiidae; genus Tupaia; species Tupaia tana. Next base: position 24,255,677 of record JAKSZU010000013.1, read on the forward strand.
GAGATCAACTATGAAAAATATGGTAATTAAAGATATCTATGAGGAGCAAAGGAAAAATTAAACTTGAAGCTCCTGGTTAAAACTAGTATCACCTTGGGGCTGGCAGGTGACGTGGTGGTTAAGGTGCTAGACTCCCACATGGTTGACCACTGTTTGAATCCCAGACCTGACGGCTTGCTTTCTCACTTTCCCTTTCTCTCTCTCTCTCTCTCTCTCTCTCTCTCTGGTCAAATAAAAAATAATTATAATTAATAAAATTAAATAATTCTAAAAAAAATTAGTATCATGTTTTTGGACACTAACATTTCTTGCTGACTTCCATGTGACAGTGTTACGTATAGTCCCCTCTTACCTGTTCCAGCATCCCCAGAGAACGTCTGAAACTGCAGATAGTACTGAATGCTACATATCCTAGGTGTTTTCAATCTGGTAATGGTTACGCGGCACCCCGGAATGATTCACATCCTTGGTGGGCCAGAGCAAGTCATTGTGAGACTCCATTATGCTACTCACAACCTAAATTTAAATGCTCAATTTAAAACTTTCAAATTGTGTATTTCTGGAATTTTCCATGTAATATTTTTCAACTGTGATTGGCTGCAAGCAACTGAAGCTGTGGAAAGTGAATCCACAAAAGGGGACACTACTGTAATTATAATGCAAATAACTGTAAAGTTTATTTGATTAAAATAGGAAATTATATTTGATTACCAGTTTGTTGATTATTCAGTAGATCCTCAGACTATTGTTTTTAAAAAATCAAAGGGAATGATGATGATTAAAATAAATAAATAAGAGCCCGGTATCTTTGGCCAGTAATCAGGACTAAACTTCTGAAAGCTCAGAAAAGAGTGAGTCTGTAGCCATTCTAATTATTCACACTATTGTGCTATTTATCAAATAGCCTTATGTATTTCGTTGAGTCAACATTTCACTTGTATTTACTATATTTACTGAATTATTAAATATATCCTCATGAATGGGAAATTTGAGATTATCTTTTTTTCTTTTAAAAATACTTATTTATTTTATTATTTATTATTGTTACTGTTTTAAGTTTGCTATAGTGCATGTGTGCTCACCAGAGTGTTGGGGGGGGGAGTGAGAAATCAAATCAAGACTCAAACTGCAGTCAGCCATGTGAGAGTCCAGTGCCTTAACCACCACACCACCTGCTGGCCCCCGAGACTGGTTTGTATAAGAGAAGTAATACTTAAAAGTAAAATAGGGGGTGGAGCAGTGGTGAAGGGGTGACCCAGCTGGACCTACCTGGCAAAAGTCCTGGGTTTGCATCTTGGGACCTTCCCAAGCATGTGTATGCATGTCTGTGATTGAGCTGGCTGAGATGGGATGGATCGTGGTATGAAGGTGGATCATTGTTTTTTCATCCTTATCTCTTCAAAATCTCATTCCAGAAAGATTGGTTTGAAATTTTTGAAAGAAAATTGGGAAGAATAGAGTAGTGTGGGGATGGTAGTAAGAGGAGTAGGGGAGTGAGGATAGAGTGGAAGAGGTAGTATGTGATGTCGGGCTACAGAAGGTTGTGTGAGAAATGTACTTGTGTCACTGGCATGAAGACCAGGTGAGCAGTTCTTGTGTATTTTCGAGGAGATGTAAGGTTCAGGAGAACTTGCTTGAAATGGGATGATGTAAACTATAAGTTTATACCCAAGAAAAGTTCAGGAGTGCGAAGGCAAATGTGAAGAGATTATTGTTGTGACATATGTGAAGAGAGAAAATATGGACAGAGTAGGAATACTTAAAAAATAACAAAGTATACAATTGTCCTCTGATAGAATTTTTCCTCTTTGTCACTACCATGAGATGCAGTCTAGCTGGATATTTATGGCCCCAACATTATAATACTTTTTTTCCCCTCCAATCTTACACATAGATGTTTAGTGAATGAGTCCTTTTGTTTAATTCTACATATATATCTCAGGTTGGATGAGTGACAGAGGAAGTTTTTTCTTTTTCTTTAGTATTTGGAAAAAACAATGTGATAGAAAGTGTATATACATCAGAGAAAAAGAGAAAGAATTCGCCCTCAATAGAGTATTGCTATGCTGTGACCTTTCCTCAGCTCCCAGGTCCTCAGCATACTGGGCACCAATGCTCCTGGCCAGCGTGGGGTCCAAACCCATGGTCACCATATGGTTTCCAGAACTGCAGGGTGCTAGTGTTACTGCTGCACCATGGCCTTGGGGCCTGAAATATTGTTTGTTTTCATTTACTGAGTGGTCACAGTGCGCCAAGAAGCTAACATAAATCATGTCTCTTTCTCACAGACCTTTCTGTGGAGTAGACATTCGTGTTCCCATTGAGAAACATTGGGACACATGAGAAAATCGAGGCTCAGGAGTAAAAAGTAGCTGGTAACAGAATCTGAACTCATGTTTTCCTATCCCTAAAATCTGCAATCTCTTCACTACCCAAAGGTGCTAGGTCCATCTGTTCTCTCCATTTTAAACTGATTTTAAATCTTAATTTTGTCCCGGTTTAGCAAATTGAATATATTCTTTTTGCTCTATTCCGCCCAACTTTTCAAGTAGATAATCTAATTGTTATTTGAAATGATCCAATTAAGTTTAAAAATATCTGTTCTTTCCTAGCTCTGCCAACTTAAAATAGATCTACTATCTTCCAACAGTCATTCCTTCTTGTTTTCACTTGCTCCTTCTCTTTATAAGTTTTGTTTTTCTGTTTTGGTCCATCAATTACATACCCCTTCTTTCTGTGGGGATATTTTTACCAAAATTAATTAACACACAGGGTCTCTGAAGTAAATTTTCTTATTAAATTCCTTTTACCAGTTGTAATACAGGAAGGGGGGAGAAAAGATTCTGACATTATTATTGCACATATTTATAGAAGATGTGTTAGTTTATATGTAATGTGACTTCAGGGTGAACGTATTGCAATTAGAATACCAGATAACATGAATAAAGCATCAATCGTCCAGCATAAGCCAACCAGTAAATTCTGATTTTCTCCTAGGGTTTACAAAATGACTGTTTCATCAATAGAAAAGGTTTGGGGGCAACATGGACTGTTTATTTCATTCCTTCTTAATCATTGCATGTAGTAATTAAAATTATTTTCTTAAGCTGGATGAATTCCAATCAAAACAACATAAGACAACTTTGGTAAATAAGCCTATACTTCAATTAATAGGAATGAAGTAGAGGAAGATGGTGAGATCTTGAGTAACAAATTCCAATTTTAGATGTTCCGTTGTTTAATTTGATTTGAATTTTGTTTCTTAATATAAATTGTTCCTTTTCCCAGAAGGAAAGGTTTGGGAGCAAATATTCATTTTTCCAGTTAAAGGATAAGAGCAAAAAGTGACTTAGTTGGGCATCCTACCTTTTGTTAAAGCCACTAAGTGATTGAAATTCAAGTGTGGCTGTTTTTTTAAATAATTTACATAGTTTAAAGTTAGCCTGCTCAAGGGGAGGAGAGATTTGCAAAATCGACAGAGAGCTGTCTTTGATTTTCTTTAACTGAGTGCTAGTGTGTGGAGACAGTTTCAGAGTTTAAGACCCTGAATAAACTATATCAAGTGATTGGATATGCCTCAACTTACGCACTGCTAGGGTTGCAGAGCCCAGAAATTACTAGTCATCTTTTCTAATTGCCAGAAGGCTTATGTGCTTGCCAGAGAGAAACAGAGGAAGGAGAAAGCAACTTCCAGTGGGACATGGTCACGCTGCTATCCTTTGCCCTCCATTTCTCCATCCTGTTGGGATTTGGGATACACGAATATATGTGCCCAGTATATTTTTCAAGCTGCTGGTGCTGGAATTCAAACTGCAGTCAGCCATATGGGATCTAGCTCCTTCAAACACTAGACTACAGGGCCAGCTCTGTTGTCTTTTTCAAACAACTAAAATAAATATTTCTTGCAAACTACAAATATCAAACCAAAGAGTTCGTCCCCCCGAGAGCCTCTCCATACCAGTAGCTAAGAAGCTCTGGGGGTTCTATAGTGAGTGCTGACATCTGCTCAAGGAGTGGGCCTTTTGGTGCCTGGGAAAGTGAAAACAAGGTACAACAACACAAAAGCCTATTTTTGTCAGCCTACAAGGGGTGAGAAGAAGGCCTTCCCAGTTGGCTCCTGCTCTAAAACCAGATGGAGTTCAAGGATTTGTGGGTTCAAAGACAGTTTGTGTTGAGCCGTGTACTCTGTTCTCTGACTTCACCTTTTTTTTTTTGAATTTTGCTATAGGGCATGTGTGTTCACCAGAAAGACAGAAATAGAAAGTGAGAAATCACCCCCCAGGGGGAATGGCCATGCCACAATCCCTCCTCCATTCTCCTCTTGGGATCTTGGGCACGCATGCACACACGCCTGGCGTGAGTTTAAGCCACCGGATCTGGGACTTGAACCGTAGTCGACTCCATGGGAGTTCAGCAACATAACCATTACGCTAACTGCTGGTCCCTTTGCTCTCTGACTTCTGATATGGCAAGTTTGCTTCAGTGCTGCTTTGTATTTGGTATCAGTATAGTGAAGGTGTCTTAAAGAGCCCACTAGACTGTGGGCTGTTAGTGTTGTCCTTAACACCAAGAAAGCATTTTTGCTACATTTTAATCAAATCGGCCGTGGTGGCTTTTCCTTTCTCACTCATCACGCTGTGTTCTGCAGACCACTAGTGGTCTGTGGCCTTTGTGGGCAGTACAGGGAGTATGGTGACTTTGCCCTTGGGATGTAAATGGAAATTAAAGCAGAATGCATTAGCATATTTTGGAGTCTGCTCTTCCATTAGGATGACATTTAGGTTTGGTTTTTCCCATTTTCTGGTTCTTGTTGAATTTTATGAAAATCAATGACCTGAGTGAAAACTTAGCACATTTAAAAAAAAAATCTGATTTGCCATGAACTGCTTTGATGCATGCAATTTACAGCCATTCAGAATTTTGTTCAATGTTACCTGAACACCATGCTTGAGCACTCTCAATAAAATAGCAGTTCCCACTTATTACCCCAACAGTTCCTAATCCCCTGGCCCCGCCTAGTTATCTTTGTTGCATGTATCCTTATGTGACGTGCTACTGAGTTCCGTCTTTCCTGGCTGGCATGTGACTCCTCTTGAGCAGGGATTTGGCTTCTGTAGCCCTTGCTTCTGAAAGAGTGCCTAGCACATAGTAAGACTTCAGTATTTATTGAATTCTTGAATAAGTGGTTCATATTTAACAGCTTTGAGGGTTCTGTGACTGAGTTTATTGGTTTTTATTTTGTTATAGAGCAGCATTAAAGAGATGCCTAAAATGGGCCAAAATGTGGCATGGTGGTTAAGGTGTGGGATATGCAGTTCAAGTCCTGGACTCAGAAGATTGACAAACATACCAGACGTGTGTATGTGTGCCCAAAATCCTGAGAGAAGAATGGAGGAGAAAGGAGTGTGGTATAGTCATTCCCTCTTGGGGGGTAATTTTTCACCTTCCCTTTCTGTCTCTCTCCAGTGAGTACATGTGTGCTATGACAGAAATCTAAATAAATAAATAAATACATACATAAATACATAAATACATAAAAAGAAATGCCTAAATTGGTAAATGCTAAGGAACATAGTTTCCTTATTAATATACCTAAGGTGCAAAAAATGTGTGTTTTGTTAATAGTTATGAAAGATGCAACTTCTCACTTAGGAATATTAATTTACACAGTTAGATCATATGCAATTTATATGATTATAATTTACACATTATGTTTTTAAAATTTTCTTTTAAGTTTTATTTAGGAGCCAGCAGATGGTGTAGTGGTTACATTGCTGGACTCCCACATGGCTGACCTCGGTTTGAGTCCCAGACCTGGTGGCTTAAAAATCACACTGGGTGTGCATACATGCATGCTTGCCCAAGATTCTGGGAGGAGAATGGAGGAGAAGGGATTGTGGCATGGCCATTCCCCCTGGGGATGGTTGCTCACTTTCCTTCTCACTGTCTCTGTCTCTCTCTCTCTCTCCAGTGAGCACATACATCCTAAGACAAAAACTTCTAAAAAACAAGTTTTATTTATTTAGTTCTTTTTTTAATTGCCAGAGGCCGCTTGTGCTCACCAGAGAAAGACAGAAAGAGAGAGGGAGAAAGTAACTCCCACCCCAATGGGGTGAGGTCCCACTGCAATCCATTTTCCTTCATTTTTCCATCCTGGAAAGATTCTGGGCATACATGCATGTGCACTCAGCATGCTTTTCAAGTTGCCAGGGCAGGGATTTGAAGTGTGTAGTTGGCCATGTGGGATTCAGCTCTCTTAGCCAATAGGCTGTGGGGCTGACCTTATTTATTTAAGAGAGAAAGGCTTCCAACAGGGTCTCACCACAATACAATACTCTCCCCAGCCTCCCAGTCAGCCAGGATCATGGACATACCTAAAGGTGCCCCTAATGTGTTAAGGTTGACCTGGGTTCTAAACCTAGGGTCATTCCATATGGCTTCAATATCACACAGCATCGCTCTTCCACCTGTGCCACCACAGATGGGCCTCTTTGGAGCCATTTCTATGGTATTTCCTGTCTTGCCACTCTTTTGGTGCCTTTTTTGGTCAATTCTAAAGAAGTACATCAACTTTAGATTCTATTCATAGTAATTTGTAGCCAGAATTTATTACGTGAAATAGTTTGGTCATTTACTGGTTTATCAATGACTAAATATTTTTCAGAATTTTAGAAATTTAATATTTTGTGCCTTTTTTCATACCTTCATAAGTTGAGATACTAATCATACTATCCACTATAACAGTCCCTTCTGGATTTCTCTACTATCTTTTTTACTATTTGAAATGATTTTACCATCTCACTTTCTGTATCAAGCTGACTTAGTTCTTCTTGGCTCAAAAAACAAATTTAAGCTTTGCAGTAAAATTTAAGATCTAAAAAGTTTATTGAATTGCAAATTCGATAAATACAATAAATTGTATTACATGGGCTGCTTTTAAAATCCTTGCAGAGTTTTATGTGGTTGAAATATTAGTTTAATTTGGTTTTATTTTAGCTTCAGTTAATTTTAGTTTTATCACATTTTTAAAATATTTATTTAATTTTATTTATCATCATCATTATTTGTTTTTAATTTGCTACAGGGCACATGCGCTTACTAGAGAGAAACAGAGAGAGCGAAAGAGAGAGAGAAAGCAAGCAAGTTGCCAGGTTCAGGACTTGAACTGCAGTTGACTGTGTGGGAGTCTAACATCTCCCTGCTGGCCCTGCATGAATTTATTCTATTTCAGATAGTGAGTCCTCAATTTTTAAAGTTCATATTTAATTAAACAAGCCAGTTAACAAAGTGGAAAAATAAGGCAATAAACTGAATTAAAAATGTACTTAAAGAAAGAAACTTTATCATTTTATAAAATCTTTGATTTTTTTTTCTTTCTTTAAAAAAAATGCTTTCCCAACAAAGAAAAAGAGGAAATGAGAAAGCACCTCTCCCCCCTCAGGGAGATGGCCTCTGAACTGAGTTTTTATGAGTCTATTTTGTCTTAAAATTATAGATGGTTTGGTCAGTAGGGATTTTCTTTAGAACCTAAAGATAAAAGACCTGAGGGAAAGTTAGGAGTGTTGGCTGGAGACAGAGATGTGGAACTCATTCACGTGGAGGTGCTAGTCAAGAGCATAATGAAGACAGGCTTTCTGGGGCAGAGACTTGAACTTGTGATCCTCCTCCTCCGGCAGCAGTGCTGAGCCGGCCAGCATTGGGTTAGTGAGGCTGTGAGGAGAGAGGACCCCCTCTGGCCTACTGCTGTGATGCACGTATAACTAGAGGGCAAGTTCCAAATCAAGAAAGAAAAAATGCAGAAGATCAGAGAAATATGACTGTAGGATTTACTTTTACCTTCAGCCCTTGCTCTGTTAGGAGAGTTAGTGAGGAACGAAGATCAGTCAGTCAGAGAAGATGGAGAGGAGTAAATAGTAGAACTGAAAAGATAGTACTGAAAGCACTGAAGAAGTCAGTGTTCTGAATGACTCTAGGATACAGTGCCTAGTTCCTCTGGCTGAGTTTTTACACCACTGGGAGACTCGTTCGAGGCAGGCTGAATTCATTAGTGGCTCATGGAGGAGTGTACAGTATAAGATCAAGAGGTGAGCCTTAACATTTCTCAACATCAAAGGAAAAGGAAAACAGCAAAGAAAGTAGAGAAAGAAAAATGGAGAGTTGTCATCTTGTTATAGAAGCTAAGGTTCTAAAAAATACTTATTTTTTAAAAGATAATCAATGGGGTGAAGGGCAACTAGGAAATTGAAACAAGAAAAGTCATTCTGTTTGAGTAAGTCATTGGTGCATAGAGATCATAGTTTCAGTAGTGATGAGAGTGTATTTATTCATTTAACAGCTGTATCCATCACTAAATGTGTGTAATCCATCCTGCACACTGGGGATTACAGCAGTGAATAAGCAGTGAACAGGTAATGTCATAGGACTTCATGAAGCTTACCTTCTCCTTGGAGGACAAGTGTGGTAGTGGTGGTAGAAGTAGACATTAAACTTAAATAATAAACATAAGATAATTTTGAATAGTTATAATGTGTAGTGTGGTGTGCCTGGGTATGCATACATGTGCATGAACTGAGATTGGCAAAAGCAGGGTTGGGATGAAGGATAGAACTTTAGGTTGGATTAGACATTACATTAAAGAGGACAGCCTCATGGGGCGTTTAATATTTGCACTCCCTATATAACAAGAAATAGCCAGACCTGAGAAATCTGGGAGTACTACATTTCTAACTGAAGAAATGGTACACCCAAAAGTGCTAAAGTGGGAGTAAAGTTGACAAATGTAAGGAAGAACAAGGCAAGTGTAGATGGACCTCAGTGAGTTAGGGGAAGTGATATGAGGTGAAATGAGGGAAGTATGCAGGGATGAAACCAGATGAATGAGAGCAAGATTCCCCAGAAAAGAAAAGAAAAGACACTGTGAACATGATCCAATTGTTGGAGTTTAATTTAACAGAAGGGAATGGAATATTGATTTGTTCAGATGCAGAATCTAGTAATGCATGCATTTTAAATAAAGTAGAATTAAGCATCTTTAAAGACAGAAAGGAAAGAATCCATTATAAAAGAAAGTTTGCCCCTTTTCCTCTATTGACCGTTAGTAATCTATACTCCCCACAAAACACACAACCATGCTCTCAATGCTAGCATAAATCTCACATAGATAGGCTTTGACTGGGGAGTGAACATATGGTATCCCCTGAAGCCTTCAGCTCTTCTGCTTGAAGCTAGTTTGTAAAAACCAAGAATGATATTGTACTTACACTGGTGTATTTCTTCTGGCATTGAACACTTCTGAAGGATAAACTTTTGGTCAACAATTTTAGAGCTGGATTGTAGAGGCCATCTAGTCTAATCTCTTTATTATATAGGCAAGGAAACCAAGACCCAGAAAAATATTGGTTCAGCCAAGTTCAGAAAGTTGAACATGATTCTAGAAACATGATTCTGTCTCCTAGCTCCTGATATAAATATCTTCTCACTAAATAATGCTATGCCTTGTGCATTTGAAGACTCAACCCCCATGGATAGATGAATGGATGGATGGTTTATTCATTTATTTATTCATGCCAGAAAGATTGAGCAACTACTTAACTAGACAGAGTGTTCATTACTAGAAATGCAAATATGAGAGCTGTTTACAGTGCCTGTCTCTACTTCCTCATACCCTCCTTACCTCAGTCTACTGTGGGCAAGTTTATAATCTCATTGTTGTATTGGTACTTCCCTTGTCAAGGTCACTGGTGATCTCTGTTGTCAAATCTGAGGGTTATCTATCCTTTTTTTTTGTTGTTTTAGCTTTAATTTGATACATACTTGATTTTATTTTTATTTTGGAAAATTTTATATTTAATCACTGTACATCTTTGCAGTGTACAACATGATTTTTCTCAGCATGATATAGTGCACATTACTCAAGTCAAAGACATGACCATATGCATTATTATCATATCTATCTATTATTATCTTTCTTGGCAGCATTCGAAACAATTAGCTGCTTCCTTCTTGAAATTCATTTCACCTTGGCTTCTACTATATAATTTATTTTATATTCTTGTCACCTTTTGGAAGGTCCTTTATTGTCTCCTCACTGGCTCTTTCTCTTCAATTGAACTTCTAAATATTAGAGTTCTAAGCTGGATTCTAGTTCATGACTTTTCTCTAATTCCATTCCCACTCTAGGTGATTATATGTTGATGAATCCTCCAACCTTTGCTACTGAGCTCAAAATTTGTGTCTCTGACTTGATGTCTTGATTTAAATTGTGTGAAATAAGTAAGTGAATTGGGGGGAGGGGCGAGAGCTAAATATTATAATAAATATATATAAATATATCCCCTAAAAATTCATGTGTTCAGCCATTGTGAAGGGATATAGAAGGTACAACAATCTGATTATGGTGTCTGAGGACAGAATTCTGACTACTTTTTCCTATTCCAAAGTTGTTCCCAGGGGCCCTGGGAGAGTCAGGTCTACAAATATTAGTAGACCATTTTTTTTTCTTTTTCTTTTGGAGAGGTTTTTGGTATAGGGCGCATGCGCTCACCAGACAGACGGAGAGAGACAGAGAGACAGAAAGCGAGAAATCACCCTTCCAGGGGGGATGGCTACGCTGCAATCCCTTCTCCTCCGTTCTCCTCTCGGGATGGTGCCCAACGTGAGTTTTAAGCCACTGGGTCCAGGATGCGAACCATGGTCGACTACATGGGAGTCCACTGACATGGCCGTTAGGCTAACTGCTGGTCCCAAACATTAGGAGACCATTAACAGTGGGATGCTATATCCTGTCCCAAGCATAGTATTTTTATGATACATAGTAAACCTCATTCCTACAGTAAAGCACAGACATTTTTTCACTGATTTATTTTAGGAACAGAGACTTATGATGTCATTTAACTAATAACTAATATAAGAATTTCAAACTCACTTATAACTCACAAGTTATAAGATGTCCCACCAATTTGGGCCCAATCAATGTAAAAGATTCCTTATGCTGATTGACAACTCTCCTGCACTTAAAGCTATATTAAATTGGCATAGGAGGGTCATTCCTCAACAAAATAAAAGCTATCTATGAAAAACCCTAGCTAACATCATCCTGAGTGGGGAAAAGCTGAAACTTTTTCGCTAAAACTGGTGCAAGACAAGGATGCCCACTTCCTCCACTCTTTTTCAATATAGTACTGGAAGTCCTCATGAATACAATCAGAAAAGAAAAGAAAAGAAAAAGCTTTCGAATAGGAAAGAAGAGATGAAGTTAGCTCTATTTGCAGATGACATGATTGTATACATAGAAAACCCAATGGTATCCATGAAAAAATTTCTGGAAGTAATAAATGAATACAGTAAAGTTGTAGAATACAAAATCAACATACAGAAATCTATAGCATTTCTATATACGAACAGCAGGCAGACTGAGATAGAACTGAAGAAAGTAATTTTATTTATCAAAACCAAAAAGTATAAGATACTTAGGAATAAATCTAACCAAAGAAGTGAAAGACCTCCACAAGGGAAACTATGAGAAGCTAAAAAGAAGAAACTGAAAATGACACAAAAAAGTGGAAGGACATCCCATGTTCCCAGATTGGAAGAATTAATATAACCAAAATGACAGTTCTTCCCAAATTAATATACATATTTAACACAATTCCAATCAAAGTACCAGAGACATTCTTTACAGATCTAGGAAAGACATTCATAGAATTTGTCTGGAATCATAAAAGACCTCGTACTACCAAAGCAATCGTGTGCAAGAAGAGTGGAGTGAGTGGCATCTCACTTCCTGACCCCAAAATATACTATAAAGCTGTGATAATCAAAACAGCATTGTACTGGCACAAAAATAGACAGGTGGACCAATGGAATAGAATGGAGACCCCAGAAATAAACCCCAAAACATACAGCCAACTGATTTTTTTTTTTTTTGAGAGGTTTTTGCTATAGGGCGCGTGCGCTCGCCAGACAGACAGAGATAGAGAGATAGAAAGCGAGAAATCATCCCCCAGAGGGGATGGCCACGCCACAATCCCTTCTCCTCCATTCTCCTCTCGGGATCTTGGGCACGCACGCACACGCGCCCGGCGTGAGTTTAAGCCACCGGGTCTAGGACTCGAACCGCGGTCGACTACGTGGGAGTCCAGCGACATAGCCATTACACTAACTGCTGGTCCCCAGCCAACTGATTTTTGACAAAGGATACCTGTCACTCCATTGGGAAAAGGAAAACCTCTTTAGCAAATGGTGCTGGAAAAACTGGATATCCACCTGCTGAAAGATGAATCTAAACCCCTACCTCTCACCATTGACAAAAATCAACTACAAGTGGATCAAAGATCTAAACCTAAGACTTCAAACAATAAAACTACTGGTGGAAAACACTGGGGAAACTCTGGGAGACATTGGAGTTGGCAAAGATTTCTTAAATAAGGCCCCCAAAGCACAGTCAGTAATCTCAAAAATAGACAAGTGGGATTATATCAGATTAAGAAATTTCTGCATGGCAAAAGACACAGTAATTTGTGTGAATCAACAGCCCTCAGAAGGGGAAAATATTTTTGTAAACTGTGCTTCAGATAAGGGACTGATAACCAGAATATACAAGGAACTCAAGTGGCTTCGCCTAAAAAAGCCAATTGATCAACCCAATTAAAAGATGGGAGAATGAGTTGGAAAAAAAATAACTCTCTAAGGAAGACATAGGAATAGCCAAAAGGCATATTGAAAAATGCTCAACATCCCTCATTATAAGAGAGATGCAGATCAAAACCACAATGAGATACCACCTAACCCCAGTCAGAGTGACTAAGATTTAAAAGAAAAAAAATGGTAAGTGCTGGCTGTGGGTGTGGTGAAAGGGGAACTGTCCTACACTGCTGGTGGGAATGTTAATTGGCCCAGCCACTGTGGAGAAAAATGTGGAGATTCCTCAAAGGTCTACAAATAGAACTACCATATGACACAGCAGTCCCACTCCTTAGTATCTACCCAAAGGACAGATTTCTTAGTCAGAAAAGTGCTTGCACATCGATGTTTATTGTGGCATTATTCACAATATCTAAGACATGAGACCAACCCAAATGTCCACAAACAGAAGAATGGATTGAAAAAGTGTGGTATGTATACGCTATGGAATACTACTCAGCCATAAAAAACAAAACCCTGGCTTTCGACAGAAAGTGGATGAATATGGGAAATTTACTGCTGAGTGAAGCAAGCCAGGCAATGAAGGAGAGACAGTGTATGTCTTCACTTAATATATACCGACTGTCTACACTCTATGGCATTCTATGACTAGAGGATAAAGGAACATTGAAAATGGTTATACATACCAGATACAGTGTGGGAAGAGGGTCGGAGATGGATGAGGGTCTGAGGAAAGATATTAAGAGGAAAAAATAGAGAAGCAAGACATTTATGGGACAAAGAAATGGGTTATTATCATTGAAGATAATGTGTTTTGTATTCTCAATTCGACTGGTGAGGAATGTATTCATGTTGGAACATTCACTTTACAAGCTAAGTGACATGTGATTGAATGTATAAAAGAAATTGAAATAAAAAAAAAGCTATATTAAAAGAACCACTGTATACCAGCACCCTGAGAAACATGCTTGTCTTTTCCCAGGTCTGGTCACTCAATTTTATGCTTAGTAATAAACTACATTAATTATTATTTCTACAGAGTTGATTATCTATCAACATGTCAAAAATCAGGGCTTTGGGAAGAGGTTAAAATTAAGGTTATTGGGGTAGGAAACTTGGAATTTGCAGCCTGGCTATGTGGTAGCATTTCCAGGACAAAAAAAAAAAAAAAACAAAGGTGCTGGGTTGGGCTCCTGGCCTAGTGGCTAAGGGATCTGGATCCCACATTACTGACCTTATGGTTCAAATCTCAGCCCTTGGGGCTTGAAAAACATGTTAGGCATGAGTGTGCATACCCCAAAGAGAGTGGAGAAATGGAGGAGAAGGGATTACAACATAATTATGACTCTAGAAGGCGCTTTTTCCCTCTCTTCCTCTCACTTTCTATATCACTCTCCCTTTCTCTGTCTCTCAGGCCAGCATATGTGCCCTCTGGCAAGTTTTAAAAAAAAAATAAAGAAAACTAAAGGTGCAGCCCAGCAACCAGATACCAAAGCAATTAGCAAACATAGAAGGTGTCTAGGCGATAATTGTGAGACAAAAAGGTGGGGAGGCGAAGCCCTGAGAGCATTTCAGACATCCTTCCAAACACAAGTCCAGAGGCCTAGGGTAGCAGAACGGTTTCAGGAGACTAACCTGGTATGAGCTTGTTACCTTGAGCCACCTCAGGAATCTGCTCTTTGCATCCCAACATTCCTCACCCTGACTGTGTTTTAAGCCCCAGGTGGAACCCAACCCGCTGCTAAGGCTGCCATTTACCCTCTGTTCCAGAACAAGTGGCACATCTTGGCAGCAGGCATGTGAAAGAAATTCCACAGACCTGGCAGAATTCAAGAGCCATGGAAGCACAACAGCCTCCACCTAGATTTCAAAGAGTGTGTAGAAAGATCTAAGAGCTTAGGCAAAGACCTGCCACAGGGCAGAGTCATAAGAGAGAGCTTCTACTAGGTCAGTGCCAAGCAAAAATATAGAGTCAGAGCAGAAAGTACCAACCAGGAGGGCTGTGCTCAGGCTGAAGGGTTTCGCTCAGTTTCAGAGTTTGTTGCAGACTCTCCAGAGGTGGCTAATGTATACTTAGGAACAATTTTAAAGCAATTTGAGTTACAGGACAATATTTTGAAGTCTTCTGTTAAATGTTATAGACACAATTGTCTGACTGAAAGTAAGACATTATATGTTACAACTCCAGAGCAGCATTGTTTGGAGCACAGTTTATGAATCATTTAAAAATTGCACCTATGTGGGGACTGGTAGGTGGTGTGATGGTTAAGGCACTGGACTCCCATGTGGCCGAGCATGGTTTGAGTCCCGGACCTGGTGGTTTGCTTTCTCACTTTCCCTTTCTCTTTCTGTCTGTGGTCAAATTAAAACAGCAACAACAACAATAATAATAATAATAATAATTGTTTTTTTATTAAATAGTTATTTTTAAAAATTGTACCTGGGGAACCAGGAGTTAGCGTAATGGCTATGTCGCTGGACTCCCACATAGTCGACCGCAGTTCGCGTTCCGGACCCGGTGGCTTAAAACTCACGCCGGGTGCGTGTGCATGCGTGCCCAAGATCCCGAGAGGAGAATGGAGGAGAAGGGATTGTGGCGTGACCATCCCCCCGTGGGGTGATTTCTCGCTTTCTGTCTCTAATGTCTCTCTCTGTCTATCTGGCGAGCGCATGCGCCCTATAGCGAAAATCTCTCCAAAAAAAAAAAAAAAAAAAAAAAAAACCGCACCTGTAACCAATGCAATAACCATAATTTCATATAAAGCTAGAATTGATCTATGTCAACAGGTGGATAGGGTAGATGAACAACTTTACTGCTATTTGGAGTTTATAAGCTTTTTAGTAAACTTTGACTAATGTTTTCAAGTCAAAAATTGTTGAAAGAATTACTTAAAATTATTTGGTGAAAATTTCATGTGTTTGTCAATGTTTTCTAAAGATTTTTATCTTCCAGTGGAAATTCAGAGCCACCTAGTGACCAAAAATAAAATATCTAATATATAAAACATGACAAGAAAAAACTTCCAAGTGAAAGAGAAAAGCAGGAATTTGACCTCAGTCTTTGATGCCCTATGATAAACTTTTCTCTCAATCACATGTATGAAATTAGAGTTTCCAGAGATTAAATAGAATAAGCCATTTAAGTTTATTTGGGTGTAAAGACCCCTAAACATAAACTTGAGATGGTTTGTATGATTGATTTTTATAGAGTTGTAATATAGACACCTTTATCAAATGAGATATGTGTGACCTACACAATATAAGCAACCACTTTTTGCAGATTCATTTTCCCTTCCTTGATGAAGTCCTCTAATCTGGAACAATATATGTACTGTGTGTCTCAATAAAATAGTGGGGTGAGCATTTACAGAAGATATGGCCAACGGTAGAGGAATGAGGAAGACATTGAGTAATCCTAAACTTCCCAATGAGGCGTCTGATTTACATTCACTTTTGAGTATAAAGCAGTTCTAGGCCATCTAGTTCGATTAAACTTACCAAACCTCTCGAGTCTCAGTCAGTACAAGTTTCTTGTTGGGGACAAATGCAGTTTAACTGAAGTGTGTTTAGGGAGACAGAGTTTTCAACTTGATTAAAATAAAGTTAATCTTGAGGCCAGCAGATGGTACAGTGGTTATGTCTCTGGACTGCCACATGGCCATCCATGGTTTGAGTCCCAGGGCCAGTGACTTGAAACTCACGCTGGGTGTGTGTGTGTGCATGCCCAAGATCCCAGGAGGAGAATGGAGAAGGGATTGTGGAGTGGCCATCCTCCCTAGTGGGTGATTTCTCACTTTCCCTCTCACTGTCTCTATCCAGCAAGTGTATACACCCTAAGGCAAACACCTCTAAAGACTTATTTTAAATAAATAAATAAAGTTAATCAGAGGGCTGGCAGGTGGCCTGGGGGTTAAGGCGCTGGACTCCCACATGACCAATTGTGGTTCGGGTCCCAGATCTGGCAGCTTGCTTTCTCTCTTTCTCTCTCTCTCTCTCTCTCTCTCTCTCTCTCTCTCTCTCTCTCTCTCTCTCTCTGTCTCTCTCTGCTCAAATTAAAAATAATAATAATAAGTAAATGAAATTAAATAATTCTTTAATGAAAATACATAAATAAAGTTAATATGGACGGATACAATAGGAGGGGAGGGGAGAGAGGTAGTACATAGTCATGATGTGGAACTCTATGACACTTACGTTACTTTGGGGGACATTTGCCTAAAGCCATGGTCAATGTTAGGAAGATTAGCCTTGGAAGTAGCACATAGGGTGGACTGATGCAGGGTGAACAGAAAGAGTTAGGTTATCTCCATAGTGTTGGATAGAAGTCATAAGGACATGACCTGGAATTATTAAAGCAAGAGAATCTTAGGGTCAGATGAAAGAATCTCTGCTGATATGGGAGAGCAATGGAGGAAGTGCTATAAAGAATGGCTCCCACTTTTCTGCCATAGATGATCAAAAGGTAAATGATAGAAATAATGTCATCTAATACCAGTAGTAGCATACCAGGGAAGTAGCTGGTATGTATGAAGGTAGCTGGAGGGAATATAAGTTTGGTTCTGACACCCATTCATTGATGCAGAAACACACTGGAGAGCTGCTCCGTGGTGGGTGCTGAGGCCACGGCAACCTAACAGACCCTGACAGCCAGCAGCCCAGGGAAGAAATCAGCTCTACTTTTACACTAAGAAGCCACATTAGGTTTAAGCGACAATCTTTGCCAAGGGTACCATCTTATGAAAAATAATTTATTTAAACTCTAGGTGTAATTAGTATTATGTTAATTGTACTACAGAAGCAACTGGAGGCCAGGTGATGGTACAGTGGTAATGCAACTGGACCCACATGGAAAAGGTCCCCAGATGCGAACCCAGGACCTCCCTGAGCACACCAGGCATATGCATGTGCCCGGGATCAAGGCCAGCTGAGACTGAGGGCAGACTGCACATGAAGACCCTGTTGGGGGATACCCACTCCCAGTTCTTCTGTCTCTGTCATGTAAGATAAAGAAATAAGCTTAAAATTTAAAAAGAAGGTAAACTTCATGTGGGCAGAAATGTATGTTTAGAGCAAAACAAACAACAGAAGCAACTGTAAGTTGAAGAGATACAATGTTGTCAACTAGTCACCAAGGACTCTGTGGCCAAGGTAGGTTTTGAACATGCACAGATTTCTGTTACACTTTTACATTTGTCTGCAGTGAGGAAGACTGAGACAGGGAGGTGAGCAGTGTGCCAGGCCTCTTTGGCTGACAACTTCATCTCACTGGTAGGATAGCCAGTCAGCTCAGTGGCCTCTACAATAGTTTAAAGGGCTTGTTTCTTCCAGTTTGAAGTCTGTTTCTCCAGCAAACACCTGTCTTGTACTGGAGTACCACAGGCCTATGGTTCTTGTGCCCTGTTTGCCACGTTCTGATCTGTTCCTCTCTGAAGCCTCTGGAGCCCTCTGTAAGCTTCATTGCCTGGGCAGAATCTACCAGTCAAGGTGACCATGGACTAGAGCAGGCCCAGAAGCTTTGGGTGTGAGTTCTCAGCTCTCTACTGTAATTTGTTTCTCCTTGATCAATCACGGACATTCCCTGAGGCCTCGATCTTCTCTGTAAAGTGAGGAACTGAAACCCACCTATCCAGATAGTTATGAGGTTAAATGAGATGTCAGTGAACATGCTTTTATAGATTGTAAAGTTCCGTGGTTAAAAGATGCCTTCATCCTCTGCAAACGCCCTAATACAAGAAGGAAACAGTCCCTCTCCTTGATTCTTCTGCCACTCTGTAGCACAAAGCAAGGAAGCTTCCCAGCACCTCCGGAACAACAAATGCTGAGAGTTATGCAGGCGGATTTTTCTAGAAACCAAGCCAACACCAGCTAGACTAGAGGAGGTTTCAGTCCTGCTTCCTACTTCCTCAGGCCTGCATTTATTTAGTTTCTGTACTGTTTGTCCCAAAAGCTTCAGTGCAGTTTTACACATTGGTAGTGTCAAAAGTATAAATACTAGAAATTTACAAAGAACTGCATCTGAAAAAATATTTTCATTTCTTGTATATTTATTTAGTTAGTTATGTAAGTTTTAAATAATAAATTTTGAACTTTATATTTTGTTTTAGTCTTCTGACTGAAGACAGCAAATAGCAACTGAAAGAAAAAAACTATGATTAAAAATTGTTTTGTGAAAGTCACAAAACGAAGTATGAAGGAATGATAATAAACCTTCAGCTTCATGTAAGTTTTTAACAAATATACTTCTGAAGTCATTAAAACTTGAAGCTGTGCTAAATGTTTTGGGAGCTATTGTAATTATAAACTATTGTCATTTTTCTCAGATTTTCTCAAAATCTGGTTCATAGATTACTGTTACCAGAAAGTCCTGGAGTGCTTATTAAAATGTGATTTCCTGGGCCCTGCCTCAAATTTCTGGCATCGGGTCCAGGAGTCCACATTTTCAACACATTCCTTAAGTGATTAACTGTGAACCCATGAACTAACATTTATTTTGGATGTACTCTCTTGACCATTCCCCAAGACACGAAGCTTTCAGTTTCATTAATAAATTCTCTTTCATATAGATTATTGTCACAATTATTACTGATTGAGCCCTTCTCTTTGACAGTGATTTATTGGCGTTCTTTAATATTAGTCATCTCAAGCATTAAAACTTAGAATGGTGCTGGGTCCTTTAATTTCAAAAATTTTGTTCTGAATCCTAGTTTAGGCCCATTGCTCACTTATGTAGGAATAAGAAGCAGTTTTCAACCACTAGCATGGCTCAGAAGACAGCCAAGCAACCAATAAAGGCATCTCCGAGTTCGCTAGTTGACAGTGTTTATTCTGGCAGTGGTTAGAACGTCTAAATATTAACTAATTAATCTAGCTTGTAATATTCGCTGCTGGTTTCTTTGAATGAGGTGGGAGTGGGTCAAATCTGCAGACCATTCAATCTCCAAATGCAAATAAAGTAGCATTTGTTTGGAGGTGGAACCAAATGATTATAAATGAATGGCGGGCCATCTCCTGGGATTGGACGTGAAGGTCCTGTAAACGCAGAATTGTATCAACAAACAGCTGTTGGGAAAATACTATTATGCTGTAATAGCTGCTATTAAAATCCATTAGCAATCTTGATGGCCTGTTTGAATTTGATGCATCATTTGCTCTGAACAGCATTTCTTCCTAAAATTTTGTGGTAGAATTTATGCAGATTGATAGGCAGTAGCAGTGACTTTCTGAGAGATTAATACCGATTACATACTTTGCGTGCACTGGCTAATCCAGCCCTGAGAAGTACTGTAAATATTGCAGTTTTAAGTATCACTGGAGGAAAATATATAGCATCAAGACACACACACACCCCCAGGGCCTTCTCCCAGTGGGTGTGAAATTTCCGTTTTGTTTCCTAATAAATGCTTGTATGCAATAAATGGGTACCTCTCCTGCCCCATTTCCCACTTTTTAATAACTTGTCTTTTACTCATCCTAACACCCTTTCCAGACCCCACAGAGTCCTCCAGGGAGGACAAAGTGCCCTTGGGACACAGCTTGGCCAAAAGCATTAGCTGTCTAATGAGATTTTGAAAAACGCCTGTGTTGGCGAAGAGAATACAGCTGTTCCAGACATGAAGGAAGCATTCTAACCTTGGGGTAAAAAACCAGCCCTTGTTCAGATGTAGGGGCACCAGCCACACCCCAGTGGCTGGGAGGAATAGGCAAACAACACTATCTGGCCAGAGAGTGGAACAAACAACTCTTGGGGGTTATTAATCCAAAGAGGAGAGCAGGTGTGTGCTGAGCTCACAGTGCCGGTGTATCCTGGGTGATCAAGGAAGCCAGGATCCATTTCCAACAGTTAGAGGAGGCGTTAGGGCAAATCACCTGTACCTATAACACAGGTTAAATGAAGGCGTAGTTTTGTACCTTGAAAATGCAATTCCTTCTTCTACATGCACTTTCAATCCATCGATTTTTTTCAGATTTTGATCAAAAAAAGATGGCAAAGACCTGAGGTTCATTGGTTTTAAACATTTTTCCATCGTGTTTCCTTTCTTAGTCGGTGAAGCTGTTGCTGGGTAGGAGGCGGAAGGGAAGGACCTCTGGGAAATGACTTGAAAGTTTTACTCCTCAAAGTATGCCCCCTGACCACCAGATTCAGCATGACCTGGAGGCTGGTGAGGAATCCAGACTCTTCCCAGACTACCTGAGTCAGAATCTGCATTTAAAAACACACTTTTGTCCTTTGAATGCTTTCCTT
Organism: Tupaia tana; assembly: GCA_026018925.1. Taxonomy (NCBI): domain Eukaryota; kingdom Metazoa; phylum Chordata; class Mammalia; order Scandentia; family Tupaiidae; genus Tupaia; species Tupaia tana. Next base: position 24,276,561 of record JAKSZU010000013.1, read on the forward strand.
GACTCTTCCAGGAAGGTTTCTGGTTTCACTGCTGTCAGTGCACTCTGCCACATCTCCATGAAGCAAGTTAGAAACAAGTTCGAATCTCACTTAGCTGGATTAGGATTTCAAATCCTGTAGTGCAGAAAGCTCAATGTTTTGTTTTTATATTCCCGGAGTTTGGCATGTGGTATTCATTGAACAGTCCCACTGTCCATTTATCCATTCATTCATTCATTTTCTACTCATTAATTCACTTATTTACTTATTTATTCAGTAAAAATCTATTGAGTATCTCCCATGGGCCAGTGAGAGTTTTAGGGTATCAGGGATACAGTATGACTATGAAAAAGCCCCCATGGTCATGAACTTAACATTTTCTTGATGTTGAGGGAGATGGACAATAGATAGACAAGTATACAGCTTCCCGGGTTCTGAAAAGTACCTTGAAAAAATATTAATCAGGGTTAGGGAATAAAGCAAACCATCAATAAATGTCTCTTTAATAAATAAATAAATAGAAAAGATAATGAGGTGAAAAGAGTGAGAAGCAAAGGTAAAAAATCTTTAACACGGTCTTAAGAAGTTAGGAGATGGGTTTCTGAAATGTCCTACATAATTCGTCAAGTGCAGAAATTGCTGTGATAACTCAGCAAGCATCTGAAGGAAGAAAAGAATTCTTTTTTTCTTTTTAAGAGAAAGATTTTTGCTATTGGGCGCATGTGCTCACTAGAGAGACAGAGAAACAGAAAGTGAGAAATCACCCCTCAGGGGTGACAGCCACACCACAATCCCTTCTCCTCTAGTCTCCTCTCAGGATTTTGGGCATGTACGCACATGAGCCTGGTGTGAGTTTTAAGCTGCCAGGTCCAGGACTTAAACTGAGGTCAGCTATGTGCGAGTCCACCAACATAATCATTACGCTATCTCCTGGTCCAAAAGCTAGCTTTTTTTTCCTAAAGAATTATTTTAACGTTTATTTATTTATGTATGTATGTATGTATTTATTTATTTATTTAAATTTGACCAGAAAGGGACAAAATGAGAGAGAGAGAGAGAGAGAGAGAGAGAGAAAGAGAAAATGAGAAAGCAAGCCACCAGGTCTAGGACTCAAACCACGCTTGGCCATATGGGAATCCAGCACCCTTAACCACCACACCACCTGCCGGCCCCATAAAACTAGCTTTTCTACAAATTCACATTTATGTGCATCTTTCCCACACTGCAAAGGGCTGTTTGTTTGTTTTTTTTTTTAAAGGACCAGATGTAAAAAGAGATAATAACAATAATGGGAAAATTATCAGGAAAAACTGTTGAGGCATAAACTTTGAATTCCAGTTGTGTCTTTTTTTTTTTTTTTTTTTTTTTTTTTTGGAGAAGTTTTTGCTATAGGGTGTGTGTGCTCTCCAGAAAGACAGAGAGAGACAGAGAGACAGAAAGCGAAAAATCAACCTTCAGGGGGAATGGCCATGCCACAATCCCTTCTCCTCCATTCTCCTCTTAGGATCCTGCTCATGCATGCACACGTGCCCGGCATGAGTTTAAGCCACCAGGTCCGGGACTCGAACCGTGGTCAACTGCATGGGATTCCAGTGACGTAGCCATTATGCCAACTGCTGGTCCCCCCAGTTTTGTCTTTTGCCTCTTACTAGCTGAGACCTTTTACAGTTCTGCAGTCTGAAGCATGGCTCATCACTAGGTTGTTTAGGTAGTTATTATTTTTTTTTAGTTTTAGTTTTTGTTGTATAGCATATGCACTGACCTGAGAGAGACAGAGAGAGAGAGACAGAGAGAGAGAAAGTGAAAGTGAGAAGTCATTCCCCAGAGAGACGACCGCACCACACTCCCTTCTCTAATTTCCTCTCTGGAATATTGTGCATGCACGTACATGCATGCCCAGTGTGATTTTCCACCCACTGGATCCTGGACTCAAACCTCCAGTGCCTTAACTTCCACACCACCTTCTGGTCCTCATTTAAGTAACTTAAACAAAAATGAAACAAAACCTTAGGGGCCAGCAGGTGGCATAATGTTTAAAGCACTGGAATCTCACGTGATCAACTGCAGTTTGAGTCCTGAACTCAGTGGCTTGAAACACGCTGGGCATGTGTGCGTGTGTGCTCAAAATCTTGATAGGAGAATGGAGGATTAGAGATTGAGGTGTGGCCACCCCCTCTGGGAGGGTGATTTCTCACTTTCTGTCTCTGTCTCTCCAGCGAGCACACACTCCCTATAGTAAAAATCTCTCAAAACAAACAACCGTAGTTGGGCTGGCTCTGTATCTTAGTGGTTAATAGAGCTGGATGCCACATAGCCAACTGTGGCTTGAATCCTGGCCCAGGCAGCCTGCAGACCTTGCTGGGTGCATGTGTGTGTGCCTCAAATCCCCATATGATGAAGAAATGGAGTAGAAGGGATTGTGGTGTGACCGGACCTCATTGGGGATGTGTTCTCCCTCTGGCCCTCTTGCTCTGTGTGCGTGTCTCTCTCTGGCCAACATATGTCCCTTCTAACAATGTAAAAGAACAAAATTAAAAACAAAACCTGCTGAAGCTTCGTCCTGCCCCTGGTTATTTGAATCCAAAACTCAGGGAAGAGATGGACAGGCATGGGAGTCATTTTTCAAAATGAATGCCAGGCATTCTCACATTTGTTCAGAATCTGATAAGGCTAGTTATTACTCTGTCAGACAACAAGACTATATTCATTTTGTTGCAGCAAAAAATGCAGGTTTATGTAAGCAGTTTCAGTCCTAATGTCATTTTGATATAAATTGCATCCTTCAGTAAGAAATGTGTTTAGAAAAGTATCTTTTAAAAAGCATCATCGAGGAAGCTGAATCCTGCATGGTGAGCCATGCAGTTCAAGTCCCAGACCTGGTGGCTCAAGAAACCCACTCAAAATCCCAAAAGGAGGGAGAAATGGAGGAGAAGGGATGCAGCATGACCATTCACTGTGGGCGGGGGGGTGGGAGGGTGCTTTCTCCCTTCCTTCTCTCTCTCTCTCTCTCTCTCTCTCTCTCTCTCTCTCTCTCTCTGGCAAGAGTACATGCTGTCTAGCAAAACATAAATGAATAAATAAAAAGGGATAAAAAGCAGCACCAAGTGGGCCCCCTATCACAGTGGCAGAGCCCAGTGTGTAGGGAGCTGGATTCCACGGCGGTGTGGTTCCCGATTCCTGTGACGTGAGAAACATACCGAGCACATTTGCATGCGTGCCTCAAATCTTGACAGAGTGGAGAAATGGAGGAAGAAGGATTGCAGCGTGACCATGTCCCATTGGGGCAAGGGGTTCTCTCTCTCTCTCTCTCTGCCAAGCACATGGCCCTCCGGCAGCTAAAACCAACAAACAAAAACCTTCTTTGGAGTTAATAAGTAGTTTAAATGTCTCAATAGATTCTTTTTACTTTTTTAATCATCATTTTTTATTTCATTTTATCCATCACTATTACTTTTTAAATTTGACCAGAGAGAAAGAGAGAGAAGAAAAAAAAAAGTGAAAAAGCAGGCCATGTGGGAGTCCATGCCTTAACCACATGCTACCTGCCAGCCCTAATAGATGATTTTTAAAGTGACAGTCATCCTTTTTTACTGGAATCATCAGAAAAGAGCCTAACTCTTCTCAAACACTCCCAGAGATCGTGCTGTCTCATTGAAGTACAGACCCTGGGCTTTGCAGCACTGGTAGGTTGGGGATCACGTTAATATCAACATTAACCTGTTGGAAGGGAATATTTTGAGGAATATATAAATTAGTATCTATAATATTCTCAGATCAGTGACTATCATGTAAGTACTCAAGTATTTGTTATTAATCTGCTATTCAGGAGACTGAAAGCCAATAGTAAAAAGTTTAGGAGACAATTTTACCTCCATCTAAGGAAAATACTTCCTAGTATCCTATCCAAAGATGAAATGAGCCTTTTCAGGTGAGCATGAATTCCCCGTCTGTGTAAGTATTCAATCCCAGATTTTATAACCACGTGGCAGTGTAAGGTATAAGGAATTTAAGAAGAGATGGGTGATTGAACTATTAGGTCGTTGGAAAAGTCGTGACACATTTTTGTATAGAAAACACAGGAAAATACATCATGACTTTTCCAACAACCCAGTAAGGTAGCTTTATGGCCCATCTCAAACCTGACATTCAAGTTTTCCGCCATTTTTAGTTTTAAAATTATATGATTCTGTGAAGATCGTAATTTACCTTTCTCTCTTCAGGAAAAAAAAAAAAATCCAGTGGATGCTTTTCAATAGTATCGTGAGTTTTCTTGATTTCAAAATTTGATAGCTCTCTACATTTAAAATGAGTAAGAAGAAAGCCCTCTGCTTTAAAAACTACCAGTTTTCTGATTTATAGAGTTTGGCCAAGACAATGACCTGGATCTCTATTTTCTTTCTATTACAATATCTGTCAAACCCAATCTATGTAGTTATTTATTTTGGTTAAAAGTTGGAGGGATGAGACCAGCAGGTGGTGTGGTGGTTAGGGATGCTGGACTCCCACATGGCTGACCACGGTTCAAGACCTGAACCTAGTGGCTTGCTGTCTCTCTCTCTCTCTCTCAGTCATTCCCTCTGTCACTCTCTGGTCATATTAAAATAAATAAGTAAATAGAGTTGAATAAATGAATTTTCTAAAAAAATGTTGGCAGGATCAATGAGAATTTCTTTTCTTTTTTTTTTTTTTGTAGAGGTTTTTTTGCTTTAGGGTGCGTGTGCTCACCAGAAAGGCAGAAAGATACAGAGAGACAGAAAGCGAGAAATCACTCCTCCCACCCCCCGGGGGGGATGGCCACGCCGCAATCCCTTCTCCTCCATTCTCCTCTTGGGATCTTGGGCACACACTCACACGTGCCCAGTGTGAGTTTTAAGTCACCGGGCCCGGGACTTGAACCGCGGTCGACTACACGGGAGTTCAGCGACATAGCGATTACGCTAACTGCTGGTCCCAAAATTTCTAGTAATAATTTTATGAGATATTTTTCCAGATATGGTGACTTAAACTAAACAGAAGCATTCTGCCACTTTCCATTATGGATTTGTCTGGAATGTTTTCTGAGAAGACAGACAGTTCAAGGGCGTCTGCTTCCTGTGACAAGGTCAGAAAAGAAACTGAAATATACAGAGCAATCATTTAACAATCTGATGGTGACAAATGATCTCTTCCTCTTTAAAAATAAACTATAGGGGGGCTGGCAGGTGGCATGGTGTTTAAGGTGCTGGACTCTCATATGACCGACCACAGTTCGAGTCCCAGACCAGGCAGCTTGCTTTTCTCACTTTCCTTTTCTCTCTCTGGTCAAATTAAAAAATAATAGCAAATAGAAAATTACATAAAATAATTCTTTAAAAAATGAAATATGAAACAAAATGTTTTTGTTCACAACAACTATACAGAATAATAATGTCTGTGCTGGCATTAAGCCCAGAAGAAGCACTGACAGTATGTTTTTAATTCCAGGCCTTTCTCTTAACTCTAAGTTTCGGTAACTTCATTGATGAATATCAGTGTTGTGGACCCTGCTAGGGTTTCCGTGCGTGTGTGTACCCTAGGGAGCCACTGCCATCTGTCAGTGAAGAACGTCTAGCATTCTTGTAAAGAACAGCTGTTTATATCCATCCAGACTGCTTAGCAGAGTGTAGAGGAGAGGCTATTTGTGAGGCAAAAGGAAAGTTCAGCTTCTTTTGCATTATGCGTATGTTACGAGCCTAGATTTAGGTGGGCTAATATGTGGAGCCAAAAAGCTTGGCAAATTGATGCAGCACAGACCTTCTGTTGAACATTAATCATTTCTCTTCTTAATCTTGATACTTGTCTTCTAATCCGTTTCGGTAAATGGCAGTGAATTTTCACGCTTTTTGCTACATGAAGATAGAGACTCTATCCCAGCTCACATTTCCACAAATGATTCTTTGGATATGTATTAACAATTTTCTTTTCTTTCTAGAGGTTTTTACCTTAGGGCATGTGTGCTCCCCAGAGAAAAACAGAGACAGTGACAGGGAAAGTAAGTAATCGATCCACAGGGGCCATGGCCACACCGCAATCCCTTCTCTTCCTTTCTCCTCCCAGGATCTTGGGTGCGCGCACACACACGCCAAGCATGGTTTTCAAGCCATTGCGTCCAGGACTTGAACCACAGTCAGCCATGTAGGAGTCCAGTGATGTAACCACTACGCCATCTGCTGGCCCCTGTATTAACAATTTTGAAATTTCATTTTAAGACAGGACCTTTCATTGATTTCTGGGCTCTCTTAAACATAAGGATCTGTTAACAGATGGGAGAGTGTCAAGCTGCGTTGTGAAGTCCTTGGTTCTCTGGGTCCAGATCAATAAAATTAGAGATCTGTCCCTAGGCACAAAATGAAACCGCAACCACGAATGAAGTAGGTAGAAAAGAAGATTTAATAGAAAAGAAAGGAAAGGAAAGAAAGAAAGTACACCCAAAAAGATTCTTGGGCGGGCAGATTGCCAGGTGGCAACCAAGCTTGGTACTAGTTAACCGTTATTTTTCATCACTAGAGGTCATGAATATTCATTAGTGGGAGGCCCGTTATGCTTCCTATGTTCTTCCTTTAAATTAGAATCCACACGTTCTTTTCCTGCACCTGCACACCTCCTCACAGGTAAAGAATGAGGAACTTCATCACCTAATCGCTCATGCCCAATGCGAGCCAGGTTGCCCCAATTAGACTGCCCAATTAGTCCATTGCCCTAATGGGAATTAGGACATTGACCAAAACACTTGGTTAGGCCTTTTTGATAAGAGAAAAATCTACGAATCATCCGTATGTGCTTCCCTCAGGCCTCAAGGAAGGAAGATGGCAAATTGCCTCGCCGTCCTGGCGCCCGGAGCTAGATGAGCCTTTCGCTTTTCTCTTAGGGCCGCCCGCTCATGACTAACTACCTGCCTATCACAGATTCCCCTTCCCACCAAAAAAACATGAGGATACCTTTCGATGGATATCACACAGCTCTCTTGGTTTTCATAAAACATCTCAAACTTACCAAGGCATCTTGTCCCTTCTCTCTACTCCAGTGTGGCTGCCTTAGTCATCTTGTCAAACTCAGAGTGCAGCAATCAAGACCAGCCTTGGGCTTCTTTGTGCAAATGAAGGCAAGACTCCCTCTGCCAATCCACAATGCTCCATCCCCCAAAAAACTGGCTCTGTGAGCAGTTCATTGACTGGATTTCAGTCCCTCTCCTCTGTCATCAGATATCCTTACTCAGAGCACAATCTGCGGGCTGTGTCCAGAACAGGGAGACTCTTACAGGGCTATCTGTATGTGACTGTGTGTGGGGAAATTCTATTTTTCTCCTCTACTGTGTTCTGACCACCAAATATATGGTGACTTCTTCCACACTAACTCTGCAGTTCTCTGTGACACCAACAGGTGTCCTATAAATTCAATGCTGACCATTCAGTGCTGTCTATCTGGAATCAGTGCAGATCCCATTGGCTCAGTTCCATAACACTGCCCCTGACTTTAGATGCCAAGTTGTCACCTGCCCATGTTGTCACCTGTGTTTCTGATGAACAAGCTATAAATTGGTGGCCCCCATGGCCCCCTCCATGGATTTTATAATTTGTTAAAACAGCTAGCAGAACCCAGAGAAATAAATTTACTGGGTTGTTTTTTTTTTTTTTAATGATAAAAGACATGATAAAGAATACAGATAAGGGTCAGTGGGTGGTATGGTGGTTAAGGCATGGGATCCCACATGGCCAACTGCCCCATTTGAGTTCCGGGCCTACAGGCTTGAAAAACACGCTGGATGCATGTGTGTATGCCCCATATCCTGAGCAGAGTGGAGAAGGGATTGCAGCAGAGCCAGTTCCCCAGGGGGAGGGTGATTTCTCACTTTTCCTCCGTCTTTGTCTCTCTCTGGCGAGTGCACACACCCTATGGCAAAAAAAAAAAAAAAAAAAAAAAAAAAAAAAAGCCCATAGATGAGCAGCCAGATGAAGAGGTGCACAGGGTGAGGTTGAGAAGGGTCCTGAGAGCAGGAGCTTCTGTTCCTGTGGAGTGGGGCCTGCCGCCCTCCCAACACAGGGATGTGTTCACCGACTCGGAAGCTCGCCAACCCTCATCCAAGAACCCAACAAAAGTTGCCTAGTAAGAACAAGGTACTCCTGTCATTCAGGAAATTTTAAGGGGTTTTGAAACTCTGTGTCAAGAATTAGGGTCAAAAACCAAATATTAGAACAAATGATGCTCCTAACACCTATAGTATCGCTTTGGAAATTACAAGGGCTTTAGGAGTTCTATGTCTGGAACTAGGGGCAGAGACCAACATAGGTTTGTTATTTCCTGACCTTGAATCCAAGTTATCCCTAGTGTGGCCTCTTATACTAAAACGTGTCCTTTGGCACTAAAATGCAAATCTAATCATACCCTCTCCTTACCTAAAACCCTTCAGTGATGCTCCGTACCTTTCCAACTAAATGATGACATCCTTGCATGACAAGGTTAAACATTTACCTTCTGACCCTTGTACCAACCCTCGCTTCACCTCCCTCCACTCCACCTGCAGCCTGGTACCCGCTGTACTGAACTTTATGTGGCTCATACAAGGTACGATGTTTTGTTTCTCTTGTGTCTTCCCACTTCTGCAACTCGCTGCCTGCCATTCTGTCTACCTGAAATGCCTTTTCCTCATGTCGCCAGGCTAGACTCACCATCTCTAATGCAGTTCAGTTGTCCAGCTTCTAAGGAGCCTTCCCTGACGATTCAAGTCAGATTGCTTGTAACCATTCTATGGAGGGACATTGTACATACCATAAAGTTTACCTTTTAAAATAAAATTGGGCCAGCCCCATAACACGGTGGTTAAGTGCTGTGCATAGAAAAACAGAATCACATTGGTTGACCACAGTTCATACCCCAGCCCTGGCTACTAGGGCACATGTGCACCTGTACTCAAAATTCTGATGGGATCGAGAAAAGGAGGGAAAAGGATTGTAGTGTGACCATGTCCCATGGGGGTTTCTCTCTCTCTCTCTCTCTCTCTCTCTCTCTCTCTCTCTCTCTCTCTCTGTTTGGTGAGTGTACATGCCCTCTGGCAATAATAACAATTTTAAAAGTCCATCTTGGAGCCAGTTGGTGGTGTGGTGATTAAAGCAGCTGTATATCACATGGCCGACCAGGCAATTTGAGTCCCGGACCTAGTGGCTTGAAAAACATGCCAGGCACTTGTGCGTGCATGTCTCAGCGACCTGCATTGTGATTTTGTATCCTTAGAACCTGACTTGATTTGGAACATGGGAAGATGTCGAAGTTTGATTAAAAAAAGAAAAGGATTTTTCACCAAAACTATTATTTTTTCTCCAAAATTTTTGTATCTATTGCTTTGAATATCTGGACTTATCCTTACATTCTTAGGGAAAGAAAATATTCTGGATGACAGGAAATGTCTGAACTTTGGCCGAAATTCTTAGGATAAGAGAAGTGGAGATTACGGAGGGAACAGAGTGGGAACTACGGAAGACACATGGCACTCAAGGAATTGCCCTACAGGGCTCCGTTGCCATCCTTAAGCGGTGTTACTTGAGGAATGTCTTCAAGGGTCCATTTCTTAAGAGAGACAGTTGACTTGCTTTCCTTAAAGAGGTCGTCTCCACACACACTGGTACAGGGACCACTCAGTTATGAAAGCAGAGAGAGGAGGCTTTGGAGTCCAACAGAAGTGAGTCAGGCTCTCTGACTGCCTGCGTGACATTAAGCAAATTGCTAGTCCTATGAACTTTGGTCTCCTGACCTATAAAATGAAGGAAATAATAGAATTATCGGGCCATCCAGTAATATGGTGGTTAAAGCAGCTGGATCCCACATGGCCAACAGCATGGTTTGAGTTCCAGACCTGAAGGCTTGAAAAACACACCGGACACATGTACATGCAGTTTCCAAATCTTGAGACATGAATAGAGGAGAAGGACTTAGGGCTTACAGTATGGCCATCCCCTGGGGAGTGCTTCTTACTCTCCCCCACCCCCCCCCCCCCCCCCCCCACCCCGCCGTCTGTCTTTCTCAAGCAAACACATATGCCCTGTAGCAAATTTAAATGAGACTATTTACTTATTCATTTATTTTTAAGAGAGATTTTTGCTATAGGACATGTGTGCTTGCCAGAGAGACAGAGATAGAGAGACAGAACGTGAGAACTCCACCCTGGACGGATGGCCACACCACAGTTCCTTCTCCAGTCTCCTTTTGGGGTTTTGGACACTCATGCACACATGCTCAGCGTGAGTTTTAAACTGCGGGGCCCAGGACTCAAACTGCAGTCGACTCCGTAGGAATCCAGTGGTGTAACCATTATACCATCTGCTCATTCTAAGACAGTATATTTAAAGAATATTGAACAATTCCAGGCATACTAAAGGCTCAATATATACAAACACTTGCATTAGTTAGAACTCTGGTTTTGAAGCCAAAACCGACTTGATGCTAGTTAGGCAAAAATAATCAAAAACCCATGAGGGGACAGGGAGGAGGGTTTCACAGGTTCATATTACCAAACTGTGAACTTTCTTCCACTTCTTAGCCCTGTCTGAGATATATAGTGTTTTTTCCTACTCTCACAAACCACGATAGCACTTCTGACACCAGATGTATTGGGGGTATTTTCCCACACTCCAATCAAGCAATTCTCCAGCAGAGAACACCTAGGTGTCCCCCAGTCCAACTGACTTCTGATACCATTAGCCCAGAAATAGTGAAAGATTCCACAGGTGAAGGGCCCAGTCCAACAAGACACAGCCGTAGTCAACGTGGTGAAAGTTGTAGGCTACACTGGGTGCACTCAAAGGTGGGGTTTCTCTCCCAAGAACAAGTAAACAAGTGTTCATAGCCAGGGCAGGAATGGGACAGAGAAGGGAGGAGAGAGAATACTCACCATGTGGGAACATGGTGGAAACTCAGAGGGCAAAACTACGATATGTTTTTGTAAACCAGAGTAACAGTCTCACCAGTTCATATTTTACTGTGTTTGAAATCTATAATGGGATGGGTATGGGGGCTGCTTTGATTTAAGGCTGAGTACACAAGAGGGTGATAGGAGGCATGGCAATGAGACAGGAATAGACAGTCCCACCCTGGTGTAGACACCACCCCTACGTGTGTAATCCCTCAAGTCCTTGGGACCCTTGCTGTGTGGCCCATCTCCATACTGGTCTTTTGTCTTCTGTGGTTTACCCTAGAATCTGGAAAGAATTCTCCCTAATCTCTCATCTAGTGCTTTAACTCCTTTATCGCATTGACCTTGGAATGTTTGGTTTGCCTAGTTTAAATCTTAGGATATTTACCAACGAAATAAATGCTTATAACACAGCCTCTGAACTTGGCATAGGAGACACATCTGCAGAGTTTTTCTTGTTTGGGTAGATAATGACTTGCATTTTGTTCGGAAGGAACTGACTGCTTAACAAATGAGTTGCTGAAGGCGCCTCAGTTAACTCTCATAACCGCCAGTGCTTATGAGTGCACTTAGACAAACTTGGGCGTATTATCCAGACTTTTACAGTATAAAACAAAGACAAGCTCATAAAACAAAGACAAGACTTCTCCATATTAGTCTCTCATTTTCCCTTTATCATGTTTTTAAACTAAAAAAAAAAAATACATGCTTATTATGGAATTATGAAATATATAATTATATTGATGTTAACAGTAGGATCATACTGTACACATTTCTATGAAATTTTCTTTTTCCTCTTAACATGACAGGTAAAGATTTATATTTATCTCACTCTTTCTATGTCAATGTGATATTCATTGCTACAATTCACTGGAACATGACTGTCAGATTATTGTCTTCCGCAGTCAGATTATTTTCCATTTTTTGCCAACGTGAACAATGTTGCATTATCTATCCTCATGCATATATCTTTCTTAACATAATATTTTATTTTATAGTCTTTTAAAATTAATGAACCCAATTCATATGCTATGTTTATTTTTAATATTAATAATGTCAAGATTGTTTACCAAAATTTCGTTGTAGCTATTTTTTTTCCTGCTATAGAGTCCATGCACTCACTTGAGAGAGACAGAGAGAGAGGGAGAGAAAGAGAGGAAAAGTGAGAAAACACCCCCTAGGGAGTATGGCCACACTGCAATCTTTCTCCTTCATTGTCTTCTCAGGATTTAAGGCACGTAAGCATGCACCTGTGCCTGGCATGTTTTTTAAGCCATTAGGTGCAGGACTTGAACTGCAGTTGGCCATGTGAGATTCAGCTACCTTAACCACCATGCCACTGGCTGCCTCATAACTCCCAGTTTTGTTTGAGAGTACAGTTTCCTTGCATCCTTAGTAGCTCTAGATTTGTTATTTCCCTTTAAAATCTTAGACATTGAGCCAGTCAGCAACATGGTGATTAAAGCACCTGGATCCTACATGGCAGTTCACATCTGGAATGGATAGCTTGAAAAATATGATGGGTGAGTGTACGTGCATATCCAAAATCCCTAAAGGAATGAGAAATGGAGAAGAGATTGTGGTGTGACCTTTCTCCACAAGGAGTGCTCTCTGGTGAGCACACATGTCCTCTGGCAAATTATTAAAAAAAAAAAAAAAAAAAAAAAAAAAAGGAAGCATCTGTGAGTAAAAATGGTATCTCATTTGTGTTCCATTTGCTAGTTCTTGATTATTGGTGAGACTGACGCTTTTTTCATAGGTTTGTTGATCATTTGCTTTTTTCTTTTCTGTCATCCTTGTTTATATCTTTTGCTCCCTTTTATTTGTTTATTAATTTTGTAATTTGCCAAAAGACATATGAGCTCACCAGAGAGAAACAAAGAGGCACAGAGAAAGAGAAAGGGAAGATAAGAAAGCGCATAGTCACTCTGCCATCCCTTTTCCCCCATTTCTCCCTCCTTTTGGATTTTAAGCATGCGTACAGAGACACACCTGTCATGTGTTTCAAGCTGCTGGTTTAGGGCTTGACCAGCATGGTCAGCCAAGTGGGCTCCATCTGCCTCCCTAATCAGGCCACAGGCTGGCCTTCTTCTGCTCCCTTTTCAATGGAGCTGTTTGCCTTTTTTCTTACTGATGTTTTGGGATGGCTATATATACGTTAGGGATTAATATTTGCTTATAATAAGTACAGCAGATGCTTTTCCCAGTCCATCATTTGTATTTTGACTTTGTTTATGATATATTAATACATTAACACATAGTTTTTAATTTTTATAGAGTCAGGTATGTCTGGTTTTCTTCATGTCTCAGTGGTACGGTATTCTTAGTAAGCTCTGCCAAGTACAGGATTACATAATCTCCTTGACTTTTTCAAATAGTTCATTATTTAACATGTTTGCGTTTAGCTCTTCAACTCATCTGGAACTTAGTTCTATTATAGCATTCTTTCTTCAGATGTGTGCCAGTAAGTTAATACTGCTCATCAGTTAAAATACCCATTCCCTACTAAATTTGAAAAGCACTCTGTCTTATATTAAATTTCTATGTATACTTTTTGGATTTGGGGATCCTCAAAAACTTCATGAAAAATGTATATTCTGAAAAAACTTTGCATGTATTTAAAAACCTTTTCGCACCAAAATGAACTCATGCTTTTACTCGATTTTTCCACAAACTCTTTGACATTCCTTCCTATGCTAGTTCATGAATCTACTAGCTGATGTTGTTCACTGCCTCTATTCCATGATATATTGTGGTTATATCACATATGATTTGATAATTTCAGGAGTGGTCATAGCCATAATATTGTAAAGAAGGATTACATAAAGAAAGCTTATCTTGAAATATTTGAGAATATCTAATACAGTCAGTGCATTTCAGCTAGTAGAGTAATAAGTACTGCTTATACCAACAATGCATTTATAGGCTACATTTGAATATATTAGCCCTAATTTTCTTGTTCATATACATAAATAGGTTATTTTTTAAATTTTTGAAGCTGTGACCTAAGCCATTGATTGTTGACTAGAAATCAACTTTGAGATCTTAATGTGGCCCTAGTTCTAGAAAATAATTCTTTTAATATGAAATTTGGATCTCATTCATTTAAATTAATGCAAAAGAAATCAATATAAATAAGTATGATTTAGATTACATGTTATTTTTAATTAAAAAAATTTAAAATTGTTAAATTAGTTATAGGACATGTACACTCATCAGAGACTGAAAAAAGAGAAAGTAAGAAAGCACCCCCTGGGGAGATGGCCACACTGTAGTCTCCTCCATTTCTCCCTCCTTTTGAGATTTTGGGCACCCTGTGGGTGGGTTTTCTTTTTTCTTTAGAGAGAGAGATTTTTGCTACATAGCATGTGCACTTGCTGGAGAGACAGGAAGACAGAGAGAAAGAAAGCAAGAAATCATCCGCAGGGGGATTGGCCATGCCACAATCCCTTCTCCTTCATTCTCCTCTCAGGATTTCAGGTCCACACGCACACGCACCCAGCGTAAGTTTTAAGCCGCCAGGTCCCGGACTTAAACTGTGGTCTACTTCGTGTAAGTCCAGTGACATAACCATTATGCCATCTGCTGGTCCCACACCCTATGTGTTTTTAAAGCTGCTGGGTACAGGACTTGAATCTCACAATTGGCCATGTAGGATCCAGTTGCCTTAACCACCATGCCACCAGCTAGTCCAAGATTATTTTATAAATTGTTTTTTTTTTAACTTTGTAAAGAAACATATAAAAATGCCCATCAGTCAACAGATGCCTGATAACTAGAGGAATTTTGGTTATCCATCTTGATCACTCCTAAGTGACAATTTTTTTTTTTTTGAGAGGTTTTTTGCTGTAGGGTGGGTGCATGTGCTCACCAGGAAGACAGAGAGAGACAGAGAGACAAAAAGCGAGAAATTACCCCCCTGGGAGGATGGCCATGCTGCAATCCCTTTCTCCTCCATTCTCCTCCTGGGATCTTGGGCATGCATACACATGCGCCTGGCATGAATTTAAACCACCAGGTCTGGGACTCGAACTGCGGTCAACTACACGGGAGTCCAGCAACATAGCCATTACTCCAACTGTTGGTCTCTCCTAAGAGACATTTCTAATTAAATGTTTTTTAAAAAAGTATGCTTTAATTAATTATAAAGATGTTAAATATATAAGATTTTTTTTTAAATAGAAAATCTTGGGACCAGCAGGTAGTCACTGGACTACCTCGACTGTGGTTTGAGTCCTGGGCCTGGATTAATCCTGAAGGTTTAAACTCACACCAGGCATACTCATGCTTGCATGCCCAAGATCCTGAGAGGAGAAGGGATTGCGGCGTGGCCATCCCCCTGAGGGGTGATTTCTTGCTCTCTCTCTCTCTGTCTCTCTGTCTCTCTCTGTCTTTCTAGTGAGCACCATATCCTATAGCAAAAAAAAAAAAAAAAAAAAAAACACTTGAGCAAGTAAAATATTCCTCTTGCAATGTTTGCAAACCATTGAAAGTTCTCATTGAGAAAGCAAATGCAAAGTTTGTACAATCTACCATTTGAAAGTATTAACAGTTCATATTAATGAAAATTTATTTTAATGCCTATTGGTTCTTTCCTTTGAATCTGCTCATGTTGGAGGTCAACCATATGACCTTTCAATGCGTCTAAATGAATCTCAGCATATAAGCAGGACTAGTCTCAGCTATTTTTCAGTGAACAATGGATAGTCAATATTTAATATTTTTTTGAGAATTAATCCAGGTCATTAATACCTCATCTGCAATTCTGAAATTCAAAAATCTCTGAAAACTTTAGAATTGTTTTATTGCAAACTGATGTTGATGATTCTTGTCCCTCTATACATTTTTTGCATAAATGTTTGTGTGTTTCAGAGGGTTGCCGTAGGCTCCACTGGGATTGATACACAATAGGCACTTTAAGCACCATTTTACTTTTCTCAAATAATAAAAAATATCTGAATTACAAAATATATCCCTGCCCCAAGGATTTCCAATAAAATATTATAGACCTATATTTGGGAAAGTCTCAGTGCAGCTTGCTACCCCCATTCTTTTTGTTACTGTTATTAATGATGGCATTAGAGAATATTAATAGTGCCATTTATTGAGTACTTACTGTGTTTATAGGCACTGCTTTATACTGAGAGCTTGAGGCTATAACTCTTCATGTGGAGCCACATATCTATTTAAAAATGAAGCTGTGCTGGATACAGCTGGTATCCAAACCAGGAATTCTCCTCCTGCCCTCTAGCATTTCTTCTCACATCTTCTATAAATTTGTCCGTGAGATTTTTTCTTACTCCCGAGAGTCCCTTCATTTCTGTGATTTGGTGTTCTGTATGAAGCCTAGGATGAGAATAATGGTACATTTAAAGGAACCCCACATAGTGTAGCCTGGTTGAGTTTCCTAAACCCTTAGCTCCTCTCTGTGTCAGTTTCCTTAGTTATAAAAAGGGGTGGAACATCAGCTTTGTTCATTTCACAGGGCAATTGTGAGGCTCTGATGAAATAATAATATATTTCAAAGTCTTTCAGAAAGCTTTGAGGAGGCTGGCAGGTGGTGTGGTGGTCAAGGAGCTGGACTCCCACACGGCTGACCACGGTTCAAGTCTCAGACCTGGTGGCTTGCTTTCTCACTTTCCTTTCTCTCTCTCTCTCTCTCTCTCTCTCTCTCTGTGTGTGTGTGTGTGTGTGTGTGTGTGTCTCATTCTGGTCAAATTAGAAAAAGTAATAATAAATAAATAAAATTAATAAATAAATAATTATTTTTGGGGGGAGAAGCTTTGAAAGATGAAAAGTTGTCTGCGTCACGTAACACCTTTGACTTCATCCTTCTAAATATCTTTCCAAAGCAAAGACTTTGGCTTCTGAAATATGAAAGTATCAAAGATTCTGTAATTCTTAACATTCTGTGTTCTAAGCAGAGGTTATCTAGAGTTGGGTCCACAAAAGAAGAAGAAAAAGGAAACCCAGGATGACTTTGAACATGCTTTAAAATGCATCCCTCAACTATTGTGAATTTTTAGGCCAAAGTTTCTGCTTCAGAACCCTCCATCTTTTGAGAGTGTCAGTGAGCTTGCAGATCCGCAGTGGTTAAATCAATAGTTAATGATGTTCGTCATGTAATTTGAGCCTCTAGTTTGTTTATGCTAGACCAACTTTATCCATACTCCAAACAAATTATCTCTTATAATTACCAGCCCGAAGATAAATCTCTAAATGTTTTTCTGATGATAGTGCTGTGGTTGGCAGGTGTTAAAAGTGCCTCCCAGGGACAAAGATTGAAGATGAGCTTGTTCCCGCAAATCCTTCAGGCGAGGTTGTTGAGCTTTCTATCCTGCCATGTGCAAAGGAGCCTTGTATGGTGCCCCGTTAATGAAATCTAATAGGCAAAGGTCGTATATCTTTACAAAGAAAAATGCAAAGCTGGTATGTGATAAATGGGCTCCATGGGGCTCAGTGGACGAGGTTTGGTGGTAAAAACAAAGTTTAAACAGTGGGCTTGGTTTCTCTTTAGTGTTTATGCCTTAAATGTCTCATCGCAGTGATTCTCCTCACTTGGGAGAATGATTAAAATAAACACAAAAAGTAAGTAGTCAATGTATCTTTAGTACTTGAAACCAAAGTGACTAGTCATCAAATAGTAATGTTAAATACTAACCACCAGGAAAGCAGTTTGCATTAGAAAAAGGTCATAGGGTTTCAATTTTTTTAAAACTACCTAATTTAAATGTGCTTTAAAAGTCTCTCAAAGGAAGACGTCTTAGAATCTATATGCTTTAATCACCGCTGCCACAATGCTAATCAATACACACAAATATGTAAGGTTTTAGTCAGAAATTTGTGCTGTTGAGAAATATAAGAATAAATAAAATCTGGAATTATAAAGAGTTAAATAAATCAGATATTGTTAAATTGAATCACTGCTGGTTTTAGGGGAAGTTACCAGTTCATTTGCTGTAGTTGTACTGCTGAGCCAAGAGACAGTTCAATAAATCAACTCAAGCTTGATGGATTCTTCAATTCATTGAAATGAGTGCATGAAAGAGAAAAGAAATCTCTTAGTATTCCCTCTTTGACAAAAGGGTATGCAAAGAGCCTGAATGGATGAATGGTTGATTAATTTTGCCAGAAATTTTCTTGACAGCAGGAAATATGTTTTTGCATTACTCTGTTTGCCTGGGATTTATTTGGTAGAATATGAATTATTGCATGTAAATTTGTACCTGAGGCTATGTTGCTGAAGTATATAGCTCCTGGTGCAGTTTCTGAGTATGGGACCTGTATTATTTCTGTGTGGTTTTGCACTTCATACCCTTCCGGGTTGCCCTGCAGTAGTGTATATAAATGTTTGTTCTCACTGATGTTAGAAGTACAGGCAGGCACTGCCAATGATTCAATATTGAGCTTGGGTTGAGAGCTCATCTGTGCCCTCTCAATAAAGGATAGGTCTAGAGGCAACCAACTGCCAAAGCTTGATAATTCTTAGGCTCATCAACCCAACAGCTTACTTATAGACTCTTACCTTTAAATAAGAAAGAGAAGGCATAAGGTATCCCCCATGCTTTCTATTTACAGGAAACCTGCAAGCGAGCATGTTTCTTAGTATTATCAAGAAGGGATACAACTGCATATGAAAAGACCACAGCTGTTGTCGATGTCAGCTGCACTCTGGGAGGCCAGAACTAGGGGTGGCCTCTCTACTTTTCAACACTTGGCTTTTCCTTCAGGAATAATGCTCTTGACATAAGCAGCCTGTTTGCCATCAGTGTGGATGCTAGGAAGGCTTATGGTTCTCAGCTCTGCATCGGTGCAGTAGGTGATGGTGTAATTGTTTCTATTTAGATTCCCTCTGCTGCTGTGTTCAGTGGCTGGAATACTAGAAAGCCCAAGAATAAAGTCAAGTAAAAAGAAGTGCTTTATGTTCTCCCCACTTGCTGTGGTTTGAATGTTTGTGTCCAAAATTCCTATGTTGAAATCCTCATCCCCAAGGTGATGTTATTAGGAGGTGGGGGCCTTTGGAGATACAGCCTCATGAATGGGATTACTGGCTTTATAAAAGAAGCCTCAGAGAGTCTGTTGCCTCTTCTGTTGTATGAGGACACAGGGAAGAGGGGGGCAGTCCATGAACCAGGAGGTAAGCCCTTACCAGATGCCAAATCTTCCTTGATCTTGTACTTTCTAGCCTCCAGAACAACATGAAATAAATTTCTATTGTTTATAAACTACCCAGTTTATAGTATTTTGATATAGCAACCTGAATGGACTAACATACCATTCATAAATTATTTACATCCTCTTCATTTTGTTTTCCTTCTAGGGGTTAAGACTGGTACCAGACCAGAAATTGTCTATGGCATAAAGCATGTTATAGGACATTTTACCTAATTTTACGTTAGTAATAAGTTTGTTTCACACACCAACATTGAGTCTCTTGAAAACCTACCAACACAGTGCTGATATTCTTTCTGGAAATAAATGAATAGAGAAATTTTCTCTTCAAAGTTTTTGAATAAACACATACACCCTACTAACTTATGAGGTTGTGAACTGTTGTTATCAACTAATTAATTTGGTATTTCCTATTTTCTTCTTAGATTACAATAAGAGAATGAGAAGTGATTTTAAAAAAATAACGTTGACTTAAATAAGAGGTTTTTCGGGAGCAGCAGTTGGCGTAATGGCTATGTCCCTGGACTCCCATGTAGTCGACCGCAGTTCAAGTCCCGGACCTGGTGGCTTAAACTCACACCAGGCATGTGTGCGTGTGTGCCCAAGATCCTGAGAGGAGAATGGAGGAGAAGGGATTGTGGTGTGGCCATCCCCCCTAGGGGGTGATATCTCACTTTCCGTTTCTCTGTCTCTTTCTATCTGTCTGGCGAGCGCACATGCCCTATAGCAAAAACCTCTCCAAAAAATAAATAAATAAATAAAAATAAGAGGTTTTTTCCTGCATCCTTATCAGACATAACACTCAACTTCAAATGAGGACAAATGGTATATGTAAATGTACCAGAACAAAGCTCAAAATAGTGGGCTATATAACTGCAACTGTAACTGCATATAATATTTGGAATATTCCTGGGAAGTTTCATGAGCTTCTCATTTGTTAAATGAATATCATGATGTTTCTTTTTTTCTAAGAGAGGTTTTGTTTTTTTTGTTTTGTTTTGTTTTGTTTTGCTATAGAGTGTGTGTACTCACTGGAAAGACAGAGAAAGTCGGAGAGACAGAAAGCAAGAAATCAGCCCCCAGGAGGATAGCCACACTGCAATCCCTTCTCCTCCATTCTCCTCTCAGAATCCTGGGCATGCATATGTTAACTATGTTTAACTTTGTGAGGAGCTGCCCAGCTGTTTCCACTGCACCATTTTACATCCCCACCAATAGTGTACAAGGATTTCATTTGTTCCACATCCTTGTCAACACTTGTTTTTTTCTGGACTTTTTCTTTGTTTTTGTTTTTGCTCTTTTTATTATAACCATCCCAATTTATTTTGCTAGTTGTGCTTTTGGAACAGAGGATATCAGGACCTCAGGAGGCTACTTCCAGCTGGCCAATATCTTCTATGGCCTTAACAAGTTGAACTTGGCAGATACGTTGTACACCAAGGTCTCTGAGATCTGGCATAAATATTTGAATGATCACTATCAAGTCCTCTCACAGGCTCGCGTCCAACAGATAGATTTACTGGGCAAATGATTTGAGAATGACACTGGCTTGGATGAAGCCCAGGAAGCAGAAGCCATTCGGATCCTGACTTCCATCTTGAATATTCGAGAATCCACCTTTGGCCAAACCCCCCCTAAAAACTATCTTTGTTCTGAAAACCCTGGTCATGCTTTACTACCTGATGATGAACTTTTCAAAGGCACAGGAATTTGCCAAAAGGGCCCTCAGTATAGCCAAAGAAAAACGGCTCGGTAGCCATGAGCGAAAAGCCATTCAAAAGTTATTAAATCTCATCTCGACTGAAAAAGAGCATCCGATGGGATGCCAGCCACGAGTT
Organism: Tupaia tana; assembly: GCA_026018925.1. Classification (NCBI taxonomy): domain Eukaryota; kingdom Metazoa; phylum Chordata; class Mammalia; order Scandentia; family Tupaiidae; genus Tupaia; species Tupaia tana. Next base: position 24,297,471 of record JAKSZU010000013.1, read on the forward strand.
CTGGGGCAGGGGCTGTTGAAGGGGCTGTGAGTGTCTACGACAGTCCGGTCTTGCACAACCGTTTTGAGGTACCCTGGATTGCTGCAGTTTCCTCCCTCTTCTCCTGGGAATGCACACGTAGCTGTGGTTTGATTCTTACCCAGCCTATGCGAGGGAATATAGAGTTTCACCATGGAAATCAGTAAAATTGTTGTTCATCATGAAAAAAATAAGAATCCTGGGCATGCACTCACATGCGCCTGGGTCCGGAACCACTGGGTTCAGAACCTGAACTGAGGTCAACTATGTGGGAGTCCAGCTATGTAACCGTTACACTTTCTGCTGTTCCCTGAATATCACTAACTTTTATCTTACTACCGGCTGAAAATCAGTTAAGATGACTTTGTTGATATATCAAAAAAAATTATTATTCTACAGACATTAAATTTTACCTTCTCTATAAGTGTGGTAGCACTTTCAGTTTTTGATTCTTTGCATGTTATCAACCTTTGTTCAATGGTGGTTTTCTAGGCCCGTGATCCTAAAGTAACCCTGGTCAGCCTTCCAGTTACTTCTGCTGTTTCCCTTGTCCTTGACTTCTAGGGGCAGGTTCCCTATTCTTTTATTGTTTTAGTAATTTAATTATCATCCACTATGGGGCTAGTCACTGATTTGACTAATGAGAAAAGAAAAAAAAGCAAAAAACTATTTTCCTCAATGCAAGGTAGAGGCTCTGTTTCGTTTCTTTTCTTTCTTTCTTTCTTTCTTTCTTTCTTTCTTTCTTTCTTTCTTTCTTTCTTTCTTTCTTAACTTTTTGTTATAGGTCATGTGTTCTTGCTGGAGAGGCACAGAGAGAGGGAGAGTGAGTTCTGAGAATTTACCACCCTCCACCACCACCACAAGGGAGATGGCCATGGCCAGGCTGCAATCCCTTTTCCCCAGTTCTTCTCTTGGGATTTAGGGCATGCATGCACACATACCCAGCATTATTTTCAGGTTACTGGGTTCAGGACTCAAGCCAGGAAGTCAGTCATGTGGGATCCAGCCACCTTAACCTCCTGCTGACCTAGGGCTCTGTTTCTAAAATGCAAAATTAATGATTTGAAGGAATAGATTTTCTTTTAACGCAACTCTGCTCCTACACATGCCCACTTCTGTTTTACACTCAGTCAGTTTTTATAAGTTGTGAATTCATCTCTCTAGTTCTTTGGTCATAAGTGACAGAAATCCTACTCAAATTCACTTAAGGAAAACAATAAACTAATTGTTCTGATGATAATTCAGTATAAGTGCAGCTTCCAATACAAGTGTCTCAATTGGAGGCTGTGTGTGAGGAGTGTTCTCTATAGAAGCATGAGTTCTGGGGATTAGATATCTAGGAGAAGATTTTTTTCTGTCCCGACTTCTATTCACACAGTGAGCATACTGGCATTATTGGTGGTTGTTTAGAATGAGAGTTGAAAGTAAGAGAGGAAAATCGGGGAAACAGATAAATGCAGACAGAGAGGTTTTCTGAACCATGAGCCTTGGCTCAGGGCCAGTGGGCACTAGAGGTCTACTTCTCCCTCCTCTGGTCCACCTCAGAAGGAGCTACTGAAGGCAGCTGGAATAGGAGCAGCAGAGACAGGCGTTCCTTGAGCCTCATTAATGTGACATCTCAAGTCCCAGGAAGAAACAGATACAAACTAGACAACCTAGACAGTGCACATGCCTAAGTTAATTGGGTCTGCTAACTAGAGACTATGAGAAACTGGTTGTTTGTCTTTGCAGCTGTAAAGAAATCGCATGCTTTTGGAGTGCCTGATTCTAAAGTTAGAATAGGCAACAAAATAGGGTGATTCAAAACTTGTGCCAGGGAACCAGCAGTTAGCGTAATGGCTATGACGCTGGATTCCCACGTAGTCGACCGCGGTTCGCATCCCGGACCCGGTGACTTAAAACTCACGCCGGGCGCGTGTGTGTGCCTGCCCAAGATCCCGAGAGGAGAATGGAGGAGAAGGGATTGCGGCGTGACCATCCCCTCTGGGGGGTGATTTCTCGCTTTTTGTCTCTCTGTCTCTCTCTGTCTGGTGAGAGCACATGCCCTATAGCGAAAAACCTCTCAAAAAAAAAAAAAAAAACTTGTGCCAGAAATCAAGCTGAATGTCTGTATGGGGTTGGGGTATAAATTTCTTAGATGTTCTGGACTGTGACTGGTAAAGAGAAGCTTGGCTTTCCCCAGAAAATGTGTCTAAATGCAATTTTCTATGACATAAATACATGTATCCAGGCCCCTTAGAGGACCTAGCGTTTGGTGGTTGTGAGAGAGGAATGGTGGGGGGGCATGTCAGGGTATAGAGGTTTGACTCCTGTCCTATAAGCAAAGGATTCGCTCTGGTCAGTAGCAAAATGTAATTGCAAGCCACTGTTTTGTTGCTATATTCTCTCTTTGAAATTATTTCCCCTATCAAATGTGGATCTTGTGTTCAACTTAGATACGTCCTGTACTCTGAGTTTCTCATTTTTCAAAAAATAGTGTTAAAGCACATTCAATATTTCCTTCCAGGTTCACTGTTAGCTTTATCTCCTTTGTCTTTTATTTCAGGGTGGACCCCTGCTCTTTTTCAAGCTTATTTATTTCTTCCATGACAAAAAAAGAGAGAGGCAGAGAAAGAGAGACAGAGAATCAGGCACCCCAACAGGGTCCTTAGGCAAGTCCTGGCTGTCCAGGTCACAGGCACACATGTACACACCCGCCATGCTGAGGGAGGACCCTGTTGTGTCACCACCTCCCCATTTTTGTAGTTTTAACAACATTGGTTAATACCTTGCTACTCGACATGTGGTACATGACCCAGCAGCACAGCACTCACCTGGAAGCTCATAGAAATGCAGAATTTCAGGCTCCACCCCAACCTACCAAATCAGGAACCAGTTTCCGAAAAAACCTGGGTGATTTGTGTTAAAGGTAGAGAAGCTCGGGTTAAGCTATCTCGTGACCTTTTTTTTGAGGGGTGAGGAAGTCAGACTGTACCCTTGTCGCTGATGGTAGCTCTCTCTTTTTTTTTTAAATAATTTTAAAAATTATTTTATTCGACTTTTTTTTTTATGTACTTATTTTAATTTGACTAGAGGGACAGAGTGAAAGAGAGTGAGAGAGAGGTAAAGTGGGAAAGCAAGCCACCAGGTCTGGGACTCGAACCACAGTCAGCCATATGGGAGTCCAGCGCGCTTAACCACCATGCCACCTGCCAGCCCCAGAAGCTCTCTTAGTTGATCTCCGCTTAACTAATGTGCTGACTAAACTTATTTTCCATTCTGCTCTGTAATATGAGAAGACTTCAAAATATTCTTTAAAAAATGGAATTAAAGTTCTAGTTTATTTTGGTGCAAACAAATTGAGAAACCCATGCATAGTTTTTTATAATAATATGCATTTTCCATGAACTTTTTAAAGATCCCTTGAGCATACTGACTGATAACTTCAGGAGAACTTTCACAACAAACTGAAAATACTCCAGAGTACACAGGTGCACCCCCTTTAAACTAAATTTCATGTTTATCAAGTGCTGTGTTTGTTCACATATCCATTTATATCAATTGTACTAGGTACTAGAATTACACAATTTATTATTTTTTTAGTTTTTTTATTTTTTCCGTAGGGTACATTCGCTTGCTGGAGATAGAGAGAGGGAAAGTGAGAAATCACCCCCTAAGGTGATGGCCATGCCACAATCCATTCACTTCCATTCTCTCTTGGGCTCTTGGGCATGCACACACATGCGCCTGGCATGATTTTTAAACTTCCAGATCTGGGACTTGAACTGTGTGGTCAGCCTTGTGGGATCCAGCTGCCTTTGCTTCCACACCACCTGCTGGTCCTAACCAAAATTTTAATTAATCAATTGTCCTAATCTTATCAGCTAATATAAATAAAAACATACAATAAATGTTTTTTTATTTATTTTATTTTTAAGGTGAAGGAAAGTACAAGAAGAATTTTATTGCCTTTGATTGACTTGCCCTTTTTCAAATTATGAATCTGAGGCCCAGAATGATGCAATATCTTTCTTTACTTCCAAGTGTATCAAGTGTATTTCTTTTTTTGGGGGGGGAGAGGTTTTTGCTATAGGGGCGTGCACTCGCCAGAAAGACAGAGAGAGACAGAGAGACAGAAAGTGAGAAATCACCCCCCCCCACCCCCCGGGGGATGGCCATGCCGCAATCCCTTCTCCTCCATTCTCCTCTCGGGATCTTGGGCACACACACACACACACACACACACACACACACACGCCCAGCGTGAGTTTAAGCCACTGGGTCTGGGACTCGAACCGCGGTCGGCTACATGGGAGTTCAGCGACATAGCCATTACACTAACTGCTGGTTCCCCAAGTGTATTTCTCAAAGTGTGATCCCCAAACTAGCCCCATCAGCATCACCAGGGAGCTTACTGCAATTGACAGCCTCAGGCCTCCTGAACTGGGAACTCTGGAAGGGGGGCCCATGAGTCTGTGTTTTTAGAAACTCTCCAGGTGAAGCTGAAGTTGTAGGGTCATTGACTTAGAGCACTTCATAAAGGCAGCACCCGGAGAAGAATCCATTCCTCTATTAGTCTGAAGCATTATGCTACCTGGTTCATGTGTCAGCCGCTTTCTCTAAACCTGACAGCTCTTCAGTCATTGACTCTGTAGCTTATTTTATTTAACCATGACTGCAGCAAAAGGATCTTAAATAAAAGTTTTTTTTTTTTACTTTATTTTTCTTTCTTCCATCAGACACACGCACACACACACACACACACACACACAGAGAAAGAGAGAGAGAGAGGACCCCCAACAGAGTCCTCATACTGTGATCTACCCCTAGCCTGTCAGTCAAGATCACAAGCATGCATGTGCCCAGCATGTGAAGGGAGACCTTCAGACACGAACCTGGGACCTTCCCATAGGGCTTCAGCATGGCAGTGTTGTGTTACCACTGTCCTACCAGAGCTGGCCAGAAAAAAGACACTTCCTAATATGTATAAGGTAGAAAGATGATCTCTTTTTTTATTTTTTTGAGAGTTTTTTGTTTTTGTTTTTGTTTTGTTTTGTTTTGCTATAGGGCGCGTGCGCTCACCAGAAAGACAGAGAGACAGAAAGTGAGAAATCACCCCCCCTGGGGGGATGGCCACGCCGCAATCCCTCCCCCTCCATTCTCCTCTCAGGATCTTGGGCACACACGCACACACGCCCGGCGTGAGTTTAGGCCACTGGGTCCGGGACTCGAACCGTGGTCAAAAACATGGGAGTCCAGCAACATAGCCATTATGCCAACTGCTGGTCCTGAAAGATGATCTCTAAACCATCTGTGAGGACAAGTACTTCCTAATAGCCTAATTGGCAGACATACTGTTAATAAAGTTGTAGTGAGTCTCGCTGCTGGTGTCACTGAGGCCGGCACATGTGGAGGACTGGCCGTGTGAGAGATCTGAGCTGAGTGTTCCGCACGCTGTCCCCTTTCCTTAGCATCATAGGTTATTGTGCTCATTTGCCACATGAAAGAATGGAAGCTTAAAATTACAGAGGAACTTGCCTACATGCACAGAGATAACCGAGTATGGAGCTAGGATTTGAATCCTAGGCTGATGGATTCCAAAACCTATTTGTTTAAGCTCTATTATTTAATTATTGGCTCATTTGGGAGAGTGAAGGGCTGTGTAAAAAAAATAATCAGATGTGAACCACAGGTCTGGGATTTGTAGTTTGACAATAAAAGTTCATTCAATAGCTAGAGAATAGAAACAAGTCTCTATTGGGAGAATATAGAAGCTATGATGTCCACATAACACAAATTGAAAGTGTTTCTTTATGTAAGTGTAGACCCCTGTTCTCCAGCCTACCTGCACATTAGATTAATGGGAAGAACACTGAAAATACGTCAGTACCCACGGGGGTTCTGAGCACTGTATTATTTGACAGCTCCCTGGGATATTCTAAGGTATAGCCAGGGTTGAGAACTAGTGACATGGAAATACAGGTTTTAGAATTATATTTTGATGAGTTTTTCCATGTAGCCTAAGTTATCAGGCAAGGGTAATAACTGCTCATTAAACACTTGCAATGCCCTAGGCTTAGTGTATTATATGGTGATACCCTCAAGTATTTACCATATTTTAGATGACCTAGAGTTAAAAGATTAGTTTATAGGGGCCAGCAACTGGTGTAGTGGTTATGACACTGGACGCCCACGTGGCCAACTATGGATTGAATCTTGGACCTAGTAGCTTGAAATTCATACTGGGTATATGTGCGTGCATGTGCAAAATTTCAGGGGAGAATAGAGGAGAAGGGATTGTGGCATGGCCACCCCCCTACAGGGTGATTTCTCACTTTCCCTCTCACTGTCTATTTTTCTCTCTGGTGAGCACACATACCCTATGATAAAAACCTTAAAAAAAGCAAACAAAGATAAGTATACCTATTTTCAGGTATTCCAAATACAAAATTTTATGTGTAAAAATGACCTGTTGAATAAGTGATTTAGAATAATACAACTTTTGTAGACAAACTAACAAAAACCTCTTGAAAACATCTAGGTAAATTTAATTTTCCTAGAATAAAAAGTTGATGTTTTGTAAAATCCTGGCTCTTTCTTTTAAACTATCTTGTGATTTTTTGTTTGTTTGTTTGTCTGTTTGTTTGTTTGTTTGTTTGTTTTTTTGGAGAGGTTTTCACTATAGGGCGCGTGCGCTCGTCAGACAGACAGAGAGACAGAAAGCGAGAAATCACCCCCCAGGGGGGATGGTCATGCCGCAATCCCTTCTCCTCCATTCTCCTCTCGGGATCTTGGGCACACACGCACACATGCCCTGCGCATGAGTTTTAAGCCGCCAGGTCCAGGACGCGAACCGCGGTTGACTATGTGGGAGTCCAGAGACATAGCCATTACGCTAACTGCTGGTTCCCTGTTTGTTTGTTTAAGAGAATCAAAATGGGACCAGCAGTTGATATAATGGCTGTGTCTCTGGACTCACATGTAGTTGACCGCAGTTCGAATCCCAGACCCAGTGGCCTAAACTCATGCCGGGCGTGTGTGCGTGTGTGCCCAAGATCCCAAGAGGAGAATGGAGGAGAAGGGATTGTGGCGTGGCCATCCCCCCCAGGGAGTGATTTCTCGCTTTCTGTCTCTCTCTCACTGTCTGGTGAGCACATGTGCCTTATAGCATAAACCTCTCTAAAAAAAGAGAGAGAGAATCAAAATGATGTTTTGACAATTCATGGAAATTTTTCATTTCTTTTCTCTCTCTCTCTCTCTCTCTCTCTCTTTTTATTTTTTTTCCTTTCAGTTTTTGCTATAGGGCATGTGCATTTGCTGGAGAGAGCAAGAAAGTGAGAAAGAACCCCTCCCCCAAAGGGGATGGTCACACCACAGTCCCTTCTCCCATTCTCCTCTCCAGATTTTGGGCATGCATGCACACGTGTCCAGGGAGCTTCAGGTTCAAACCACGCATTTGACCAGGTGGGATCCAGCCATTTTTACCACTCTGCCACCAACTGGCCTGGAAATTTTCCATTTCTACCATCTTTAGTAAAGGAAAATATTTGGTCATTTAGTACAAAGTTTCCATGTAAGGCCAGAAGATGGTGTGGTGGTTAGGGCACTGTACTCCCACATGGCCAATAAGGGTTCAAGTTCTGGACCCGGTGGCTTCAATTCTCTCTTTTTCTTTCTATGTCTCTGGTAGGCACATGTGCTCTATAGCAAATTAAAAAGAAATGGTAATAATAAATAAAATTAGATGAATCATTCTTTTAAAAACACACAACAAAATATTCATGTAGATGCTTAACCCTTCTAATTTATTTTTATCATTCTCCTACCTCTTTTTTTTTTTTTTTTTTTTTTTTTTTAATTTTGGAGTTCTCCTACATCTTAAACCAGGCAGAATTTTTTTTTTTTTAGAAATTATTTTATCCAACTTTATGTATTGATTTATTTTAGTTTGACCAGAAAGGGACAGAGTGAGAGAAAGAGAGAGAGAGAGGGTAAGTTAGAAAGCAAACTGCCAGGTCCAGGACTCAAACCGTGGTCAGCCACATGGGAGTCCAGCACCCTTAACTATCATGCCCTCTGCCAACCCTAAACCAGGCAGAATTAACTGTGCATCTTGCCTTAAGCAGTTTCTGAAAAGCTGAGTGTGTTTGAACTATTTTTTAAATTTCAAAATATTCTCCTACTGCTATTCTCTAAAGCAGAGATTCTTGGCTGGTCTTGGGAAAAATATCTTAAAAAAAAAAAAAAGTAGTAATTTTGCCCCCCAGGAGACATTTGCAAATGTCTGGGGATGTAAGCTGATTGTCACAACCAGAGGAGAGAGTTTGCTTCTGGCATCTGGTGGGCAGAGGCCAGGGATGCTGGCGAACATTCTGCAACGCGCAGAATAACTCCCCACGGCAAAGAATTATCCAGTTCAAAATGTCAAGAGTGCTGAGCTTGAGAAATACTGCTCTAAAGTTATTACTTTTACCCCTTAGGAATTCAGATATTTTCCTGCATTTGGCTTGCTCAGAGCCCTTGTATAAATAATTCCTATATGAAATGATAACAATTAAAATACTGCTCTTGTTCCACCAGATTTATCCTAAGTCCTCTCTGCCTTGAAGGCAGGGCATACAGATCATTTCTAAGCTGTATTTAAAGTCTGTCTCAGTGCCTCATACATGAGGCTAATGACAAGGGAAGTTTGGTCGTGATGATGGAGATCTGAGCTCCTGAAGACTTCACGGGCCAAAAGAGAATTCTTCACATTCACCTGAAAGAGTAAACAGACTTGACTTCTTTTTCCTGGTTTAGATAATATTATACATTTGTATCAATTAAGTATAAGTTTTATTTTGTAAGTTTAACTCTTTTATAGACTGGTTTTGTCACTCCTCTTTATAATACGCACTTTGGGGCCAGCAGGTGGCATAGTGGTTGAGGTGTTGGACTCCCACATGGCTGACCGCTGTTCAAATCCCAGACTGGGCGGCTTGAAATTCACACCCAGCACAAGTGTGTCAATGCCCAAAATCCCAGAGAGGAGAATGGAGGAGATGGGATTGCGGCCATCCCCCTTGAGGGTTATTTCTTACTCTCTCTCTCAGTGTCTCTCTGTGGCTAGCACTGGCACCCTATAGCAAAAATCTGTCTTAAAAAATAAAATCCACCTTAACCGGGGTGTAAATGTCCATGAAAATGAAAGTTAACTAAATTACCTCGCGAAAGTATTTTTCCAGGCATCATGTCATCCTTTATGACTAAGCTTGGTTGGTTGGAAATAAACGGAGGATTTGGGAGTTTGAGGATTTGTGTGTGGGGTGTGTGGGATGTGTGGGGTGTGTGTGTTGTGTGGGGTATGTGTGTGTGTGTGTAACCACTGAGCTCAAATCTAAAGGATCTACCTGTAGGTTTATCTGCTTAACACCCCTCTTCCAGGAAATCATTTCCCCAGCCGACTTGATGCAACTCTTGTCACGTCTGTGCTTTGTGTTCTTTTCATTCCACCTCAATTATTTGGTCTAAAGCCAGGCACCTAACCCAAGTGGGATCAACCAGAGTTCCTTCTCCAGGGTTTTGAAACTCTAGACCCAAGGGTGTGGGCCATAATGAAACTCGCAAGGTCTCCGTGAAGATCCTGCCACTATCCATGTTTCCTGCTATGTGGAGAGCCACCAGGTGGCTGCAGGAGAGCCAGAGATGGAAAGGCAGAGTGGCAGGTCCTCCCACGGCGTCTGTGAGAAGACTCCCCGGATCCTTCTAACTTTCTTTCTCTACTTAGACCAGTTTCAGTTACGTTTCTGTGACTTGTAGCCAAGAGAGTCACGACAACCCAGTGTCCTTACCTGAAAAGGAAACCCTCAAGCTCCCCACACACAGACGCTGCCAAAAGAAAATAAAACCACAAACCCCAGAGTGTGTCTGTTTTCAGGAGGGGGTTCCTGGTAATTAGCTTAGATTGCAACAAATGGCGTACACAGACTGTTGGCTCTGCATGTGTGCTCTAAGATTGGTGTTTACCCTATTACATTCCAATTTACGAATGTCATAAAGTGTACCAGTGAGCGAATGGAAACGAGCAAGAACACAGATATGGGGGGTGAGAGGTGTGTGCCTTGATGGAGCGATTCTTGAGACTTAAAAAAAAAATGAATTACTTTCATTGTGTTGATAGCGAAGGGGGCACAACCCTATTCCCCACTTAAACTTGGTGTTGGTCGGGTATTTTTAGCAAATGAGTTGTCAGCAGAAAGGCTTCATTAGACCCATCAGGATATCTGCCCATGAAAAACGAATCCCAAACTGTACTGACAGTTTCCTTGAGCCAAAATGATGAAGCACCTCTGACAAGAGCCATATTGTGCTCCCCATGTGAGGAGCGTGAGGAACAAAAGAGACAGTTTGATCTTCATTTGGTCAGGTTAATATTGACACAGCTTAGAAACATCACAAGTGTGTGATATACACGTACAGCAAGCGCTCTGGAGGTTTGACTGATGGTTTCCATAAGTCAAAAAGTGGAACCCAGAAAAGAAATAAGGTCTCCTCTCTTCTTGAAATAATGTTCAAACTAGATCATTTATTTTTACAAAATAAATAAATAAAAGAGAGCCAAATTGTTAAGGCAATAATGGCTTGTTCTAGTTTATTTGGGAGCTAGAGTGTTGCCCAGTTCTACCATTTCAAAATTAAAGCGTGCCTGGGACCAGCAGGTGGTGTGGTTGTTAAAGTGCTGGAGTCCCACATGACTGACCAGTTTTGGTCCCAGACCCGGTTGCTTGAAATTCATGCCATGTACAGATGTGTGCATGTCCCAAATCCCAGGAAGAGAATGGACAAGAGGAGACTGCAGCATGGCCACCCCGCCTACTAGATGATTTCTCACTTTCCCTCTCACTTTCTCTCTCTCTCTGTGTCTCTCCAGCAAGCACACGTGCCCTATGGCAACAACCTGGGTGGGGGAAGAGAATTAAGGGGCCAACAGGTGGCGTGGTGGTTAAGGGTGCTGGACTCCCACATGACCCACCATGATTCGAGTCCCAGACCTGGCGGCTTGCTTTCTCACTTTCTCTCTCTCTCTCTATCACTTCGTCCCTCTCTGGTCAAATGAAAATAAATAAAAATAAAGTTAAATAAAATAATTTTTTAAAAAATTAAAATAAATAAGTAAATAAAGCATGCATAATACATGGGTTTTCCATTACTCATGTACCCTGTGTCATTTGTTCCCATAATAAAACACTTAAAAATATATGGGGGGGCAGCAGGTGGCATGGTGGTTAAGGTGCTGGACTCTCACATGGGCAACTGCAGTTTGAGTCCCAGACTTACAGCGTGCCTTCTCACTTTCCCTCTCTCTCGCTGGTCAACTTTTAAAAAACATAAACATAAAAATATAAAATAATTAAAATAGTTCTTTGAAAACAAAATATATATAAACAAAAAAGAAGCCCTTAAGGGAAACAAAAATCTAGCCCTTTCTTTCTTTTTTTTTTTTTTTGGAGAGGTTTTTGCAATAGGGCGCATCGCATGCGCTCGCCAGACAGACAGAGAGACATTAGAGACAGAAAGCGAGAAATCACCCCCCAGGGGGGATGGCCACACCACAATCCCTTCTCCTCCATTCTCTCTTGGGATCTTGGGCACGCACGCACACGCGCCTGGTGTGAGTTTAAGCCACCGGGTCCGGGACTCAAACCGTGGTCAACTACATGGGAGACTACATGGGAGTCCAGCAACATAGCCATTACGCTAACTGCTGGTCCCAAAAATCTAGCCCTTTCTTTACCAAGTCCTTAAATCTATACTGTAGAGGAAAATTGGGATGATTCTGGGTCTGTCCATAAGGATAATGTAAATTAGCCTGAGCGTTAATGAGGTGATGACTTATTTGTCTTTAATTGGTTGTAAATCTCCCTCATCCAAGTATTTAATCTACTACTAACTGCTTATGAGAGCCTGCCTAGTACCACTCTTCTATGAAGTAGAGTAGTTCAGCGTCTTTGTCCAGGGCCACATCTGTGCAGGTGGAATATCAACCCTTAATAAGGGAGACAAGGAGGATGGGGCAGTGACTTAACTCACTCACTTCCATGTGGCCTGACACAAACTCACTGCACTTCAGGAAGTTCTTAACTTAAACCTGTGCTTTCTGATGAGCTATCTCCCAACTCTCTCTCTCTCTCTCCCTTCCTCCCCCCCTCCCCCTTCTCTTCATTAATGATATGGTTATAGGAAATAATAGTTATTTGTCCCATGACATGAAAGCAGTGATTTCCAGTTGTCAATAAACATGGGATCTCCCCCTCTACTCTTGAATTCTTCAACCCAAGCAAGGAACTTACAGGAGCTTTTACTTGAGACTCTTGCCTTCCTTTAATACTTAGGGCATGCTTGATCTAAACTGAAGCATCTGAAGATTGATGACAGCATTGTCCTTGTCTTTGATAATGGTGACTTAACTAGGGAACTTTACTTTTGTAGGCTTCTCCCGTTAAGACTTTTCCACTTGGTTAGATAAAAGAGCCAAAACAAAATGAAACTGCTGTAGTCCTTCTATCCCTTCTAGAAATCCTAATTTCTCGTTTCCTGTGGACTTTTGAGCAGAAGAGAAGTAATGGGGCTAGCAGGTGGCATCGTGGTTAAGGGTGCTGGACTCTCACATGGCCGACTGCAGTTTGAGTCCCAAACCTGGCAGCTTGGTTCTCTCTCTCTCTCTCTCTCTCTCTCTCTCTCTCTCTCTCTCTCTCTCACACACACACACACACACACACACACACACACACACACACACACATACTGTCCTTCTCTGGTCAAATTAAAACAAGTAAATAAATAAAGTTAAATAAAATAATTCTTTAAAAAAAAAAAAAAAGAAAGAACAACCAGCTCCTTAAAAGGAGGAGGGAGAGGAAAAGTAATGTTGGAAGCAACTTTAGATAATGAGATGTTTACATATTGGGTAATAAAGTGGGATTCTTCTATCGTTTGTGTGTCTAGGCTACCAGGATCAACAAAACCACATGAAGGTAATTCTGGACAACCTCTCCTCCATCCTGCCTTGTAAACAGGTGCATAAGAAACTTTCCAAAAGCACACATTGCTGCAAGAAAATCACCTTCTTTATAAGAATTTCCTTGAGCTTTCAATTTTAGGCTCTTGCGTATAATTAATGATTATCCTACCTTTATATTTTATAGAGTAGATGAGAAACTGAAATTGCTCATAAAACATGGTAATATTGGATTGTCAAAAAATTTAAGCAGCATATTATTAGCAGTTGCCAAAATCAAGGATGTGACTTGCTTGCATATGGGAACAAGGAGAATCAACAGAAGTCAATGAAATAATAAAATACTACTTTTCTGTTAAGTTAAAAACTGGAGTCGGGGGAACCAGGAGTTAGCGTAATGGCTATGTCACTGGACTCCCACATAGTTGACCGCGGTTCGAGTCCCAGACCCGGTGGCTTAAACTCATGCCGGGCGCCTGTGCGTGCGTGCCCAGGATCCCGAGAGGAGAATGGAGGAGAAGGGATTGCGGCGTGGCCATCCCCCCTGGGGGGGGGGGGGGGAGTGATTTCTCGCTTTCTGTCTCTCTGTCTCTCTCTGTCTTTCTGGCGAGTGCACGCGCCCTATAGCAAAAAAAACTCTAAAAAATCCCAAAAACTGGAGTCGGGACCTGCAGATGGCATAGTGGTTACATTGCTGGACTCCCACGTAATCAACCATGGTCCCAGACGTGGTAGCTTGAAATTCACACCAGGTGTGTGTACGTGTGAGCCCAAAATCCTGAGAGGAGACTGGATGAGAAGGGATTGCGGCATGGCCATTCCTCCTGGGGGGTAGTTTCTTGCTTTCTGTCTCTCTGGCAGGTGCACATACCCTTTGGCAAAAATCTCTCTAAAAACAAAACAAAACTGGGGTCAGCCACAGTAGCACGGGTGACACAATGCTCTGTGATGCTGAGGCCGTATGAGAAGTCCTGAGGTTTCCTTGCGCAGGTGGGGTACGTATGTACATGCTTCTGATCCTGGCGGGCTGAGGCAGGGGTAGGAAGGCAGCGAGAAGATCCTGTTGGGAGTACTTCTCTCATCCTCTCTCTGTGTCTCCCTCTCTCTCGGGAGAAATAAATTGCTTTTAGAAAAGTAGGAGCAGGTTGTGGCATAGTGGTAGCACAGCTGAACCGACATGGGAACAGTGCCAAGTTCTAGTCCTGGAACCTCCCTGCACATACCAGGCATGTGGGTGTGCCCTTGATTAGGCCAGCTGAAATTAGGGATGCCTGTCTGTCTTTATTTCTCATTGTCTCTAAAACATGGCTGATCACAGTTCAAGCTATTTCTCATGAAAGAACAAAACAGACTTTAAAGAGAAAAAAAATCTAAAGTAATCAGTAATATTGTTGGTAGTGAAAAATCTTGTCATTTAAGAATAATGTAGGAATTAAAAAGGCTCTGAAGTCAGATGAACCTGGGTTGGAATCCTATTTCTCACACGTATGAATTGTGTGACCACAGTGACTTCTCTTTTCAAAGCTTTCATTTTCTTAGTGCAGAACTGAGCTGATGTTACCTACCTCACTGGGGTATCGTAAGTTTAAATGAGATGTGGGAAAGCATTTACAGGGCACTGAATGCAGAGGCAGTACCGAATTAAATTATGTCAGTCGGGGCCAGCAGATAGCATGGTGGTTAAGGCACTAGACTCCCACGGTTCAAGTCCTGAACCTGGTGGCTTTCTTTCTCTCTTTCTCTCTCTCTTTCTCTGTCTTTATCTGGTGAGTGCATATGCCTGTAGCAAGTTAAAATAATAATAATATTAAATAAAATTAAATAAATAATTCTCTTAAAAGATTGTTAAAATTATCTAAGACAATATACTATTGCTTTAAATGAAAATTATATTGTTATCTGTAAGTTACATATTCATCTATGTATTGTAGTATGTTTAATATTATTTTTATTGCCAAGAGTGGGAGTGGGTAAGAAATCACCTCTCAAAATGGTGTGATCATTCCACAATCCTTTTTCCTCCATTTCTCCTTTCATCAGATCTTGGACATACACCACACATGTGCAGTGTGTTTTTCAAACCTCTGGGTCCAAGATTTGTGATCTGGTTTCTCATGTACAACAATTAACTACTGCACTACAGGGGCAGCTCCTGGTGTTTTTAATTTTTGTAAAATATTTTTACGGAAGAGCTCTCTCCTTATCTATAAAGTATGATAATATGGGGGCCAGAAAATAACATGGTGGTTAAAGCACTGTACTCCCACATGACTGGCCATCGTTCAAGTCCCGGACCCAGTGATTTGCAGATCATGGTAGGTGCATGTGCGTGTGTTCCCAAAATTCCAAAAGGAGAATAGAGAAAAAGGGATTGTGGTGTGGCCATCCCTCCTAGAGGGTACTTTCTCACTTTCCCTCTCTCTGTCTCTCTCCAGAGTGTGCACACACCATATAGCAAAACCAAAACAAAACAAAAGAATGATAATACGTACTGTCTGACTCTATTTACCAAATGTGATGTACAGTATAGTTTTAATAGATTCAGTGAAGTTGACTAGGATGCCTTGGCTAGCTGAGAAAAATAACAATAGAATGTTAAAAAAAAAGAAAAAAAGATGGCTGAGAAAAGCATGGGAAATACCTTAACTTACCAATTAAAGAGTGTATGAAAAACAGGATAAAATCTCTCTTAATTTATGCATTTTGTGTTCTCATAAATCATTTTCCTGTCAAAATTATCAGACTTTATTATTGCTGAATATTTTAAACATCATAATGAAATTTTGGTAACATAAATCATAAAGCTTTCAGTTGGAACATTTGTATACATACCTCAGCATTTTTCTTATATCTTGATTTAAAAAAAAAATAGCCCTCAGTCTAGAAATAAATCCGTGTGGAGTATAAATGTCAAATTACACTCTTAAATTTTAGTAACTCAGCAATCTATGCTGGCCCCATGCTTACAAGGTAGTTACGGATTGTCAAACTATATTTCTAAGACTTGCTGTTCTCAAAAATGCAACTGAACAATCTTGTATTTTAATCTTGCTCATGATTTTTATGGACAATCATCGTATCTACAAGTGTTAGCTACTTATTTGATTTTTCCATTTCTGCCAAAAAACAAGATTCCATACCCAACAAATCTGGGAGTAGCTTGTCCTTGACATTAAAAAATAATTTTTCATTTAATAAAACCTTCACTCCTTACCTTTTACTTGTAATTTGTAAGGAAGACAACTGCTTTGGATTTTGTGTGTGTAGTCTAGAAGTCTGGACCTAAGTGAACGGTGTTATATTCACAGTAAAACCCACTGAAGGTCATTTGGCACTTGGAGGTGAAATGACGGAAATAATGAAAAAGACTATCCATTGCTGATTTAGCAGAAGGTAAAATCACTGTACATTGTTTTTAACCTGCCAGAGTGCAATTGTACTTGCCAGAGAAAGATAGAGACCTGGGGAGAGAAGTGAGAATCCCACAGTGGGACATGGTCACACTTCAATCCCTTCTTCTTCATTTCTTCATCTTATTAGAATTTTGAGCACACATGCACTCAACATGTGTTTTTTTTTTTAATTATAAATTACTTAATTTTATTTATTATTATTAACATTTTTAATTTGCTGTAGGGTACATTTGCTCACCAGAGAGAGAAAGAAAGAAAGAAAGAAAGAAAGAAAGAAAGAAAGAAAGAAAGAAAGAAAGAAAGAAAGAAAGAAAGAAAAAAAAGAAAAAAAAAAAGAAAGAAAGAAAGAGAAAGAAAACAAGCTGCCAGGTCTGGGACTCAAATTGCGGTTGGCCATGTGGGAGTCCAGTGCCTTAACCACCACGCCACCTGCCAGCCCCCAGCATATTATTTTTAAGCCTCTGGGGTTGAGATTTAAACCATGGTCAGCCATATGGGAGCAGGCTCCCTTAATAACTAGGCTACAGCGCTGTCCCTAAAAGCTGTTATGTCTATAGTGGCAAACAGAAGCTCATTCATTGAGTCTAACTTGGAATTAAGGATAAAAAATCTACTACTGAGCTAAACACTGCCTTCCCATAGGTTTTGTATCTTCTGTCATTTTTTTGCTTTGCTTCATAGTTAACTTTGTTCTTCAACTGCTTTTCTATTGGTATGTCTATTTTTTCTCATTGACTTATATAAACTGTTACTCTCAAGGATATAAAACTTTCTTTTCCCAGTTTTTTTTATAGAATTATTTATTTACTTTTATCATTCATTCATTCTATTTTAATTTGACCAGAGAGATACACAGAGAGAGAGACAAAGAGGGAAAGTCAGAAAGCAAGCCACCAGGTCCAGGACTCGAACCATGGTCAGCCATGTGGGAGTGTCCAGCGCCTTAACCACCACGCCACCTGCTGGTCCCCCCAGTTTTTTTTTAAGAGAGATTTTTGCTATATGTGTGCTCACCAGAGAGACAGAGACAGGGAGACAGAAAGAAAGAAATCACATTCCGGGGGGGATGGCCATGCCGCAACTCCTTCTCCTCCATTCTCCTCTCAGGATTTGGAGCACACATGCCCTTCATGAGTTTCATGCCACTAGGTCTGGGACTCACAGTTGGCAAACTATATAGAAGTCCAGTTATGTAACCATCACTCTATCTGCTGGTCCTATCCCAGTGTTTTGTTTTTTTTTTATTTTTTAATTAAATAATAATAATTGCATTGGGAAACTTTTAGTGGGTTTTAAGCAAGAGAGTATAATTATTTGACTTATTATTTTTTATTATTTAGGTTTTTTGCCATAGGGTGCATGTGGCCACCCGAGAGAGAAAGAGAGAGAAAGAAAGGGAAAGTGAGAAATCACCCTACGCACACAGAGGGATGGGCATGCTATACAGTCTCTTATCCTCTCTTTTCCACTCAAGATTTTGGGCATGCATGCACATGTACCTGACATGATTTTCAAGCTGTTGAGTCCAGAACTTGAACCACAGTCAGACATGTGGAAGTCCAGCACTTTCGTCACCACACCACCTGCTGCCCCTTTGATATACATTTTTTAAAAGACAAAGTCTCACTCTGTTGTGATCCTCCTGCCTCAGCCTCCCAAGTAGCTGGGACTACAGGTGTGTATCATTGATCATGGCTTTCAGGTTGGTCCAGAAATCAAACCTGGGCTTCCTGTGTGGCTCAGCCTGCTGTTCAACAGTGTCTAGTAGTGTGTACTACTGCACTGTGCCTTGATTTACCTTTTTAAAAGTTACTTCAAAACTATTTGGAAAAATTATTGTAGAGAGACAAGAGTGGCCCTTGGAAGACCAGTTAGGAAGCTGCCACTGAAGTTCATGCAAGAGATGATGGTGTCTAGGACAGCAGTGGAGATGGAAAGAACTTGAAGCAATATTTGGACTTGAGATATGTTTGAAAGGTAAATTTAATGATGATCAATAATTCATAATTGGATTATGAATTATGTGAGGAGTGAGGGGGGAAATCGAAACTAATTTCTTCATGTCTGGCTGGATCGCTGGGTGATTGGTGGTACCATTTAATGGTTTAAATGAAATGAGAAGGGGGTCATATTTTATTTGAGGTGATTATTAAACATTAATTTGGCACTATCATGTGGACAGACATGGTCAGAGTTCAGAGGATGTGGATTCAGCTGTCAGTGGCAGATAGATGATTTTAAAGCTTTGAGACTGAATAATATCACCGAGGAGAATGTGTAGACAAAGAAGAGAAAGGAGCTGGAGACTGGCAGCAGTGGCTCATGGTAACACAACATTCTGTGATGCTTGACCATGTGGGAAGGCCCTGGGTTCGTGTTCCAAGGTCTCACTGAGAATGCCAGGCACGTACATATATTCCTATGATCCTGATTGGCCAAGACTGGGGGTGGATCATGGCATGAGGAACTTTTAAGGGGTGACAGTCTCTCTCCCTCTCTGTTTCTCATAGAAGAAATAAAATGAAATAATGAGAAAAAAACTTTAAAAAATAAAGAGCAGTTGGGAAACAAATTCTGGGACAATGAACATTTAGAGGGTTAATAATGAAGGGCAGGGTCAGTCCACCGCCCAGTGGTTAAGGCAACTGGATTCCACATGGCTGACTATGTGATTAGAATCTAGGACCTTGTGGCTTAAAAAACATGCTGGGTACATGTGCTCACGTTCCCAAAATCCTAAAAGGAGGAAGAAATAGAGGAAAAGGGAATACAGCAAGCTTCATTGAGGGGTGCTTCTTCCCTCTCCCTCCCTCTGCCTCTCTGTTGAGCAGATGTGGCTCTGGCAAAAAAAAAAAAAAAAAAAAAAAAAAAAAGAAAGAAAGAAGAAATAAGGAAGGACAGCTACCAAAGGTGACTGAAGGTGGCTAATGAGCTGGGGAAAAAAAAAAAAAACAAGGAATTTGATGGCAGAAGAGTGAAGTAATTGTTTCAAGAAGGAGGGGAGGGTCAGCCATGTGGCAGTCCATGGACATGTCAAATAGGGTAAGGAAAGTGAGTTTAGAGCTTGGCAATCTGGAAGGGATTGGTAACTTTTGAGAAGAGCAGTTTCAGTGGAAAGATGGACCCAGATACTTCACAGGGGGGTTGCAAAGACAATGGAAGATGAGCCCGTAAGAGTGATGTAAGAGCAGGACTTGAAGAAAAAACTATACGTGAGGACGCAGATATTTACATGACATTACTTAGATTGTTTTTTTTTCATGTGGTGCACTGAAGTTATAAACATGAAGCATAAACACTAAAGTTTTCAGAGCAGTGAAGTAAGAAGTAAAATAGGATTTTCCGAGAATGGAACTTTCCACTGCATTTACCTGTGTATTTTCAACTATGAATATATTCCATCTATGGAATACCATCACTGCCCAGCTTCTCCTGCTAGTCCAAATAGAGCCATATCGCGTCTCTTTTCCTGTGCTGAGTCACCCTGATCAACTTCCTCTTTTAGGGCCCTTGAGATCTACACCTTAGTTTTTGGCTGGGAAATAACAAAACCTTTGCTCTCCACATTTCCAAGCCCTCCCTATTCATTCCAAAACTAGGAATTATTCAGGCAAAAAGATTCATGACCTCTAAAAATGTTTAATGATCAGATCTTTGGAACCAGGCATGACAAAGGGCTGTGACAGAGAACAATTCCCATTCTTCCTAACTGGTGGGGTTAGTCTGGGATTTTGCCAGTTAATTTCCACTTGTAATGAGTAGTAAAATAATCTCCTAAATTTCACACTGCAATCCTAGACCAGGGTCACAAACATAGAGTATGTTGAGGACCAGCAGATGGTATAGTGGTTAAAGCAGCCAGATCCCACATGGCTAACCACTGTTTGAGTCCCAGACCCAGTAGCTTGAAAATCATGCCAGACTCGTGTGTGCATGCCCACAATCCAAAGAGGAGAATGGAGGAAAATGGATTGCAACGTGGCTGTCTGCCCAGGGGGTGACTTCTCATTTTCTCTCTCTCTCTCTCTCTATCTCTCTATCTCTCTCTCTCTGGGGAGTGCATGCACCATATGATAATTTAAAAATAATAATAAATAAAGGCAAATACAGAGCATGCATGTGGTTGAGGTGTGGGTGGTAAATTAAAGGGGAGGGATCCCCTTTATTTTTCTAAACCTTCAGCAAACTGACTAGGCATTATAGATATGTATGCACATGTATTTTAACTTAAGGTAGGGAAAACATTTTGGAGACATTTGAGCAGATTAACAAATAGTATTTGTCTACATGTAACTAAAACAGTAATTTATCAGGTAGAAGGCAGATGGGGAGAATAAAATGCCAACCTGCATATACAGTTGGGTTGTGTTGATGATGAAGTGCTGTTTACTCAGGGCCAGGCTAGCTTGTCAGCAACATAAGAGCCATCGCAGCACATGACTCCCCGCGTAGCTAGAAGACAATAATAAATTACGTCCTATGCAAACAGCACCGGCATAAAAGCAGAACAAACAGACTCTGCCTCTTGGATTTCTGAAGATTCTCACTCATTCCCCTGTTTCATTCTGTTTTAAACATGAAACCCCTGACATTATTCGAAGGCCAATAATATCGAATCTGGCTCGGACAATTATATTAGGGTTGCTAGGGTGTAAGTACATTATACACAACCTGTTTGGGGGCTACCATAAAATGTAAGTATTTTATTTCTCTAATATGCCTGAGTGATGCACATCATTTTTTTACACCAATATTTCATTTGGTTCTATGAAATTTGAAGCCCACCAAAGGAAAACAGTGTTACACAAAGGAGCTTGAGCATAAGAATCCCTTGAGGAACATGTTGAAAATACAGAGGGCCTGATCCCAACCTGTTAAATAAGACCATCTAGCAAAGGAGCCCAGAACTAAATACCCCAGAATGATTTTTATGATGAGGCTGTGTGAGGGATAAGGAGCTGGGGGTGTGAGTCAGTACAAGACCTGTGAAAGGCTAGCCATGGTGGTACAGTGGTAACACAATGCTCCAGGTGCCATGGCCACATGGGAAAGTCCTGGGTTCGCATCCCAGAGCCTCCCTGTAAAAGCTGGTGCACATGCCTGCCAGTGATCCTGGCTGGCTGAGGTCAGTGGTGGATCGTGGCATGAAGAACTGTTGGGGGGGGGGGGAGTGCTTCTTTCTCTCTCCCCTTCTCTCTCTCTCTCTTATGGAAAAAGTAAGTAAGTAAAATTAAACATACACACATATTGGCCTTAATAGTAATATAATAATAATAATAATAATAATAATAATAACCTATTGAGAGAGTCCAAAGGACTGGTTCTTAGGAAAATATATCAACTAATAAATTAATAAATCCCTCCCTAGAGCAGTGCTTTACAGATGTCAGCATGCATTTGAATCACCTGGGGTTGGTGGAAAATGCAGACTCTGTTTCAGCAGATCTGGTGCTTGGCCTGACTCTGCATTGTAACAAGTGCCTGGTGCCAACAGTGTTGCTGGACCTGAGTCCTGCAAGCTCCTGGAGCCATCAGTTTAACAGAGAGGGGTCCACATGGACTGGGGCTCAGCCAACAGTTTTGAGTAGCAGATGTTGCATTGGCTTTGTGTAAGGCCGATTCTACTGGATCCTAATCTTGTGCTCAGAGAGCGGTGAAACCTGTCCTCTTGTTTAATTGACACTGGAGTGTGTGATAATTGTTAATACGTGTGAAAATCTCTTAGAAATGTGTCTTCTTTCAAGGAGTCATAAAAGTGCTTTCCTTTCAAAATATTTTTTCGTTATGGATGTTAAAAGCCCCAAGTAGACCAAATTGAGATTAACCTATTTTTTTTTTTTTTTTTTTGCAAATAAGTTAGTTTATACCTCTCTTTAGTAAAAGGGAGAATGAAGAGAGAAAAAATGTTTTAGAAGAAAATGACAGTGCACTCATCACTAGATTCTAGTTTTGTCCATACTTTCAATTTAAGATCTTTCATGAATCAATAAAATGTGAAAAAAAAAATAGTATGAAAAGGAGGGAGGAGAAAAGGGAAGGAAAAACAAGTGAAAGTATGCTTAATTGACAAAAAATAAGCAGCCAATGCTGATGATAATGTATATAGTAATATTTTTGTCTTGACTGACATGCATGGTATTTGTGCTGGAAAAAGAAATATTGTACACTGTAAAGAAATATAACTAAATGTAAATAAATAAATAAAAAGAAAAAATTAATAATGAAATAAAATAAGCTGTTAGTTGATTATATATGATGATCATATATATTTCATATATATATATATATACACATACATATATACACACACACACACACTCTATTTTATACAAGGGGACTTTAAGAAGTTCATGGAAAATGAAATTAAAATATTACTTCATTTTGGTGCAAAAATTTTTGAAATCCATACATTATTTTTTCTGATACACATTTTCCATGGAGTGTTTGAAGACCTCACACACACGTAAACACATACACACACTATGGTAGAGGATGATAGATTACATAGCATGGGTTTATCTCATGCATATCTCTCTCCAGTCATTCAACAAACATTTCCTGAGCAACTAGTATATGCTGAGCAGTATGCTAGGGGCTAGCATGTGATCCTCACTGTACTTCTTTATTAGACGGTCATGCAGACAAAGTGGATCTTGCTGCAGTTAATAAAACTGGAAGAGGCCAGAACATTTTCTGTGACTAATGTGAACCACAAGTCTGGATGCTTTTGTAATTATTCAGTCCTCCATAGCTACCACATAGAGCTGGCAGATCTGACATTGCAGCTCTTAAAAACTTTCCTGGACTTTTACACTGGAATAAAAATCACTCCATGTGGGGCCAGCAGGTGGTGTGGTATTTAAGGGTGCTGGCCCACATGGCCGACTGCTGTTCAAGTCCTAGACCTGGCGGCTTACTTTCTCACTTTCTCTCTCTCTCTCCTTCTGTTCCTCTCTGGTCAAATTAAAATAAATAAATAAATAAATAAATAAATAAAGTTAAATAAAATAATTCTTTAAAAATAAATAAATCACTCAGTGAGCTCCACTAAATTCAGCCTTAGAAATTTCTGCTTGGAGGTAATAGCAATCACTAGAAAACAGAATTATAGGAAAGAACATTCGTTCCTTTTCTTTTCTTTTTTTTTTTTTTTTGGAGAGGTTTTTGCTATAGGCGCATGTGCTCGCTAGACAGACAGAGAGAGACAGAGAGAGAGAGAAAGCGAGAAATCACCCCCCAGGGGGGATGGCCACGCTGCAATCCCTTCTCCTCCATTCTCCTCTCGGGATCTTGGGCACGCACGCACATGTGCCCGGTGTGAGTTTAAGCCACCGGGTCCGGGACTGGAACCACGGTCGACTACATGGGAGTCCAGCGACATAGCCATTACGCTAACTGCCGGTCCCTCATTCTTTTTTTTTTTTTAAAGTGATTGTGATAGTAGTCAGCAGACAATCTTTTATAGATCTTCAAAATGATAAAAGGAATGCAACTAAGTATTTAAATAAATATTTTAGGAAAAATATGTTTAGGTATTTGTTCCTTATTCAAAGTGTTCTTTTGTTTTTTAATTTTCCAGAGGGAATATGTGCCCACAGAGAGAAATAGCAAGAGAGACAGAGTGAAAAAGCACCCCTCGTGGGGGATGGTCATGCCACAATCTCTCCTCCACCTTTCTGGATTTTGGTCACACATCCACATGCACCTGGTGTGATTTTCAAGGCACCATGTCTGGGACTCAAACTGCACACTCAACTGTGTGGGATCCTCCTGCCTTAACCACATCACTGGCTGGCTCCAAGCGATTCTTAATAATAATAGCAAAGACTCCTTCCTCTCTTGGTTTGGAAAAATGAGTAAGCAAAATGTATTTGAAGCCATAGCATGAAGGTTTCCAAACTTTCTCAAACCAAAGTGTTTATTTCACTTGCCTCTAATAAAAACTATCTGTCCTAACACATCATAAGACTGCATAGATTTGTAGCACAACTCCCCGCAGCTGGATGATCTAACGTGCATATCGAATTTTTGTTGTCATTTCAGAACTGTCTTTTTCACAGCAACATCACCAGTGATTTGAAAGCATTTACAGACAAGTTTGGTTATGATGTCCTCATCCTGTTTGCCAGCTCCCTGTCGGAGGAGCAGCAGCCAAGGCGACAGATTGCCGTGTACTCCGAGAACCTGGAACTGTGCAGCCAGGTGAGCGCTTCCTCCTACTGACATGACCCTCTGCATTCTAACCTGCTGGCTCTCAGAATGAGCAGTGGAGGATGGAAATGGACTGCCGGCTTGTAAGAAATTGGTTCAGGGGACCAGCAGATGGCATAATGGTTATGTCACTGGACACTCATGTAGTCGACCGCGGTTCAAGTCCCAGACACGGTGGCTTGAAATTCACACTGGGCAAGTGTGCATGTGTGCCCAAGATCCCAAGAGGACAATGGAGGAGAAGGGATTGTGGCGTGGCCACCCCCCTTGGGGGGTGATTTCTCACTTTCTGTCTCTCTGTCTCTCCAGCAAGCACACACACCTTATAACAATCTTTCTCAAAAAAAAAAAAAAAAAAGGCTCGGGAGATAAGATCCTAGAGTTGAAGGAAGTATTTTGTACATTAGATCTTAATTAGATCTTAAAAAGATCCCTGGGCTAGCCGTGTGGCACAAAGGTAATACAACAGTCCACGGTACTGAGCCATATGGGAAGGACCCAGTTTAGTCTATAGGTCTTGCTGGGTGTGTGCATGTGTGTCCGTGATCTTAGCTGGTTGAGGCTAGGGGAGAAATACAGTGTGGAGACCCTGCTGGAGGTGCCATCCCCCACCCCCAGTCTCATGAAGGAAAGAAGTAAATAAACTCTTTTTTAAAAGTTTATTTATTTTTAATTTAGTTATTTTTAATTTTGACCAGAGAGGGACAGAGTGAGAAAGAGAGAGAGAGAAAGTGAGAAAGCAAGCCGCCAGATCCAGGACTTGAACTGTGGTTGACCATGTGGGAGTCCAGTGCCCTTAACCACCATGCCATCTGTCATCCCAGTAAATAAACTGTTAAAAAATTAAAATAAATAAAGAAGAATTTCCTAAGCATTTTTCTTCTAAACTAAATCCATAAAAAGGAAGTTTAGATCTACTGATTTCCTTTAGGATTGCTCCCTGGTAAAACAAGGTTTTGTCCCTGGCTCAATACCTTTCGGTGCCCAGAGTTTAGTACCTGGTGATCTGTTGCTTTGATCAAAGTTAACATATCTCCGGGTACTAAAACGGTGACTGATCATCTTGGATCCTTTAGGTTGATGATTGAACCCAAGTCTGTAAACTCAAGGCCTAGGAAAGAAAAAAGAATTAGACAAAAATCAAAAATCATTATCTGGATATATCAAACCAGATGTACTTAATAACCAATAGGAGACCATAATGATCCATCCTAATGTGGACTGCATGGGCATAGAGCACTTTGTCACTCACCTTTCTGCCCTAGTGGATTAGATACCTCGAATATCCACAGGCGGTTGGAGGTAACCTCTACTCCCTTCTTTCCTGCATCCTCCCTGTCTGTGCTCCAAGCACTCCACTTGGTTCTTGGTACATCCCCATGGGTGCTCCTGGGCTCTCTGTGCTCTCCCGAGTCCAAATATGAAAGAGCCCCCAGCTCCTGTGGAGATGCGATGTGCACCCTTCCCCCTCGGATCCACATTCCACATGCGTCTGTGCCTTGCATCACCGCCTGCCTTCCTCAGTGATTTACCCTACGTTTAGTTTCAAAGTCAAGTTTTATCTCTGGTCACTGTTTTCCTTGGGACAGGATTTGGCTTCCAAAGCCTCCAGTATGGTAGTTTTCAAACCACTTTTAGCAGCAGAACTTTTTTTTTTTTTTTTTTTTTTTTTGAGAGTTTTTCGCTATAGGGCGCATGCACTCACCAGAGAGACAAAGAGAGACAGAGAGACAGAAAGCAAGAAATCACCCCCCGGGGGGATGGTCATGCCACAATCCCTTCTCCTCCATTCTCCTCTTGGGATCTTGGGCACGCACGCACACGCGTGAGTTTAAGCCACCAGGTCTGAGACTTGAACTGGGGTCAGCTACATGGGAGTCCAGTGACATAGCCATTACGCTTACTGCTGGTCCCAGCAGCAGAACCTTTTTAGAAAACTGGTTTGTATATTTATTTTGCTTGTCAGAGGGTGCACATGCTCACCAGAGAGAGACAGACAGAAAGAGAAAGGGGAGGGACCAGCAGTTAGCGTAATGGCTATCTCGCTGGACTCCCACGTAGTCGACCGCGGTTCGAGTCCCGGACCCGGCGGCTTAAACTCACGCCGGGCGCGTGTGCGTGCGTGCCCAAGATCCCGAGAGGAGAATGGAGGAGAAGGGATTGCGGCGTGGCCATCCCCCCTGGGGGGTGATTTCCTGCTTTCTATCTCTCTGTCTCTCTCTGTCTGTCTGGCGAGCGCACGTGCCCTATAGCAAAAACCTCTCCAAAAAAAAAAAAAAAAAAAAAAAAAAGAAAGAGAAAGGGGAGATAATTATGCTGCAATCGTTTTTCCTCCATTTCTCTATCCTGTTGGGATTTGAAGTGTGCAAGCACACGTCTGGTGTGTTTTTCAAGCCATTGAGGCTAGGATTTGAACCACTGTCAGCCATGGGGGATCAGCTCCTTTAATCACTAGGCTATGGGGCCAGCCCCAAAATTGGTTTATTTAAAATAGATAAAAGTAGATGGGCAGAGGAGGAGTTAAAAGCCCTTGAACCAACTTCACTCCTCTTTTCCTCCCCCTACCAAACCTCCCCACCCTCATAGTACCCAAAGGGCAGCTCCTGGGAATCTTGCACAACAGAGTCAGAGTCAAGACCTTGCCTCAGGAAGTCCCTCTTTGTCCTCGTGCTCACATAGTTGGTTAAGAGCTAGCTTCTGTAGCCTGATCGCTTGAGTTCAAACCTCAGGCTCTAGTACTTGTTAGCTGTGTATTATTGGACGAGTTATTTAACTTTCCTGTGTCTTCATTTCCTCATGAGTAAAATGGGGATAAAAAGAGTCCCTACTGGGACCAGCAGTTAGCATAATGGCTATGTCGCTGAACTCCCGTGTAGTCGACCGTGGTTCAAGTCCCAGACCCAGTGGCTTAAACTCTCGCCAGGTGCATGTGCGTGCGTGCCCAAGATCCCAAGAGGTGAATGGAGGAGAGGCGATTGCAGCATGGCCATCCCCCCCGGGGGGTGATTTCTCACTTTCTGTCTCTCTGTCTCTCTCTGTCTTTCTGGCAAGCACACGCGCCCTGTAGCAAAAACCTCTCCAAAAAAAAAAAAAAGAGTCCCTACTTTGTCTATTACCGTGAGGATGGAAGGAGGTAACGCTCATAATAAAACTCTTGGAACTATGCGTGCAATGTGAAAATACTCAATAAATTAATTAATTGAATTATTATTAGTTCCTTAATTATTACTTTTAGTAGCAGCATGTAGGTGCACTCTGAAGATGTTGTTACTCATACTGGGTCATCAGAAACATTATTAAACACATTTGCTTAGAAAAACACAGAAAAATGCATCATGACTTTTTCAGCTACCAAATATTTTTACTTCCACTAATATGGAGCCATTTCAAAGGCCCAGGATGGTAAAATACTGCTGACGTTCTCTTTCTTTCTTTTTATTTCTTTATTTTACATTTCTGTCATAGAGCATGTGTGTTCACTGGAAAGGAGATAGAGAGATTCAAAGAGGGAAAGTGAGAAATCATACCTGGGAAGGAGGTGGGGGCGGGGGATGGCCATGCTTCAATCCCTTTTCCTCCCATCTCCTCTCAGAATTTTGAGCATGCACGCACATGTGCCCAGCGTGATTTTTCAAGCCACCGAGTCTGAGACTCAAACCATGGTCAACCATGTGGGAGTCCAGCACTTTTAACCACCACACCACCTGCTGGCCCCACTCCTGACATTTTCTAAAAATTACAGAGCCACAGGAAGTCTGGCCAGCACTATCTGCAGCAGTGGCCCCTACCTCCCAGGTCAGCTTTATTGTTTCTGGGCTCCAGTTCTGTGTTCCCTGGAGCGGGAAGAGACACATGAGGTCTGAGTACTGTTTGGAAATCTCAGCCCTGGTAACTTCTTTATCTTACCTACTTTCTCCTTTGCCTTATAAGGTTATCAGAGGTTAAATCAATTGCTTCTAAACAAAAGTTTTTCTCCTGTCCCATTTCCCCTGATTCCCAAAGTTTGCCCCAAGTTTTTGTCAGAGACCAGCATTCTCTGCAAACTTGAGTTTCATTCCTGTTGAAAGATGGTGTTATATGAGGGTATTTCCAAAAGTTTGTGGAAAATGGAATCAAAGTATGAATTAATTTTGGTGAAAGAATGTTTATATACATGTTTAGTATTTTCCTTTTTCTTCATCTTTTTCTTAGTTGTCAGAGAGCACATGTGCTCATCAAAGAGAGAGAGAGAGAAAGGAAGAGGAGAAAGACCACACCCCAAGTGTGGTCACTTTGCAATCCTTTCTTCTCCGTTTTCCATCCTGTCAGACTTTGTGGCACACATCCCCACGTGCATGGCGTGTTTTTCAAGCACCAGGTGTAGGACTTGAAACACTGTCGGCCATGTAGCATCTGGCTCCCTTAACTACTAGGCCATTGGGCTAATACCACAGGTTTTTCATAATATGCATTTTCCCTGAAGTTTTTTGAAGATACACCATATTACAATAACGAAAGAAGTTAGATTATTTTAAACCTCTTTACCCAGAACTATCAGGAACTAGAGTAATCTAGCAGCTATATTTTGAGTTAAATAAAAAGACAATTTGATAGGACTGGAGAAGGAGTTGGTAGTATATTAAATGAGGCTTCCCATGCTTTTCCTCATATAATCCTTGGTTGTTGGAGATCTTTTTAGACTTTTCTAAAAATGAACATCAATTAATTTTATATTAAGAAATGTTGCATATTAAAAATGAGAAAGACAAATTGCAATGCACAAGAATGCCTAAGTGATCACAAATTCTGTGCCTCTAACAGATTTGCTGTGAGCTGGAAGAGAGTCAGAACCCTTGCCTGGAACTGGAGCCCTTTGAGTGTGGTTGTGATGAGATCCTGGTGTACCAGCAGGAGGACCCTTCAGTGACCTGTGACCAAGTGGTTCTCCTTGTCAAGGAAGTCATCAACAGGAGGTGCCCAGAGATGGTCTCCAACAGCCGGACATCCTCCACAGAAGCTGTGGCAGGCAGTGCCCCGCTCTCCCAGGGATCTTCTGGGATTATGGAGTTGTATGGTTCTGACATTGAGCCTCAGCCTAGCTCTGTGAATTTCATAGAAAACCCTCCAGATCTCAATGATTCTAACCAGGCTCAGGTGGATGTCAATGTTGACCTCGTTAGCCCAGATAGTGGATTGGCCACCATCAGGAGCAGCCGCTCCTCTAAGGAGAGCTCAGTGTTCCTCAGTGATGATAGTCCGGTGGGAGAAGGTGCAGCGCCCCACCATAGCCTACTCCCAGGGTTTGACTCCTACAGTCCCATCCCAGAAGGAGTGGTAGCAGAAGAGCATGCACGGTCTGGAGAACATGGTGAACACTTTGACCTCTTCAACTTTGACCCAGCACCTCTGGTTTCTGGGCAGTCCCAACCATCATCCCATTCTGCAAACTCCTCCCCTGCAGATGACTTCTTCCCCAACAGTGATTCATCAGAAGGGCAGCTCCCCACTGGGCCTAAAGGACTCGATGGATTAGGCATCAATATGTCAAATTATTCATCCAGGTCACTTTTGTCAGGAGCTGGCAAAGATAGCCTCATGGAATTTGGTGAGGAGTTTGTCCAGAGACAAGAAAGTCCTGGAGATAACTCTGAAAGAAATTTGAACTTGACAGGCTTTGTGAGAGATGAATCTCCTTCCCCAGAAAGGCTGAAAGATACCGGAAAGAGGATTCCACCAACACCTATGAATAGCTTTGTAGAGAGCTCACCATCCACTGAAGAACCAGCTTCACTTTATCCAGAAGTTATGACCCCAAAAGCAACTGATGCAGGTCACACAGGGCTGCCTCAGACCCGTACACGATGTAGCAGTTGGTGGGGTGGTTTGGAGCTTGACTCTAAAAATATTGCAGATGCATGGAGCTCCAGTGAACAGGAGTCTGTTTTCCAGAGCCCTGAATCATGGAAAGACCATAAGCCATGTCCAGCTGAGAGGAGAACCTCAGCTTCTGTATTTCAACCCAAGAGTCTTGAATTTTCAAAGTCAGGACCCTGGGAGCCTGGATTTGGTCATCCTGAATTGGGTAGCAATGATAGTCAAAACCAAAATGAGGAAAGCTTACAGTTTCAGAACCTGCCTACTGAGAAATCACATTCACCAAATGCTTCTCCTCAGAAAACAAACCACCTGATAGAAGACTTTGCTGCTTTATGGCATTCTGGTCGGTCTCCCACAGCAATGCCTGAGCCGTGGGGAAATCCTACAGAGGAAGGTGAACCAGGAGTTGCAGTGTCATTTCCAGCCTGGAGTGCATTTGGTAAAGAAGATAATACTGAAGCTTTAAAAAATACTTGGAATCTGCACCCAACAAGTAGTGAACCACCTTCTGTGAGGGACCCAAATGAGTGGGCCATGGCAAAAAGTGGGTTTTCTTTTCCTTCAGAAGACTTACTGGACAATTCTCCCAGTGAGGCAAATCATGAATCAGCTCCTGATATCTGGGGCAAAAAGAACCATGACTCTAGGGATAATATTCTTGTATCTGGAAATCCAATTTCTGATCTGGATCACACATGGAATAATTCTAAGCTACCAAAGGAAGATCAGAATGGTTTAGTGAATCCTAAAACTAGGGAGAGGGTATATGAAAAGGTGGATTCCTGGAACATCTTTGAGGAGAGTATTAAGAAAGGAGGGTCAGATGCCCTAGCTCCTTGGGAAGATTCCTTCTTATCATATAAATGCTCTGATTATAGCACATCCAATGTAGGAGAAGACTCAGTGCCTTCCCCCTTAGATACGAACTACTCTACCTCTGACTCTTACACATCACCCACATTTGCTGGAGATGAAAAAGAAGCCGAAAACAAGCCTTTTGCTAAAGAGGAAGGTTTTGAGTCCAAAGATGCTAATTCTATCACAGAGGAGGCTGAAATTCCACCTCAGTCACTGCAGCCACCACCCAGATATCGAATTAGTTCAGGTCCTGGGAACCTAGACATGTGGGCTTCCCCTGAAGCAGATAATAGTCCTGAAATAAATGCCATTCAGAGCCCAGATAAAGACGTACTCAAGACAGAGCGCACAGATGAGAAGAACATCTCCGTGGAGGATGACGTCGGGGAGCACAGCCAGTCCAGTTACGATGACCCTAGCATGATGCAGCTGTACAACGAAACAAACCGACAGCTCACACTTCTGCACAGCAGCACCAACTCCCGGCAGGCAGCCCCTGACGGTCTTGACCTGTGGAACAGAGCGATCCTGGAGGACACTCAGTCCACTGCAACAATCTCGGATATGGATAATGATCTGGACTGGGATGACTGCAGCGGGAGCGTGGCCCTCCCCAGTGATGGTCAAGGAGCAGGATACATGGCTGAAGTTGCTGAACCAGAAACCCGATTTTCAGTGAGACAGCTGGAACCGTGGGGCGTGGAGTATCAGGAAGCAAATCAGATAGATTGGGAACTCCCTGCTTCTGCTGAGCACACCATTGACACTGCCCCCAATGAACATCACACACTGAATGAGAAGAGTGGGCAACTGATTGCAAACAGTATTTGGGATTCTGTCATGAGAGAGAAAGACATGTCATCATTTGTGGTGCCAGGCCCACCACATATTACAGATTCGATGCAAAACAAATTGCCTCCTGAAACACTCAACCATTCAGCAAATGGTAAGGATAGTCACATCCCATATGTGCTAGAAACATCTAGAACCAGTGAGTCAGGAGCACTCATACCTCATTCCAACAACCAAGCCACATGGGAGGAAGCCCTGCAGGGTGAGACCACATCCTTGGGGACCAGCCTTGAGAATCCAGGGCATTCAGAGCCAAGGACAGGTCACAGCTATGGACAAAGTGAAAATGAGAAGGAAGGTGATGGAGCCACTGACAAAAGGTGCTTTGAAGAGGAGGCAGGGGTAGGCTTTGGGCTGGATAGTGCCTCAGGGACGACTAGAAAAGGGCCAGCGGACCAAGAACTCTCTTCTCCAGTTGCACCTGAACATCAAGAAGTCTGTACTGAATCAGGTCAGATCAGCTCTCTTTCAGTCACCTTCAGTCCTCAAACAAAGGAACCAGAGGAAGTTGCAGAGCATGATATGGGGTCTTACAGTCTAGACCCCTGTGAAAGACAGACAGAGTTGTCCACAAATAATCTAGAGGCAAAAGATATTTATGAAAATCCCCTTGTGCTTTCTAATATTTCTGAGATTTCAGATAGAATGACTTTAACAAAAAATGTCTCTTTGCCTGAAATGAACCTTGAGAAAACTGAAGAATGTATCATTCTGGAGCCAAAGAAGATGAATCAAGGGTCATATGATGAATTTACCCCAAATCATGGTATTCGGGATGCCCCTAAAGACAGTGATATTCAGGTCAATTGCATCAATTCTCAAACAACTAAGGATCTTGAGGTTAAGGGTACTGAGAACAGTCTTCCAGGGGCCAGGTCATCTGGAAACTATGACAAAGATAGCATTTCTAGTGAGTGTACTCATTCAAGTGCATCAAGTCCTGACCTAAATGATTCTTCCACTGTATTGCCTTTCTGGGGCCATGGGCCCCATACTGAGTTTCAAGAAGAGAACCGAGATGATTGGAGTGAACAGAATTGCCAAGAATCTGAACAAATTACTGCTGGTGACCAAGCAGAAATAATTACCAAAGTGACAGACTTAAAGAAAGACAGAATGGATGAGTGTGAAAAGAGCTTGAATTCTAAGGTTCCCAAATTTTTAGAGATTTGGAATGACCCAGTTCATGGTGATTCTTTATCCTCTTTATCCAGCCCTGAAACAGACAAATTTTCTGAATATTCAGGTGCATGTGAGGAAGGAAATCTAATGGTTAGCCTTCAGGAGAAAAGTGAACATGACATTCCTGAAACCGTGCACCCGGAGGATGGCAAGGTCATTTCACCAAGCTCAGGCTCTAATGATGATGGGGTAGGCCACGAAAAGTCAGTGGGGAAGAGCATTCATTCGGCCACTGGACAACTTGCTCAGTGCGAGTCTAGAGCTTGGGATTCGTCAAATGAGTCTGATCAGTTCATGGCCACAGCTGATACCAAGTTGGAGAGATTTTCTAACTATATAGATAGTGCAGAGCCACCAAAGAATGAAGCTCAGTCAAGCCCATTCAGTGACAATCAGCAGAGCAGCCCTGATCAATGGAGTTTCTCACCACTAACAGAGACTGAAATGCAGATTACAGCCATGGAGAAGAAGACAAGATCTCCAGAAACACAGAAGACAGGAGATGTCACCTGGCAAATATCTCCTAAAACAGAACCAAAGAATGAACATGATTCTAAACTGGAAATGCTTGGCTTCTCAGCTGACAGCACTGAGTGGTGGAATGACTTGCCACAGGAAGGGAGACCCATGCAGAGTGCATTCGAAGGGGGACTGTCCAACTCAAGGGGAGTGTTAGAAGCAAATGATTCAGCATACCAAAATGCGGGTCCATGGGGAGTACCCACTCAGGGTGATAGTAAATCCACAGAAACACACCACACTAATCCTTTCAGCGATGAACACCAGTCACCCTTTCTGGATAGCAGTGAGGCAAACTCTCACAAGCAACTTTGGAACATCCAACCACGGCAGCCAGACTCAGATGCCAATCAGTTTAGCCAGCTTGTCATATTGGACCAAATTAAAGAAAAGAATTCAAGAGAGCAAACCTTTGTGTCTTCAGCTGTGGATGGACTCCCTTCTGAAACAACTACCCAAGCGCACGGTCAAGATACAGTACCATTGGTCTGTGATCAGTCAGCCCCTGCATTTACTCACCACGATGAGAATGAATGTGTTGGAGCTAATGTTTCAACTATTGAATGTCAAGAAACAAATTGGTGGCAACGAGAAAAATCATACCTCGATGAAATGACACATTCCAGGCTTGCTACAGAAAATTTCTCTGCTGTCAGTTTTTCCACTCAATTGATAAAAAAGTCAGGCTCTGACTGGAATGACTGTGCCCATAGCGATGGCCCCCAAGGTAACTTTGTTCCAGATATTTTACATGGCAACTTCCAAGAGGGTGGGCAATTGGCCTCAGCTTCACCTGACTTGTGGGTGGATGCTAAGCAGCCCTTCAGTTTGAAAGCAGATGGTGAGAATCCTGATCTACTGACTCACTGTGACCATGACAGCAATTCTCAGGCTTCGAACAGCCCTGATATATGTCATGATTCTGAAGTCATGCAAGAGACTGAGCAGCACAACAGAGCTTTCATGGGACCCGAAGGAGGATCTGGTGAATTTTATTTCACTGAATCAAAGGAGAACAAAGAGCCTAGTCAGGAGCCCAGGAAGGAATTTGTCCCATATAATTCAGAACTCCATTCTGAAAATGCAATTCCACTGTCTCCAGTTGGCAATCAAGCAAACATTAATGGCTCATCTCAGCCTCCTTCTAATTCAGGTTCCCCTGATCCTTCTGAAATAAATGATGACCACCGTTCAGGTTCAAAAGCATCAGAAAATGGAACCAACCCAGATACAGTACCAATTTTAGAACCCACTGACAAGACAGTCCCAAGGATTGAAACTGTGGGAAGCCCTGTTTTTGTAACTCACCAAGAGCGAGCTATGGGAGACAACAGCTCTTGGGCATCAGAGGGCTTTTCTCCTGAAGGTCAGACAGGTGCAAGAGTCTTGTTTGACTGTGAGCAACCTCTTGCCGTTGAGAACCCTGCTACAGTTACTGATGCTTTGCTAGCTCCAGACACTTGTCTGGATATAAGCGAAGCTGCCTTTGACCACAGTTTCAGCGATGCCTCAGGTCTCAACACATCCACAGGAACAGTAGATGACATGAGTAGATTGACATTCTCAGAAGGTCACCCTGAAACACCACTTGATGGGGATGCGGGAAAGCACGATATCTGCTCATCTGAAGCCTCGTGGGGCGATTTTGAATACGACGTAATGGGCCAGAATATCGATGAAGATTTAATGAAAGAGCCTGAATACTTCCTCTATGGCGGTGACCCTCCCTTGGAGGAAGATATCCAGAAGCAATCCCTGGCACCATACACACCACCTTTTGATTTGTCCTATCTCACAGAATCTACCCACGGTGCTGAAACCGGAGAGGCAGTTGGGTCTCCAGAGGATGAATCTCTGGGGAGTGAAGCAGCACAGATACTGCTTTCTACTCTTACTGATGGACAAAGTGAGGGAAATGATGCTGACACTGAAAACAGAGAGCCAGGGTCCCGGCTGGTTGTACTGCACATTCACGAAGACTCAGAGTCCATTTCTTTGCCTGTAGGAGCGGGCTCTGACATTCCATCTCCATCAAACATTGACTGGGAAGTAGAAACAGAGCTTTCTGACTTGCCAGCAGGTGGAGACATCGGACCGCCAGATGGTAAGAACATCCCATTTTCTACAACCACAAAGAAACCTCTGACTTAATTAAACTCACGCGTGTGTTAAATACACTCTCCCTACCAATAGGGGTAGAGAGGAACTAGCTATTTGCAATGTATGCTTAACCAAATCCTGTATCACAGCAGTAAAAGCTAATGCCTATGTGACACCTGTCCGCTACAGTGCATGAGAAAATTAGCAGCTCTACAAAATAAAAATACTTCTTAAATTGCCTATTTTTAGATGATCACTTTGCAGAGTTCACCGATCACATAATGTGTTAATTAAGACTTTTCCTCCCCCCTTCACACCTTCAATTTCAACTTCTAGGTGCCAGCAAGGGAATGTCACAGTTAGAAGAGGATAAAATAACCCCTGCCAAAGAACCTGAGCGAAAGCAGTCAGAATACACGGAAGAGAGATGCGCAGAGGAGAATGAGAATCACCATGCCCTACAGATGGATTACATCCTTATAAACCATGAAGAAAATTCACCCCTGACACCACAGGCCCACGAAGCAAGAGAAAGCATATCTGAATTAGAAGAATCACAAACAGGTCTCGAAGAAACAGGGCTGCCAGAAATCCAGTTAGCAAACTTTCCCGAAACCTGTCAGCCTGCCTCCTTAAGTGAAAGAAACGATCCTTCTGTAGAGAGAATGCCTTCCAAAAATGACAGGAGCTCATCTCTTGAAAGCCTTGTGCAAGGCCAGAGTTGGATGGTCCTGGGCCATCGTGAGGTTGGTGATCCACCCTTGGTAGTCAGGGACCCAGAGCCTGGATGGGTTGACAAAGCTGAGGAGCCCTTTTCTGATCTTGGCCTGCGTGACAGTCCCCGGGTGCAGGATCTGGGAGAAATGAAGTCTCTAGAATCTTTAGCACTAGAGGAAGCTTCTGGTGTGGTCACCCAATCACGGAAGAGCAGGGGCCGAGGCAGGGTTGGCCCAGATGAAGTTATGTTGCAGCCTGTCACCCATGACAATGAATGGGAAATGCTTTCACCACAGCCTCCTCAGAGAAACATAGCCCCTGAAGCGGAAATGGAGGAGGAGACAGAGTTCCTTGAGCCCAGAATCAGGAAACCAAGACCAAACGGGTAAGCAGAAAACTAAATTTATTTTTTCTTTTTCATGAAAACCGTTTTATGCAGAAACCTGGAAAATAGTAAGGAATTATGAAATACAGAGAATGCCTGGAAGCTTTGCTTTTATTTATTTATTTATTTATTTATTTATTTATAGTATTTATTTACCATTGGTAAAAGTAGCTGCTAGAAAACTAAAATCATAATTATGATTTGTGTAAGGAAGTCTTCAAAAAGTTCATGGTAAACATGTAGTATAAAAAAGTTATGCATGAATGTCAAAATTTCTTTGCACCAAAATAAACTTGTACTTTAATTGTATTTTTCCACACGTTTTAAAGTCCCCTGTATATATTTTTAACCATAAAAGGCCTTTCAATTTTTATTCGATCTTATATCTACGCTTCTGACCCTCTACCCCACCTACTTCAATACTCATATGACTCTTAAACAGGCAGTGGAAACTGAAGGGTGACACTATCGTTTATTCGACACCTACCATGTACAAGGCAGTTTGCACACATTATCTTATTTAATCCTTATACACATTGGCATAGAGAACAAAAGGGGTGTGTGTGTGTGTGTGTGTGTGTGTGTGTTTGCACTGGGGGACATGAAACTCAAGGTTCAGAAAGGTTCTCTAACTTGTCTAGAATTAAGTAACCAAAGTGACAGCCCTAGAATTCCATGCTTTCCGTCTCCAAAGCTTATACATTTCTGGCTGACACTCTGCTTGGCATAGAGAAGCTGTTTTCTGGTTTTGTATAAACACCTAATTTACTGGTAGGGATAGGAGACTCTACAGCTGGCTGAAAATCTTAGTGTGAAATCTTCATTCCCTAATTGGCAGAAAAGTTGGTAAGTAACCATCAAATCCATGATTCAGTCACCATATGGTTTGTGAGGATCTGCTCTGTGCTATATTTCTGGATAGCCAATGGATATACAGAGCAGGGAACAGGATGTCATTGCTGTTTCCAAGCATTTAGTCTCTGCCTAAACCATTTGGGGTTCTTCATTTCTCTTAATTTGCTCTTATAAAACCCTCCTGCTCCAACAACAAAAGGGCAAATTATGCCCAACCTTGGCAAAACGGTAAAACACGACACTCTGAAAGGTTGACCCACAAGCGAATGTCCCAGGTTTGTGACCTTTCTGAGTACGTTAGGTATGCGCATGTTCATGACCTAGGGCTGCCTGAGGCTGGCGTTGGAGAGCACTGTCAAGATGCTGTTGGGGTGCGATCTCTCTCTCTCTCTCTCTCTGTCTCACTTGCTAATGGTAAAGATACATAAACTTTAATAAAAGGGGGAAGCAAATTATGAAAAATAACTTAAGAGGGAAATCATGTTTCTTCCTTAAGACATAGTGGAGGAGAGATAGCTCTTTCCCGCTCTGTTAATGAGTATAAAGGACTATCCATATCACAAAGAGTTAAGGAATCTGGATTCCAGCCTGGCTGTACTGTTACTGGTTATATATTTTACGATTAACCCCAGACATAAGTTTCTTCATCCATAAAATCAGTGGGTTGGGCTAGATCTCAAGCCTTCCTTTAATATTACATTCTGTGAATTCAAATTGTGTTGAGGGTTCAGCAGATGGCATAATGGTTATGTCGCTGGACTCCCACTTAGTCGACTACGATTCGAGTCCCAGATCCAGTGGCTTAAAACTCACACCGGGCACATGTGCATGTGTGCCCAAGATCCCAAGAGGAGAATAAAACAGAAGGGATTGTGGTGTGGCCATGCTCCCTGAGGGGGTGATTTCTCGCTTTCTGTCTCTCTGACAAGCACACTTCCCTATAGCAAAAATCTCTCTAAAAAACAAAACAAACAACAACAAAAACTAAAATGTGTTGAAACAGAATGTATCCAAGAAAGCTCTGGGATTCACAAATTATATTTCCTGATTAAAAAACAGACAAAACAAAAACAAAAACAAAAAACAAACAAAAAATATTAAAAAAACACACAGAGGAAATAAGCCTGCTGGGGGTTAATAAAGTACATAAGGAATTAAAGCGGTACCATATTCCAGTGCAGCTTCTAAATCCGGACATTTTCTGTTGGCCTAATCTTTCTTCCTGCCAAGCTGTTTCCTTCCAGAGAGACCTCAGATACGTTCTCAGAAAGAGTAGCAGATGTACCCAGCAGCCCTGCTGGCATTGCTGTAGA
This sequence comes from Tupaia tana, assembly GCA_026018925.1. NCBI lineage: Eukaryota > Metazoa > Chordata > Mammalia > Scandentia > Tupaiidae > Tupaia > Tupaia tana. The sequence goes on from JAKSZU010000013.1 coordinate 24,336,726, forward strand.
TTAAGCTGAGAACTCAGGCAGCCGTGAGTTGGCAGAGACAGTGTCTGGTTTCTTGCTGCATGTTGCGCATGCCCCTGAAATCCAACAGATGACATTCGGCGCTCAGCCATGCCACCAGCACCTCTTCTCTCAAGGAGATTTCTTTGCTCATCCCGTCCTGCTCAGCCCCTGCAATCAGGAAGCTTTTCTAGTGATGGGGGGGAAGGACAGATTTTCCCACTAGTATTCGTATTACCATTTTATGTAAATATTTACTCTAAACGTATTAGAAGCTTCCCTTGGTGCTAGACTTGGGGAAGATGCAAAGTTGTCTGAAACGGTGGCTTTATAAATGGTGTCCTAATACCAGAAGTATAGTGACACACAAGCACTTATTAGAAGTGCCAATTATCAGCCCTGCCCCAACGTCTCTGAGTCAGGAACTCAGGGGTGGGGTTCAGCCAGCAGTGCTTCAGCAGCGCCTCCAGGTGATTCTAATGCACAACCCAGTTTGAGGACCATTGATCTAATACATACTCCTAATCCAGGCATCCCCTCGAAAAGAAAAAAAAAAAAAAAAAAGAAAGAAAGAAAGAAAAAAAGAAAAAGAAGAAATTCAAATAAACAAAAGAAAAAAGGCAAAGTAAAACAAAATAAGCAAATAAATGAAAAAACAAACCATGCTTCCAGCTCTCTAGAAGTTTGCAGTTCAAGGAATTCATTAACAGGTGGATAACAGTATAATACTGAGTCATGATAGTTGATGACCAATGTCAGTTTAAGTATAAATAGCTGTCAATATGGGCAGTTGCTACAGCAAGGAACTAGGCCTGTGTACATATCGTGTCACTTCACAGTGACAACTGTGTAAGGTAAGACTTGTGCAAGTGAGCAAACAATAAAAGGAGACACATTTCCTCCTTTTATGGATGATTTATGGAGCAGGTACCAGGGACGGCTTGTTACCCATGAGACACAGGAGCTAGTTCCCAGGACTCATGATACTTTAAGGGGCCTGTGAGAATGTTTTCATTTCTGTCACATGTAAAATAAATAAATTAACTTCACTCCTGGGTACACTATATTTTTCCTTATACCAATGCAATTGTAAAATAGATTTAAAAAAATTATTTAGTGGCAAGGGGCCCATGGAGACAAACGTGTCTAGGGTCTATGAAAGTCATACTGCAGCTCGGAATGGTTCAGTTAGGGGTGGGTATTAAAGGGAAGTCATAATTTAGAAAAAGAGGCGGGCAAGATGCTAGCTAAAGGAACTGGGAAGAACAAGATGAAGGAAATCATGGCAACAGGAAGGTCATCACAGAAGTTATACAATGAGATCACTGTATTTCCCCAAGCAAAAACCCAGAAACAATGTCTAATCCATAATCTGATTATAAAATAGAATATCCCAAATCGAGACCATCCTACCAAAAAAGTTAAGACAATCTCTTCATAAATAAAAGTAGCTCATAGTATGTACAATATGATGTAGAAGTTGGGGCCAGCAAGTGGCATGGTGGTTAAGATGCTGGACTTCCACCTAGCTGACTGCAGTTTGAGTCTTGGACCTAGTAGCTTGAAAATCATGCCAGGCATGTGTTCATGTGTGCCCAAAATCCCAGGACGAAAATGGAGGAGAAAGGATTGCAGCGTGGCCGTTCCCCCTGGGGAGTGATTTCTCACTTTCTCTCACACTTTCTCTGTCCTTCCCAGTGAGTGCACATGCCCTATGGCAAAAATTTTAAAAGAAAAAAGGAAAGATAGAGAGAGAGACAGAGAGAGAGAGAGACAGAGAGAAAGAAAAAGAAAGAAGGAAAGATAGAAAAGAGAGAGAGAGAGAGAGAGAGAGAGAGAAAGGAAAGAAAGGAAAGGAAAGGAAGGAAGGGAGGGAGGAAGGGAGGGAGAGAGGAAGGGAAGGAAGGAAGGAAGGAAGGAAGGAAGGAAGGAAGGAAGGAAGGAAGGGAGAGGGAGGGAGAGAGGGACGGAGGGAGGGAGGGAGGGAGGGAGGGGGGAGAGAGAGAGAGAGAGAGAGAGAGAGAGAGAGAGAGAGAGAGAGAGAGAAAGAGAGAGAGAAAGAAAGAAAGAAAGAAAGAAAGAAAGAGAGAGAAAGAAAGAAAGAAAAGGTGTAGAAACTACAAATCATCTTCTCCCAGTGGTCTCCCCTCCTCCCAGTTCTCAAACTATTTTAAGAAAACCATATTTTCTTTCTTTTATTATTATTTTATTATTTTATACATTCAATCACTATACATCATTTAGCTTGTAAAGAGAATTTACCCAACATGAAATACACCTCAGACTAGCCCAGTTTAGAATACTATACACGTTATCATCAACAGATAATAAACCATTTGTGTCCCATAACTGTCTTACTTCTTTATTTTTCTCCCTAATTTCCTTCCCTACACTCTTCCCCTCTCCCACCCTCCTTGCACTGTGTCCTCACTGTCCATAACAATTTTCAATGCTTTTTATATCCTCCAATCTTTCCATCTCTCCACAGAGTATGGACAGTAGGTTTTTGTCAAGTGCAGACATACAATGTCTCTCTTTCATAGCCTGTCTTGCTTCACTCAGCAATAAATCCCCCATATTCATCCACTTTCTATCAAATGCCAGGGTCTTTTTCTTTTTTATGGCTGAACAGTATTCCATGGAATATATGTGCCACACTTTTTCTGTCCATTCATCTGTTTGTGGACATTTGGGTTGGTTTCATGTCTTAGCAATCGTGAATAATGCTGCAATAAACATAGATGTGCAAAAACTTTGCTGACTGAGCATTCTCCTATTCTTTGGGTAGATACCCAGGAGTGGGATTGCTGGGTCATATGATAGTTCTATTTGTAGATCTTTGAGGAACCTCCATATTGTTCTCCACAGTGGCTGGACCAATTTACATTACTTCCAACAGTGTAAGAGAGTTCCCCTTTCACCACATCCCTAACAACACTTACCATATTTGTATTTTTAATCTTTGCCATTCTGACAGAGGTTAGATGGTATCTCATTGTGGTTTTAATCAGCATTTTCTTTATGATGAGGAATGTTGAGCATTTTTTCATATGTTTTTTGGCTATTTGCATGTCTTCCTTAGACAGTTTTTCATTCAGCTCATTTTCCCATCATTTAATTAGGTTAATCCTTCCCCCCCCCCCCCCCCCCAGGGGAGAGTGGATAAGCCACTTGAGTTCCCTGCATACTCTGGTTATCAGTCCCTTATCTGGTGCATAGTTTACAAAAATATTCTCCCATTCTGAGGGTGTCAATTCACAGTAAATACTGTGTCTTTTGCTGTGTAGAAGCTTCTTAATCTGATGTAATCCTACTTGCCTATTTTGGGGATTATTGTCTGTGCTTTGGGGGTCTTATTTAAGAAGTGTTTGTCCATCCCAATGTCTCCCAGAGTTTCCCAGTGTTTTCCACCAGTAGTTTTATAGTTCGAGGTCTAAGGTTGTTTATAGTTTGAGGTCTTTGCTCCATTTTAAGTTGATTTTTGTTAATGGTGAAAGATGGGGATCCAGTTTAATCTTTTTGCAGGTGGATACCCAGTTTTTCCAGCATCATCTGCTAAAGAGGTTTTTCTTTTCCCACTGGGTTGACTAGTATCCTTTGTGAAAAATCAGTTGGCTGTATGTTTTGGGGTTTATTTCTGGGGTCCCTATTCTATTCCATTGGTCTGCCTGTTTTCCTAACAATACAATGCTGTTTTGATTATTACAGCTTTACAGTATATTTGGGGGTCAGGGAGTGAGATGTTGCCCACTTCATTCTTCTTGTGCAGGATTACTTTGGCAAAGCAGGGCCTTTATGATTCCAGAGAAATTCTATGATTGTCTTTTCTAGATCTGTGAAGAATGTCTCTGGTAATTTGATTGAAATTGTGCTAAATATGTAGATTGATTTGGGTCAAATTGCCATTTTGATTATATTAATTCTTCCGATCCAGGAGCATTGGATGTCCTTCCACTTTTTTGTGTCACTTTTGATAACTTTTTGAAATTTTCATTGTTTTCCTTGTAAAGGTCTTTGACCTCCTTGGTTAGGTTTACCCCTAGGTATCTTACACCTTTTGTGGCTATGGTAAAAGGGATTATTTTCTTTAGCTCTACCTTAGTCACCTTGTTGTTTGTATATAAAAATGCAATAGATCTTTGGATGTTGATGTTGTGTCCTGCCACTTTCCTGTATTAATTTATTTCTTCAGGCAGTTATTTCATGGATACCTTTGGGGCTTCTATGTATACCATTATATCATCTGCAAATAAAGATATTTTCAACTCTTCTTTCCCTATCTGAATGCCTTTTACATTATTCTCTTTTCTGATTTCATTATCTAAGACTTCCAGCACTAAATTGAAAAGGAGTGGAGAAAGTGGGTAGCCTTTTCTAGAACCAGTTTTCAGTGGAAAACCTTTCAGTTTTTCCCCATTCAGTATAATATTAACTATAGGTTTTTCACATATGGCTTTTATTGTCTTGATATACCTATTTTGCTAAGAGTCTTAATCATAAAGGGATGTTGTATTTTATCGAATTTTTTCCTGCATCATTTGAAATGATCATGTGGCTTTTATCTTTCTTTCTGTTAATATGGTGTATTATGTTTATGTTTTTGCAGGTGTTGAACCACCTTTGTGTCCCTGGAATAAAGCCTATTTGGTCATGATGAATAATCTTTTTTATATCTTGTTGGATAGGATTTACAAGTATCTTGTTGAGAATTTTTGCATCTATATTCATTAGAGATATTGATCTGTAGTTTTCCTTTTTTGTCATGTCTTTATCTGTTTTGAGAATGAGGATGATGGAGGCTTCATAAAATGAGTTTGAGAAGATTCCTTCTTTTCGGATCTTTAGAAATAGTTTGAGTAGAATAGAGGTTAACTCTTCTCTAAAAATTTTGTACAATTCAGAAGTGAAGCCATCAGGATCTGGGCTTTTCTTTGTTGGGAGGTTATTTATTACTGTTTCAATCTCATGGCTTGTTATGGATCTATTCAGGCTTTTTATGTTCCACTGATTCAATCTTGGTAGATTAAATGCATCCAGGAATGTGTCCATTTCATCCAGGTTCTCTTATTTGTTGGCATATAGTCCCTCTGTATCCTTTAATGATGTTTTGTATTTCTATTGTGTCTGTTATAATATTGTCTGTTTCATTGTGAATTTGACTAACCCGATTCCTTTCTTGTTCTTCTTAATCAGCCTAGCTAATGGTGTGTCAATCTTGTTTATCTTTTCAAAGAACCAGCTTTTGCTTTCATTTATTTTCTATTTTATTTATTTCTGCTCAAATCTTTATTATTTCTTTTCTCCTGGCATTTTTTTTTTTTTTTGGATGTTTTTGGTGTCTTTCCAATTCTCTGAGGCATATTAGGTCGTCTATTTGCCACCTTTCCATCTTTTTCTTATGTGCAGTAATTGCTATGAATTTCTCTCTTGTGACTCCTTTCGCTGTGTCCGATAGATTATGGAAACTCATATACTCATTATCATTTGTTTCCATAAATCTTTAAATTTCCATCTTAATTTCTTTGGTAGTTGAGAAGCCATTCAGAAGTAGATTGTTTAGTTTCTATGTGTTTGGGTATTTTTGAAGATTTTTCCTGAAATTAATATCAAATTTATTTCCATTATGGTCAGAAAGGATGCTGGATATTGTTTCTATGCCTTTGACTCTGTAGAGGCTTGGTTTGTGCCCTATCGTATGGTCAGTTTTTGAAAAGGTTCCATGCAGGGGTGAGAAAAAAGTGTATATTTTGTTGTTTTAGGGTAGAAAGTTCTATAGATGTCTGTCAAGTACATTTGATTTATGGTATCATTTAGTTCCTTTATCTCTTTGCTTATTCTTTGTTGCAACCTACCTCTCCTTTTAGATCTAGCAGTCTTTCCTTCATATATTTGGGTGCTCCTGAGTTGGGTGCATTGATATTTATAAGCATTATGTCTTCTTGATGAATAGCTCTTTTACTACTATATAATTCCCTTCTTTGTCTCTTCTTACAGTTTTTGTCTTAAAGCCTATATTATCTGAAATCATTACTGTGACTCCAGCCCTTTTTTGATTTCTGTTTGCATGGAACAGCTTTTTCCAGCCCTTCACTTTTAGTCTATGTATGTCTTTATTCATGAGATGTATTTCTTGTAGGCAACAGATAAAGGGCTTCTTCTGGTTTTTTATCCATTCAGCCAATATGTGTCTCTTCATAGGAGAATTTAATACATTAACATTCAATGTTATATCAATATTTCCAGATGTGTTCCTATCATTAAGTTAGCCATTTTCTTGCTTGTTTTTTGTTCGCTTATTTCTTTCTGTCTGACTTTAGTTTTCCTGGTATAGCACTCCTTTCAGAACTTCTTGAGGAGCTGGCCTGAAGTTGGTAAATTCCTTTAGGTTTTGTTTATCTGAGAAGGTTTTTATTTTTTCTTCCCACATGAAGGATAATCTTGCTGGGATAGTAATCTTGGTTGAAATTGTTTTTTTATTTAACAAATTGTCTATATTTCCTAATTCTTTCCTTGCCTGCATTATTTCTGATGGGAGATCTGATGTTAACCTGATGGGATACCTTTTGTAAGTAACTTGACATTTCTCTCTTGCCAATTTTAGTATCTTGTTTTTGTCTGTGGTTTTGCCCAATCTGGCTATGATGTGCCTTGGAGATCTTCTTGGGTTGATTCTGTTTGGGGTCCTTTGTATTTCCTGAGTCTGGACTTTTGAATACCTCTCTAGGTTGGGAAAGTTTTTTTTCAGGATTTCATGGATTAGATTATCGATGCCCTTATTATTTTCTTCACCTTCTGGGATACCAATTTTCAAGATGTTTGGGCACTTAATGGTATCTACTATTTCTTGTATATTGTCCTCATTCTTCTTGGTTATCTCCTCAGTCTTTTTGATAATTTTTTCTAGGTCAGAAGTTTTGTCTTCTACATTTGAGATTCAATTTTCTGCGTGATCTAATCTGCTTTTAATACTTTTGAGGAAGGTTTTGATTTCTTGTATTATAGTCTTCATCTCTAACCATTCCATTTGATTCTTTTTCATGGTATCTATTTCTTCTTTCAAATTGTGAAAAAACTTGAAACTCATCTTCTGGAACTCATTATGTCTTTCTCTTGCATCTTCTGGAGTTCATTGTCTTTTTTCTCTTGCATGTCATTTAGTTTTGTCGCTATAAATATTCTGAATTGTTTACCAACATTTCCATAGTATTGTCTGTGGATGGTGAGGAATTGATATTTTCCCTTGGGGAAGAGATATTTTCTTGGTTTATCATATTTCTTGTGCCTCTCCAATGGTTTCTAGTCATCAGGTGAATTATACGTTTCTTCCTAAATTCTTCAAGTTAATTCTGAATATTTAAAGGCAAGCAGAAGGAGGTGGTGATCGACGATCTCTCTGCTGCTCTACCTCCCTGATGCTCACCTAGCAACCTGCACTGTTGTCTCTGGACTTAGGTTGTTCAAAGTCCTCCCAGTTTCTAGAGAGCAGGTGTACCTGGGACAGAGCTGCTGAGCTTCAACTGAGGAAGAGAGAAGGGGTCACTTCTGGCAATACTGAAGTTTGAGAATTCAGAGACGTGTGGCAGGGGATGAGTCACAGTCTCTCTGTAGCTCAGTGCAGCAAAGCCAGTAGCGGGGGCAGATGTCCTGATGGCATTGGGGGTGGGGGGAGTGGGGAAATATGGGCTTCCTCAAGTCCCAGTTAACACACCTGAGAGTTCAAAGGCATGTGTGTGAGGGGATAAGTCATGCTCTGCAGCACCGCTTCTCAGCTGCAAATGACTCTCTGTGCAACAAGGCCATCTGGGGTGGATGTCCCGATGGCACGGGGAGCAGGGAAAAGCTCTATCTCTTTCTCTCTTTTTTTTTAAGAGATATTTTTGCTACAGGGTGCATGGACTCTCCAGAGAGACAGAAAGAGACAGAGAGACAGAAAGTGAGAAATCATCCCCCACTGCAATCCCTTCTCTTCCATTCTCCTCTTAGGATCTTGAGCAAGCATACACACATCCCTGGTGTATGTTTTAAGCCACCAGGTCTAGGACTTGGAACTGCGGTCAACTGCGTGGAAGTCCAGTGACATAATCGTTATGCCGTTTGCTGATCCTGAGCAAACCATATTTTCAAAACCTGAGAGAGCAATAGAAAGATGCCTTTTCCCCTCATATTCTGCCTTCTGACTCTTGTTAACAAAACTTGTTGCAGGACTAGGAGATAACCTATCTCCCTTGAGATCTGAAGCATTCTGTTCCTATTCTCTAAGCTCAATCTTCCCAGAAGCCTTTGCTGATACCCTGGTCATCCTCCAGCTACAGACCAGGCCAGCACAGGATCAAAAACCAATTCCCCAAGACAGTGATGAATGTGCCTGACTTTTCCATATGGTCACAGAGAACATCTGCAGAGTAATCTCAGCGTAGAAACCTTTCTGAAAGTGAGCATTTAGGTGTTTGTTTCCAGACATGGAAGAATGATGTATGAAAAAGGGGGTAATTTGATTATATGTTATTCAGGGTTTTCCAGGGAAACAGAACCAATGGGAGATAAAAACAAACATTAGAGAGAATTTTAAAGAACTGGCTCATATGATTACAGGGGCTGACAAGTCCAAAATCTGGAGGATAGCCTAGCAGCCCAGAAACCCTGTCAAGAGTCATGATTTCAGTCTTGAGACCAAATTTTGCAGGGTAGCAGGCTGGAAACTCAAGCTGCTTTCTATGTTGTAGTCTTGAGGTCTTTTTTGGGGAACTGATTGGACAAGGCCCACCTGCATTGTGAAAGGTAATTTGCTTTGCTCAAAGTTTCTTGATTTTAATGTTGACCACATATGAAAGCTACCTTTACAGCATCATCTGGACTGGAATTTGACCAAATAACTGGATACCATAGCCTAGTCAAGTTGACATGTGACATTTACCTTCACAGGTTATAGTCAAAAGCCTAATCTATAGGCTAAGCAAGCATGGAATCACTAAGAATTTTTAACTCATCATATGAGTAATATTAAAATGTGATAGCTTAGGGCTAGGAGATGGTACAATGGTAATGCAACTGGAACCACATGAAAAAGGTCCTGGGTTCATGTCCTGGAACCTCCCTGAGCACACTGGGCATGTGCATGCCTGTGATCAAGGAGGTTGAGACCACAAATGGATTCTAGTGTGAGGACCTTATTGGGGTTCTTGTCTGTGTCTCTGTCGTGGAAGAATTAAAAACACTTTAATGAGAAATATAAGAATTGATACACAAACATATTGGCTTTCCATAGGTGTCAGGCAAAGATATATGTGTGCCAGGTGATCAAAAGACATAATTGCCAAGAGGATTGAGAAAACTTGCAATAGTTGCCTAATCTTTTGGAGATGCATGCAATGCTGTGAATGTAGAATGGTGTTTGGGGGAGGGGGGAGGCGGTGGTGAGGATAAGGAAGTGAGAATTGTCCTTAAGTACTTTTAAAACAGGATGCCTTGAGCTAAAAATTATATATACTGGGCTAATAGGCAGCATGATGGTTAAGGTACTGGGTCCCACATGATTGACTATGAGGATCTCGTCCCAGACCTGGTGGCCTGAAAAATCATACCATATCTGTGTGTGTGTGCATACCCCAAATCCCTAGAAGACAATGGAAGAGAAGGGATTACAACATGTCCCTCCCACCTAGGGGGATGATTTCCCACTTTTTTCTCTCTTTCTGTCTTTCTCTGGCCACAGCATCCACTTTAGGGCAAAAAAATCTAAATGAATGAATGAATGAATGAATGAATAAATAAATAAATAAATAAGGAACCCAATATATTTCATGTTTCATACATTCTGCTTCTATGGTGATCTCTCTTCATTCTTTCTTTTTAAATTAGTAACTTGGGGGCTGTTTTCCTGTCTTGGAAAATAGCTCATCTTTGCCCCCATGAGTGACATCATTAGATGTCTTTAGGTTTTTCATAAAACCTTCTGAAATCAGGCTTTTTCTGTCTGCAACCTATTTTTAGAGAGTTAATACCTGGGTTTTTTACCCACATAAGCATTAACAATGAAAAACAGATAAAGAAATATGACCCACAGGCTCTTTCTGTCGGCTGGGTAATGGAAACTCTGTGATGGCTCAAGCTGTGTGAGCGCGGACGGCCCCTCCCTGGGTCTTGCTGTGTGATGATCTGGAGCCCTGTTCCAAACATTTACCCTTTCTCAGCAGTAAGCTGATACTCCATAAACCCTAGCTTTCCGTTGTCTTCACTGGTTTTTAGCTTTGCCCTGAATAAAACCTGGAAGGCCAAATTTGTCACTGACTGTGTTAATTTATTTTCACAAGAATATTTGATCTTTTGGTGTGTTGGATTCATTGAGTTGTTGGTGATAATTCAGTATTATTTAACGTTCTTTAAATTAGCAATTTAGTTCAGGATTTAGCCTTCCTTCCTTCTTCATCTGATACCTCCTCCAAACCACCCCTGATCACCTCTGTATTTCTGACCAGTTCTACCCAAAGCAGACTTTCAGTAATCGCTTTGGGCTCAGTGGTGATGCAGGGGCAAAACACAATGTCTATGTGACAAACCTACATGAGAAGATTGCCAGTTTACAAAGACCTCTTTGAATACAGTGGACACACATCTGCCTATAATTTGCGCTGGCTAAAGATGTGGACAGACTGTGTCATGAAGACCCTGTTAGGAGTGTTGTCTTTCTCTCTTTCTGTCTCTGTTGCTCATGGAAAAAAAGAAGAAGAAGGGAAAAAAAAAAAAAAAAAAAAGTCAGCCCTGTGGCCTCCTGACTAAAGGAACTGGATCCTAAATGGCTAACTGCAATTTGAATCAAAGCCCTAGAAGCTTGAAGAACATGCCAGGTATGTATGTATGTCCAAAATCCTGATAGGATGGAGAAATGGTGAAGGGACTGTCACATGACCATACCCCCATGGGGGTGGGGTGCTTTCTCCCTCTTCCTCTCTCTGTCTCTCTCTCTCTCTAGTGAATATGTGTGCCCCCTGGCAAATTAGAATGACACTAAACTAATGGCATAGTTTCCTTGAGAAAACAAACCTCCATGAAAATTGGTAGTATTTGAGGAAAACAAGAAGTCATGACTTAATTTTTTTCTTTCAATTTGCCAGAGGGCATTTAATTTATCAGAGCACATGCGCGATAACCAGAGAGCGCAGCAGGGAAAGTGAGAAAGCACCCCCCCATGGAGCATGGTCATGCTACAATCCCTTCTCCCTGCATACTCCCTCCTTTTGGAATTTTGGGCAGGCATACAAATGCACCCAGTGTCTTTCTCAAGCTGCTGGGTCCGGGACACAAAATGTGTAATTGGTCGTGTGAAATCTAGCTGCCTTAACCACCACTCAGTGGGCTGGCCCAAACAGTACTTTTTATTTTAAAAATAATTGTAATTTCTTCAGTATAATGCGTAAACCAATACGCTTCCTCAAGTGCCCAGCTGATTCTGAGGTATGATTATTTTGCCCTGGTGCAATCAAAGGAATACGACCAAAGAAAATGTCACTGGTGATGGCTGATGTCTGAAACGTGCCATTTAATGAAAAAACAAACAAACAAAAGGAACCCAATATAATTCATATTCCACACATTCTGCTTCTATGGTGATCTTTAAAACTTAAAGGTTTTAAAGGTATAGGCTGAGTATCCCTAATCCAAAAATCCAAAATCTAAAACTTTTTGAATGTTGACATGACACCACAAGTGGAAAATTCCACATCTGACCTCATGCTATAGGTTGCAGGCAAAATACTGTAATACAAAAATGTTATATAAAGTTATCTTCAAGCAACATGTGTAAGGTATGTATGTTCAAGCAACATGTGTAAGGTATGTATGAGACATAAATTTTCTATTTAGACTTGGATCCTATCACCAATATATCTCATTTTATATATATATATATATATATATATATATATATATATACACATACACACATATATACATATATATATGCAAATATTCCAAATATTTCAAAATATGAAAAAAAATCCAAAATTTAAAACACTTTTTGAAAACAGTAGGTGACGTGGTGGTTAAGGTGCTGGACACTCCCATATGGCCAAGCGTGGTTCAAGTCCTCGACCTGGTGGTTTGCTTTCTCATTTTCCCTCTCTCTCTCTCTCTTTCTTTCTTTGTGTGTGTGTGTCTCAGGTCAAATTAAAATAAATGAATAAATAAAAATAAATAAATAAATCTTTAAAATACAACAACAACAACAACAACAAAAAACAAGAACAAAATAAACACTTTTGGCTCCAAGCATTTTGGATAAGGGATACTCAATCTGTATCTATGATTGACCTGATGACAACTTACACATTTTCCAAGTCAATTTCTGACATTTTTTTTCCAATTTTTATGCCAGAGGTTTCACATGCTCTCTGGAAAGAGACAGAGACAGAGAGAGGGAAAGTGAGACAGCACCCCCCCCCCATGGGGCGTAGTTACACTGTAATCCCTCTTCTCTCTCTCTCTCTCTCTCTCTCTCTCTCTCCCTTCAGCACACATGCACACATACTCAGCATGTTTTTCAAGCTGCAAGGTCTGGGATGCAAGACTGTATGGTCAGCCATGTGGGATTCAGCTGCTTTAACCACCAGGCCACAGGCTGGCCTACAACTTCTGGCTTCTGAAACAGGTATTACTAGCCTAGCTGCAGTGGCACACAGGTAGCACCATTGCTCGAGAGTCTAGAAGCCACGTGAGAAGCCTGGTTTTATTCATGGGCCAACCTGAATGTGGAGGATGGCCACTCCACAATCCCTTCTTTTCCATGTTCCTCCTGGGATTTGGGGCACACATGAACACACAATCCAGTGTGATTCTCAAGCCTCCAGGTTCGAGACTCAAACAACCGTCAGCCATGTGGGAGTCCAGTGCCTTAACCACCCACACTACCTGCTGGTCCCAAGTTTCCTGTTTTTAATTGACAGATAAAATTGTAGATATTTTTCTTGTTGGTGCTTTTTATGTTTTGAATTACATACATATTGAGAGTTTATTTTTAACCTAGTCTCTGTAGAAATTATCTTACAATTTTATTTAACAATTATTTTATTTAACTTTTATTTATTTATTTATCTGTTTGTTTGTTTATTTTAATTTGACCAGAAAGGGACAGAGCAAGAGAGAGGGAAAATGAGAAAGCAAGCCGCCAGGTGCAAGACTTTAACCATGGTCAGCCATGTGGCAGTCCGGTCTCTTAATCACCATGCCACCTGCTGGCCCACAATTTTATTTTTTATACATATTTTTAAAATTTTTCTGTAGGGGACCAGCAGATGGTATGGTGGTTAAGGCACTGGATTTCACATGGCCAACTGCACAGTTTGGGTCCTGGACCTGGCAGCTTGAAAAACATGCTAAGAGGAGACTGGAGAAGAAGGGATTACCACGTAACCATTCTCCCTGAGAGATGATTTTTCACTTTCTCTCTCTCTCTCTCTCTTTTTCTCTCTATCTCTCCTAGCAAGCACATGTGCCTTATAGAAAAAAAAAATGCTATAGGATGCATGTGGTTGTCTGAGAGAGAGAGAGAGATAAAGAGAGAAAGAGAAAGCAATCCAACACTCTCCATAAAATGGCCACATCATAGTCCCTTCTCCATTCTCTAAGGATTTGGGGGCATACATGGACACTCTCTTAGTGTGTCTTTCAAGCTACCAGGTCTGGGACTTAACCCACTGTCAGCTATGTGGAATCCAGCCGCCCAACTATCACACTACCTATCTTACAAGTTTAAAGTCACATGATTATAACTTTTCATTCCGTGAATGAGCAGTTTGAGGCCCTGTGTGATTTGGTAGCATCCAAACTTGCTAGTTAGTGGTGGAAGTCAGATGCAAACTCTAGTCTGGGTCCATCCACGTGCTTACCCTCCACATGCCCTTGTTTTCCATTAGCCCAGGCCATGTGGATCCTCGGCAAGCATCCTAGCTTTCTCTAGAACCTTCAGTTGGGTTTTGGTATGGATCCTGCTATGCTTCTACAGTCCATTTCATTATGATCATAACTATTGCTCATTAAATAAAAACGATTACATTGCCATCTTACATGAATGTGCTGTGAAGCTACAGATTTTTTTCCAAAAAGAAGTTTCAGGGGAACTAATTTCCATACAACCCGTGCTTTGAGCCGTGCACAGCCACTCTCGCCCAGGAACAGCAGTGACAGCAGTTTTCCTGGGCCGACCTAAAAATCAGGGGGCATTTCTGACTGCATGACCTGGGCTAGAGAACATGTCAGAATCCAAATGTTACTCTGTACAGCCCCAGTCCTGGCCCCCAGCAGGAGCAGCTGTGGTGGCCAGCACTCTGGGAGATCTGGGAGGCAGGTGATCATCCTTATTTAGATGTGCCAGGGATCACGTGACCAGAAAATGGAGGCGAGTCTGTATTTCCAGCTAACTGCTTCAGGAGGGAGATGCTGAAGAGCTATAGCCGCACATCCTTCTGGTCCTCCCTTTAGCGAACCTCCTGTCATCCTCAAAAGGTAGGTGGATCTTAGGGCGGCTTTAGGAGGATCGGGTGTGGGGAGGACAGATTGCAATGGAGAGTGTCGTTGTCGAAGACTCCTCTACTGCTGCTGGCAAATCGGAGGGGGAGAGAGGAGGGGGATGAGAAGATGCCGAATTCTGTCCTGCCCCTTGCAACTGGCAGCTGGCAGCTGTGTTTCATTCTGTATCAACTGTGGTCTTTATGTTACCCTGCCCCTCTCTTGGTGATCAGGTAATTAGTGGGCACAGATTCTGCTTATTTATGACCATTTTTTTCCCCTTTATATCTGGGATGAAAATGGAGATAGAAGAATCAAAGGAAGTGACAGTTTTCAAACTGTGTAGGACTGTTGCCTAGTGAGTGCATAATACCTTTCTGGATATTTTGACAAACAGGATAGCCCTGATAGTGACATTTTTATGTTCCATGTGGCTTTTAGTAGTCATGGAAGCTGGTAACGTACACTTCTCTGTTTTTCTAATAAAATCCTATAACCTTTCCATTATACCGGAGTTTTAAGCTGCTGAAATAGGTCATCCTCAAAAACAGGCTATGTGTTCTTTGTCTTTTCAAAATCAACAGACAGAAAGAATAAATACTCTTATATAGAATATCAAAATTTCACTGAGAAACTTAGTTATACGAAAAACTAAAAAAAAAAAAAAAAAAAAAAAATTACCACTGGTTAATGACACCTGAGAAATACATAGGCGACTAAATTCCTGTGTGAAAACTGGAAAACAAAACTAGGCTCCCATTTGAAGTGATTTAAAATACGATTCTGCCTGAGATCAGAGGACTGGCCTTGTAGATTTAAGGGCATAATCCCCATAAGCTGCTGCCCTCTGATAGAAACTCTTGACATGCTTTGAGCTTATGTAAACTGTACACAAGCGCAGCTTCCTGGACCACTCAAGCCAGATGACTGCCAAGCCCCTCCTGCAGAGAAAACTGGGAGTTGCTCTTGTTCCAGAAGTCTTCTTTTTGATAAAAATCGTCTTGAAATCGTAACTGATCATATGCATAGAATGTAAAATCTGGAATCATTCAATTAAAATGCCTGAGGATCAAAAAATGGCCCATGTCGATAAGAAAAACATATCTTCTTACCTGAGCGAGAAAGAATGACTGTTATGGAAATGTCTCTATTGGCGATACTTTCAGGATAATGAAAGCTCTACGGAAAGCTCTGATTTAAAAGGGTTTGGACCTTGCTCTGCAAATAAAGCACCAGAGGAGGTGGTTGTCTTTCACAGTCGGCAGCACCTAAACACCTCCCCGAGAGATTTAGCTTTGTAATGCAAAGTTACCCTTTCTGTCCTCAATGTGGTCTAATGCCCTGTAGGTATTTAAGGATAGTGAGGCAGATTGTCTTTCCTATGCTTGAGAAGTCAAATGAACTCCCTGCCCCCATTGGTTACGGCTCCCTTTGGTGCCTCCCCGTGAATTAACATATTAACTTTTCTTTCTATTTCCATTTGGCTTTGCATTCTTGGATGGCTTTGCACTTCTGAAAGGATTTATCTCCTCAATAAGAGATACTTATATAGAGAGAATAAAGCATGATAATTCTTTTTTTAAAAGAATTATTAACTTCATTTATTTATATATTCATTCATTCTGAGGGACAGAACCTTCTTCAGTGTATATTGTATAGTACGGTAAAAAGTTGGTGTGAGAGTAAAAGCTTTTCCACATTCTTCAAGGTTTCTCACCAGTAGGTGCTCTTTTATGTACTTGAACGTAACTGGAAGAGCTGAAGGCTCTCTAAACTACTTACACAGGCATAGTTTTCTGCCAATATGCATTCTCTCATTTTCTTGGAAATACCCTAACAAACTAAAGGCTTACCCACATTATATACATTAACATGAGTTCTCCTTTGTTGATCTTTATCCATTATACTTCTTGACTAGCTGGAAGACAAGGGGTGAGATTTATACATAGGTTTAGGTATTCAGTATAGGTTATACTATCAAAGCTTGGGCTCCTCTCCAGCAAATAAAAACTGATATGTTTTTTCTTCTTACGTAGCCTGGAACATTGCTTGCCCTTTGTTTGCTATGTCAAGATTTTTGCAGACAGGGCTTTTTCCATGAACTAAGTTCCTGAGAGTAGTATTTGTATTTAAGATGGTTTCTCAAATCTTTTTTTTTTTTTTTTTTTTTTTTTTGGAGAGGTTTTGCTATAGGGTGCGTGCGCTTGCCAGATAGAGAGAGACATAGAGACAGAAAGCGAGAAATCACCCCCCAGGGGGGATGGCCATGCCGCAATCCCTTCTCCTCCATTCTCCTCTCGGGATCTTGGGCACGCACGTATTCGCTCCCGGCGTGAGTTTTAAGCCACTGGGTCCGGGACGTGAACCACAGTCAACTACGTGGAAGTCCAGCGACATAGCCATTATGCTAACTGCTGGTCCCCCGTTTCTCAATACTTTATCAATTGTAGTGAATGGTATAGTCAAGGGAAAGAAGGGATAGGAAGGGGCCCAGGGAAGCATAGTGAATGAAGGATGCTTGTATCCTGTCTGCTTTGGAGTTGCCAAAGAACATTTGAGATGGCTACTGGGTTAATAATGGCGGCAGTCATAGGATGCTGGTGGATAGGTGCCTAAGAAGGCGTAGAGGAAAAGGCAGGAGTATACACTCTCATCTGAGCACCATTATTATTTGAGAGCAAAGTTGATTTTACCTTGTTCTGATAGCAGGTCATTTGCCTGCTATTTGGATAGCTGCCTGATTCTCTATATCGTTCTTGCATCCTGAGACTCAACTGCTAAAGTAATATTAAATGAGATAAGTCTTAGAATTCATTTGGATTCACTGCATGAGTTGAGAGGAAAGAAAATGAATTGTAGTTAGAGGAAGTAACAGGCTTACGATCGCAGTCCATGGCTGTGCTGGAATCAGAACCCAGGTCCTAGCTTTTGATCTTGTGTTATTTTCTCTTAGCCCAGAGCCTTTGAGAGCCTCATGCTTTAAAAACAAAGTACTACTCCTATTTTCAATATAAGATGGAATTTCCTAATTCTTTTTTTTCTTTTTTTTTTTAGAGTTTTTTTTTCACTATAGGGTGTGTGCGCTCACCAGACAGAGAGAGACAGAGAGACAGAAAGTGAGAAATCACCCCCCAGGGGGGATGGTCACGCCGCAATCCCTTCTCCCCCATTCTCCTCTTGGGATCTTGGGCACGCACGCACACGCGCCTGGCATGAGTTTTAAGCCACCGGGTCCGGGATGCGAACCGCGGTCGACTACGTGGGAGTCCAGCGACATAGCCATTATGCTAACTGCTGGTTCCCCCGAATTTCCTAATTCTTTTACAACCTTCAGAGTTTATACATTTGGGAAAAATAAAACTGAACTCCCCTTTCAGAACTTGTGCATTTAGTATGACCAGAAGGCTGTCCCTAAGGATGACACATGACCTGAAAGTAATTAAGATGTAATCTCTTGGGACCAGCAGTTAGCGTAATGGCTAGACTCCCACGTAACCGCGGTTCGAGTCCCGGACCCGGCGGCTTAAACTCACGTGCGTGCCCAAGATCCCGAGAGGAGAATGGAGGAGAAGGGATTGCGGCGTGGCCATCCCCCCTGGGGGGTGATTTCCTGCTTTCTCTCTGTCTCTCTCTGTCTGGCGAGCGCACGCGCCCTATAGCAAAAACCTCTCCAAAAAAAAAAAAAAAAAAAAAAAGATGTAATCTCTTACTTGCCAAGAGCAAGTGAAATCAGTTCTGAAGGCCATGGAACAAAGGAACCCTGGGTACTCGAAGATGAGAGTGTTGCTCCACTTTTTTTGCTGCAAAGGCGCAAATACTGGACTCATGGATGAGTTGAATTCAGTAGGTTGAGGGGAAGGAGCATATCAGCTGGAGGAAATATAATACACCAGGGTATAAAATCAAGAAAGCCACAGTTGGACTCGAAGACTAGGAGAATCTCATCTTGCCTGGAGGGCAGAACAATTGCGGGAAGCAAAATGTGAATTGATCTAAATGGTTGAGTTTCCTAAGGATTAAATAAAGAAGTTTGTATTGTGTTGGCGGTGAGAAGTGGTGTTTTTTGAACTGGGTGCTGAGATCGGCAACAGACTGGCAATGGTGAGGGAGAAATGAGAGGTAAGACAGGAGATGGTAGTTCATCTGAAAGATAGCCAAGGCTCGAATTGTACCTGAGATGGAAAGACAGGAGGCAGCTCCAGAACTCTGGACATGGAAAGAAACTGTACACGTTGCCTAAAAGTTGAGGAAGGGGCCAGCAGATGGTGTGGTAGCTAAGATGGTGGACTCCCACATACCAACAGCAGTTCGAGTCCTGGACCTGGAGGCTTGCTTTCTCATTTTCCCTCTCTCTACCTCTCTCTCTCTCTGGTGAGTACACATGTCCTACAGCAAACTTAAAAATAACAACCATAATAATAAATAAAATAAATAATTTAAAAAAAAATTGAGGAAGATGAGGACCTACTAGAGAGGTGGCAAATCTCATAATAGGTAATCGTTTCGTTCTTCATGACAGAATCTGCAGCCTTGACAAGTTTCTTGATAGGAATTAATATAAGCAAGGTGAGGAAGACAGGACACTCTCCTCATCAGAACATGATGAGCCCCTCTGGTAGCCGTACTGCTGAGACCACATCTGGTTCATCACCCTTAGGCCAGGTGCCAGTGCAGGAGTATGGTCTCTATGACTACACTCCGTTGGTTACCGAGAGCATAGGTCAACAAACTTCTGTTTATGAAGATGTTCCTGTTAGGGTGGGATGTGAAGAAGGTGACATTTTCCTCCATTGTCCTCTTCCTTCCTGGGCAGTGAGTGTGTGATTCTAATCTTACAGAGAGGAGGAAAAGAGCACCTAGCTTCAGAGCAGGGATGAGGCCAATTCTGCCATGACCAGCTCTAAGGAGATTCTGATTCAGGTTGGAAGAACAAATGAGTCTTTTTTTCTTTTTAAAGAATTCTTTTATTTAACTTTATTTATTTATTTATTTTAATTTGACCAGAGAGGGAATGTGAGAAAGCAAGCCGCCAGATCTGGGACTTGAACCGCGGTTGGCCATGTGGGAGTCCAGCACTCTTAACCACTACGCCACCTGCCATCCCCAGAACAAACAAGTCTTAACTGTGGGCATAGGGGGTGGGGGGAATGGCAACCAGAGAGCTCCAAGGTAATCTATCCTCACTACTTTCCAAGCTTATCCACAAGGCCAAATACCACCTCTTGTCTGGACGTTTCCAGGTTGTTCCATTCTATGCCCACAGCTGGAAGAACTATTCATCTCTAAAATGCCATGGTTACCTCTCATGTCACTTAGCTCTCCCATGCTGTTTTGTGTGACCCTGTGTCTTTTCCTCTTTATCCTCACACATATTCCTCTTTGTCTCTGACACATTCTCTTGGTAATACACCTTCCCCTAGACAAGTGTAGTGCTTCCCATATGATCCTAGGACTCAGATGTTTGTTGAATTACCTGAAAAAGAGAAATCTGAGAAAAAAACAGTATCAGAGAGAAGCTATGTCTGTCAAAGTAAACCCTGGGCAGATGATTAGAACAGCTTGGGTATATTTTTGCCTGGAAAAAGAGATCTTTCAAAATCTCTTCTAGTCAAAAATTGAGAACCCAACATGTGCTATCAAGATTGAACTGAAAAGTAAGACTAGGTGTTGTCCAAACCCAACGTGAGAGTCTCATTCATAAAGCCACCATTGCCATGAAGCAAGGGAATTGTATCAGAAGAATCAAAATTTTACCACTTAGCAATTACATTTTTGTTTTCTTTTCCTTTTTTTTTTTCTTTTCTCTTTCCTTTTTTCTTTTCCTTTTGTCAGAGAGCACATATGCTTACTAAAGAGAGACAGAGAGAGAAGGAGAGGGAGAAAGCAACCCCTGGTCATACACAATCCCTTTTCCATTTCTCCATTCTGTCTGGATTTGGAGCATGCATACATACATATTCAGTGTGTTTTGGGGCATGCAGACATACACATCCAGTGAGTTTTTCAAGCCATTGGGATGGGATTTGGACCACTCTTGGCCATGTGGGATCCAGTACCCTTAATCACTAGGCTACGGGAACAGCCCACCTTTTTCTTTTTCTTTCTTTCCCTTCCTTTCTCCCTCCCTCCCTCCCTCCTTCCCTTCCTTCTTCCTTTCCTTCATTCCTTCTTTTTTTCCTCTCTTTCTCTCTCTTCCCCTTTTCTTTCCTATCCTTTCTCTCCTAGAGAGAGAAAGAAAAAGAGCAAGAGAGAGAGAAAGCACCCCTTCATGTAGCATGGTCATGCTACAAACCTTTCTTTCATTCTTCCATCCCATCAGGATTTTAGGCACACATGCCCCTGGAATGATTTTCAAACCTATGGGGGGCAGGTTTCAAACTTCAGTCTGCCATGTGGCTGTCCCAATGCACAGTGTTTAACCACAGTGCTATGGAGTCATTCCTACAATTACATTTTTCTCCATCAAACTCCCAGAAACATCCAGGAAATATTGATGAAACTGGAAGTTGTAGAAATAGTTCTTCCTAAAATAAAACAGGAATGAAACCAACATAGTGTGATCCCAAGAGAGCAGCTGAACAAGAGGTAAGTTAAGGCAGGTAAGGTGAGATGAGAGGGAAGCTACAGATTATTAATTTATGGAAAGGTCAGCACTGGTAACTGAAAAAGAGCAGGCTTGTTTGTGGTAGAGCAAAGCCCCATCCCTGGAGTGGCCATGGGGAAGTTTTCTTTGTGCATTAGACTAAGTTTAGGGGTGATCCAAGTTTATATTGTTGCTGTAAGGACAGAAGACATCTATCTTCCTTCCTTCCTCCCTCCCTTTCTTTCTTTCTTTCTTTCTTTCTTTCTTTCTTTCTTTCTTTCTTTCTTTCTTTCTTTCCTTCTTTCTTTCTTTCTAAGAGAGATTTTTGCTATAAGGCACATGCACTTGCCAGAGAGACAGAGAGACAGAAAACAAGAAATCACCCCCCGGGAGAAATGGTCACACCACAATCCCTTCTCCTTTTCCTCCATTCTCCTCGCAGGATTTTAGGCACACACACCCACATGCACCCAGTATGAGTTTAAAGCCACTGGGTCTGGGACCTGAACCACAGCCAACTATGTGGGAGTCCAGTGACATAACCATTATGCCACCTACTGCTCCTACTGAGCTAGATTTCTATGGTGAGACCCTCACCAAAAATTTTTGAAAGTACTTACTAGTTTATAAGCTCACACTGGCTAGCTCGGTGAGTGTGTGATTGGTCTTAGGCTGTTAAGTTTACTTGCCAGTACTGACTTAACCACCAGCAGGAACTTGGTAACCAGAAAATGTGAGTGATATGTAAGACAGAGTCATGGAATCCCATGTAATATTATAATTCTGAGAACAGCAGTTATTTAAAAGCCTAAGTGCACCCCCACCCCCCACCAAATAGCTGTCTACATCGATACAATGAAGACATGTCAGTGACATAGAAACGGCTAAATGCATCAGTTCTGCCCTTGAGGTTGGCACAGCAGCAGCGTGACTGCTGAACGTAACCCTCCAGAGAACATGAACTTAATCAAGGCTTGAAAATTACTTTATAGAGTGATTATTCAGTGCTGTGGGGCATATGTAAGTAAGGGTGATGGCTTCTTTCTTTCAATCTCTAGGGCACTAGCTTAGGCTCCTCCTGCTCTGGATCTGTTAGGCTACAATGGAAGAGCTTTGTAGTAGAGGAGAAGGACTGATATGCCTCTTCTAGAGTAAACATTTCCCTCCTTGCAACTGGGTTGCTGGTGAAGATCACATAGTTTGCTTGGGAGGCCAAGACAAAGCTCCAGGAACTGGGGGACTTAAACAGTAGGGATTTATTTCTCATAGTTCTGGAGGCTGAAAGTCTGAGGTCAAGGTGTTGACAGCTTGTTTCTCCCAAGACCTCTCTCCTTCGTCAGCCTTGCGGAGTATTGCATTTTACCGTTGTGCCACAGTCTGGCTTACGATCTAGAATTTTCCCATTGCCAAGAGGTAGCTAACAGATTTGTTACATCCCAGTCATTGGAAAGGTAGAGGAAATGCGAACCCCAGGCAAGAAGGAGCATTAGGTACCTTGGAGCTGTCCTGGGTTGAGTATGCAGCCCGTCCTTCCTCTTTTCTAGCTCTCCCTTTAACTTGTCTCTGAGCAAGCCCTGCTGGGAGGCGCACCACCAGGGCAGATAAGCTCAAATAGCGTTTGCGAAAAGTGGCTTCAGTCTCATAGAAGGAGGGAGTGGAAAGGTAGTTACCAAAGGCTGGAGGAGGTGTGGAGGAAGAAAGGGGGAGTTGTTGATCAAAGTGCACAAAATCACAGACTGGAGGAAAAAGTTTTAGTGACCTTAGTGATTTGTACGGCTTCAGTGATTGTACAGAATGGTGACTAGAGTAAATAATAATGCACTGTATGTTTCAAAATTACTAAAAGAGTGCATTTTAAATATTTTCACCACATCCACACACAGAAATAAATATGTGAAATAAAGGATTTCTCAATTCCTTTGATTTAATCATTCCACAACAAAATCCTATATATCAAAACATCACGGGGACCAGCAGTTAGTGTAATGGCTATGTCGCTGGACTCCCACGTAGTCGACCACGGTTCGAGTCCCGGACCCGGCGGCTTAAACTCACGCCGGGCGCGTGTGCGTGCGTGCCCAAGATCCCGAGAGGAGAATGGAGGAGAAGGGATTGCGGCGTGGCCATCCCCCCTGGGGGGTGATTTCCTGCTTTCTATCTCTCTGTCTCCCTCTGTCTGTCTGGCGAGCGCACGCGCCCTATAGCAAAAACCTCTCAAAAAAAAAAAAAAAAAAAAAAAAAAAAAAAAAAAAAAAAAGAACAAAAAAACATCACACTGGGGGCCGGCAGGTGGCATAGCAGTTATGTCACTGGACTCCCACATGGCAGCCTGCAGTTGGAGGCCTGGACCTGGTGGCTGTAAAATTACACCAGGCACATGTCCATGCGTGCCCAAGAGCCTGGGAGGAGAACTGAGGAGAAGGGATTACTGCGTGGCCATTCCCCCGGGGGCTATTTCTCACTTTCCCTCTCACTGTCTCTGTCTCTCTCTCTCTCCAGTGAATGCACATGCCCTAAAACAAAAAACCTCTTATAAAAGTCATGTTATACCCCACAAATACATAATATATACAATTACTATCTGTCAACAAGTAATAAAACAAATATATCTATTTAAAAAGTGTCCTTGGGGGAACCAGCAGTTAGCGTAATGGCTATGTCACTGGACTCCCATGTAGTGGACCGCAGTTTGCGTCCCAGACTCGGTGGCTTAAAACTCATGCCGGGTGCATGTGCATGCATGCCCAAGATTCCGGGAGGAGAATGGAGAAGAAGGGATTGCGGCGTGGCCATCCCTCCTGGGGGTTGATTTCTCTCTTTCTGTCTCTCTGTCTCTCTCTGTCTGGCAAGCGCACGCGCCCTATAGCAAAAACCTCTCAAAAAAAAAAAAAAAAAAAAAAAAAAGAAAGAAAAAAAGGCACACTCTGACTAGATTAGATTTAATTGCTAGTTTTTAAAAAACCTCTAGTCAGTAAGAATTTTCCAAGAGGAGTTTTAAGCATAATTCTGGGACCTTTTTACTGTTTCTGTGATGTTCTGAGATAATTTATTTGAAAAGGCCAATATGATGCTCTGTTGTGGGAACAGTTGAGGAGTTCCTTTCTGGCAGATTAGGTGCAATAACCATGCCTAGGTTGAAGCAGAGGCAGAAGCTGTCTCAGAAAATTAAGATCTAATGTAACTCAGTGGGTACCCACAAAATGAATATTCTTCACGGATGGATCCCAAAGCTCTGCAATTAGCAATTTATAATACAAAGATGGTTTTAGGAGCTTAGAAAAATCTATTTTGTTTCCATTCTCAGGGCACTTACTTTTTTTTTTTTAATTGTGCTAAGAAATATGTAAGATAAAATTTGCTGTTACAGGGCCAGCAGGTGGCATATTGTCAACTTCAGCTTAAGAGCTGGAGGCTTGCTTTCTCACTTTCCCTTTCTCTCTTTGGTCAAATTAAAACACAATAATAACAAATGGAATTGAATAAATAAATAAATCTTTGGAAAAAGTGTTTGCCATTGTAACCATTTTTAAGTGAACGATTCAATGGTGTTAAGTATATTCACGTTGCTGTGTAACAGAACTCAACTCTCTCATCTTGATAAACTAAAACTCTATACCCATTTCCCCTCCTCCCTAGCCCCTGGCAACCACTGTGCTACTCTCATTTTCTATGAATTTGACTACTATAGATACTTCAAAGAAGAAGTAGAATCATACTGTATTATCTTTTTATGACTGATGGTTCATTTAGCATAATGCCCTCAGGGTTCATCCAATATGCAGCCTGTGACAGGAGTTTTGTTTTGTTTTGTTTTTTTTGTCTTAAGGCTGTGGACTTACCAGAGACAGAGGGAAAGTGAGAAATCACTTCCCAAGGGGAATGTTCATACTGCAATTACTTTTCCATTCTCTTGGGATTTTGGGCACACACGCACACGTACCCAGTGTGATTTTCAAGCTACTGAGTAGGAATTCCAACTGCAGAGTCAGCCATGTGAGAGTCCAGCACCTCATCCACCACACCACTTGCTGGCCCTGGTTTTTCTTCCTCTTATAGATGGAATAATAATCCACTGTGTGTGTGAGAGAGAGACATTTTCCTTATCTATTTATCAGTTGATGGACATTTGGATTGCTTCCGCTTATTGGCCATTGTGAATATGAACATGGGTGTACAAATATTTCTGTAAGATCTAACTTTCAATTCTTTTGGATATAGAAGGGGGGTCTCAAAAAGTTTGTGGAGGGACCAGCAGTTAGCGTAATGGCTATGTCGCTGGACTCCCACGTAGTCGACCGCGGTTCGAGTCCCGGACCCGGCGGCTTAAAACTCACGCCGGGCGCGTGTGCGTGCGTGCCCAGGATCCCAAGAGGAGAATGGAGGAGAAGGGATTGTGGCGTGGCCATCCCCCCTGGGGGGTGATTTCCTGCTTTCTATCTCTCTGTCTCTCTCTGTCTGTCTGGCGAGCGCACGCGCCCTATAGCAAAAACCTCTCCAAAAAAAGAAAAAAAAAAAAAAAAAGTTTGTGGAAAAATGGAATTGTAATTCAAGTTTATTTTGTTGCAAAAATATTTTGAAACCCATACGTAGTTTTTCATAGTACTCATTTCCCACAAACTTTTCAAAGATTCTTAGTAAAACACAAGTGAGATTGCTGGGTTATATGGTAATTCTGTTTTTAATTTTTTGAGGAACTGCCATATTGTCTTTCATAGTGCCTACATCATTTTATATACCCACAAACAGTGCATAAGAGTTGCAGCTTTGGGATCAGCAGTTGGTATAATGGCTCTGTCACTGGACTCCCATGGAGTTGATCGCCATTAGAGTCCCAGACCCGGTGGCTTAAACTCACACTGGGCGCGTGTGCATGCATGCCCAAGATCCCAGAGAACAATGGAGGAGAAGGGATTATGGCATGTCCATTCCCCCTGGGGGGTGATTTCTCACTTTCTGTCTCTCTGTCTTTCTCTGTCTTTCTGGCAAGCGCACTGCCCTATAGCAAAAAAATCTCTCAAAAAAAAAAAAAAAAAAGTTGTAGTTTCTTCACATTCTTACCACACTTGCAAGCTATTTTTTTTTTTTTTTTTAAATAATAGTCATCTTAGGAACCAGCAAATGGCATAATGGTCACATTGTTGGACTCCCATGTAGTTGGCCGCAGTTTGAGTCCTGGACCCAGTGGCTTAAAACACATTGGGCACGTATGCATGCATGCCCAAAGTCCTGAGAGGAGAATGGAAGAGAGGGGATTGCGGCATGGCAATCTGCCCCCTGGGGGGTGATTTCTCGTTTTCTGTCTCTCTGTCTCTCTCTGTCTCTCTGGGGAGTGCACACACTGTATAGCAAAAAAAAAAATTCTCTAAAAAAGTAAATAAATAGTAGTCATCTTAATGGGTGTGTTGGGACCAGCAGTTGGCATAACGGCTATGTCGCTGGACTCCCATGTAGTCAACCACGGTTCAAGTCCAGACCTGGTGGCTTAAACTCATGCTGGGTGCATGTGTGTGTATGCCCAAGATCCCAAGAGGAGAATGGGGGAGAAGGGATTGTGGCGTGTGTCCCCTGTGGGGGAGGGTGACTTCTTGCTTTGTGCCTCTCTGTCTCTGTCTTTCTGGCAAGCTCATGAGCCCTATAGAAAAAAAAACTTTCAAAAAAAAAAAATGAATGGATGTGAAGTAGTTTTGATTTTCACTTCTTTAATAATTACTGATATTGGACGTCTTTTTAAAACTCTTTTTATTTGCCAGAAGAAGTGTGTGCTCGCCATAGGGGCAGAGACAGAGAGAGAAAGACAGAAGAGAAGAGAGCAGGCAAGAGAGAGAGAGAGAGAGAAAGCACCTTCCCCCTGTGGAGAATGGTCATGCTGCAATCCATTCTCCTTTTCCTCTTTTTAGGATTATGGGCATACACACACACAAGTGTGCCCAGGATATTTTTCAAGCTGCTGGGTCTCAGACTCAAACTGCACAGTTGGTTGTGTGGGATTCAGCCACTTAACCACCATGCCATCAACTGGCCCCGAAACTTTTAAAACATTTGTCTATTTAATTTATAATAGAGAGCATGTGCAAAATGAGGTGAGCAGGACCCTTTACAGGGTCTTATCGTGCTACAATCCCCTTTTCCTGGCCCTTCAGCTCATCAGAACCTTGGGCATGCATGTAATCACCAGTATGTCTGAAAGACTACTCAAGGATCTAAGGCTACAGTCAGCCATAGGGCTTTCATGTGGCTTTCAGCTCTGAAGTTCAGTTTGCTAACAACTGTGCCATAGGCCAAACCTTTTGCCCATTTTTGGATTGGGTTACTTATATATATATATGTGTGTGTGTATGTCTGTATATGTACACACATACATACATACACACATATGTGTATATATATATGTATATGTATGTATGTTTTTTAAGAGGGATTTTTGCCATAAGGCACATGTGCTCGCCAGAGAGACAGAGAGAGATAGAGAGACAGAAATCAAGAAATCACCCCCCACCCCACCCCAGGGGGGATGGCCATGATGCAATCCCTTTTCCTCCATTCTCCTTTTGAGATCTTGGGCATGCACACACATGCACCCAGCATGAGTTTTACGCCACTGGGTCTGGGACTTAAACCATAGTTGACTATGTGGGAACCCAACCCTCTGTTGGCCCTAGGTTACTTGTATTTTTGTTGCTGGGTTTTATGAGTTCTTTATATGTTCTGTATGTGCAAAAACTTTTGAAAGCCATGCATAGTTTTTTTTTATAATATACATTTTTCATGAGCTTTTTGAAGGTCCTTCCTATGTTATTTGTGATCCCTCCCCCGCCCCCCGTTTTGTAAGTTGCCTTTTCTCTTACATTGATTTTTTTTTTTTTAGAGGTTTTTTGCTATAGCGCGCGTGTGCTGGCCAGACAGAGAGAGAGAGACATAGAGACAGAAAGCGAGAAATCACCCCCCAGGGGGGATGGTCACTCCGCAATCCCTTCTCCTCCATTCTCCTCTCGGGATCTTGGGCACGCACGCACACACGCCCGGCGTGAGTTTTAAGCCACTGGGTCCAGGATGTGAACCGCGGTCGACTACATGGGAGTCCAGCGACATAGCCATTACGCTAACTGCTGGTTCCCTCTTACATTGTCTTTTGATGCGCAAAAGTTTTGTTTGGTGTAGTCCCATTTATCTATTTCTGCCTATGTTCTTGGTGTCATAGGCATGAAATTATTGCTGAATTCACTGTCATGAAGTTTTTCTCCTATTTTTTTTCTAGGCATCTTATAGTTTTAGGTCTCATTGAATGATCTTAGCACTTTTATCAAAGATCATTTGAAAATATACACATGTGTTTACTTCTTTATTTATTTCTTTTTGTAGTTTTTGTTATAAGGTACATGCACTCACTAGAGAGAGAGACAAAGAGACAGAAAGAGGAAAAGTGAGAAATCACCTCCCAGGGATGATGGCCATGCCCCAGTCCCCTCTCCATTTTCCTGTTGGGGTTTCAGACACTCATGCACATGCGCTTGGTGTGAGTTGCTGAGTCCAGGACTCAAACTGCATAGTTAGCCATGTGGGATCCAGTGCCTTACCTTCCGCACCACCTGTTGGCTCACATGAGTTGACTTCTGGGCTCCTTGTGCATGCCATAAGTTTGTATGTCTGTCTTTGAGCCAGTACCACATTATAACTTTGTTATAAGTTGTGAGACCTTCAGTTTTGTTTTGTTTCAAAGTTTTTTGTCTGTTTGATGTCCCTTGAAATTCCATTTGATTTTTACAATAGATTTTTCTGTTTCTTGAAAAAATACCACTGAATCCTAGCACATTTGCTTTAGAAAATAACTTTTCTATTCTACTTTTTTAAAATTTAATTTATTATCATTTCTAACTTGACCAGAGAGAGAGACAGAGAAAAGGAGAAAGGGAAAGCGAAAAAGCAAGCCACCAGACCCAAGACTTGAACCGTGGTTGCCCATGTGAGAGTCCAGTGCCCAACCACCATGACACCTGTCAGTCCCTCTATTCTACTTTTTACTGAAATAATGATAATAGCAATATGTAATCATTGGTTAGCATCAGTTATGACGTTCCAAGCAGTGGAACTTCTTCTTACCTATATCAACTCATTTAATCCACACAACAACCCTCTAACTAGGTAGTGTTCCTTTCGTCATTTTTCAGATGAGGAAACAGGCATGTAGGAATTCTATAGCTTGCCTAAGGTCACACATTTAAAAAGTTTAGAGACAAGATTCAAGTACAGGCAGTCTCTATCCAGAGTCTTGGGTCTTTAGCTCCTATTCAGTATACTTTCTGAAAAAATAATATATTTATATTACAGTAGTTCAGGCTACATTTGCTACATTTTTGTTAGATAAAGTCTAGAATGTTCAGAGAACCCCTACATCTCTCTATGTTATGATTCAGAACTGTGCTTCCCAAATTTTATCCTGCATTGACAGATCACTAAAAATACAAGAATCAAAAGCGCGGGGGGGGGGGGGGGGGGGGGGTGAGGTGGGGGTGAGATAAGAAGGAAAGTTCCTTAGTAAAACATGAAGCAAACAAAATCAAACAGATATATTTTCTGTGGGACATTTCAGAGCTGATAGTAGGTTTGTGTGCATTATGAAGTCCCCCTATGAGGATGTATGGTGTTTTCCAAACCTACTTGGCACAGAGCCCTTTGGCAAACATGTGTGGAACTGGTCCTTTGGGCACGGTCTTTGGGAAGTGCTGGCTTAACCATATGGCCAGGGGCTCCCCTCTTTTGTGTCTTTCTCCCCCAGGATGGTTTGTACTCAGGTACAAATCCTCTCATGTATTTATTCTCATGTCTGTTCCTATCAGTCTCAGTCCTGAGCTCATGGAGCATGACCACCCAAGGGGGCAGGGAGTGGATTTCAGGAATCGCCCTGTATCTTACCACAGTCTGTTTTCTAGCTTTTCCTAGGGAAGTCAGTGGGATCTGACAGGTGACTCAGTTTTTACTACAGCAACTGTGTGGGAATGAAAAGATAAAGGAATCTTATGCTAGAGGAAAGATAAACAATTGACTCACCAGGGAGAAAATCCAGAAAAAGATAATGGGGTGGTGTTACCTAAAGAACAGCATGCTGGTGTGTGTATCTCATATCTATTTGCTGAGAGTTAATTGTGATGCCATACTCCTAACACCAGTGGGTGCTGTGGTGACCACAGTCCTATTTAGCACTTTAGGTGCTAACAGTCTGCCCATCTGAATGGAAATATTTCAGCTCTCTGCTTATTTCCTTCCCCTGTGAAACAGGAATAGAAAATAAAATCCTTAAAAGGATTCCAGGAGGGGCCGGCAGGTGGCATGGTGGTTAAGGTGCTGGATTCCCACATGGCTGACCATGGTTTGAGTTCCAGACCTGATGGCATGCTTTCTCACTCCCCCAACTCCTCTGTCTCTGGTCAAATTAAGATAATAATAATAATAATAATAACAACAACACATTTAAATTAAATAAATAATTTTTAAATAATTATTTCATTTAAGTTCATTTTATTTATTTATTTTAATTTGACCAGAGAGGGACAGAGAGAGAGAGACAGAGAGAGAGAGAGAGAGAGAGAGAGAGGGAAGGTGAGAAAACAAGCTGCCAGGTTCAGGACTCGAACTGTGATTGACCATGTGGGAGTCCAGCACCTATAACCACCACACCACTTGCCAGCCCCAAAATTAAATAAATAATTGCAAAAGGCAATGTCAGTTTTACAAAAAGTATGAAGACTTGTGACGTCAGAGATACAATATAGAATCAGCAGGGTTTTGTTTGTCTGTTTTTTAATTGGCTCCAGAGTGCGTGGGCTCACTGGAGAGAATGAATGCGAGAGAAGGAGAGCAAGGAGGGAAGTGTGAAAGCACTGCCCCAGGGTGGATGGCCACTTGGCAGTCCCTTCTACTCCCTTCTTCTCTTGGGATTTTGGGTATACACGCACATGCACCTGGTGTGTTTTTCAAGCCTCCAGGCCTGGAAACTGTGTAGTCAGTCATGTGGGATCCAGCAACTTTAACCATGACATAGCTGGCTGGCTTGAGGAGGTTTTTGTTTTTGTTTTTTAAAAAAAAACATAAATAAAGACATTTTCATAAGCAAAACAAGAATAATAATAATAGTGACAAAAAGAGATGAAATTCAGCAGGGGAGAAAAGACTTCCTCTCTTCCTTCTGAGGGCTTGATAACTGAGTCTATAAAATAAATTGACAGCAGACTGGTTAATAGAAGAGAAAAGCTGTGCATATCTTTTTGTGCATGGGGACATCACATGAAAGAAAAACCCACTGAGACCTAGAAGCATATGTACCCTCTTCACAGGGTAAAGCAGGGGGTGATGGTGGCAACTTAGGGGAGAATAAATTATTTGGGAGAAAAATTAGTGGGCCCTCAGAAGAGTAAGAGAGAGCCAGTGACACCATCTGACTGAGCGTGGTGTCAACCTCCATCTTCTTGGCTGTGATGGGAGCTAATCCTGATGAAATTCCTAGACAGGGGATCAGTGACAACTGTGATGACAGCTGCCTCCTTTGGGGGCTCTGTCCATAAGCAGATAGAGGGAGCGCAGAGAAAGCTCCTCCTGGTTCTGCTGTTCTGTAAGTGCTTACAGTTCGCTCGGTTGAGTTCAGACTGACATGTCCTGCATTCCCTCAATCCAAAACAAAAACAGCAAATGAAACCAAAAGGATAAAGCAACAGTATAAGGAACCAAAATGAAAAGAATAGGTTATTGGAAAAGAGAAACTATTTGGGCCAGCAGGTGGCATGGAGGTTAAGGCAGCTGAATCCCACATGGCCAACTGAGCAATTTGAGTCCCGGATCCAGAGGTTAGCAAATCACTGCAGGCACGCATGAGTGTGCGTCCAAAATCCTGTAAGGAGAATGGAAGAGAAGGGATTGCGGCATGGCCATCCCTCCTGGGGAGTGATTTCTCACTTTTTCTCTGTCTCTGATGATGTCTGATGACTGCCTATGTCCTGTAGCAAAAACTAAAAACAAAGAGAGAGAGAAACTATTAAAATATAGGGTACAGACACTGGAAAACAGATTGTAAGACAAGGATAGACCAGTTTAAAACAACCTACTGCAAAAGATGAATCAGCAAGGCTATATACAGCAACTGCCACGAGAAGGAGGTCGTGGCTGTGTCTTTCTTCTTTAAATATCCCAGTGCTTGTCCAGATTCGATCTTCAGAAGACCTGTGTGAAGACGAACGAGTGCGATAGACATGTGGCGAGAGGGGGCAGTGGCACCTCCATCACACTGGGCTAATTTGAGCCTGGGCTTTCCCAGCTCTCTTCAGTGACACTGGCATTCCAGCTCATGTGCTTTGCTCTTCCTGCTGCTTCCTACACTTTATTTTGGAAAATATTGAGAGATTTGATGATATGGAAGAGGACATGAGAACATAATATTGCTGCTGATAACCGCAATGACTCCTTAATAAGCACTTCTTTTTCCCTAATATTAGGGTTTTTTTTTTTTTTTGGGGGGGGGGGGAGAGGTTTCCGCTCCAGGGCGTGTGCGCTCGCCAGACAGACAGAGAGAGACAGAGAGACAGAAAGCGAGAAATCACCCCCCAGGGAGGATGGCCACGCCGCAATCCCTTCTCCTCCATTCTCCTCTCGGGATCTTGGGCACGCATGCACACGCGCCCGGTGTGAGTCTTAAGCCACCGGGTCCGGGACACAAACTGCGGTTGACCACGTGGGAGTCCAGCGACATAGCCATTACGCTAACTGTTGGTCCCTCCCTAATATTAGTTTGAATATGCCCAAGTGAAGCTATCTAGAAACTCTTAGAGAAGCTTATTATTTCTAAATTACCTTTTTATTTTAAGATAGTGCCATATGCTCATGTTTTAAAAACTGAAACAACACAGAAAATTAAGTGTATTATAAGTAGAAATCGCTTTCTCCCAATACCTGCCCCATACCCTACTCCATATTAACAGTCTCTCTTGTTTGTTCTAGATACTAACTATACCTAAAAGTATGTATAAAGGTGTATAATTTTGTATAAATGGTATTATTCTTTTTTTTTTTTTTGAGAGGTTTTTACGATAGGGCGCGTGTGCTTGCCAGACAGAGAGAGAGACAGAGAGACAGAAAGCGAGAAATCACCCCCCAGGGGGGATGGCCACATCACAATCCTTTCTCCTCCATTCTCCTCTCAGGATCTTGGGCATGCATGCACACGCGCCCGGTGTGAGTTTTAAGCCACCGGGTCCAGGACGTGAACCACAGTCGACTACATGGGAGTCTAGCGACATAGCCATTACTCTAACTGCTGGTCCCCTAAATGGTATTATTCTAAACATTCTACCTAGGAAATTGGATTTTTTAAATTAAATATATCTTAAATACCATTTCATGTCAATACAGGCAAAAAAATGTTTACATTGATATACCAAAATGAATTTCATACATAATGAATTAATTCTCCTATTGATGGGCATTTATATTATCCCCTTCTTGAGACTTGAGGAGGTTTGAGTCTGGGTTCAGTGACCAAGTCATGAAGGCCTCAGGAGCCCTGCTCTGCAGCCAGGACTCTTTCCTTGAGTCAGTGAGGACAGTGAAAGGATTTAAAGAAGGTAACATCAAGAATAAGGTCAAAAAGGATATTCATTTAGCAATTTAGAGGAGGCAGAGAGATCAGAAATAGAAAAGTCAAGATGTTTCTGAAGGAAAATGGCTAAGGCATTAGTAGTGAGAACAGAGAGGAGAAGACCAGATAAATCTACAGGACGGGTGGCCAACTGGATTGGATTGGACTTTTCTAGTAGAAAAAGAAAGAACAGTAAGAATGAACAGTGGTTTGGGGGCTTGGGTGTCCAAGGTATACATGCATTAGAATGCAGCATGTATTAGCTAGCTATTGCCATGTAATAAATGATCTCAAAACTTAGCAGTTCAAAATAGCAGTTATTTTCTCCCAGTTTTTGTGTGCCAGAAATTCAAGAGTGCATTAGCTAGGTGGTTCTGGCTCTGAGTCTCTTATTAAGTTTCTATCAAGATATTGATGCAGTTGTCTGAAGGCTTGACTCAGAATAGAGGGTCTACTTCCAAGTGGCACGTCCGTATGACTGCTGGCAGCAGGCCTCAGTTCCTTCCTCAGTTTTTACAGGAAGTCTCAGTTTCTTGTCACATGAACCTCTCCACAGAGCTGCTTGAGTGTCCTTACAATATGGCACTGGTTTATTTTGGACTGAGGAAAGCCATATGCCATTAAGATCTAATCTTAGAAGTCACAATTAGAAAACTAAGAAGTGACACCATCACTTCCACCTTTATTGATGATTTAGAAGCAAGTCACTAAGTTCAGTCCTCATTTAAGAGAAAAGTAATTAGGGACCAGCAGATGGCATAATGGTTACATCACTGGACTCTCACATAGTTGACTCCAGTTTGAGTCCCAGACCTAGAGGCTTAAAACTCATGCCAGGTGCATGTGCGTGAGTGCCCAAGATCTCAAGAGGAGAATGAAGGAGAAGGGATTGTGTGGCCATGCCCCCTAGGGAGTGATTTCTTGCTTTCTGTCTCTCTGTCTCTCCAGCACATGCATGTGCCCTATAGCAAAAATCTTTCTAAAGGAAAAACAAAGAGAAAGATAATTAGGCTCCACCTTTTGAAGAAAATGTAAGAGAATTTGAAGACATTTTTAAAAAGATTTTTAAGGTCATTAAATTTTTATTTTACCTTATTATTATTATTTTAATTTGCTATAGGGTATGTAGACTCACCAGAGAGAGAGAGAGAGAGAGAGAGAGAGAGAGAGAGAGAGAGAAAGTAAGAAGGCAAGCTGCCAGGTTTGGACTCAACTGCTGTTGGCCATGTGGGAGTTTGTGCTCTAACCACCACTCCACCTGCTGGCCCCAATTTGTGGAAAATTTTAAGAACCATAACAAAGAATGTAGAATGTATTTATAGTTGATCTAAAGAGTGGGAGATGTCGGGTGTGGTCTTGTATATGACAAGTTTTAAGTGCCTGTGAGTATTCCTCGTTGCGAACTATAAATTCAGTTCATATACAAGTATATACCCCTTCCCAATGTGAGATTGTGCCATTTAATTTAACCTTCTCGACAACAACAAATTGACATGTATTAAGTGTATAGAAAAAAATATTAAAAGAGGACAGCATCACCTGTTGGTGAAAAGTAGATTTCTCCATGTATCCCCTATTCACAATCAAGGATCTGATTTTTTATCTAGAAAGCAAAATGTTTTAAATCATAAAAATGTAGCTGTTTCTTCTCTACCTTTGCTCAGTGTTCCTTAAATTTTATTGTTTATAAGATTAACTATAAAGGATTTTATACATAAACCATTTATGTCTACTCCTATCGCTTGCTGTGGTCTCTCTTCTCTCCTTCGTTTTCCATCAGCAGGCTGGCTTGTAGGACTCACCTTCCTATCTGGCCGCTGTGCTTCTCTGCCCTAGAGTGAGGGAGGCTCTGCTGGGATAGCACGTTCCTGCCCAGAGTGTGCTTTCCTGGACTTGAACTCCACTTCCTCCTGCGGGACCTCTGGTCATTGGTATCAGTTGGATTAAGCCGAGTGGGAACCGCAGGGCAGCTTCTGTCTTGCCTCCTGCTTTGAGTGGTTTGATGAATACTCTGTGATTCAGAGTGGCATGAACTGTTAGATCAAATCACACACCCTGCTTTGTCAGGCAGGAATCCTGCTATGGCAGTTCTCTCACCACTGGGCTGATTTATGTACTTTATAAAGAAAAGCACATAACGAAAGATGTTTTCTTTCTTTTCTATCTCTATTTCTTTTTTTTTTTTTTTTTTTTTTTTTTTTTTTTTTTTTTTTTGAGAGGTTTTTACCTTAAGGCACATGCACTCACTGGAGAGAGACAGACAGACAGACAGTGAGGGGGAAAGTGAGAAATCACCCCATGGGAGGATGGCCTGCCGTAATCCCTTTTCATACATTCTCTCCCTGGGATCTTGAGCATGCATACATTTGTGCCTGGCATGATTTCGAAGCCACTGGGTCCAGAACTCTAACCACAGTCAGCCATATGGAAGTCCAGAGACATAACCACTGTGCCATCTACTGGCCCCCGGCATTAGTTTTAAGCCACCTGGTCTGGGACTCAATTGTGGTTTTCTTGCCTAGGAGACCAACAAAGTAACTGCTACGCCATCTGCTGGCCCTTTTTAATTTATTTTTATTTTAAAGAGAGATTTTTGTTATAGGGCACATGCAAAAGAGAGAGACAGAGAGAGATGGAGAGACAGAAAGCGAGAAATCACCACCTGGGGGATGGCTGCACTGCTATCCCTTCTTCTCCATTCTCTTCTCGAGATTTTGGGCATGCATACACATGAGCCAGCATGAATTTCAAGCCACCATGTCCAAGACTTGAACTGTGATCAGCCCTGTGGGAGTCCAGCACCTTAACCACTAGGCCACCTGCTGGTCTTTTTATTGCCATTTCTATAGAAGGCCCCTTTATCGGTATAGCATCCTACTTGACTAGAAAGGAGCCAGGAGAATTGTAGAAATGTACTGTGAGGAACTTACTCTTTATATAATCATTTCCCCAAAATATATCAGCATGACCATCTGGTGTTTTTCTCAAAAACAATTGACTCCACATCTCGACCTGCTACCCTACATCTTATGGAGCTGTAATTTTAGTGGTCAATCTTATAAGAATGGTTATTCCCGAAAGGGGACACCGCCCGCTGCTGGGCGTACGTGCCTGTCAGGAAATATTACCATCTAGAAATGCTGCCTACGTGTGTACGCCAAGACTTGGCTGACCTTTCATTTCCTGTTAAATAGAACTTGATCTCGGGTGAAGCTAAACCTATAATAATTAAGTCCCTCCAGATCTGAATATGCTGAAAGGATGTGAAGTGCAGAGTGGGCTTGATTTTTGCCTGTTACTACAGGCAAGAGTGTGCGTTCACCCATGTCCAAAGGTCTTACATTTGTTGTCCACCCTCTGGCATCAGAACTGCCACGCTACTGCAATTAGCCTTCTTTATAAAGAAGCAGAAGTACCCCAAACACACAATCCACTAATGTAGGTGAGAGCCATTCTCAAACTACAGAATTCCATTTCCATGGCTGTTCTGTACTCGGTGACGTTCATGATCACTAGGAGTGCACAGATTTAGTTCGATAGCTTTGAATCACATAAGCACGTAG
Organism: Tupaia tana; assembly: GCA_026018925.1. NCBI lineage: Eukaryota > Metazoa > Chordata > Mammalia > Scandentia > Tupaiidae > Tupaia > Tupaia tana. The sequence continues at coordinate 24,373,987 of JAKSZU010000013.1, forward strand.
TTCTTTTCTAACTTCTTGAGTTAAACTCAGCCAATTTAGCCCATCTTGTTTTCTTTCTCTTTTCTTTTTTTGACTAGAAGGCACATGCACTTGCCAGAGAGAGACAGAGAGAGAGGGAGAGGGGAAAGAATCCCCCGTAGGGCATGGCCACACTGCAGGCCCTTCTCTACCTCTCCCTCCCCTCAGGCTTTTGGGCACACACCCACATGCATCTGCCATGCTCCTCAAGTGGGATCTGGGACTCAAACTGCATGGTCAGGCATCTGGGATCCCCCAGGCCACAGAGTGGGCCTCCATCTTCTTTTCTAATATCTGAATTTAAAGCTGTTTATTTTCATCTAGTAACTTCTTTAGCTGCTTTTACAACTTTTCATGTGTAGAGATTTATTGTTCAGTTACTTTTACATGTATTTTTTGGACTCCAAACTTTTTGTTGTCGATTTCTAGATGTATGGCTCTGAACAGAGAACAGAGAACAGAGATCAGAGTATGTGTGGTGTTGACTTCCAGTATTTTATGAGACATCATGCATAGTCAGGTTTTTTTTTGTTTGTTTGTTTGTTTGTTTGTTTTTGAGAGTTTTTTGCTATAGGGCGTGTGCGCTCGCCAGAAAGACAGAGAGAGAGCTAGAAAGCGAGAAATCATCCCCTGAGGGGGGATGGCCACACCACAATCCCTTCTCCTCCATTCTCCTCTCGGGATCTTGGGCACGCACACACGTGCCCAGCGTGAGTTTAAGCCACTGGGTCCGGGACTCAAACCTCAGTCGACTACATGGGAGTTCAGCGACATAGCCATTATGCTAACTGCTGGTCCCCTCCATAGTCAGTTTGGAAGCATTTGAAAAAATTCTGTATTTTCAAGTCTAGATCTGGCCATTAGATTAAGCTGTATTATTTCATTGTTCAGACAGTTAGTCATGACAGAGAGCACATATGTGCATGAGAGAGAGGGACACCTCTCCACAGAGCCTGATCATTCTGTGAAACCCTTTCCTCCAGCCCTCCAGCCTGTCGGGTCTTGGACTCCTGTATGTATGTTTGGTGTGTTTCAGGCTGACCAGGCTAGGGATTCAAGCTGTGGTTTTCATGTGGCTTCCAGCACTGCGGTCTGGCATGCAATCTCCTGTGTCACCACAGCTGGGCCTCTAATTTGAAGTTAATAGCACTATTGTATTTTTATGTGGTTATTTATTTTAGGCACATAATTTAAGTTTTCATATGCACTCTGATACAAACCTTCCTTTCCCAATACTTTGCTTAAATAAAATAAATCAATTTAAGGCCTGCTCCATGGAATATTAGAAATGTATTGTTCAAGATGAAGCTGGATCCCACATGGCAACCATGATTTGAATCCCCATCCTGGTCAGCCTGACACACATGGGGCATGCACAGGAGTATCCAGTATTTCATGGGCTGGAGGACAGAAAGCAGGGGGTCATGGCATGACCAGATACCATGTTACTGGACTCAGTGGATTTGCCTGTCAAGGGCATAAGCTATAGCCAATAATGCAACTGAGACTTCTGGACAGGAAGGCTTTGTCTTTACGTGTCCTAGTAAGGATTGCACCAGAGGTCGTTCCCAAGTGGTGTGTCTCACTGAAGTGAAAGGACTCAGGGTTTATATTCAGGTCCAGAATCTGGCACACAGAGGGAAGGTCTTTCTAACACATGTGCAGAAGTAAGTCATACTTTCTCATGCGTCCCATGTTATGTTACTGAAGCTTTAGCTCCTCTCAGGGCAGAGATTTTATTATGATAGTGAACGGAGGTCAGCACATGTCTTGGTCTTTGATTCAGTGTTTGGTCATAACAGGTTTTAGCCTGATGGTAGCCACTTCCCAGAATGTGTCGTTCTTGAAAAACAACTTGGACCTTTGTTAACTTTTCTGCTTAGCTAATTGCTATGAGGGAATTCCTCTCTCTGTCACATACAAACACTCTCCCATGCACATACACTCTATCATGAATAAATAAAAAGTCAATTTAAATAAAAATATCAAGTAAATGGAAAAGTGACAGATTATCTGTGACAAAACTAGAAAGGCCATATATTAATACTCAAGTTTCTAGAAGACTTGCCAGCATTGATGCCCTTCTGAGCTTTTGTGTCCATTTATTACAATGTTCTTTCAGGCTTTAGCAGCCCAGACAAGAGGGTAGATACTGTCAACACAGGTCCGCGTTGAGAATGTGGGTGTGGATTACCCAAATTAGGACATTTAAAAAAATTATTTTATTTAATTTTATATATTAATTATTATTTTTAACAGAGATTTTTGCTGTAGGGCACATGTGCTCGCCAGAGAGACAGAGACAGACAGATAAACAGAAAGCAAGAAATCACCCTCCCCCTTGGGGGGATGGCCAAGCTGCGATCCCTTCTCCTCCATTCTCTTCCAGGGATTTTGGGCATGCATACACATGCACCTAGTCTGAGTATAAGCCCTGGGGTCCAGGACTCAAACCACAATTGACTATTTGGGACCCCAGTGATGCAACCATTACACCACCAGCTGGTCCCTATTATCATTATTATTTTAAATTTGATCAGAGAGAGAAAGAGAGGAAAAGAGAAAGCAAGCTGCCAGGTCCACGGTCAGCCATGTGAGAGTCCAGCACTTTAACCACCACGCCACCTGCTGGCCTAGGAAATAATATTTTGAGTATAGTGTGAGTCAAGTATTTCCAAACAATAAACATCAGCCCATATTGTCAGAATGGGCTATTTTATGATATGACAAACAACCCCAATAATCTCAGGGGAAAACATCATGAAAATGCATTTCTTATTCACATATCCATTGAACTTTTGCCAGGGCCTCTGCTCATCACCACGGGCACTCAGGACACAGGCTAGCAAGCTCTTGCACAACCAGCGTGGCGGGAAGAGGAAGTGGCATCTTGTGTACTTTTAAGTCCTCTGCCCAGAAGTGACATCTACCACTTCCTCTCCCTTTTTATTAGTCAGAGTAAGTCATGTGGCCACCCTAATTCAAAAGGGGCAGGAGAATATATTATGCACCCAAAAGGCTGAGAACCAGAAATATTTGGTGGAGAACAATGATGTTCTAACACTATCCAGCAAAGAACCTATAAGAAAATCCTGGTAGATCCTCTAGGTGGAGACATGTAGCTAGCTCAGCCATAGTAGTAGAGTCAGACTTCAGTTTACAGCTTCCTCAACTGTTTGTCAGCCCCATTCTGTGTGCAGAAAACCCCAGATTTGAGTAGTTGCTACAAATAGATGAGGTAAAATACCTACCTCATGCTGGGCTGATTTGATACTTAACAGATCCTGGGAGGCTTCCATTACAGATCATGAAATTGCCACCCTGCTTAATTGTCAACTACTGTGTTCCGCCACTTCTCTTCTACAGATATTTATGGCCGAATGTAGGAATGTGGCTGGTGTATTTACAGAGTGTGGGTTCAGTTTCTCCCAGATTTGCTTGTAGGCTGTCCTGGCTCTGCTTTCCCTTTATCCTTGGAATTTCCTGCCAAGTCTCCATATCCTGTAGTATCCACGGGCTTGGGAGAGCCCCTCTCCTCTGACCACCCCCATCATAGCCTTCAGCTTTTCTCTTCCCCCAGTGTGCGTCAACGCTCACCTTCCAGCACCTTTTTCACAGTCTCTGCTTTTCTTCAAAGGGCCTCTGCTTTGTGTTGAAAAGGAGAATTGTGATTAAGGAAAGCTTTATTCCTTAATATCTATCAGTTTGGGTGTGTTTCTAGGCTCTGTGGAGATTTGGGCCGTTGGGGTTCAGAAAACATCCCAAAATATGGTGCTTTGACATGCTGAGTCATTTACACTAAACAGCTTCAGGACTAGGTTTCTTTGGCCATGCCCATCCTCCACCCGTCACCTCTTCTCTTGACCCTGTCTTGCTTAAAACACAAGGAGAAACTCTCTCTGGAATTTCCTACGGATTGAAGAAAATTTACCCAAAAGAAATTCATTTGTTTTGGATCCCCTTTCTGGAATATACATTAGCAAAAGAGTTTTAACTCCTAAGGCATGAAAGAATGAAGAATGTTTCTACACTTGCACGAACTCTGTCAGAATCGTGTGTGTCTCTGGGGCTCATTCAGATTCCAAAGAGAACCATTTACAAGCTAACTTCTGTCTCCTGAGTCCATTCGTTTCTCTTAAAACTTATTTACTATTCCTTTAAACATGCCCACCTTACTCCTCTACATTTCCCTCTTTCCTATAAAGAGGGTATTTAAGATTCAATCATGTGTCCTTTCTTTGTGGCTGTCCAGTCATAAAGAACAACCATAAAGCAAAAGTTATAAGGGAAAGAGAATGTCTTGGTCTCCCCAAGTAAGGGTCAGACCTGAGGCACAGTCAGATCCTCTAGCAGCATGGCCAGATAGAAATGACAACATGTTGGGCCAGCAGTTAGTGTAATGACTATGTCGCTGGACTCCCATATAGTCGACCGAGGTTTGAGTTCCGGACCTGGTGGCTTAAACTCATGCCGGGCGCGTGTGCATGTGTGCCCAAGATCCCAAGAGGAGAATGGAGGAGAAGGGATTGCAGCGTGGCCATCCCCCTGGGGGGTGATTTCTCGCTTTCTGTCTGTCTCTGTCTTTCTGGCGAACGCACGCGCCCTATAGCAAAAACCTCTCCAAAACAAAAAAAAAAGAGAAATGACAACATGTCCATTGACACTGAAAAAAGCTAGGGTCTTTTAATGATGGTACTTGAAAAGTTTATGCAAAAATGAAAGTAAAGTATGAGTTGATTTTGTTTTAAAAGAAATTTGAAACCCCTGCATAGTTTTCTCATACTATGTATTTTCCATGATCTTTTTGAAGACCTCACATACTAGGAAATGGGTTATAATACATATAAATCATTCTGAAGGCGTTTGCAGTAGGTGAAGATTACAGACAAGGGTCTTATGGAGATGGAGAAGAGAGGAGATTGAGTGAAAGTCCATTAGTAGAAACTGTCTAAAGCAATTCATTGGCAGTGACAATAGTCTGTCCCATACCCAGGAGATTAAAAAAATACATTGGCATTGAGACCAGCAGATGGCGTAATGGTTATGTGGCTGAACTCCCACATAGTCGAGCGTGGTTCAAGTCCCAGACCTGGTGGCTTAAAACTTACACTGGGCACACATACGTGCATGCCCAAAATCCTGAAAGGAAAATGGAGGAGATGGGATTGTGGCATGGCCATTTCCTCTGAGGGGGATTTCTCATTTTTTGCTGTCTCTCTATCTCTCTAGTGAGCACACATGCCCATAGGGAAAATCTCTCTTAAAAAAAAAAAAAAATCAGTGCATGTGCATGCATGCCCCAAATGGCTTTCCCTCTGGGGGTACTTTCTCATGTTCCCCTTTCTTTCTTTTTTTTGGAGAGATTTTCGTTATAGGGCGCGTGCTCTCGCTAGACAGACAAAGAGAGACATAGAGACAGAAAGCAAGAAATCACCCCCCATGGGGGATGGTCACGCCGCAATCCCTTCTCCTCCATTCTCTTCTCGGGATCTTGGGCACGAACGCACACGTGCCTGGTGTGAGTTTTAAGCCACCAGGCCCGGGACGCGAACTGCGGTCGACTACATGGGAGTCCAGCGACATAGCCATTACGCTAACTGCTGGTTCCCTCATGTTCCCCTTTCTTTATCTTCCTGGCAAGTAGCAAATTTAAATAAACAAATAAGTAAATAAGGTCAGCCAATGGTACAGTGGTTAAGGAGGCTAGATCTCATAAGACCAATTGCACAGTTCGAGGCTTGAACCCAATAGTTAGAAAAATACTTTAGGCACATGTGTGTACATGCCCAAAATCCCAAAAGGAGGGAGAAATAGAGAAATATGACCATTCCCTGTGAGGGACTGCTTTCTCCTTTCTCTTCTCTCTCTCTCTGTCTCTCTCCAGTGAACGTGTATGCCCTCAAAATTCTTTAAAATAATAAACAAATTAATAATATTATTAAAATGGTCAGCTAATCCCAGAGTTAATCCACTTATCAGTACTAGCAGTAGAAATAACTTAGAACTATCAAATTATGCCTGTACTTCCTTCAATTATTCCATAATACTGCCTGTAACTCACACGCACGAATAAAACTGTCCCGATTTAACCTGAATTTAATTTAATCTATCCACTTTAAAACCTTTAATATTGCTTTTGAGACCAACACTCACACCCTTATGTCCTCTGACAGGCTGTGAGAAAGGTACCTTTTTGTTTAAGGCTGACTCATAGAGCACTAGAGAAATAATTTACTTGTACATTTAAGGTATTTCAGATTTAATCATTCAATCCAAGACATGTGTTGTGTATGTATTTGTACCAGGTGCTGGAGATACAGTAGTGAGCAAGGCAGATGAGAGTCCTGTCTTCATGAAGCTTTAAGTTCAATGGAGAAAGCAATTATGAGAGGAGGCAAAAAGAATTACAATAATAAGAGGTGTCTTTAAAAAAAAAAAGCATTATTTATTTACAGAACCAGCAGATGGTGTAATGGTTATGTTGCTGGAGCCTCACATGGCCAACTGCGATTCGAGTCCCAGACCCAGCAGCTTGAAACTCACGTCAGGCATGTATGTGCGCCTGCCCAAAATCCCAAGAGAAAAGAGGAGAAGGAATTGTGGCTTGGCCCCACCCTGGGGGATTATTTCTCATTTTCTATCTCTCTGTCACTCTCTGTCTCCCCAGAAAGTGCATGTGCCTTATAGCAAAAATCCCTCTCTCTAAAAAAAAACATTATTATTTATTTAGGGGCCAGCAAATGGTGTAACAGTTACATTGCTGGACTCCCATATGACAGACCCGGTGGTTTGAAACTCACACCAGGCGTTCATGAGTGCATGCCCAAGATCCTGGGAGGAAAATGGAGAAGAGATGGAGAGAACGCATGGCCCTCCAGCCTGAGGGTGATTTCTAACTTTCCCTCTCACTGTCTCTGTCTCTCTCCTCTGGTGAGTGCACACGCACTAAAGCAAAAACCTATAAAAAATGTATTTTATTTATTACTATTATTTTTTAAATTTTCTGTAGGACCTATGCACTCACCGTTGAGAGACATAGAGAGAGAGGGAGAGGCAAAGCAAGAAAGCAAAGCACCAGATCCGGGACTCCAACCACAGTGGGCCATGTGAGAGTCCAGTGCCCTAACCACCATGCCACCTGCTGGCCCTGACTTTTTTTTGTCCTTTCAGTGCTTATTTTTTTTCTTCTTTCTTTTCTAATTTTCCAGAGGTCACATGCATTCACTGCAGAAAGACAGAGAGAGAGGAGAGGAGAACATCCCTCATGGGGCAAAATCACACTACAATCCCTTCTCCATCTTGCACTCCTTTGGGAATCTTGGGCATGCACACATACATGCCGGGAAATTTTTCAAGCCACCAGGTCCCAGACTTGAAGTGTGCAGTTATCATGTGGGCCCCAGCTGCCTTCACTAGCAGGGCATGGGCTGTCCCACAGTACTTATTTTCAGGTATTGCACATTCTCCCTCTGTTATTGGTGAGGAAACAGACACAGAAAAATGAAAAATTTGCCCGGGCAGGCCCTGTGTTCTAGTAGTAGAAGAAGCCAGATCCTATACAGTTGACTATAGTTGGAGTCCCAGTTCAGGTGGTTTGAAAAAACATGTGTGCATGCATACCCTAAGTCCCAACAAGATGGAGAAATGGAGGAAACGGGATTGCAGCATGACGGGGGTGGGGAGTGCTTTGTTCCTCTCCCTCTCTCTCTGTCTTTCTGCCTCTCTCTGGAAAGCACACTTGCCCTCTGGCAATTATTAAAAATTAATAAATAGGGACCAGTAGGTGGCATAGTGGTTGAAGCGTTGGACTCCCACATGGTTGACTGTGGTTCAAGTCCTGGACCTGGCAGCTTTCTTTCTCTCACTCTCTCTCTCTCTCTTTCTCTCACCCTGGTGAGTGTGCATGCCTTATAGCAAATTAAATAATAATAAATAAAATTAAATAATTATTTAAAATATATAAATAAATAAATAGCTGGACAAATAGCACACATTATGTGATAGAGTTAAGGTCTGAATCCAACTATAATTAACAGCAGCATTTTGCTATACTTTACAGTGTTAGAGGGCTAATGTCAAGAACAAGCACAGGTGACTTCAGATGGCAAGGGCTCATTATAAGAAACCTGAAAAACTGCAGCAACATCCATCTCTCTAGGTTGTAGGACTTTCAAAAGTGGGGTGTAGTGCAGGCTTTTTCTTTGCCCACCTCTGTTACTAAACAGTTTGGTTTGCCCCTACCTGAACCATTCCGTCTTCTCTTTACCTGACCTAGTGAACCGTGTGTCTCTGTTTGGCATAGGCCATCTTATTCCTATTGCTACATAATTGCCTTCCTACCCACCAGCGTCTTGCTGCTTTGCTGCCAGGTGTAGCTTTAGTTTTAGACAACTCATAGGCTTAAAGCCACATCAGGGTTGTAGAGAAAGAGACTCCCTGATGCTGTGTTTTTTAAGGAGTCTGTGGAGTTGGTAGATAAAGATGCAGGCACTTACTTCTGTCCTGACGAGTAGCACTGAGTTATTAGAGGTAGTGGTTATTGTTTTATTGCAATCATTCCATCTCAACCACAGGAATGAGGCTGTTTTGTTCTAGATCTTCAGCACATATTGATACTCAATATGTATTTGTTGAATAAATGCAGCAATAATTCTACACAAGATATAGAATTTTTTAAAGAATTATTTATTTATTTCCATTATTATTTTTTAATTTGACCAGAAAGAGGCAGTGAGAGAAAGAGAGAAAGGGAAAGTGAGAAAGAAGTGGAATTGCCAGGTCATATGATAGTTCTATTTGTAGATCTTCGAGGATTCTCCATACTGTTCTCCACAGTGGCTGTACTAATTTACATTCCCTCTAACAGTGTAGGAGAGATCCCTTTACACCACAGCCTCGTCAGCACTTATCATTGTTTGTTTGTTTGTTTATCTTAGCTTTTCTGATTAGTGTTAAGTTGTATATCACTGTGGTTTTGATTTGCATCTCCCTTATGCTAAGGGCTGTCGGTGTCACTTCTGAAGAGACCACACGACACCCGGTTCTTCCTCACGGAGTCTTTATTCACAGGTTTCCTTTACTTTTTTCTTTCTTTCTTTCTCCCCTCTCCCTCCCTTTACTCCCGTATATATAGGATCCTCCCGACGGCCCCGCCCGCAAATTCCTTTGCCTGCACGAGGCAAGTACTGGAGACACGCCTCCCTATGCAGCCAGCGGCGTTATCTTGGCTCGGTGGCCAAAGGCGGCGGCCAACAAAGGGCTGTTGAGCATTTTTTGATGTGTTTTTTGGCTGTTCATATGTCGTCCTTAGAGAGTTGTCTGTGTAGTTCATTTGTTCATCTTTTAATTAGGTTGATCACTTTTTGTGGGGGTGAGTTGCTTCAGTTCCCTGTATATTCTAGTTATCAGCTGTGTGAGGCATTGCTTGCAAATATATCTTCCCATTCCAAAGGTTGCCAATTCACTCTAATTATGGTTTCTTTTACTGTGCAAAAGCTTTTTTAACCTGATGTAATCCCATGTGTCTATTTTTGGGGTTATTGCCTGTGCTTTGGGGTTCTTATTTAAGAAGTCTTTTCCTACACTGATGTCTCCTGGAGTTTCCCCAGTGTTTTCTACCAGTAGTTTTATAGTTTTAGGTTTAGATCTTTGATCCATTTGGAGTTGATTTTTATTAGTGGTGAGAGAAAGGGGTCCAGTTTCATCTTTCTGAATGTGAATACCCAGTTTTTCCCAGCTTCATTTGCTGAAGAGATTTTCTTTTCCCCATTGGATTGTCTGATGTCCTTTGTCAAAATCAGTTGGCTGATAAGTTTTGGGGTTTATTTCCAGGGTCTCTATTCTGTTCTATTGGTCTACATGCCTGTTTTTGTACCAGTACCATGTTTGTTTGATTATCCGATCTTTGTCATATATTACGGGGTCAGGAGTGAGATTTCTCCTATTCCACTCTTCTCGTACAGTATTGCTTTGGCAATACATGATCTTTTATGATTCTAGACAAATCCTATGATTATTTTTTTCTAGATCTGTGGAGAATCTGGTAGTTTGATTAGGATTGCATTAAATATGTAGATTAATTCGGGTAGAATTGACATTTTGATTATACTAATTCTTCCAGTCAAAGAACACACTTTTTGTGTCATTGTCAATTTCTTTGTTTAGTTTTTCTTGTAGAGATTTTTGATTTCTTTAGTTAGGTTTATTCCTAGGTACCTTATACTTTTCATGGTTATTGTAAATGGGATTGCTTTCTTCAATGTTACCTCAGTCTGCTTGTTGTCGGTGTACAGAAATACTATAGATTTTGTATATTGCTTTTGTATCCTGCCATTTTACTGTATTCATTTATCACTTCCAGCAGGTTTGTTTTGTTTTTTGGCAGATGCTTCTGAGTTTTCTATATACATAATCGTCATCTGCAAATAGAGGTAATTTCACTTCTTTTCCTATTTGCGTGCCTTTTATTTTATTCTCTTGTTTGCTTGCATTTACAAGGACTTCCAGTATTACATTGAAGAGAAGTGGAGAAAGTGGACAGCCTTACCTTGTTCCAGTTTTAGTAGCTTTTCCCAATTCAGTAAAATGTCAACTATGGACTTGTCATAAATGGCTTTTATTGTGTTGAGAAATGTCTCTTCTATGCCAGTTTTGCTGAGAATTCTAATCATGAATGGATGTTGTATTTTATCAAATGCTTTTTCTGCATCATTGATATAATCATATGGTTTTCATCTTTCTTTCTGCTAATATGGTCTATTCAGGCTTTCTCTATGTCTTCCTGATTCAGTCTTGGTACCATATACATGTCCAGAAATTCGTCCATCTCATCCAGATGTTTTTGTTTGTTGGTATATAATAGTATGTTCTAATGATCTTTTGTATTTCTGTTATATCTTTTGTAATATTGCCTGTTTCATTGCAAATTTGATTTATCTGTTTTTTTTCTTTCTTTTTCTTAATTAGTCTAGCTAATGGTGTGTCGATTTTGTTTATCTTTTCAAAGAACCAGCTTTTTGTTTCATTTATTTTCTATATAGTTTATTTATTCTCTATTTCATTTATTTCTGCTCCAGTCTTTATTATTCCTTTGCTCTTGGCATTTTGTTGTTGTTGTTCTTGTTGTTTTCCCAGTTCCCTCAGGTCTGTTGTTAGGTTGTCTATTTGCCACCTTTCCATCTTTTTCTTATGTGCTCAGATTGCTATGAACTTTTCTCTTATCACTGCTTTTGCTGTGTCCCATAGGTTATGGAAACTCGTGTATCATTGGTTTCAATGAAGCTTTGGATTTCAGTCTTAATTTCTTTAGTGGTTGTGAAGTTATTTAGGAGTAGGTTGTTTTGTTTCCAAATATTTGTGTGTGTGTTTTTTCTTTTTTTTCTGAAGTTAACTTCAAGTTTAACTCCATCATGATGAGAGAAGATGCTGGATATGCTTTCTGTGCCTTGGAATTTATAAAAGCTTGTTTTGTGCCCTATCATATGGTCGATCTTTGCAAAGGTTCTATGTGGGTGGGAGAAAAATGTACTTTTCATGGTTTTCGGGTGGAAAGTTTTATAGATATCTGTCAAGTCCATTAGGTTTATGATATTATTTAGATCTTGTATCTTTTTGCTTATTTTTGTCTAGATGATCTGTCTAAGAGAGATAGTGGGGTGTGGATATCCCCAATGATTAGTGTGTTGCAGTCTATCTCTTCTTGTAGCTCTAGCAGTCTTTCCTTCATGTATTTGGGTGCTTCCAAGTTGGGCGCATAAATATGTATAAGTGTTATATCTTCTTGATGAATTAGCCCTTCTAGTACTATATAATGTCCTTCCTTGTCTATTCTTACAGCCTTTGTCTTAAAGCCTCTTTTGTCTGAAGTAAGTATCATGACTCTAACCTTCTTTTGGTTCCATTTGCATGGAATACATTTTTCCAGCCCTTCGCTTTTAGTCTATGTATGTCTTTATCCATGAGATGTGTTTCTTGTAGGCAGCAGATAGAGAGGGTTTCTGTTTTGTTTGTTTGTTTGTTTGTTTGTTTATCCATTTGGCCAATCTGTATGTCTTGACTGGAGAATTGAATCCATTAACATTCAATGTTATTATAGATATTTGTAGATTTGTCTCTGTCATTTTGTTAGCCATTTTCTTGGTTGTTTGTTGTTCTCTTCTTTCTGTCTGCCTCTCTTTACTTTTCCTGGTATACCACTCCCTTTAGGACTTCTTGAAGAGGTTGTCTAATGTTCATAAATTCTTTCAGGTTTTATTTATCTGAAAATATTTTTTATCTTTTCTTCTTATTTTAAAGAAAGACTCATAAATTCTTTCAGGTTTTGTTTATCTGAAAATATTTTTATCTTTTCTTCCTATTTGAAAGAAAGTCTTGTTGGGTATAGTACTCTTGGTTGAAATTGTTTTTCTTTTAGTGTTTTAAATATATATTTCCATTCTTTTCTAGCCTGCATTGTTTTAAGTAAGAGGTCTGATGCTAGCCTAATAGGATAACCTTTGTAAGTAACTTGATGCTTCTTTCTTACCATTTTTAGAATCTTGTCTTTGTCAGAGATTTTTTACTATTCTGACTATGTTGTGCCATGGAGAAGATTTTCTTATGTTGATTCTATTTGGGATCCTTTGTATTTCTTGGGCCTGGATGTCTGAATATTTCTCTAGATTTGGGAAGATTTCTGCAAGTATTTAATGAAATAGATCTTCTATGCCCTAGTCTGATTCTTCACCTTCTGTGACACCTATTATTTGAATATTTGGGCATTTAATGGTGTCTAGTATTTCTTTTATGTTGTCCTCATTTTATTTTGTTATTATTTTTTCATTCTTTTTGGTGATTTTGTCTAAATCAGTTGTTTTGTGATTTGCAGAGATTCTATCTTCTACATGGTCTAGAAGTTCTGTTTGATTCTTTTTTATGTTGTCTATCTACCCCTTCAAGTCATGGAAGGGCTTCCTCATTTCCTGGAGTTCAATGTCTCTTTTCTCTTGCTTCTCATAGAGCTTTGTCACTATGAATATTCTAAATTCTTTTTCTGGCATTTAGTAAATTCTGCCATTTTTCTCATAACTGGAGATGGGTTACTATGCTCTCTTGTTGGAAACGTATTTCTGGTTTTCTCATATTGAGGCTTTTCTGTGATTTTTAGTAATTTGGTGATGAATTCCTTTTGGCTAGTTCTTTGGATAACGTTTTTGCAGCTATGAGCTCATGTGCTTCCCTTTACTGTAAATTATTTCTGTGCTGATTTCTCTGCTTTACTGTGTTTTGCAACGTGGTCTCCACAGGAGGAGTTTTGGGTTCAGATTTATGGAGAGGAATTTTCCCTTTTTACTGCTTGTTCAGTAACAGGACAGGGAGAGGATGAGGATTCCTTCAAGCCTCACAATGCTCAGTTGTTTGGCTACTATCAACCTAGACCTGTCTAGACCCTCCGGGAGGGGGTGAAGGGGTGGAGGCTAAGAAGCAGAATGAGAACGTAATTGTAAGAAAGAGAAAAGAAAAGAGAAAAAAGGAGAAAATAAAAAGAAGTTGCATGTTGTTCAAGCGCAAAATGGGCAGGATGTTTCAGATAGAGGTGTCTGCTTAAGAGGCCTGCAATTCCCCTGTCCTACATGGAGAAAGGAAAATAAAGAATTAGAAAAAGAAAAGGGAAAAATAAAAAAAACATTTATTTTTCTAGCTCTGAAACTGGGAGGTGAGCTTGGAAGAGAGAGGTGTAGCTTGGATTGGTCAGCCCTAGCCTTGGTCCCTGTGAAGGTATAGATTTTTTTAAGTTTTTTTTTTTTCTTTTTGTCATAGTGTTGTATTTTTTTAAGAAGTATTTTATTTAGCTTTATTTATTTATTCATTTATTTCATTTTAATTTGACCAGAGGGAGGAGGAGAGAGAGAGAGAGAGAGAAAGCAAGCCGCCAGGTCCAGGACTCAAATGGTGGTCGGCCATGTGGGAGTCCAGTGCCCTTAACCACCACACCACCTGCTGGCCCACAGTGTTGAATTGACAAAAAGGGGATTTTACTTGGATCCTAGAAAAGTTCATCAAACTCCAAATGTTTGGTAGACTAGACTGATATGGAGAAAAGTCTCAATAAAAGAGGAGAGAGGGGCTAAACTTAGAACTTTAAGATAAACATTCATCATGTTTAAATTTAGATTAGTGCCTATATTGTGAGGATACACCCCCAAAACTGAAACTGCATGGAGGCCACCATGAAGAAAAATACATTTATTTTCCATCTCTTGAGCAAGAGCCAGTAGATAAAAATAAAGAGAAATTCGTTGTGAACAGTGGCCAACTCCGAGGAGGGCACATAGATTTGTCACAATTTTCTTTAATATTTTTCTGTTTTCCTTCACTTTTTTTTACCAAGTGGACTAATAAAAATGATCCTAGGTTCAGCATTGATTAGAGACAAGTGGCAAGAACCATCTTTACCAACATATATATTCACAACGACTCTTTAAATCACAAATAAGAGGTAGGAAAACAGCATTAGTTCATGCCTTCTCAGGCATAGTGGGCATCGTTCTCCCTCCTTTCCTTTCTCCTTTTCTTTCTTCCTTCCTTCAATTTCCAGAGGACATGTGCAATCACTGGAGACAGAAGACAGATAGAAGAAAAGCAACCTCCAATGGGCACATCCCAATTTCCTGCCTTCCATGTATGCATCCTGTTGGGATTTTCAGCACATACAGACACACACACACACACACACACACACACACACGCACCTGGAATGTTTTTCAAGCATTGGGGACAGAATTTGAACCACACTTGGCCATATGGGATCTGACTCCCTTAGCCATTAGACTACGGGACTAGCCCAAGGCACTTTACTTTTGTTACTTAATCTTTCAACAACTCATAGGGTAGGTGGATATCTCTAGTTTACAAATGATAAAAGAGTGAGCCCAGCAGAATGTATATTTTCCTCTGCCCTTGGTAGTTTGCATGATGCGCTCAAATTTACACAGGGGAAGGAATAAAAGCAAAGTCAATTCTGTCTTTACTGTAAAGGACATATATTACCTCTCTTGTTGAACAATGATATAAACTATTTTCTGAAGTATAATTTCTTAGTCGTTTGCATTTGCTAGTTCCGAGGTGTTTACTTGGTGTCTGCTTATGTGAACTGGTAGAAAAGTGATGATCATATGCAGTGAAATTGGTGTGCCTGGTATCCATGGAATTGGTTTTCATGGTTCTCTTTCACTGTAACTGCAGGAAGTCTTTGTTCTAATTTAGGACCACTTAAGATGGAGTCAGTACACATACTTGGTTGATTTCAAGAGAGTAGAGGGACCAGCAGTTAGCGTAATGGCTATGTCGCTGGACTCCCACGTAGTCGACCGCGGTTCGAGTCCCGGACCCGGTGGCTTAAACTCACGCCGGGCGCGTGTGCGTGCGTGCCCAAGATCCCGAGAGGAGAATGGAGGAGAAGGGATTGCGGCGTGGCCATCCCCCCTGGGGGGTGATTTCCTGCTTTCTATCTCTGTGTCTCTCTCTGTCTGTCTGGCGAGCGCACGCGCCCTATAGCAAAAACCTCTCCAAAAAAAGAAAAAAAAAAAAGAGAGTAGAAAATGTCCTTTTCAAAGAAAATAACATTCAAACAGGTTTTTACACTCTTTGCTTTGCCTTTTTCAGACTCCTGACAGAGGATGTAGGAATGGATATCCCCTTTGAGGAGGGAATGATGAGCCCCAGTGCTGCAGACATGAGGCCTGGTGAGTGGAGCATCTGTTCTTTTCCTTTCGTGGTATTCTACCTCCAGACATCTCCATTATTCAGTGAAAAGACCATTTCCTGTGCATTCTACTTGTGATTTCAGTGATAAAAATGAAGAGGGAAAAAAAATGTGTGAAAGGAAGGTGTTAAGCTCAATTTGGTTAATTTCAGAGCTGACTTGAATATTGATGATCCCTGGTGATGCTCACATTTTATCACCTGGGCTAGGGCCTTGTCTGCAGATGTTTTCAGTTCCTGTGATGCTTGGCTATTGTAGATCATAATGCCAAATGCTGACTCATGTCCAAATTTACCTGTAGTGGTGACCATGTTTTCAATAGAAATATGAATGCTCAGTACTCATACCCTACGTAACTCTCTTTGTACTTGGGTCACTCCCCCACAAGGCACCAACTCAAGGATCATACCAAAATTCTGAATCTCAGCCAAACCTAGAATGAGATAGGAAAGGGGAGTTGATTAATTCATTTTCTACCCTAGTATTTAAAGTACGTTCTTCAACATATTAGTTATGTGACATAATTATTTTTAAATGTTCTATGGCCAGATTAGTTTGGTAATCACTATTATCACTATTTGTCTATCCCACTCTTCAAGGTTCACAATGTACCTTTTTTTTTAGAATGTCTTATTTAAGTTTATTTATTCTTTTATTATTATTATTATTATTATTATTTGCTTTGGGAAAAAATAGAGAGAGAAAGAGAAAAAGAGTAAAGTGGGAAAGCAAGCCACCAGATCCAGGACTCAAACCATAGTCAGCCATGTGGGAGTCCAGTGCCTTAACCAGCATGCCACCTGCTGGCCCCACAGTACACTTTTGAATAATAAAGGCACTGAAGCTATGGTTCCTATATGTTAGAGGCTGGCCACATGTGGCTATTTAAATTAAATTTTATTATTAATTATCTTCATTGTTATCATCATCATCAACATCATCATCATCAGAGGACATGTGCACTCACCAAAGAGAAAGAGAAAACCCACTACAGTCCTTCTTCTATTTCTTCATCCTGTGAGGATTTTAGGCACATGTGCTCACTGTGCTCCTCAAGCCCCCACAACCAGGATTCGAAGTCAGCTATGTGGGATCTGGCTCCCAAATTAATGCATAGCACTTAACCACTGTGCTATAGGGCTGGCCCATAAATAAATTTGGAAAATTCTATTCTTCAATTACACTAACCTCATTTCACATGCTCAGTAGCCATATATAGAACACCTCCATTATCATAAAAAAGGAAGAAAATTACTCCGAGAGTTCCTGTAATATATTGGGTCATTGGGAAAATTATGACACATTTTTGCATAGAAAAGTATGTCATGACTTTTTCCAATGATCTAATAGGAACCCAGTGTTTTTTCAAACTTCTTAATCGATAGAATTTTTTTTTTCAAATAATACATGAAACACTACACAGAACACAATTTGGATGATATTCTATACAAAAAGGAAAAACCTTAATAACAAAGGAACTGAGCCAATTTCCTTAGGACTACACCAGAGTTAGAATTCTAGAATGGCAGGGTATACCAGATGGCCGTCAAAATACTTCGTGCTAGTGAATCTTGCTATTTTTGTCTTTAGGTGAAAATGATTTTTGTCTTTAGGTGAAAACGACAAACTGTTTTCTCCTACTCTATTCTCACACAGAACTTTTTCTACTACATCTCACACAGAACACTTTTGTGACCAGATGTCTAGAGTTTGTTTTTTTGTTTGTTTGTTTGTTTTCCCCAGAAACCAAGCAAACAATTATAGGATGTCCTATAATTTAGTTCAGTTCTAACCCTGTTTACCTGAAGATTGTGCCAGACCATACAACTTAAGAATCAGTCTCACAGACTGCCACCACTTCAGATGCTAATCACAAATCGTAGATTATGACCTATGCTTTGGTTTTCCTTTTATTTCTTTATTTGTTTTAGTCATTTGCTATAGGGTGCATGTGCTTGTTGGGTAGGGGATGGATAGAGAGGAGAGAGAGAAAGAAATCACCCTCAAGGGTAAACCACCATACCTCTAGCCCTCTTCCCCCATTCTCCTCTCAGAATTAGGCATACATGCACATGCACTTGGTATGTTTTCCAAGCTACCAGGTCCGGGATGACCTGTGCTTCCAACTAACCAGCTATTAATCAGGGTTCTCACACCCTCCATTCTCAAGGCCAATAGTTTGATAGGGTCCAGCTTGGGTGGTGCAGTCCATAGTGTACTGGACTTCAGTAGAAGCCAAATGACTGATTGGGGGTTGATCTCAAGCTCAGTCGACCTGGAATTTACCAAGTACACACTTTTGCCCCAATCCTGAGAAGCTGGAGGCATGACAAGACCCTGTCAATGATGCTTCTCTCTCTCTCTCTCTCTCTCTCTCTCTCTCTCTCTCTCTCTCCTTTTCTCTTGAGTGCATACACACTCACTCTTTATTGAGAATGAAATTAACTTGTAGGAAAATAATAATTTGCTAGAACAACTCACATTTTCTATATTTACTGGCTTGTTACAGAGGATAATATAAAGGAACAGCTGAATAGGCAAATGATGAGGCACATTGGGCAAGACCTGGGGATAGGGATGACAAGCTTCCATGCCCTCACCAGGCATGCTGCCCTCCCAGTTCCTCAATGTCTTCACCAACCTAGTAGCGCATCAAATCTCATTGTTCAAGAGGTGTTTTTGTTTTATTCTCTTTTTCCTTCATTGTGGGTGGGAAGGGAGGTGAGAGAAACGGAAATAGGCACTTCCAATAGCTCATAATCCTCCTGCCCCAGCCTCCCAATTAGCAAGGATGCACAATTCACAGGCATGCACAACCGCACCTGGTGTGTTCATGTTGACCAGGATCTGAACACAACCCTCTCATGGGGCTACAGCCTCCCAAGCAGTAGCACCATCTGCATGCCCCTGCAGCTGGCTCTGTTCAAGAGTTTTTACAGAGGCCGATCTCCAGCCCCTTACCTCCTTCCTGTAGGTCAGTAAATGGGACTGAAAGTTGCAGCCTTCTAATCACTTGGTCTCGCTGATGACCAGCCCAGTCCTGAAATTATCTAGGGCACCCATGTTAAGCTACCTTGTTAGCATGAAGTCAGTTGTGATCAAAAAGGGGGCATGCTAGGAGTTACAAAAGATACCCCTGTCACTCAAGAAATTCCAAGGGTTTCAGGAATTCTGTGTCTAGAACTGTTTCTAGGCACAGGATCCCTGTAATGTGTCCTGAGTCACATTAGGAATAACCTGTCCTGTATCACATTAG
Source organism: Tupaia tana (assembly GCA_026018925.1). Lineage (NCBI taxonomy): Eukaryota > Metazoa > Chordata > Mammalia > Scandentia > Tupaiidae > Tupaia > Tupaia tana. Next base: position 24,393,003 of record JAKSZU010000013.1, read on the forward strand.
GTTATTCCTCTTCCTTTGTTTAGCTGGAATAAATGTGGTTAAAAACGACTTCTCCAGCTCTTAGCCTATGAAATAAAAGTCACATGGGCCTCAGTTTACATGCTGAGATGAGAAAGAGGGAGCTACTTCCCACCCTTAGTATAAGATTATCATGGAGTCAGTCTGGTGGGTGGAGGTTAAGGTGGCTAGATCCCACATGGCCAACTGTGTGATTTGAGGCCCAGACTTGGTGGCTTGAAAAACGTGTGTACCCGAAATCTCTAAAGGAGAGCAGAAGAGAAAGGACTGAGGCATGGTCATTCTCCTTAGAGAGGTGTGCTTTCTCTCTCTCTCTCTCTCTTTCTCTCTCTCTTTTTTTCTCTCTCTCTCTGCTTGGTGAACACATGCCCCCTATAGCAAAACTAAAATAATTACTTTTTTAAAAGATTATTACTTATACAATAGGAACTAATGTTAAGTGATCATGGTATAAGAGGTAGTGACTGCTTGGTGGTTCAAAGAAGATTCAAAGACTATAACCTGAGAGGCTGTGTCAGCTTTTATTTAACAAACAAACAAAAAATCCAGAAAGGCAGGCCACCCATAGGAAAGTCCTGAAGATCATGACTAGAGTGGTCAGGACCCAAAGAGAAGTATTTGGGGAATTCTATAAATATAGCAAAGTTCTTAACCTCCAGTCCATAGGAGCAAAGTAGGCCTGAACTATTAGAAAATACATGTAAGCTTAACTTTTTCTTATGCAATAGGCCCCATAAAAGCTAATTGAATATTATAGCAGTGCCAACTTCTCAAAAATTGAACAGAGAAGTTCTAAACCAGTTTTCTACAAATTTAGCAATTACACTTCCTGTTTCCTCATGACCAAGGCTTATTGGGCTGGGGGAAGATGATACTAAGGCCTTCTGTCAAGAAGGGGTCCAAATCCCATATAAGAATTTTGATCAGACCCACCTTTGCTAAAGAGGGCAAGTGTCAGGTAGTATGTGCAGGTTGACACTGATCCTTGGCAGGCTGAGGCCACATGGTAAGCCCAGCATTGACTCCCTGCTCACCTTGAATGCCGAGTGGGGTGTGGTAGTGCTCACCTTTAGTCGCAGCTACTTGGGAAGCTGGAGCAGAAAGATCACAACATAGTGAGTCCTTCTCTAAATAAAACAAAATAGTAAGTATTTTTAAATGTTTTTTGTTGGAGTCTAAACCCAGTCTTAGCAACCACTTGTGTATTCTAATACCTGCTATTGTTATTCCTTTTTCTTCTTTAGAACCCCCTAATTCTCTGGACCTTAATGGTACACATTCTCGACGAATCAAGCTCACAGCTCCGAATATCAATCTTTCTCTAGACCAAAGTGAAGGGTCTATCCTCTCTGATGACAACCTGGACAGTCCAGATGAAATCGATATCAATGTGGATGAACTCGATACCCCTGATGAAGCAGATTCTTTTGAGTACCCTGGCCATGGTAAGTAAGTCACTAAGTGGCAAGACCAAAGTTAAATGAGTAAAAGACTGTCTAAGCAGTATTAGGAGCAAGCCTCCTATTTTGAGGTCAGTGGTTTCTTTCTCTGATTTCTAGAAGTTTCTGTTTGTTTCTCAGGCCACAGATGGCTGTGGTTGACAGTTAGAGCTTAACAGAGCAGGTATAGTTCACAGAGGTCACACACAACTATTCCTCTTTTGTTAAGGACCTCCTGCATGCTAGGTCTAATGCTGGGAACTAGGGGTAAGGGAAGGCCGTTACATGCTGTGTTATAGAAAAGCTGGGGCTGGGCTTGCAGAGAAAGGTTATTTGATCTTACTCTAAAAGATAAAATTTGAAGAGGAGAAATGAGGGCTTATGAATTTCTTTGTACAAATTTCCACTATCTGGAATGTTCTTTTCCCCCTAGATGTTTACATGACTGACTCCTATTGTTTTGTATTATATTGCTATAGGGTGCAACCAGAGAGAGAGAGAGAGAGAGCAAGAGAGAGGAGAAGTGAGAAAGCACCTTCTGGGGTGGGGGGTATGGTTACATCATAATCCTTTCTACCCCATTTTCCTCTTCAGATCTTGCACATGCATGCACATGCACCTGGCATGTCTTTCAAGCCACCAGGCCAGGGACTTAAACCTGAGAGTGGGCCATGTGGGATCCAGCTGCCTTAACCTCTGTACCACCTACTGTCCTCCTCCTTCTCTTTATGCAGACATTAATCGAATGACCTCCTTATTGAGGCCTTCCCAACCTTTGTTACCCAAAGTGTTTCCCATCTCCCTCTTTTACCACTTGGCCACTCTCTATCTCAACATTCATTTTATTTTCTATGTGTTCCCAGTGGAAATCATATATTTCATTATTTGTTTACATTTATGTTGTCTTCCTCTTGTCCATTAGAATGTAGTCTCCGTGAGGGCAGAAACTTCGCTATATATGTTGCTATATCTCCAATAACGTAGAAAGGAAAAGGGATGGTTTAGGTGGGGTGAGGGAAGAATAAAAAGGAAAAATATGAAAAGTTGCCAGACTACATATGAAACATTTATTTTTAAAATGACATCAAGTAGTTTTTGTTTCACTACCAGCCTGAGTGGTATTCTCTTGAAATTATAATATTTGAGGACCAGCAGATGGCATAGTGGTTATGTTGCTGGACTCCCATGTAGTCAACCACAGTTCAAGTCCTGTTGGCTTGCACTCATGCTGGGCATGTGTGCATGTGTGCCCAAGATCCCAAGAGGAGAATGGAGGAGAAGGGATTGTGGTGTGGCTATCCCCCCGGGGGGTAATTTCTTGCTTTCTGTCTCTGTTTACCTCTGTCTTTCTGGTGAACACACGCACCCTATAGCAAAAAACCTCTCAAAAAAAAAAAAAAAAGAAAGAAAAGAAAGGAAGGAAGGAAGGAAGGAAGGAAGGAAGGAAGGAAGGAAGGAAGGATAATATTTGAAAGTCAAAGTGAGAGAGCCTTGGCCACAGCTGTTGCCTTTGTTCATTGAAAAAAAAATTCTCCTGGACTGGCAAATAGTTGGTGGTTAAGGCACTGGACTCCCACATGGCTGACCACAGTTTGAGTCCCAGACCTGGCAGTTTGTTTTCTCTCTGGTCAAACTGAAGAATATTAATAAATAAGTAAAATTAAATAAATAAGTTTTTGTTTTGTTTTGTTTTCATTCTTCTAGTCTTGGGCTGGTCCTGTAGCTGTGAATGGAGCTTAATCCCACATAGCCAACCACAGTTCAAAACCCGGCCCTAGCAGCTTATAATACATGCCAGGTACATGGGTGTGCATACCCAAAATCCTGAGAAAATGGAAAAAACGGAAAAGGCATTGCAGTATGACCAAGCCCACTGGGGATTGCTTACTTCCTCTCCCTTTCTTTCTCTCACTGATGAGTGCCGAGTGCATACACCTTCAAACAATAAAAAAAATTCTTTTAGTTTTAAGAAAATAATTAAATCATGCCCTGATTTTTTACAGTAACGCCAATTCCAGCAGTTCCATTTATAGGAGAACATAATTAGAAAATTTACTAAGTTAGCTAGTTAATTCAGCTGTCATTGAGCCAGTGGGCTACAACTGTGACCAGTTCATATGCAGACCCTACTTTTGCAGAGCTTAAAGCGTCATTTTCACAGGTTAAAAAAAAAGAGGGGAGCAGCAGGTGGTGTGGTAGTTAAGGCGCTGGACTCCAACATGGCCAACCATGGTTCTGTCCCAGACCTGGCAGCTTATTTCCTCACTTTCCCTTTTTTTCTCTCTCTGGTGAGCACATGTGCTATGTAACAAACTAAAAAATGGTAATGATAAATAAAATTAAATAAATAATTATTTAAAAATAGAATTGGCTAAACTACTTGTTCTGTAGCTTATTATGTTTGAGTAGAGATTTTATGTTGCATTTTTACCATATTCATGCATTTCTATAATGATCTGAATATTTGATCCTGTTGGTTGAAATAGACAACAAATACAATAGAAAAGGTCTTGAATCCGTGTTCTTTTCTCCCATCCCAAGGAGTCTTCCTAGCTACTCTGTCCGTCCCAGAAGCTCCCAACTGCCCTAACTCCTTTCCTGCTAATACTGACTTAAATTCCGCACAAGGCAGTTGTAGCATAACCCTACTAGTTCCTCCTTGTCCCCCCCCTTCACGTCCCTGTTGCAGTGGAGAGCTGTGTCACACCCCATCTGATCCTTTTTCTTTTATGAACAGTAAAGCTGTCAAGCAAAGTGGTGGTGACTGAGCACACTGGTAATTAAAGCTGCCACTTGGTGACATAGTTTTTAATTTAGGTGACATAGTTCTGTTAAAAGAACTAGTTTGATGGCCACAACCCTGCTTTGTGGTCTTAAACTCGAATGACAGAATGTTAACATAAGTTGAATTTTAAAAGCCACTTTTATTTTCAAATGAAAGCTATTTGTTCAGACAGGTTTTAGCGAAAAGATTAAACACTAAAAATACAAAATACATCTGAAGAGCTAGATGTTATAAATATGCAGACATAGATTACTGACTGTATAAACAAGTTGATATAGAAATACATTTTAATCTTAAAATATGAAATAAATGCTTGAAAGCTAGATTTTTTTTCAGTTTCTAATGTGAGCACTTTAAACTAGACATATGTATTCTAAACAAAATTGAAGTTCTAAGATACAATTTCTCAAAGGTATTTAATCAATAATTTTCATTGGTTTGTTTTGCTCTAGGGCACATGTGCCCACCAGAGAGACACAGAGAGGGAAAGTGAGAAGTCTCCCCTACCCCCCTACCCCCCCCCCCCCCCCCAGTGGGGATGGCCATGCTGCAGTCCCTTCTTCTCCATTTTCCTTTCAGGATTTTGGACGTGCACACATGTGTGGCTGGTATGTTTTCAAGTTGCCAGGTCTGGGACACAAACCAGGCAATCGGCCATGTGGGATCCAGCTGCCTTAACCTCCATGCCACCTGCTGGCCCAATATATATATATATATATATATATATATATATATATATATATATATATATATATTTTTAATGAGCACTTTCATAGTGCTGACTGTGTTCCAGGATTTATTGTAAGTGGGTTTTTTGGTCTTGTTTTCTTTTTATTGCCAAAAGGTGCATGTACACTCCAGAAAGAGAGAGTATGCACCCTCCAAAGGGGTATGGTGATGCTGCAGTCTCTTCTTTCCATTTCTCCATCCTGTGAAGACCCCAGGCACACATTCCCAGCATGTTTCCCAAGCTTCCAAGGCTGGTGCTCAAACTCTGGTGGGCAATATGGGACCCAGTTCCCATGCAGAGCACATGTAGCACCTAACCACTATGCCACAGGGCCAATTTATTCTAGGTGATTCGTAGATACTGTTTTAATCCTCACTCCAACACTATAAAATACTGTTTTCCTCCATTTTATTTTATCGTCATCATCATCATTATTATTTATTCCCAAAGGGCAATTGCCAGAGAGAAAGAAAAAAAAGAGAGAAAGCACCCTCAATTGGGCCTTGATCACACCACAATCCTTTTTCTTCCATTTTCCATCCTGCTAGGATTTGGGATACGTGTACATATGTGCCCGGCATGTTCTCTAGCTACCAAGCCTGGGACTTGAACTGTGCTCAGACATGTAGAATCTGTCTCACTGCACACAGAGCTTTACCATTGCACTATGGGGCCAGCCCTCCCACATTTTAAAGGTGAGAACACTGAGGCACAGAGAGTTTAACATCACACAACTCTTATACAGTGGAACCAACATTCAGATTCATACTCCTTGACTCTTGATTCATGCTGCTTGCCAATAAATATCCTAACAATGAAAAGGATAGATTCTTTTACTTGATTAGGCTTAACAAGAGAGCCCATGCTCACATTTATACCTCCTTATTCAGCTATTCTCACGATTTAAGAACTCTTACTTCACTGGGTTCCAGAAAACACCGTTTCCCTTTTTTACTCAGTAGCTGATGAGCAAATATCTCTGTGAAGGTTTTTGCTCACAGTGTAATTATACTTATGGAAAAATCTAAAATCTCATTATCAAAAGACATTAAATTCATCTTCCTTTCTGAGCAGTTTTTTAAATAGTTGTGTCCAAACAGATGGGAAATATAATTGAAAGTACCAGTGTAAATAAGGCTTGATTTTCTTTGATATTTACAAAGTGCTAAGATACTAGAAACACATAGATGATGAAGGGCTTAGGTCAATCTTTCATGTTGAGGGACATCTATATTTTGGGTGTTTTTTAATGATTTTTTTATGTTTTGATTTACAAATTCTAAAAACGTAAAACTATCCAAGCTCAGAAAAAAGAATGATCTATTTCTGTTTTCTAAGCCAACAGTAGTCATTTTTACCATAATTCAGATCTAGGCAAAGGTATTTCATAAAGGAAGTGGAAAATAACAAAGAATTTTAGCCTATTTCTGATAAGAATTTTATAAGAAACCCTCACATGCTCTTTTATTTGTCCTTCTTAGGCTGCCAAGTGATGTTTAGTGACCTCATCTAAACTACTGTTTCTAAAACTAACCCCCAATAGCAGATAATTTCTGTGTTAATAAACTATCTCACCATTACTTCCAGATAATCAGGGAATCACTTTAATTTCCCTACCTATAGTCTTCCAATATTTTCACAGCCTACAGGCAGCCCACTTATAAAATCAATTCCATGTTTTAACTCTGAATATAAATGAATCAAGTGTTAAGCTTGTTTTATTTTACTCATAAGTAGTGTTATGCCAAATGGTATTGTCTCTTTTTTTGCATTTTGTATGCTTAGATTTTACATTAAAAATTAACTACCTGCTTGTTTTATGTCACCAAAAAAATTTTAAAGATTTTTTTTAACTGTGTACAGGGTATCTTTCCTTTAAGAAAAACTTGCAAACATAATGTCTTCTAAGAGTATCCACATTTTTAGTGCAAGATCATGATATAGAAAGCTAGCTACTTTTCACAAATCTGTTTCTCCTGGAAGGCCATAGTTGATGTTATTTCTGCTTAATCCACAATGAACACCAATAATGGAGTTCCCCTTGTGGTGTGTGTAGCACAGAATATTTGAGAGTTGATGTGATAAATCATCTCAAAAAGTCAGAAGGCTGGGCTTTTCCCCAGAGTATAGCAGTTAACACTGCATTGGGAGCCAGATCTCACATGACCAGCTATGAGTTGAATCCCAGCCCCAGCAGCTTAAAAACACACTGGGCACATGTGTGTGCATGCCCCAAATTCTAATGGGATAGAGAAATGGAGACGAAAAATTGAAGTGTGACAATGCCCCGTTGGAGGGAATTGTTCTCTTTGTCTCTCTGGCTTCTGGCAAAAAAAAAAAAAAAGACAAAAGGAAAGGAAATGTTCGCAGAGCCAAAAGGTGGCATGGTGGTTAAGGTGCCGAACTCCCACATGGTTGACCACGGTTTGGGTCCTAGACCTGGTGGCTTGCTTTCTCACTCTCCCTCTCTCTTTCTCTCTCCCTCTCATCAAATTAAAAAATAATAATAATAATTGGGAACCAGCAGTTAGCCTAATGGCTATGTCGCTGGACTCCCACGTAGTCGACCGCGGTTCGCGTCTCGGACCCGGTGGCTTACAACTCACGCCGGGCGCGTGTGCGTGCGTGCCCAAGATCCCGAGAGGAGAATGGAGGAAAAGGGATTGCGGCATGACCATCCCCCCTGGGGGATGATTTCTCGCTTTCTATCTCTCTGTCTCTCTCTCTCTGTCTGGCGAGCGCACGCGCCCTATAGCGAAAACCTCTCCAAAAAATAATAATAATAATAATAATAATAAATAAAATTTAAAAATTCTTTAAAAAAATGTTCAAGTTGCCTTTTCTGAGCACAGTGTGTGTGCCTGTGATTGGGCCAACTAAAGCCTTGGATGGATTGTGCAGTGAGGACTCTACTCTGTTGGGGATGCCTATCTGTCACTCTGTCACTGTCTCTCTCATAGAAGAAATAAATTAATTACTTCTTAAAAATCATCTCTGCACTCAAAGTTAACTAGATTTTATTTTGTTATCTTTTAGACATTATATAGTTTTATATTTTACATTTAGGTCTATGATCCATTTTTAGTTCATTTTTGTGAAGGAGCTAAGGTCTGAGTCTAAAGTCTGGGCCAGGATTCCTTTTTTTTTTTTTTAACACATGTTACTGTCCAATTTTCCCAGCACCATTTGTTGAAAAGACTTCCTGTTCCATTGTATTGCCTTTGTTCTTTTGTCAAAGATCAACTGGGACCAGCAGTTGGCGTAATGGCTATGTCGCTGAACTCCCATGTAGTCGAACACGATTTGAGTCTCAGACCCGGTGGCTTAAATTCACGCTGGGCACATGTGCGTGCGTGCCCAAGATCCCGAGAGGAGAATGGAGGAGAAGGGATTGCGGCGTGGCCATCCCCCTTGGGGGGTGATTTCTTGCTTTCTATCTCTCTGTCTCTCTCTATCTTTCTGGCGAGTGGATGCGCCCTATAGCAAAAACCTCTTCAAAAAAAAAAAAATCAATTGACTATGTTTATATGACATTTTGTTTTTCTTTTTTTTAGAGAGAGTTTTTTTTGCTATAGTCCACGTGCACTTGCCAGAGAGACAGAGATAGAAAGTGAGAAATCACCCCCATCACCCCCCGGCTAGGAGAAGATGGCCACACTGCAATCCTTTTTCCTCCATTCTCCTCTCAGGATTTTAGGCTTGCGTGCACACACACCTGGCATGAGTTTAAAGCTGCCAGGTCTGGGACTTGAACTGCAGTTGGCCATGTGAAAGTCAGGTGCCATGATCGTTATGCCATCTGCTCTTCTGGCATTTTGCTTTTACAGGCACAGAAAAGAATGTAGCATTCATTAGGCCGGCTCAGTGGCTCAGCAGTAATGTACTGCTCAAGTGATGTGGGCCCATATGGAAGACTGTAGGTTTGGTTCCCCAATTGACCTATACAGGCCGGAGACATGTACCCATATTCCTAGCTGGCTATAAAGACTCTGTGGGGTAGGGGAGCGGGGGTTACAGTGTGAGACCCTATTGAGGGTGCCCCTCTGTCTCTTTCCCTTAAGAAAGAAAATGTTTAAAAAAAAAAAAGAATGTGGCATACAAAAATTGTTTAATGAAGCAACTTTGATAAGAGCATGTAGAAAACAAAATAAAACAGACCCACCCTTAGCCTAGCACTGTCACCTAGTGGTTAAGGCAGCCTAATCACACATGGCCAACTGCAGTATTTAAGTCCCAGACCTAGCAGCTGAGAAACATGCTGGGCGCACTTGCATGGGCACCCGATATCCCGAAAGGAGAGATGGAGGAAAAGGGATTGCAACTTGACCATTCTCCATGGGGATTGCTTTCTCCTCTTCTTGCTCTGTCTCTCTCAAGTACACGCACCTTTTAGCAAAAATGAAACAGATCAACCCCATCACCCCACCTTCACCTCACAGAGATTACTGGAGTAAGCTAGAGCAGGCCAAAGAGTACCACATGATGACGAGGGCTTCCTAGATGGTAAATTCATTGCAGGAAAGGGCACGTGTGTACAGGAGCAGCAGCAAAAAATCCTACACTGTAGTCCAGAATTCTGAGAGAGTAGAGACCAGATGGAAGGCTCTCTAGGTGGGGGAGTAGCTTATGCTGTTGACAAAAAAAGCTAAGCTTGCTTCCCAACTGGACTTCATTTGCTACTCTAAGCCATAGGTAATTGGACACTTTTGAGTGGATAATTGCAAACTCTTCCAGAATATGATGGCTTTGTTGTGACTTCCTTACAGATTACATATATTTCCAGGAACTTGTTCAGAAAAATAAACCCACTCACCTTCCCAATTTTTTTTTTTGAGTGTTCTGAGTAGGTTTCCAAGCAAAGTACTGAGTGATTTGATGGAGATGAATGATAAAGATGTTTCAGACATAGTTTCTGGGTCCAAGGAACTCCTAGTCTCTTAGAAAAATAAATAACAAGAATCAGACATTGAAGTACAATATGATGACTTTTATTTTTAATTGCCAGAGGGCACATTTGCTAACCAAGTGGGAGCAGGCATGCCCCAATGGGGCATGGTTGTGCCATAATCTTCTTTTTTCCTGCCTTTCTCCATCTCATCAGGATTTGGAGCATGCATGCACATGCACCTGGAGTGTTTTCCAGGCTGCCAGGTCCAGGATTCAAACTGTGGCCGGCCAAATGGGATCCAATTTTCCATGCAAAGGGCTAACCACTGAGCAATGGCATCATCCCATACAATGTGATAGCTTTTTTTTTTTTTTTTTTTGAGAGGTTTTCACTAGAGGGTGCGTGCGCTCGCCAGACAGACAGAGAGAGACAGAGAGATAGAAAGCGAGAAATCACCCCCCAGGGGGGATTGCCACACCGCAATCCCTTCTCCTCCATTCTCCTCTTGGGATCTTGGGCATGCACGCACACGCGCCCGACGTGAGTTTAAGCCGCCAGGTCCAGGACTTGAACCGCGGTCGACTACGTGCGAGTCCAGCAACATAGCCATTACACTAACTGCTGGTCCCCAATGTGATAGCTTTTTAAATTCTTTTCATTCCCATCTATTTTATCTGGTATTGTTATTCAATTTAGATGTATTGCATAGGATGTGCCAATAGTCAATTTTTTTTGAGAGGTTTTTGCGACAGGGCGCATGCGCTTGACAGAGAGAGACAGAGAGACAGAAAGCGAGAAATCACCCCCCAGGGGGGATGGCCACGCCGCAATCCCTTCTCCTCCATTCTCCTCTCGGGATCTTGGGCATGCACGCACACGCGCCCAGTGTGAGTTTTAAGCCACTGGGTCCAGAACGTGAACCGCGGTCTACTACATGGGAGTCCAGTGACATAGCCATTACGCTAACTGCTGGTCCTGCAATAGTCAAGTTTTTAATGACCAAATTCTGTGATGATTGGGTGAATCTTTGGCTCAGCTTCAGACCACAGCAGTAACTCTCAGTTCAACTACACCAATGTTTCCCCTTTTTTGCATAATAATTTATTTTTTAATTTATTTTATATATTCAATCACTGTACATCTTGACAGCTTGTAAAGTGAATTCTCCCAGCATAAATACACTGCATACCAGTCTAGTTAAGCACATCATCATACAGATATATCAACAGACAATCCTCCACTTCTGTGTCCCTTAAATATCTTGCCTCTCTATTTTTCTCCTTAATTCCTTTCCTCGAACCTTCTTCCTCCACTTCTCAACCTCCTCCCACACTGTCTCCAGTATCCACAACTGTTGTCCATGTTTCAGTATCCTCCAATCTTTCAGTTTCCACCATAGGCTACGTACATCTGGTATATACGATATGGGGACGTATAATGTCTCCATAATCTGACTTGCTTCACTCAGTAGTAAATCTATATGTGTCTACTTTCTATCAAATGTTGGGGTCTCATTGTTTTTTATTACTGAATACTATTCCATAGTGTTTATGTCCATTCATCTATTTGTGGACATTTGGGTTGGTTCCATGTCTTAGCAATTGTGAATAATGCTGCAATAATCATGGATGTGCAAGCACTTTTCCAACTGAGCATTTTCCTGTCCTTTGAGTAGATATCCAGAAATGAAATTGCTGGATCATATGGTAGTTCTAATTGTAGGTCTTTTAGGAACTTCCATATTGTTTTCCACAGTGGCTGTACTAATTTACGTTCCAACCAACAGTTATAGGAGAGTTCCCTTTTCACCTTAGCCTTGCCAGCATTTATCATTGTATATTTTTTTTAATCTTAGCCTTTCTGACTGGGGTTAGGTGGTATCTCACTGTGGTTTCAATTTGTATCTCCCTTATGATAAGGAATGGTGAGCATTTTTTCATATGCTCTTTGGCGGTTCATCTGTCTTCCTTAGAGAGCTGTCTGTTCAGCTCATTTGTCCATCTTTTAATTGGGTTGATGTTCTTTTTTGGGGGGAGCTGGGGGGAGCGTAAGCCGCTTGAGTTCCTTGTTTATTATGGTTATCAGTCTCTTGTCTGAGGCATAATTTGCAAATATATTCTCCCATTTTCAGGGTTGCTAGTTCATGCTAACTTGTTTCCTTTGCTGAGCAGAATCTTTTTAACCTATTGTAATCACTATTGTCTATTTTTGGGATTATTGCCTGTGCTTTAGGGGCCTTATTTAAGGAGTCCTTGCCTGCTATGATGTCTCCAGGAGTTTTTCCTGTGTTATCTACCAGTAGTTTTATAGCTTGAGTTCTTAGGGTTAGATCTTTGATCCATTTGGAACTGATTTTTGTTAATGGTAAAAGATAGGGGGCCAGTTTCATCTTTCTACAGGTGGATACCCAGTTTTTCTAGCACCATTTGCTAAAGAGATTTCAGTCTGTTAGCTTTTAAGAGTTGAAAACAGTAAAGGTTTGACTTTCTTTGCTTATTAACTCTGTGATCTGAGGTAGACTACTTTAGAGTCAGTGTTTGCATTGGTCTATGTCTATTTTAATACCTACTACCGTGTCTGGCACAGGTAGGTTTTTAATGACACATTGCTGTTATTATTGTCAAAGTGACACAGAAGGGGTACAAGAAAAGTGCAATATAAATTCAAAAGTCTTTTTCCACAAATGGAAAAATACGAATAATAGTATCTCAGAATTATTGTGAAGGTTATAAATAATCTTTTCTTGCAAAATTTTAAACATGCAAAGAATAACCATTGTTAAACTGTACTAGCATTTCTAGCCAAAATGAAAACAATTGCTGCTTATTCTTTTAAAAAACAACATGGTTACTTTTTTTGTGGTCGCAGAAGAATACGTTTCTCCCCAAAAGAATGCTCGGTGAACTTTTTTTTGCTTTACATTCTCACAAACTTAAGTCTCATGAATTTTTGGCCTTGGAGCATTTTTGGTCTACAAAGTTGTTTGGTTTTCATTTACTATAAATCTTTCTGTAGCATATTTTGAACAGAATACATATAAGGTAATATTAAATTTATGTCCAGATGTGCTCCCAGTAGGGAAGGAGGCTCAACTGTATTGTAAGAGTTTTAGGACTTGAGTCTTGACTGATAGCATCATCAAAACACCAAGATGAGGGGCCCAAATGACGGTAAGTGGTTGGGTATGACCCAGGGGAAGCAAGATGAACTGGGGTTGGTAAGTAGTCTTTTGCCTCTAAAGACCTGTGGTCTTCAGCTGCATGATCAAAAATAAGTTGGTACTGGCTTATTACCCCACTGAACAACTACTGATGCAAGACAGCTCTAGCTTTGCACTATTCTCATTTCAGCATAGCCTTGGCGATGGATTCAGTTGTTCAATCAGTCTAGAAAAAAGACCTCACTGAGTGTATGTACTTTATGTGGTCAGGATGGTGTTAAACTCTATAAAAGCTAAAAAACTGGGTGGGAGTTCCATCAGGCTGACTCCGTCAGGCTGAGTTCACCATCTAGCCTTTTAGCTTCCTCAACTGTAGAGGTCTGTTTTCTTCAGCTCTGTTCTGTGCTTTGCTTCCAGAAGATTCCACAGCCAACAAAGATTCTGGCCAAGAATCAGAGTCTATACCAGAATATACAGCTGAAGAGGAGCGGGAGGACAACCGGCTGTGGAGGACAGTGGTGATTGGAGAGCAAGAGCAGAGGATTGACATGAAGGTCATCGAGCCCTACAGAAGAGTCATTTCTCATGGAGGTAGCCATCTGTGCGAGTTTGGGAAATGGGGGTGGGAGGCAGCCATATATATATATTTTTTAATTAGGAAGTGAAACTAGGACTTTTTATCGCATGACATCCCAAAGCACCTATTCTGCAGTCACTGTTCAGGGGACTATCTAGCTAAGTATTTTTCCTCATACTCAATTCAAGAAACACTTGAAAGCCTACTAGACAAAAATAACTTTCCAATGTAAAAAATACTTTTCATACTACATATCTGATTTCAGTAAACTTCAGTGCGAAGTTCTGGAAAGCTGTAGTTGTACTGTACAATTTAATAACGTCCTAGAATTCCTATCAACAGATTGCGAGGTTGAGCTGAATAGTTCATAATGTCTTGGCCTATAGTAAGCTTGCTACACCATGATATTTTGAACTCTCTTCAGAAGCTTTAGGAAATCTTGTTAGACTCAACCTGGTTATTTTTGTCCCCTCCCTGAAGTTTGCTTTTCTAGAAATATCATTAAATGCAGGCCTGACAATAGTCAAGCCCAGTCAGAGGCTCTACCTGGTTCATGAAGGGTGAAAGAGAAAGAAAAGTGGACGCTGTAGTTTCAGTGCTTCTTTGGGAGCTCTGGGAGCATGTGTAACTTTGATTAATTTGGGATTCACAAAATGTCAGATGAGCGCAAGCAACACATGTAACGTTGTCAACTTTAGAAAATGTCAACAGTGTTTTGATTTTTCTGCTGCGTGTATTCCTTTCCTGAAGTCCTGAGGCACTACTCTGACCACCCAGCTGTCCCAGAAAAATTGCTGACAAAGCAATTGTTGTTCCCTAAATTTTCTCTTCCTTAGTGAGGACAGGGAAATAGAGTCTTGGCACTGCATTAAACCCATAGCTTTTGCTTCTTGTGCGTTGACTAGCAGAATGACATTTTGTTCTTTCAGTCAGACTTTCCTCCACCAGCAGATCTTCCACCTTCCATCCCATATAATACTTCCACAGAAGTACCCGGGCCACCCAGGGACCCAGATCGTGACTGTGGAGAATACCAATCAGTGCCCCTAGCCATGACCTTTTTTTGTTGCATCACTATTTGACCTGACACGGTCATAGAGCTGAGCAATGGCTGCTGTGGGGCCAGGGGCATTTTCCTCTAAAGGAAACTTTATGCATAGTCCTTTGGATGAGAACTGGCCAAATCCTTCTGAAAGTGACAGACAACTGGCCCTCGAGTCAACCCTTTTGTTCTTACAATGAAAACTACAACCTGAACACGGTCCAAATCTTCCCAGAAAGTCACACCTCCTTTGCACCACCCATCAGGTATTTTTGCTTTATTTGTTTTCTTGGAAATAAAAATAAAACAAAGGCCTATTATGAGAGTAGTAGCCTCATTCTGAAGCGTATTAAAAATATAAAAAAGTCTGTCAACGTAATTCAAAGTCATACAGTAATAATCCCTATTTTTAATGCCTCAGCCCTTACATTGAGAGTCCCTTTGTTGTGACTAGGGCAGGCTCATGGCCTTCTTCTGTTACATGGCCGAATTCTTTCTTAATGCTCTAGTAGACTCACCTGCTTGTATTTCCACCACAGTGAGATTGGGTGGATGAGTTAATTCCACAGCTGAATCAGGAGCAGTAATTACCAACAGTGCATGAGGATCAGAAAAAGCCACTGCTTCTGCCTGACACAGTCTTTGTGAAAGTTCACCTGAGACCTGAGGCTAAGCTGGTTTGCTGTGCTCTCCATCCCTGCCACCTCCTCCCCTTGGCACTTGTCCTCTCCATTCTGTGTCACAAGCTCAGTTTTTGTCTGTGTGACTGTCTGATTTGTTTTGGAGGGAAGGCCGCCTTTCCTCTCCCCAGCTGCTCCTTGGCCTTCTCCAGGTGCTGGCCTGCATGAATGTGTCTCTGGCTGCATCCCCCTGGAACATCAGCAAGGTGCCCCCTTCTCCTACACCCTGAGCAGTTCCTGGAGGTACAGATAGTTAGATGCCATTTCCGAATTTGCCGAAGTATTCTCTTCCATGTTGGAAACTTGCCCTACTCTCTTAGACCTTAATGATAGTAGAGCTCCTTATTTACTTGCCTATTTGTTTTTATGTTTGTCATCCTAGTTTCTGGTGAGCATTTAAAAAACAGCACTTAGGACCAGCAGGTGGCATGGTGGTTAAGGCCCTGGACCCCACATGGCCAACTCTGTGGTTCAAGTCCTGGATCTGATGACTTGAAAAACACACCGGGTGCATGTGTATGTGCACCCAATCCCTTCTCCATACTAGATGCTCCATGTGCATCTAGTTTGGGTGCTTTGCATTTTCTAAGGTAGTGCACCCATTCAGGCCAGTAGGGAACAAACAGTATGCAATGCTCTGGACAATCAGCTGCAAGTGGGAGTGACCAAAAGAGTTGTGGAAGTTGGCCCCAAAGCTAGGCCCTGGCAGGTGTCCACACCAATGGGGAATATCGGTGCACAAGAGCTGTATTTGAACAAATAATTCAGTCTTTAGCTTCAGTGACTTTGTTATGAGCTATTGCCAGAGACTCTGACCACAGTGTAGAGGAATGACATCCAAGACCCCTCGTTGCTCTGTGCTAGTCTGTGATCTTGGCACATTTCAGACCCCTTCTCTAGGCCTCAGTTACTCCAATAGTCAAATGAGAGTGATCTCAACACTAGTGTTCACATCCTAGGAGCCCATGAGCAATAACCCTGCCATCTGCTTAAAACAAAAAAGCAAAGAGAGGGCCAGCTTTATGGCCTGGAAGTTAAGGCAACAGGATCTTATGTGGCCAACCAAATGATTCGAATCTCAACCCTGGCAGCTTGAAAAACAAGCCAGGTGCAAGTGTGTGTGTCCAAAGTCCCAACAGGGTAGAGAAATGGAGAAAGGATTGCAGTGTGACCACGCCCCACTGGGGAGTTCTCTCTCTCTCTGTCTCTTTCTCTGGTGAGTGCACATGCCCTCTGGCAAATTAAAAAAAAAAATCAAAGAGATAGTTATGGGTGGTTTTCCTTAGTCAACAGTGTTGGGTCATCTTAAGGCTGGAACTGGCTTTTTAAACTTGGAACATAGAATGCATTTAAATTTAAATCACCAAGAACAATCACATCAAAGCATTTTAATAAGGAGTTTCCTTTCTTGTTTGTTTTCTTTCTTTCTTTTTTTTTTATTTTTATTTTTTGTCTTTTCCTCTCTTATTTCATTGTAGGAGATTCAGGTAAACTTCTCTGCAGTGTTGCTGAACAATGATTGATCCTGGAAAGCATTAGAAGAGTTGCTGGCTGGGGTGTGTGTGTGTATGTTTTGGTTGAGGCTGTGACATCTTTCCTTCTTTATCCATTCCATTTACTGGCCAGCATACTTGTGTTACATCCCTTTCATGCCTGTCTGTGCCACCCCAGGTAAGGTTTGCCATCATTGCTTCAGAGGGTTTCAGGAGGCTCCCTGGTGGGATTGCTCATGCACTCGGCACATATACCCTGAATTCAACTCATGTTGATCAAGAAGAGAATCCAACAGAATAAATGTTTTAGGACTGACCTGTAGTGCAATGGCTAAGCACTGCACACAGGAAGCTAGATCCCACATGGCTGACTAGGGTTTGAGTCCTGACCCCATATGCTTGAAAAACTTGCCAGATGTCTGTGCACATGCCCAGGATCCCGACAGGATGGAGAGTTGAAGGACAGAGGATTATGGTGTGATGGGCCTTGTTATGGGGAGAATGCTTAAGCTCTTCCTCCCTCTCTCCTCACACTGAGTGTGCACATGTGACCTCTAGCATAATTTTTTTTTCCAAAAGCCAAACTTCAAATGAATTATAACATTGCAAGTAGGCAATTTTATTTGAGTGAGCTGCATATTTCAAAACAGAAATTTAGGGGTTAGCTAATCCCTTTGAAAGCATCTGGGACAAACAAAAAGCAAATGATCCTATTTATTTCACTTTGCCAGCAGTTACTAATATCTCCAAAGCCTGACAGCAATGGCACCCACTCTTGATTTAAGAGGAAAACTTTCATGTGGCAACCTTTTTTCTTCTATTTCTTTTCTCTCATCATCTCCACCCCTCCTATTTTGTCTCCCATTTTGCTTCTTTTTACCTTCCTAGGCTTCCTCTACCCAAAGTACAAAGAACCATTTTCATTTGTAAATTTCAGTAGTTTTTATATTACATTAAGAGACATTTCCAACTTAGACAATGATCATGAAGTGGTAAGTCTATTCCTAAATATTTCTTTGGTTACATAAACTCCAGTGAACTTGACACTCTAACACTCCAAGCATATACCAAGCATTTACATGATGAGCTAAATTGCTATTTAAGATGAGCTCTGAAGTGCTGATTATAAACCTCAGTCTTTCCTTTTTTTTCATTCCTTAGAAATTCTCCAGAAATAATAATAAAAAGAAATCAAAGTAACCGAACAGTCATAATCTTGAAATTATTCTGACGCCCTGAACAGACAGCTACCTTTAGAAAGATACTTTTGAAATGATGCTTTCTGGCTTTTTATGTTGGATTTGTTATGTCTGTCTCTCTTAATGCACTCCATCTTCTCATTGTGCCAAGTCTGAATTGCATACTTCTTGGTGTTGGGATTATATAGTTGTTGTTTCCTTCATGGATTTCCATTTAGTTTTGAATCTTCTGCAATGAAATTATTCGATGGAACGAGCACTTCTTATGTTAAAATATATCTCTTTTAAAGCCACATTCCTTCATATTGCATTCTAAAAAGAAGTTGGTAAATATCTACCTATTGGAAAGATGGCACTAAAGCAAAACTTCCGAAAAGTATCTCTAATGCTCTTTCACAAACTCGTGTTGCACTGAGTGTATACATGCATAGGTAGCATCTCCTAAGATATGTACTACAGACCCTGTGTACAACAGCCTCAAATTAGTAATCTACACAACCCATAATTGGATATATTTTTAGTTAGTGTCACTTTCTTCCCCCATCTTTTTGTAGTAGAGTCATATTCTCAGTCTTTGTAGAGAACATCTAATTAGACTCCTTTCAAGAGTTAACTCCATCTAAATCTATATCTAACCAGTATTTTACTGCCATGTAATCACCAGAGGGGTATTTAGAGTTCTGAAAAAATAAAACACACTGAGTTCTAGGAGGATAGGATCACGCTTAAGGATATATCCTGTCTTCTTACCCAAAGCTTGGAAGAAATCTCTACTTAATGATTCCATATAGTCAGAACTGTATCACAAAAATGACAAGTGTCTAAACAGGAACATGTTTAAAAAATCAAATAAAGGGCATCACTCCTTTTATTAAATAAGGGAGACATGTGGCATTTTGTATGCATATCTATGGGAGTTTGACCAACACCTGGCATAAATTTCAAAGGTAAGCTCTAAGGGAATATAGGGCTTGCTTCAAAGATGGGGCAGGGCCAGCCAGTGGCCTGGTGGTTAAGGCAGCTGGATCCCACATGACCTATAGCAAGCTTTGTTCTGAACCTGGCAGCTTGAAAAATATAATGGACTCATGTGTATGTGCATAAAATCCCAAAAGGGGGATCAACAGTTGGTGTAATGGCTATGTTGCTGGACTCCCATGTAGTCAACCACGGTTCAAGTTCAGGACCTGGTGACTTAAACTCACACCAGGTGCGTGTGCGTGTGTGCCCAAGGTTCTGAGAGGAGAATGGAGGAGAGGGGATTGTGGCATGGCCATCCCCCTTGGGGGGTGATTTCTCTCTTTATATCTCTCTGTCTCTCTCTGTCTTTCTGGTGAGTGCATGAGCCCTATAGCAAAAAAGCAAAAACAAACAAACAAAAAAACTCTCAAAATAATAATAATAATAATAATAATAATAATAATAATAATAATAAAATTCCAAAAAGAGGGAGAGATGGAGAAGAAGAGGTTGTGGCATTACTATTCTCTATAGGAGGTTCTTTGTCACTTTCTCTCTCTCTCTTATCTCTCTTCTCTTTCCCGCCAGAGCACATGCATCCTCTGACAAATTAAAAAAAAAAAAGAGGCAATGTCAAAATTACATTAGATCTTGTTTGATCTTTTGAAAAAAGATCAAAATAATGTCCGCAGTGTATCTGCATTTTCCTTGACACTTGGCATTTTAATGGCCACACTTGCCTACACTTTCCACCTCCTGTTTTCTCAATACTGCCTGCATATAGCCCTTCTACCTACTGCCCATGTCAACAGAAAGTAATTCTCAAGTGTTCCCCAAAACATATATTTTCACAAAACTCAAAGTGAGGTTAGCCAGGCATTTCTTGAATTTGTCCCCCCCCTTTTAAAAATTAATGAGAATTTTTATTTTAAGAATTATTTCTTTAATTTTATTTATTATCATTTTTTAATTTTACCCTAGAGAGGGAAAGTGAGAAACCAAGCTGCCATGTCGGGGACTCAAACCGCAGATAGCCATTTGTAGTTCAACGCCTTAACTACCATGCCACATGCTGGCCCCAAGTTTGTCCCCTTTTTTAAGAAGCTGGACTCTAGGGCCAGAAAGTAGGATGACCTCGTGGTCACTTGTAGTCCAAAGTGTAGAGACACTTAGTCTAGATAGTAGAGGAGGAATGTATTTGGACAACATTGATGTTCATAAAACAAAAGTCTAGTGAATGTAGGTAGCATCTTGAATTACTTCAGGTGCACATTCCTATGAAAGCCATAAGATATGAATAGGTTTTGTTTCCTTTTAGTGCTGACTCAGGTAAACTGAAATTTCCTATTCTCTTGGTCTATTTTACAATTTTTCACCTTCCTTAAAGTTTTAGTTTGTTATGTGGCATTTTAGCACAAGTGACTCCATTTTGGGCTGACCTGTTGTGACCTAGGACAGGAGCTAAGTCTAAAACAATGGTCTTCTATATTTTTATTTAACAAAATTAAAAGGGGTTTAAAATGAAAAAGATCTAAAGAGAGGGCCAGTGGTGGTGTGGTGGTTAAGGCAGCTGGATCCTACATGGCAAACTTGAAGATTCATTCCCCAGACCTGATGGCTTGAAAATCACACCAGGTATGTGTAATTGCTTGCCCACAATCCATACAGGAGACTAGAGGAGAAGGGATTGAGCATGACCATGCCTCCGGGGGGGGGGGGGGGGGGGGTTCTCACCACCTTCATCCCCCTCATCTCTCTCCAGTGAGCATAATGCCTATAGCAAAAGAAACAAACAAAAAGACACACACACAAAGATTTACAGAGAATCAAACAGAATGTTTTTCTTAGTCATCAGAAGAAAAAATATTATAAACTAACACTTTTTATTATATAAAATAGGAATTCATAAGTCAAAAGTGTTACCCTCTCATTCTTCAATAAACTGAGTATTCATATACCCTATTCATGACTATGTATACATATAATCATCCATAATATGTGTACCTTATATATGCAGATATGTTCTCATTATATAATTAAGACTATATACAACATATGTGTTAACCACTGAAATACAGTTATACATGCATACACTTATGAAACTATATTCACTGTAATACTTCACGGTATATTTATTGTATCCACATATACACACTTGCCAGGCTTCAGATTTATCCGTTATATATTACCTTAAGAGCTTTCGATCGGTTACAAATGTCTTTTTGTTTGTCCCCCTAGGATACTATGGGGATGGTCTAAATGCCATCATTGTGTTTGCTGCCTGTTTTCTGCCAGACAGCAATCGGGCGGACTACCATTATGTCATGGAAAATCTTTTCCTGTGAGTGATACTTACAACAAAGTGCTTTGAGTTAATGTCTGTAGCATGTACTGGCAGCTAGAATACCTTTAATTAAAGGAAATAGATGATGGAGAATATTGAAGCTTTTGATAAAAAGTCAGTAAGATTTCTGTCAAGCAATGTTGCTCAAGAGGCCAAAACCTTTAAAGGAGTTCTTTCGTCCCTTTGTTTAGATTAGTCAGTTTGGCCTGTGTTTTAAAACACTGTAACACTTCCTTTGGGCGAAGTATTATTTTTGTTCTCTGATGACATATTTTTAGTTAACCAGTGGTAACTTCATTTATACTGCCCTTATTAAATCTGAGTTACCTTTGGTATTTGATAACATTATTGACACTTTTGAAAGTCATATTTCTAATCCACACATTTTTCTAGTGTAGTTGCATTAGAAAAAAAATGTCATTCAAATAAATATGCAATACTCACTCTCAGAGAAATGGTCTTAGGCATTTTTCTCCAGATGAAGAAGTAATGTACACAATCATTCTTAAATGACATACATCCTGTGATTTAAGTGTTATATAAATATGGTATTAATAGGAGTAGGTATTCATGTGAGAACTGAAAACATTCCTCTTTCTTCCTGTGACCAGATATGTAATAAGTACATTAGAGCTAATGGTAGCGGAAGACTACATGATCGTGTACTTGAATGGTGCAACCCCAAGACGGAAGATGCCAGGGCTAGGCTGGATGAAGAAATGCTACCAGATGATTGACAGACGGTATGTGGATCCCATGATTTAACCCCTACTTTGACTTCCCCATATCTAATTCCCTTTGACTTTACCAAAGATGCAATCATGTTTTAGAAACATTGAGTTATGCATATTTGAGACAATAAATCCTAAAAATACTGATGAAAGTTACACTACTTGTCCCAAAGTTGAAATAGGCACATTATCCTGAGATTTTGTTAAATAGAATATCAAACTTGGTAAAGTAAGTCTGCTTTAAACTATGCATATGCTGTTGCCGCAGGAAGGTGCAACTTGAGCTGGTAACCCAAAATATCCATGATTATTTTGTCATATCCTGTGAACTTATGGCTATTTAAGTGCACTGGGATATTGTGATTCAGACAACCATTGAGTTCTTACTTCACATTATTTGTCACTTCAAGTTAACCACTAACTCAGTGACTTCGTGGGCCTCTCCCTCACAATATGTCACTTCTATCATCCTGATTTTATTAAAGCAAAACCCTTTTTTGCCATCTACAGGGAAATTATTATAATGAACACAGAAATTTATGATATCCGCAGTATGACATCCACTTAGATGTGGCTTCTTGCATAATAATATCCAAGTGCCCTGTTACATTAATTAAATTCTTTTTTTAAAAGATGCCGAGTTTTTTCTTTTCCTTTCTTAATTTCTCCATTTCTCTCTTCCTAAGAATTATTTAACTTTATTTATTTATTTTAATATGACCAGAGAGGTATAGAGTATATAAGAGAGAGAGAGACAGAGACAGAAAGTGAGAAAGTAAGCTTCCAGGTCCAGGACTCAAACCACAGTCGGCCATGTGGGATTCCAGTGCCCTTAACTACTTGACAGCTCCTATATTAACTAAATTCTGTCTCATGATCCAAATAATCATAAAGTAGCATTGCTAAGACTGAAAAAATGTGCCAGGAAATCAAGACTTGTTAAATGGTAAATTGGAGGTCAAACAACTTCAAGATATGCTGTTACTGTTTGAAACCAAATCTCAGTAAGATCAAATAAGTTGTCTAAGTTACTATTAAAAGTATATTATTTTCTTTTTTTTTAAAAAAAAAAAAAAAAGGTTTTTGCCTTATGATGCATGCACTCATTGGGAGGAGAGAGAAACAGTGATAGAGAAAGTTAGAAATCACCTTCAAGGGCGATGGCCAACCACAATCCCTTATTGTCCATCCTCCTCCTGGGATCTTGGGCATGCACACACTCGTGCCTGGCATGGTTTTCAAGCCACTGGGTCCAAGACTCAAACCATCTCAAACCATGGTTGGCTATGTGGGAGTCCAGCGACATAACTGCTACATCATCTGCTGTTCCCAAAAGTATATTATTTTCAAACTAGTAAAGGTAAGACTGACAAAAGTGAAAAGTACTGTTAAACAAAAATATGTCATGATGGCTATAGATTTATACACACCAGGAATACAATCATTCTATTTTATATTTAATGCTATGGCAAAATGAGATTTGAATCATCTCAAACTATGCCTTAAAAAAACATTCTTTGTATTAACCATGGTCATTTTATATCTTTTCATCAGGTAATAGTAACTTGCCAAGAACTCCCTAAAATCATATATATTCTTATTTGGGAATATATTTTATGTTTTAGTTCCCACAGAAAATGGGTTAAGAATAATATACATATATATGTGTATATGTTTTCTTTTTCCAAAACAGGTTGCGGAAAAATTTGAAATCATTCATCATTGTTCATCCATCTTGGTTCATCAGAACAATCCTTGCAGTGACACGACCTTTTATAAGGTATCATTACTATTGTAGTGAAGTATCACTAGTAGTTTTTACTTATTTATTTTTTTTAATTTGCCGGAAGGCTCATGCACTTGCTGGAAAGAGATGGGAAGGTGTGTGGAGAGGTGCACCCCCATGGGGCATGATCATGTCATACTCCCTTCTCCATCTCTCCCTCCTTTCAGGATTTTGGGCATACACACACACACACACACACACACACACACACACACATCTACTGTGTTTTTCAAGCTGTCATGTCTGAGACTTGACCTGCAATAGATCATGTGGGATCTAGCTGTCTTCACCACCACACCATGGGTCAGCACAGTAGTTTTTTAAAAATATGTATTCAGGGGCCAGCAGGTGGAATGGTGGTTAAGATGCAAGCTTCTCACAAGACTGACTACAGTTCAAATCCCGGATCTAAAGGCTTGAAAATCACACTGCGCACACATGCAAACATGCCCAAAATCCTGAGAAGAGAATGGAGGAGAAAGGACTGCAGCATGGTCATTCCTCCTGGGAATTGATTTCTCACTTTCGCTTTCTGTATCTCTCTGTCTCTCTCTACTCTGGTGATGGTACATGCCTTATGACAAAAACTTAAAAAAAATGTTTAAAGGTATTTGTTATTTTATAAACAATGATTCATAAATAAGAATATCTAGGAAAATACCTTTTGCTTCTCCCTTTCCTGGAAAGATACTCTGGACTAGCCATTGAAAGTTCCTAATTAAGGGACCAGCATATGGTGTAATGGCTACGTCACTGGACTCCCATGTAGTTAACCACGGTTTGAGTCCCGGACCCAATGGCTTAAACTCGCACCAGGCGCGTGTGCAGGGGGGCCCAAGATCTCAAGGGGAGAATGGAGGAGAAGGAATTGCGCCGTGGCCATCCCTCTAGGAGGTGATTTCTCGCTTTCTGTCTCTCTATCTCTCTCTGTCTTTCTGGCGAACACACGAGTCCTATAGCAAAAACCTCTCCAAAAGTTTTTAATTAAGAGTGATGATTATTTTATAATGAATATTCCCCACCCATCCTTATAAAACATGGCCTCCAAGTTGCTTACTGTAAACATGAAGGAAGAAGTGATGAGATTTTCATGTCACGTTAGAAAGGGGGTATAGACCATAATTTTAAGTCTAATAATATGTTATTTTGTAGAAAATAGAAAAGTAGAGTAACATGACAATGGAAAATAAAGACTAGCCAAGGACAAAAGTAGGAGCCATATCTTGTCTTAATTTTTCCATTTCTTTTAAACAAATATCATAGGTCATCAGAGTTAGATGAAAAGTCTGGGCAGCCATTTTAAGAACTGCTTTTTTGGGCCAGCAGGTGGCATGGGGGTTAAAGGCACTGGACTCCCACATGACCAACCACAGTTAAAGTCCTGGACCTGGTGGCTTGCTTCCTCACTCTCTCTCTCTCTTTCTCTCCTCTCTCTGGCCAAATTAAAATAAATAAATAAATAAATAAGCACACAAATAAACAAACAAAGTTAAGTAAAAAATAATTCTTTAAAAAATGTATTTAAAGAAAGAGAAAAAGAGCTGTTTTTTGATCACTCATGAGGATTCTTTGTTTTAATTCAGTGCAACTCGATGAATATACTCATCATTGTTTTAGGTAGTATATAATCTTTTTTCTAAAGAATTATTTATTTAATTTTGTTTATAATTATTATTATATTTTTAATTTGCTATAGAGCATGTGTGCTTACAAGAGAGAGACAGAGAGAGAGAGAGAAAGGGAAAGTGAGAAAGCAAAGCAGCCAGGTCTGGGACTCGAACTGTGATTGGCCACGTGGGAGTCTAGCACCTTAACTACCATGCCATCTTCTGACCCCAGTATTATATAATCTTTTTTTCCTTTCTCTTTTTTAAGAATAATTTATTTTATTTTATTATTATTATTGTTATTATTGTAAATTTGACCGGACAGAGAGAGAAAGTGAGAAAACAAACCGCCAGATGTGGGATTCAAACCATGGTGGCCATGTGGGAGTCCAGCACCTCAACCACCACACCACTGCTGGCCACCAGTACTGTGTAATCTTAACACTTTCAGGGTACAAATAAAAGTAAGATATGACTCACAATATAGCAACAGTTGAAACAGGTAAGTGAAAAAAAAACAGTATTTATTTTCTGGCGAGCTTTTAAAATATAATTAAGTCTTCCTTACCATCAGGATACAGACTAGATAAACTGAAATTTTCCTTCTTAAAGTTATTAATACATTCCTAAGGGAAAAAAATGAATTCCTCGCTTGAAGAGGGGAAAAACTTATATATTAAAATCCTTTATATTTCTGAAACTAGCAGATGGCAAAATAGTTATGTTGCTGGACTCCCATGTGGTTGACTGTGATTTGAGTACCAGACCAGGTGGCTTAAAACTCAGGTGGGGCACATGTGCATGCGTGCCCAAAATTTTGAGAGGAGAATAGAGAAAGGATTGTGGCATGACCATCCCCCTGGGAAGTGATTTCTCACTTTCTGTCTCTCTGTCTCTCTCTCTGTATCTCTGGCAAGCACACACACCCTATAACAAAAATCTCTCTCTAAAAAAAAAGAGAGAGAAGCCAGATCCCACATGGTGGCCATAGTTTGAATCCTTGGCCTGGTCATCCTGAAGCCCACCAGCATATGCACGTGTTCTCAAGATCCAATGGGCCAGAGGACTGGAAGAAGGGATCGTGGCATGTCCAGACCCTGTATAGGAGCTCATCTCTCTCTGTCACTCTCATGTGAACATATTCTATCATGAATAAAGGGGGGGAAATCAAATACTAAATATTTTAGGCAATGAGAGTCTCAGACCTGGTAGCTGGAAAAATCACACCAGTTGTGTGTGCTCGCATGCTCAAAATCCTGAGAGGAGATGGAGGACAGGGGATTGTGGTGTGGCTATTTCCCCTGGGGGTGATTTTCCACTTTCCCTCTCTCTCTGTCTTCTCTGTCACTGGTGAGTGCACATGTCCTTTAGCAAAACCTTAAATTTTTTTAAATTAAAAAGTAATAAGTAAATAAGCCCGAGACCCAGTCAACATGGCACATGCTGCTAACACAGTACGCTTCGTTGGCCGAGACTATATGGGAGACCCGAGTTCAATCCCAGTCCCTCCTAAAAGTGAGGCATGGTGGCATGCACCTCTAATTGTAGCAATTCAAAGATGCTGAGGCATGAGGGTCACAAGATCAAGACTGGCCTGAGGAACATAGGGTGGCCCTGTCTGGAAACAAGCCAGGTATAGTTGCATGTACTTGTAAGTCCTCACTGGGAGAGAGGTGAGAGGATTGCAACATAATGATATCTTGTCATTAAAAAAAGAACTAAAAAATCTTTTTAAATAAAATTTTTAGAAAGGGGAAGAGACAAATGAGTTAGCTTACAAATACATATTTTTTAAGTTTCTTTTTTTCTTTCTTCCGTAAGAGAGAGAACAAAAGAGAGAGACTGTGACAGGTACCCCCAGCCTGGATCACGGGCACACATGTGTGCACCCAGAATATAAAAGGAGGCTCCAGGGTGCAGACTGGGAACCTATCCACATGGATCAGCTGCCCCACGTTTATATAGATTTTTATATAAACTTACATATAAGTTTATATAAAAACTATCTAGCCCCAAGTTTATATATATTTTTAAAATATCATCCATCTTGGTAGATTCTGAAAAAAATAATAATATTTTTGTTAAAAACAAATAAGCAAGTAAATGAAGCCAAGTGAATCATAAACTGGGAACTATTCGGAATGGCGGGAACCACTGGTAGTCAAGAGTATGGACTCTCGGGTTGGCCCTGTAGTGCAGTAGTTAAGCACAATACACAGAGAACTAGATCCCACATATCCCACCAAGGTTTCGATCCCAGCCTGTAGCTGAAAAAACACACTGGGCATGTGTGTAGGCATGCTCAAAATCCTTATAGGATGGAGAAATGGAAGAAAGATTATTGCAGCATGACCACATCCCACTGGGGGACGTTTTCTCTTTCACTCTCTCTCCCTGTCTCTTTGTCTCTGGAGAGCACACATACCCTCTGGCAATTAAAAATTTAAAAATGTGGACTCTAAAGTCAGACTGCCCATTAATCTGGGCTCTACCACTTATTAATGGTGTGATGTTGGACAAACATTTAACTTCACATATACTTTTCTTTTTTTTTTTTTTTTTTTTTTTTTTTGAGAGGTTTTTCGCTATAGGGCGCGTGCGCTCGCCAGACAGACAGAGAGAGACAGAGAGACAGAAAGCGAGAAATCACCCCCCAGGGGGGATGGTCACGCCGCAATCCCTTCTCCTCCATTCTCCTCTCGGGATCTTGGGCACGCACGCACACGCGCCCGGCGTGAGTTGTAAGCCACCGGGTCCGAGACGCGAACCGCGGTCGACTACGTGGGAGTCCAGCGACATAGCCATTACGCTAACTGCTGGTTCCCTTCACATATACTTTTAAAAAGATAATAACAGTACCTACCTCATTAGGCTGGAATAAGAACTACCTGAGTTGGGGCCAGCAGGTGGCATGGTTTTAAGGCCCTGGACTCCCACATAGTCAACCGCAGTTCAAGTCCTGAACCTGGCAGCTTGCTTTCTCACTTTCCTTCTCTCTCTCTCTGTCTCTCTGGCAAGTGCACATGTCCTATAGCAAATTAAAAAATAATAATAAAAATTAAGTAATTATTTTAAAAGACACATGAGTTAAAATATGTATACTACTTAAAGCAGTGTTTGGCTAAAAAGTACATGATCTCATTAATACATGAAATACGAAAAAGTTGCACTCATAGACATCCAGAGTGGAATGGTGGTTATCAATGACTGCAGACAGTGGTTAAGGGTGGGGGTGGGGGATGTTGGGCAAAGGATACAAAGTTTGAATTAAATAAGAGGAATAAATTCAAGTGACCTACTATACAACATGGTAGCTGTAATTAACAACAATGTGTTGTATTCTTTTTTTTCCTTTTTGAAGAGGTTTTTGCTATAGGGCGCGTGCGCTCGCCAGACAGGCAGAGAGACAGAAAGCGAGAAATCACCCCCCCCACACCACAATCCCTTCTCCTCCGTTCTCCTCTCGGGATCTTGGGCACACACACACACGTGCGCCCAGCGTGAGTTTTAAGCCACTGGGTCTGGGACTTGAACCGCGGTTGATGACATGGGAGTCCAGCAACATAGCCATTACGCTAACTGCTGGTCCCAATGTGTTGTATTCTTGAAAATAGTTAAGAAGTAGGTTTTAAGTATTCTCACCCCTAAGGATACTAAGTCTGTGAGATAAAGCATATGTTAACTAGCTCAATGTAGCTATTCCGTGATGTGTATGTATTTCAGAACATCACATTATACACCATAAAAACATAAATTTTTCGGGTCAGCTCATAGATTGGTGGTTAAGGTGGCTGGATCCCAAATGACCAACTATGCAGTTTGAGTCCCAGGCCCAATGACTTAACAAACATACTGGGCATACGTGAATGCATGCCCAAAAATCCCAAAAGGAGAGAGAAATTGAAGAAAAACAATTTCAATGTGTCCATGCCCATGGACGGTGCTTTCTCACATTTCCTGTCCCTCTCGGTCTCTCTCCAGCAAGCACATGTTCCCTTTGACAAGTCTTTTAAAAATGTTCTAAATCAATTAAAATATTAAATAAAACAAAAGCAGCATTGGGCCAGCAGGTGGCATGGAGGTTAAGGTGCTGATCCCCTATGGTGACTGCACAGTTTAAGTCCCAGACTTGGCAGCTTAAAACTCACACAGGATTGGGGCCAGCAGGTGGCGTGGTTGTTGAGGTACTGAACTCTCACGTGGCCGACCGTGGTTTGAGTTCCAGATCTGGTGACTGGCTTTCTCAATTTCTCTCTCTTTCTCTGTCTCTGGCAAGCACATGTGCCCTATAGCAAAAACTAAACTAAAATAATAATAATAATAATTAATAATAATAAAAGCAGAATCTGACACTTAGTAGCTATTCAAGTAGTCTTAGCTCTTCTCAGTAAGGCTGCTGCAGCAAGGTGTTAAGTACATTATATTTTCAAGAAGAGGCAATGGCCTTAGAAGGGATGAAGTAGTTACTAATGATGCATTTTTCTTTTCTTTTTTAGTTCCAAATTCAGCAGTAAAATTAAATATGTGAGTAGCTTATCAGAACTCAGTGGGCTGATCCCCATGGACTGCATTCACATTCCAGAGAGTATCATCAAGTGAGTCCTGATGGCTTCAAAGATTTGTTATGAAATAGTGCACGTGTGGAGAGGGGCTGGGGACAGATCTTGGTTTTAGAATAAAGGGGAAGTGGCATTAACTTATTTTTAAAGCAAATATTAAATATTCTCCAATAAATGTTTTTTCCCTATAAGCTATAGATAACTATTCTATTCCTTCAGATCTTCTTTCATACCATCTTTTTCTTGGAGATGATTTATTATTGCTTAATTTTCCCTTGAATATCATTTCCACTTCAGAAAAAGCTTAAATTTAACATTAACGTTTGTTACTTGTGCTCCTCTTTGCATAGACACAATTATGTCTTGCATCAGTTGGATTTCTTTGTTATCTTATGTAATTTATCTGCATGACTCCAGTAATTTAAAAGGAGAAAGAAAGAAAGAAAGAAAAAACTTTGTTTTGCTTCTAAATCTTTATTTTATTTTACTTTATTTTTTTCATGGTTGCCTTCAGGTGCAAGATTAGATAGAGGGCACTTACCCACTGGGTAAAATGATTTCCTTGCTAGGTACAGGGTTTCACAGCGGCAGTCTGTACCTGGCAGTATGGGTACTGAAGGTCTCAGGATTATGCTGCAAAAACAGAGTAAATGTTAATGAAACAGGTACTTGGAGCTGGGATTTTAAAACAGGGATAGTGGAGAATGAACTCTCCTATCTGGTACATTGTTGCAAAAAATTATTGTTTTCTGCGTGTCATGTTTTTTCTCCCACTGCCTCTGATCACTCCTTTCATGTTAGAATTGAGAGGGACTTCTCCATCGGCTCAAAGGAAACAGACAAGTAACTCCCATCTTCCTCCCTAAAGTGGATTGCAAAATGAGCCTCTCGATTTGGCCTTCCAAAAAAGAGGCCCCTATGTTTAAAAAGAAAAAAAAAAAAAAAAAAAAAGGCAGAGTAAATGGAAGGAAGGATTTCCTTTAATGTGCATCGCGTGTCATACACAGAGGTGCGCTTGTGTATTATTTCTTAAACACTCATTGTAAACCCCCCTTTTACAGATGCCGGGAAGGTAACTAAGTAAAAAGTAATTTGTGCAAAGTATAAGTAGGAACCAGAGAGAAATAAATAGAATTCCAGTCCCGATCAGATGTTTTCTAGCAGAGCTCTCTGCCTCCCTCTAAGTGTCCATCTAAGTTCAAAACAGCACGGAGTACTGAGTGAACTTACCGTGCTCAGCTGGCTCAGCTGGCTCAGCTGAATCAAGCAGTGTTCTAAGAGCCCAACGATAGCTTCAGTCCTCAGTAGCTTCACAGAGTTCCCACAACCAGCACACTCCACAGCCCTGGCCCACTACCTCAGAAAGGTGCACCCATCTTCAAAATCCACTCCTATCCTTTAAATCTAAAACGTGCCAGAGCACTAACCTCCCATGATGCCATCTTCCTTTGCAAAGGTGACGAGGATATTTTTCTCTTTCAGTGGGATTGATCCCTAGCCCCCTGTACAGGTAAATAATACCAGAGTGCTACAGCCAGAGACAATAAAATGAAAAAAAAAAATGAATATTAGAGAATTAGATTTCACCTTTCCTTCTGTCTCTCAATGTCTCTGAGACTTTAGACAACCTATTAAAATTCTCTGCATCTTTGGCCAGCAGATAGTGTGGAGGTTAGGGCAGCTGGATCCCACATGGCCAATTCTGTGGTTTGAGTCTCGGACCCCGTGACTTGAAAGTCACGCTGGGTGCATACGCGTGCATGCTCAAAATCCTGAGAGGAGAAATGGAGAAGATAGCAGTGTGGCCATCCCCACCCTTGTCCCCAGAGGGTGATTTCTCACTTTCTCTCTCTCTGGTGAGTACACGCCTTTTGTAACAAAACAAGCAAACATTCTCTAAATCTAAGTCTAAATCTAAGTCTCAGCTTCGGCATCTGTAAAATGGGGAAGCAACTGGCACTTCTTGGAATGGTCCTGAAGACTGAGTAAGAACAGTGTAGGTCAGGCACTCAGGAAGTCTCAGAGCTCAAGTCTCATGTTCTTTTAGAGACTTCCTATCATATACGAAAGTTTAACTGAGAATTAACTATGCCCTGGGCATTTTTCATTCATTTACACACATGAGTTTTCAAAAGTTCCATTTGGAAAGATTTTCTTTTGGAGGAAGAAATTAAACACCGTTCGTGTCCTCCCCAAATGTCCATGTGTGTGTGCTTTTTTTCCCCTTTGTGCTAATCTGTCGACTTAGGATGTCCTTCTTGCCATTTCTATTACTTGTCTTCATTGTCTCAATTTCACGTTATACAAAGTTGAAGTTGCTACAAGCCATAGCTCCTTTTTATTACCAAACAGTACCCAAAAGATCTGATCTTAGCCAATCTCAAGCATTCAGCTAGGAGAGAGCCTGTCATCAAAGGGTTAAACAAAACAAATCTTGCCCAATCTGGAATCAAAGTTATAGTCATTGGTTCTCAATATTTGTGGCAGTTACTGCCTAGAAAGTCACTGCAGACACTTAATTACCAGATACGGAGCTGCTGTTTCAGGAGGAAATAAAGGGTTAGGTTCCTGTGACCTTCTGACCATAGTATTTTTGTCAGTGGATCAGTATAAGACCTCGTTTTATGTTTATTTCTCTTTAAAGCTGTTGACGTAGTACTACTGTTAAACTCGTGGCAAACAGCACTGCCAGTTGTGCCTAAAGAGAGCTTATTCCACACAGACTTTCTCCATAAGGCACATTGCAGCCTTCTCGCTCTTGGAAACCCTAGACATCACAGCATTATCTGTGGCAGCCATGGTGAAGAGCAAAATAACCAAGAAAAAGCACAAAAGTGAGAAATATACTTACACGCAGTATGAAACAAGGCAGGGCCTCACCCTTCAAGTGGCAACATGGATATTGGGCAACTCGGATTTTTTGCCACTATGTACGTGTCCTCAAGTAACCAAAAAAAGTGTCCCGAGTATTGATTGGGACGCTTACAAATATATGCAGTGAACAGGCAAGTTTGCAAATGAGGGTTGATTATATGTATTTATAAGTTGTAGATAATTACTTATATCACATGAAAGGAAGATTCTCCCAAAAGCCCATGTGGTGATTACTCGGTTAGGCTTTCTCTCTCACATTCTGACCATTGTTTCAAACACTTAACCTGTCACGTTTCCCCATCTGTGTGTTCCTTTTCCTCATGGCATTCATTTTTTATCTCGTAAGGTACAATGAAGAGAGATCTTATAAGAGAAGTGTGAGGTAAAGTCTCCTGGTCTACAGTGTATGCTGGGCACTGTGTGTGTGTATGTGTGTGTACACCAGTGTTTGACTCGTGGGTGACCTCAACACGCTAACCAGAGCAGGAGGTTGTTGCGTCAGTCGCTTGTACACCATCCCCGGTCTTTGTCTTGTGTATAAAGCTGTTGAGGTCAACCTAATTTGCAACAGAAACCTACTAAACCAGATACATCCCTGACTTGGCCTCGCTGCAAGCTAACTTTACCAGTACCCAACTGATGTGGCTGTTTCAGCTTGATTCAGCCAGCATGTTTCTGATTCGCTCGCAAGTTTTATATCCACCTTTATGAAGAAGTTTGCAAAGTAAATGATAAACACTGAATGGGAGGAAAGGACTCCATATTTAATGGAAAGAGCGCGTCTCAGCGCTCCAGAGGACAGTTTTTAGAAGCGTATACACACCTCTTATGTTTGGCACTGCTTTGCTGGGTGACTCTCTCATGCTCTGCTTGCTTCTTTTTTTTTGCTTTTCTACACCAATAACTTTTGCTCATGCAGACTGGATGAAGAACTGAGGGAAGCATCAGAAGCAGCTAAGTAAGACTCGGTTTTCATTTAGCAGCTGGTGTGATGTTGGCTTGCATTTCAGGAATGAAATGGGAGAATGTGCATGCTTGATATTTTATTCTTGCATCCCGGTTATAATACTGCCCTTGAAAAATTCCCTTTCTCCCATGATAGATGCAGTCTCTGTTATTCTTACTACAGTCTGTTTCCCACGATCTTGAGGAATGCATTGGTCACTGTTATTTAATTTTTTTAACATACATGCAATTCTAGGCACCGCAGCCAAAGAACACGTCCCAGGTGCTGCCATGCAGAGTGTAACAGCCAGAGGACCACTAGATCTACTGAGGCAGCAGAATCTCTCTAACTCACACTGATGGGAGGAAATGATAGCAGATTGAAATATAGAAGATGTTTGCAGAAATAATTCTATGGCTTTCCAGATTAACACAATAACAACATTTAGTGATTTGGAAATACTGCTTAACTAACAGCTTCCAAGCCCTCTTGACAAATAGCAGAAAACAAGGTCACTACTTGGGGCAAGCAGGTGGAGCAGTAGTAAAGGCCCTGCACTTTCATGTGACCGACCATGGTTTAAGTCCCAGACCTGGAGAGTTGAAAGTCACACTGGGCACATGTGTGTACCCAAGATCTTGAGGGGAAAAGGGATTGGGGCCAATCCCCTTGAGGGCTGATTTCTCACTTTCTGTCTCTCTGTCTCTCTATCTCTCCCATAGAAACACATAGCCTATAGCAAAAATTTCTCCAAAAAAAAAATTTTACTACTCACTGTTGTTAAAGTATGATGTTTTTTTCTTTTTTTTTGAGAGGTTTTTGCTATAGGGCGCATGCACTCACCAGAAAGACAGAGAGAGGCAGAGAGACAGAAAGCGAGAAATCACCCCCCAGGAGGGATGGCCATGCCACAATCCCTTCTCTTCCATTCTCCTCTCAGGATTGGGCACACACGCACACATGTCTGGCATGAGTTTAAGCCACCAGATCCGGGACTCGAACCACGGTCGACTACATGGGAGTCCAATGACATAGCCATTACACTAACTGCTGGTCCCAAAGTATGATTTTCAAAAAAGACAAAATCATAACTCTCATGCAAATATCAAATGAACACATGACAATTATTTTACTCAACTAATTATCTAATGAGGGAACTAAGGCCTTTAAACCCATTCAAAGAGCATTTGAGGGGGCTGGCAGGTGGCGTGGTAGTTAAAGAAGCTGGACTCCCACATGACCAAATACAGTTTGAGTCCTAGACC
Source organism: Tupaia tana (assembly GCA_026018925.1). NCBI lineage: Eukaryota > Metazoa > Chordata > Mammalia > Scandentia > Tupaiidae > Tupaia > Tupaia tana. The sequence continues at coordinate 24,428,086 of JAKSZU010000013.1, forward strand.
TGGTGGCTTACTTTCTCACTTTCCCTCTCTCTCTCTCTTGGGTCAAATTTAAAAAGTAATAATAATAAATAAAGTTGAATAAAATCATTCTTAAAAAAAAAGAAAGAGCATTTGAGAAGCTAGATACCTATAGGTAGTCTACAAAAGAATGTTTGGTTAAGATTGTTGGGTTCGATACCAAGAAAAAAAAAAGATATTTGGGTTAGATACAAAACTGGCTAATGTCCTGGGACCGGCAGTTAGCATAATGGCTATGTCGCTGGACTCCCATGTAGTCGACCACCGTTCAAGTCCCGGACCCGGGGGCTTAAACCTCACGCCAGGCACGTGTGCGTGCGTGCCCAAGATCCCGAGAGGAGAATGGAGGAGAAGGGATTGTGGCGTGTCCATCTCCCCTGGGGGGTGATTTCTTGCTTTCTGTCTCTCTGTCTCTCTCTTTCTGTATGGCGAGCACACACGCCATATAGCAAAAACCTCTCCAAAAAAAAAAAAAAAAAAAACCTGGCTAATGTCCAACAGGAGAATAGATAGTAACATTGAGGCTAGCTCTTCCACTGAACAGAAATTATCTGTATTTCTGTTCTACAAAAATTTACAAATTAATATCTCCCTCTCCCAAGTTATACGATTACCCAATCAATGGAAAGTCAGCCCAGTGCAACTCTGAAAAAATATTCCAGTTGTTTCTCTTCTTGTTTCCAAGTTATGAAAATTTTTCTAACACTGTATGCTAAATGTCGACAAGTGCTCTGGAAATGTACTGCTTCTTCATTTCAAATGTTGCTTATGCTGTTGATTTTTACAACCAGTTCTTGTTTTAATAGATATTACAAAGCAGAAACTCTGGACAATGTCCAAACACCTATGAATTCTTAATAAATAAGACCTAAGTAGTGAAGGTTTTCTGCATAGTTGTAAATATCAATTTCTCATTAAGGGAACCAGCAGTTAGCATAATGGCTATGTCGCTGGACTCCCACGTAGTCGACCGCGGTTCGTGTCCCGGACCCAGTGGCTTAAAACTCACGCCGGGCACATGTGCGTGCGTGCCCAAGATCCCGAGAGGAGAATGGAGGAGAAGGGATTGCGGTGTGGCCATACCCCCTGGGGGGTGATTTCTCGCTTTCTGTCTCTATGTCTCTCTCTGTCTGTCTGGCGAGCGCACGCGCCCTATAGCGTAAACCTCTCCAAAAAAAAAAAAAAATTTCTCAAGACTGAATCCAGATATTTGTTTGTATGATAACATTTTTAGTGTAGCAAACCTATGGAATTATTAGCTTATAATGGATCTTTTGTGTTAAAATGTTAAGGAAAGCATTTTGCATTAGAAAGTTCAGCATTAGTGGCCCCGCAGGTGGCGTGGTGATTAAGGCGGCTGGACGCCCATATGGCTGACAACCATTTGAGTTCTCACTTTCCTTCCCTCTCTCTGGTCAACTTCAAAAAATAAATAAAATAAAATAGTGACAATGGAGAAAATTAAATAAAATAATTTTTAAAAAGAAAGTTCAGCATCAGTATAGTTCACTGTTAAATATTCTTAGCTTCTAATTTTCTTAAAGATAACTAACACCCACTTAGACTAACAAAATTGAAAGTTTTATAATGTTTTATTCCAACAGAATCTTCTTAATCTCTAAGTTAACTATTATAAATAAGAGCTTGTGGAAGTCAAGAAAATATCAGGAACCAAGGAACTCAGTGTTGGCGTAATAATCTATCCCTTTAGTGCTCACCTTTACTCAAATTGCTTTGTGTCATAAGATTCCACAGAGAGAGGAACTTCAATGAGTTTCTCTTTCAGAATGTTTTTTAGGAAGATAATGTATTTATGGAATAAAAAAGCTGTTTTCAAGACAGAAGATGGAGGAGAGGAACATCAGTTATTTTCTAGCCAAACCCATCATAAAATCCTATTGTCATGTTTTTTTCATTATCACCATGAAATCTGGCCTCCTTTAAGAGATTTTTTTCCTTTCTGTATTCTTCCTGCTTAACTGTCCTAGTGAAATGATGATTTTCTGGTTTAGTTGTCTAGCTTTCTCTTTTTTCTCTCACACCCATCAGCTTGTTCTCTTCACCCACCCTGTACTTTCCCCTGAGGATAGTTCCGGTGCTCCTCAGAAGTCTTGATTTCTCTCCCAAAGAAAGCACCATGTTTACATCTAATACTTAGCAGATGCTCAGTAAATTGATGTGGCATTAATTAATGAATATGCATAAGTAATCTCATTGCTGTTGAGCAGTGAGTTCTCAAACTTTATTGTGCTTCAGAGAGAGCTGGAGTGCTTGCTAAAACTCAATATCATGGACCTCTCAAATTTTCTGATTCAGCACAAACTGCAGTGGGGCCTAAAAAAATCTATGTTTCTAACTGGTTCCCAGGGATGCTGATGTTGGCAGGCTCAGGACCATCCACCTTAACAGTATAGTGAGGGGGCCAACACTAGCCATAGCGTAATGGCTATGTTGCTGGACTTCCATGTAGTTGACTGTGGTTCGAGTCCCGGACCCGGTGGCTTAAACTCACGCCGGGTGTGTGTGCATGCATGTCCAAGATCCCGAGAGGAGAATGGAGGAGAAAGGATTGTGGCGTGGCCATCCCCCATAGGGAGTGATTTCTCGCTTTCTGTCTCTCTGTCTCTCTGTCTTTCTGGCAAGTGCACGTGACCTATAGGAAAACCTCTCAAAAAAAAAAAAATAAAATAAATAAATAAGAAAAAAGAAAAGAAAAGAAAAGAAAATAGTATAGTGAGGAGCCATCAGGTGATGTGGTGGTTAAGATGCTGGACTCCCAGCATGCTGGTTAACCGTAAGTTAACCACGGTTTGGGTCCCAGAACTGGTGACTTGCTTTCTCACTTTTCCCCTCTCTCTCCTACTCTTTCTTTCTCTGGTCAAATTAAAAATAATAGTAATAATAAATAAATAATTCTTAAAAAAAAAAAAAAAAAAAACAGTTCAGTGGAAGGACAAGTGAAGATAATCATAATTGTCCTAGGAGTTGATGTTCTTGACTCTGACTCGGTCGGTAGGCCATGTGCTGGAAGAATCCACCTCTAGTTGATCTTGTTTTGATGGCAACATCACATGTCTGATACATTTTTAAATGTAAAGAATTCTTTGTGATGCCACGGATGATTGGAATATCTCAGAATCATACCATTTCAGCATAATAACTGTATCTTCTTGACTGTCTTTCAGCCTCTGGAATGGCCCCTAAATTCTAGGATAGCTCTCTGTGAACATTTTTGCTTCAGAAAACGTAACCACTACAGATCTATGATTAGAAGGCAGATACACCCAGGTTTTTTCTATTGAAAGAGGTGCCACCTGATTTTATTAGAAAGCTTTAGGATGAATCTAACCAAAGGCAAATACATACTTTGCTAGGGAACAAAATCTGTCTGTTGTTTTGCTTTATTTTCACTAGTATTTTGAAACATTCTTCCTCTCCTCTCACACAGAGACTACCCATCAAATTGCACCTTACCTCTCATTTACTTTTTTTAAAATTTTTTTATTATTTTATTTCATTTTATTTATTCATTCATTTATTTTAATTTGACCAGAAGAGACACAGAGAGAGAGATAGAGAGGGAAAGTAAGAAAGGAAGCCACCAGGTCTGGGACTAGAACCGTGGTTGGCCATGTGGGAGTGTCCAGTACCTTAACCACCTGCTGGCCCTCTCTTTTACTTTACGAAGGTGATTTGTTCATCCTGCCTTATCCTACCTTTAAAACCTTAGATTACACAGGAAGGAAAATCCTTTCGAAGGATTAAAAAGTATACATAGTTCCATTCTGATTTTGAAAATGAGGAACGCTCCATCTGCTGCCTTTGGAGTAGCAATACTGAATGGTTTGCAAATTACTGTTTTCTTTGGAAGGCTTGCTCAAAGTTAAAAAGCAGAAAAGCCGAGCCTGGAAGATTGCCCTTTCTTGATTCCCTTCCAGCTTTGCTAGGTTTTTCTAGCACACTGTCAACACTTACTTGACTGTTCTTGTTCACTAAAGTTGCCAGATATTCTCTATAAAAATATCAGACCACCAGGAAGAAGGGTAGGGAGAGAGGGGAGAGACACTGCTGCCCCGTCCAGGGAGATACCTGTGTGCCATTTTCAACAAATACCTAACCTTCATCCTGCAACCTCTTTTTTTTAAAAAAAAAAAATTATTTTATTGAGCTTTATTTATTTAATTAATTAATTTTTATTTAAATTTGACCAGAGAGGGGCAGAGTGAGAGAGAGAGAGAGAGAGAAGAGAGAGAGAGAGAGAGAGAGAGAGAGAGAGAGAGAGAGAGAGAGAAAGAAAATAAGAAAGCAAGCTGCCAGGTCCAGGACTCAAACTGTGGTTGGCCATGTGGGAGTCCAGTGCCCTTAACCACCACGCCACCTGCTGACCCCTACACAACCTTTTACTTCAAAAAGAATTCTTACATTTAAATGACATCATAGAATCCTCTTAAGTGTTGTTGGTTTGTCAATAATAAAATATTTGCCAGAGAGGGAAAAGAAAAGTAAAATTCAAAGTATACTAAGTATTAATCAGGAATTAATCTAAATTTGAAATGTGCTAGCAGAGGGATCATATCGATACAAAATGTCAGCAATGCCTAATATTACCCATAAGCACCATCAAAAACTATTACTTCATTATGTTATAGGGTCACATATTTTTTCCTGAACATAGTCCATTCTGGTTCATGTCAGGATTCGTTCCTATTACCCAAACATAGCTCGGCTGTATGGTAAGTGTCCTCTTCTCTTTCTGTGACAGTAACCACATCAACCAAGAGAGCTGGCACTGGAAGTTAACTGTATTTATGTGTAAATAAAACTGGGCTATTAGAGAGAGATTTTCCTTTGTGTATAAATATTTTGTTATTTGGGGGTACACAAAACCATTTTGCAATATTATGTTCCCTGAATAAGAGGGATGAAAAAGTTAGAAAACCATGACAGGGACACAGGGTCTCACTAGACAGGATGTTCAGAGTTTTTCATCTTTCTTTAATGTTTCTAAATCACGAATAACTACTGTGTGTCTGAACTCAGTTTAATCTCATCATCTGTAGATGATGTAGATTCAGGTGTAGATGTTTTCCGTATTAGCTATAAGATCACGTTAAATCATTTCAATTGTCCCGACTCTGTTGTGCTTACAAAGTGGTAACGGTGGAGAAATGCTGACTGCTTCCTGTTTTTTTTTCCTTGCACTCAGAACTAGCTGCCTATACAATGATCCAGAAATGTCTTCTATGGAGAAAGAGTAAGAATTCACCATCAATACCAGCTATGTGGTTACTTGTAGCGTTGTAATGGTTGGGCTCTGAAAGGAAAAATGCTGCATTAAGGATTGGGTAAACCTTGTTTAGATGTTCAGCTTTCACATACTCTATTTCTGAAATTAGAAACTCGAAAGAAATTTGCCAGAATAACGCTGTCTCGTTCCTGATCACCGTTGAACTCCTTAAGGACAACCTAAGTTTTTACATGGCATTCTATTTTTCCAGTTCAAAAGTTGGGAGAAAAATGAGTATTTGGACCAGATGTAAGAACAGTTAGGCCAACGGATCCAGCTCTGCTTTTGGAATGACATCATCTAGTTTTTTTCGTGAAAATTTGGACTTGATATTTTGGAGGATGGGAGAGAAAATGCCCCTGATTTTCCAGGAGCCAGTGGAGTCTGGGCGGAACTTTAGGAATAATCCAACTGGGTGATTCTCCTTCAGTGAGAAACAGAAATCTGAGCCTGCTGTGTTCTTACCATGTCTTTTAATTTTTTTGAAGAGGTTTTTGCTATAGGGCGCGTGCACTCGCCGGACAGACAGAGAGACAGAGAAATAGAAAGCGAGAAATCACCCCCGAGGGGGATGGCCACGCCGCAATCCCTTCTCCTCCATTCTCCTCTCGGGATCTTGGGCACACACGCACACGCGCCCGGCATGAGTTTTAAGCCACCGAGTCCAGGACGTGAACCGCGGTCGACTACGTGGGAGTCCAGCAACATAACCACAACACTAACTGCTGGTCCCGGCAGACTCTTATTTAAGGACCATTTCTTTCATCCTCAGAAAGAGCTTATAAGGCATATTTTATGAACAAGGAAAGAAAGGTTTAGGAAGATGATTTGACCAAGTCGGGATTTTTCAGCTGTAAAAAAAGGCCCAGAGCTGAGATTTGAACCTTGGCAGTGCAGCTCCACAGCCTATGGTTTTGAAGTCACAGAAGGGTGGTCTTAATGCTGGAGTAGGTGTGCCACCTCTGGCCGGACTAAGTACTAACTCCTTGCCTGAGAAGACAGAAACAGTGACTAGGTCAGCCTTGGAGTCAGCTGCAGTCCACGAGCACGCGCTGAGAACGCGGCCATTCAGCCGGGGTTGAATTGTGGAGAACTGAACATTGTTTGTTCCCAGAAACCAAGAAGAAATGGTGGGAACCAGCAGTTAGCATAATGGCTATGTCGCTGGACTCCCACGTAGTCCACCGCGGTTCGCGTCCTGGACCCGGTGGCTTAAAACACGCCGGGCGCGTGTGCGTGCATGCCCAAGATCCCGAGAGGAGAATGGAGGAGAAGGGATTGTGGCGTGACCATTCCCCCTGGGGGGTGATTTCTCGCTTTCTGTCTCTATGTCTCTGTCTGTCTGTCTGGCGAGCGCATGCGCCCTATAGCGAAAAAACCTCTCAAAAAAATCAAGAAGAAATGGCAAAGGCCAAATTTAAATGGGTCTCTATTGTCACCCTTTGCTCCTTGTGGGCCATCTTTCCCTCAAGGTCCCAAGAGAAGTTGGAAAATCACAGTGCAGAATCTCAGTAGTTGTGCCATGTTGACTTTACAGCTTCAAGAATGTTTAGGCATAAAAACTCCAGAGAGAGAAAGTCCCAACTAAAAAATGCACAAAGAACAGAAGCTATAAGAAGGTCACTCTTGGTCCACCTCTTTGAGATGCAGATGACGATTGCTTCAAGCAAATTGCCACATGAAATTCTGTGGTGCAAAATTACCTCAATCCCCCAGTCCACTGTAATTATCCTTGCAAATATGAGAAGTCTTCAAAAAGTTCATAGAACATGTGTATTATGAAAAAAACTGTGTGGCATTCCAAAATTTTTAGCACCAAAATAAACATAGACTTTAATTCCCTTTTTCTTAAACTTTTAAAGGAACCTCAGATTTCGTCCCTCAGCAAAACAGCACCCTCTTGAGCAGTGAACAGTGCCCACGGGTGAGAGAGCTCATGATGGCATGCCCTGAGACCCTGTCACTCACTGGCCTCTCGCTGCTACATCTTCGGGCTTACCCACTCCTTGGCCTGCCTTTTCTGTTTTGCTCCTTATTCGTATATTGGGATTTGGGGTGGAAAGAGGGCAGAGCATTGCCCCTCGTTTGGGCTCATTCCTGAGCTGGGTGTAGGGGAGGGAGGGATCCTGCAAACTGTCAACGTTACTTCCTGCTTCTTGAAAGAACACATTCTGGAGGCTTCCCTCTTCTTCAGCCCTCTTTCCGAAGCCCTCATCAGGTCCGTGAGTGATCACAGTGCAGAGGATATGGTCTGGGACGAGGGGCAAGAATAGCAGGGAGGTTTTGAGGACTTCCAGCCCTGGATTTCTGGCTTTCCTGAACATTCAAATGAGGTGTTGTGTCTGTATTCTTGCTCTGATCCATAGCAGCCCACCAAGGGCAGGGAAGAGTTCCGTGTGGAAGCATTTTACACCTTTTCTAGTTGGGTTGGGGAGGTGTTAAACTGCAGAATGGACATAGCTCTTCTATGTAGCTCATCAGGCCAAGAATGGAATGAAAAGTGAGCTGACACTGCGACAGTCCCTGAGAGGACAGATTATGCTTATCTCCCCTCTTATTTGATAAAAAACACAAACATGTTCATTCATCACCGAACAATAGCATCAGACACTTTGTAAAGAAGCTAATTTAGTATATGTTAGAGATGAAAATGGCTATTGTAAAGCTATCTCAAGGTTACTCTGTCTCACTGCAAAGCTGGCTATAAAAAATGGAGCCTGGGACCAGCAGATGGTTACATCGCTGGACTCCCACGTAGTTGACTGTGGTTGAGTCCCAGACCCAGAGCCATGAAACTCACACCTGGCATGTGTGCGTGCATGCTCAAAATCCCAAGAGAAGAATGGAGGAAAAGGGATTGTGGCTTGGCCATGACCTCTGTGGGGGGTGAGGGGAGTGACTTCTCACTTTCTGTCTCTCTGTCTCTCTCTGTCTTTCCGGTGAGCACATGTGCCCCATAGCAAAGATCTTGCTCTGAAATAAAAATATTTTAGGGACCAGTAAGTGGCGTAGTGGTTAAGGTGTTTGACACCCCCACATGGCCTACCACATTTCCCGTCCCAGACCTGATGGCTTGCTTTCCCACTTTCCCTCTCTTTCTCTCTTTCTCTGTGTGTCTCTCTCTGTTCAAATTAAAAAATAAATGAAAGAATAAGGGACCAGCAGTTGGCATAATGGGTATATCGCTGGACTCCCATGTAGTCCACTGCAGTTCGAGTCCCAGACCTGGTGGCTTAAATTCACTCCAGGCGAGTGTGCGTGCGTGCCCAAGATCCCAAGAGGAGAATGGAGGAGAGGGGATTGTGGCGTGGCCATCCCCCCGGGGTGTGATTTCTCGCTTTCCATCTCTGTCTCTCTCTGTCTTTCTGGCAAGTGCACTATAGCAAAAACCTCTCAAAATACATCAATTAATTAATTAATTAATTAAAAATAAAATAAATAATTATTTTTTAGTTGAAAACAGAGCCTATCTGCACAAAGATAAAAAAAAACTTCTTTTATACTCAATTCTGATTAAAAGTAAATTTCTTTTTAAAAGTGTATGCTTTGTTTAAAATATTTTTTATTTAAGTTTTGATCTAGTTATATCATAAGAGACAGAAAGAAAGACAAGCACCCTCAATAGAGTCCCACATGAGACCACCCTGCAGCCTCTCCCAGCCAGCAAGACCAGACACACACCTGGGAACTGAACTCCGGTCTTCCACGTGCCTTCCAGCATTCTGCTACCTCTGTGTCACTGCTGCTGGGTCAAGGGAAAAGAATACTTTTTTTTTTTTTTTTTTTTTTTTTGCTAAAGGGCATGCGCTTTTGCCAGAGAGAGACAGAAAAAGAGAGAGGAAATGTGAGAAATCACTCCTTGTGAGATGGGCATGCTGTAATTCCTTTTCCTCCATTTCCCTCTCAGGATTTTGGGCATGCACACAGATGTGTCTGGTGTGATTTTCAAGTCTCTAAGTTCTGGACTTGAACTATGTAGGTGGCCACGGGCGATCCAGTGCCCTAGCCTTCACACCACCTGCTGGCCCAAAAAGAATGTTTTCTTTTTTAAATAATTATTTATTTTATTTAATTTAGAAGCAGAAATAAGACCAAAAAGTGACCTAATTTATGAAAATATGTTACAAAAAGATCTAGAGATCAGAGTGGAAAAAAAGAGGACACTTCAGCCAACAGGTGGCATGGAGGTTAAGGTGGCTGGATCTCACATGGGCAAGTATGCAGTTCAAGTACCAGACCTGGTGGCTTGAAAATCACTCTGGGTGAGCACGGAGGAGAAGGGATTGCCGCGTGACCATCCCCTCTGGGGGGTGATTTCTTACTTTCCTTTCTCTTTCTCTCTCTGGTATACACACCCTATATCAAAAGCAAATAAACAAACAAACAAAACAAAACAAAACACAAAGGACACCTCCGGAGCAGAACTGTGAAGTTTCCCAAAGATGAGAAAACAAACCAGACACTTGAGGCCTTTAAGCAGATTACTATGAAAGATGACTAGTCCACTCTGTCATTCATCAGGACAGGGCTCTGAAAACTCCCCAAGAAGACAAGATTATTGCACACGGAGTGAGCAGGTGTGATTTGCATGAAAACACGGATAATAACAGACAAATGGTATGTTCACTGTGTATAACTGAAGATTCCTGACTTACTTCTTAGCAAGCTATGAGAGAGGTATGTCTGCTCTCTTTTGCAGATACAGAAATCAAAGCCTGAAGGCAGGCGAGGGGGAACTAGCAGATGGCATGGTGGTTAAGGCACTGGACTCCCACATGGTTGACTGTGGTTCAAGTTCCGGACCTCACAGCTTGAAAATCACTCTGGGCATGTGTACATTTGTACCCAAAATCCCTAGAGGAGAAAGGATTGTGTCATGGCCATCCTTCCCCCTGCCACCACCAGGATGACTTCTCACTTTCCTTCTCTGTCTCTGGTTGGTGCACACACCCTATGGTAAAGACTTTAAAAATACATAAATAAAAGAAGAAGAAGAAGATAGGTCAGTTGGCCAAGTCCCCAGAGGTAGGAAATGTTGGAATTGAGGAGAGCATTTCAAAGGACAGTTCTTTGCTGCTGTAACCCTGGTGGCAGGCAGCGGGGCTTACCAATGGCTTTATTTGCAGAGCTACTAGAATGAGCACCCCCACTGCGGCGCGTTGTAAGGGTAGAACACAGTGACCTTGCAACAGAGACTCATGAGGGCAGAGATAAATGAAATCCACAGATAACTTCCAAGTTGCCCTTTCAAATCAATCATTTCTCTTTTTTCATGACTGAAATCCTTCTTACTGTTCACTTGGCTTTTTCTCTTCTTGGGTGGATGTATTGGGAAGTTGTGCTACATTCATTAAGAGGCTGAAGAGACACATGTGGCTCAAGGTAGTTTTAGACTCATTTCCGCATGTTTAGACACCTATTAGACAGTCTTAAAAACAAGCTTTTCCTTAGTTATGAAGTTTCCTCCCACTGAGGTAAACTCAATCCTTCTATGAAGTCTTTTGGCTCCTAGAAAATATTGAGATTTTTTAAATTATTTATTTTAAGTCCACTTGTTATTATTATTATTTTTTAATTTGAGCAGAGAGAGAGAGAAAAGGAAAGTGAGAAAGCAAGCCGCCAGGTCTAGAACTCAAACCACAGTTGGCCATGTGGGAATCCAGTACCTTTAACCACCATGCTACTTGCCGGCCCTGAAAGTATTAAGATTTTGTTGCTTATTTGGTTGGTTGTTGTGCTGTTTCTTTATTATACTACTTCTTACTGATATTACTGATAATGTTGTGTTGTGATATTAGCATTATCAGATGTTACTTACTTCAGGCAAATCAAGTATTGCTTCGCAAAGAAAAGATAGTTACTAAAAATAGAAAGATCCCTTATTTCTAAAATACAATAATGTTTCTTATCTTAATTGACTTTAGGAATGAGCCTTAACAGGGACTTTTGCTTCCCTGGATCATTTTCTAAAGGCGGAAAATGCTTCCAGAAACAATTTTGTGCTAGTGAATAGATTACACATTTTAGACAAAAGCTTGGCAACCAGGAGAGGGTTGTGTTTTACCAGATCTTTCTAGTATAAGAAACTGGCATGATGTATTTTCAGTAGGACCTTTGAGAAGTAAAGCAAACACATGCCACCCAAACCATCATTAAATGTTTCTCATTCCGTTTCTCATGTTTCTTTTGTTTCCTTTCTTTTTTCTCCTGGCAGTATTGACCTGAAGCTGAAAGAAAAGCCCTAGTTGCCCATGACTAGAGGAAGAGGATGCTTCTCTGCTTCCTGGTTCTGCTGAAATTTACCTTCCTGGAAGAGACAGGGCTGTTGTTCAATTTTCCACTTTGCACTACTTGGTGCCATTCTAAATTTCTAAGGGGAAAATAGGAAGGGAATTTGTTTACTCCAAATGTTTTATGAAATTGTGTGTATTTTCCTATTTTGCCAATTATGTGCCTCAAAGATTTTCGTTGAACCTTAGCAAGAAAGTAGGACCTTCCATTTCAATATTTCATTAACACTTGGTGCAGTGGTACGTCAGCCCTTAGACTGGTGTTAACCAATAAGATAACTTCAATCCACTGTAAGTGTGGGTGAATCTGTCTCCATAGGTTAGCTAGGTTTCTCCCTGGTGATTGTTTTAGGTTTAAAGTACGCAAGGGCTCAGCTCTCCCAGGAGAGGTGCCCCTATGTAACCCCACCTTCAAAATCCTGAGCCTGCTTAGGACAGCCATAAACCAGACACAGTGTGAAATCAGCAGCAGTGAAATGCCCGCTGTGTTCTTGTTCATGTAAATCTTCTGTGACTTCTCAAACAAAAGACAGGCTTTCTAATTCATATCAACTTTATTTTCATTATCAGATTGGATACCATCTTTTATATAAATTGGTCCTTTGTAAAAATCAGCATTTCTCTAATGAATATGGAAGACCTCCACATTGCAAAATTTAAGTAGCATTTCTGGTAACTGAAATGTGGTGCTTCAGGCCATAAATAACTCAAGAAATCATGCTTTAAGCCTCAAGGTCTCTAGTATTAAGCACTCGAAACTTAACCCCTTGAAAACATTCAGGTATCCGAATTTCTCTCACGTGCATTATAGAAAGTGATCTGCTTTAAAACACTTTAATTTGACCACAGGTTTCAAGTTCAACATGATAGTAAGAACTATCATTTACAAGATCTTTCATTTATACTCATCATATGTCCTTCAAAATGCCAGTGGGATTTCAAATCCAGGTCCCAACAGAGTGGTTGACACTCTGAACAATAGCTGAATCTAATGTACCATCACCATTAAGAATGATTTTCACATTTTTGATTGGAGATTTTAAAAAAATACTTAATGGTATATGAAAATTACTTACATTTAAGTATCCACAAAGTGTTATTGGTCCAACCAGATGGCATGGTGGTTAAGGTGGTCAAAGCAGCTGGGTCCCATAGAGTCCACTGTGTAGTTCAAGTCCTGGACCTAATAGCTTGAAAACCATGCTTGGCACACGTGTATGTGCACTTAGAATCCCAAAAGCAGAATGGAGAAGGGATTGCAGCGTGGCCATCCCCTGTGTGGGGGGGTGCTTTCTCATTCTCCCTCTCTCTCTGGCAAGTGCACACACCCCACAGCAAATTTAAAAATAAATAAATAAGTGAAGAGTTATTGAAACACAGCCATACAAATTTGTTATCACACTGTCTTACAACATTTCGCACTTTACTAGAGTTGAGTAGTTGCAACAGACCACATGGCCCACAAAACCCAACGTACTTACTATCTTTAACAGAAAAAGTTTGCTAACCCTGGCTTTAATAAACACATCATTTCCCACCCCATCCTCAATTTGCACTTAGATAATTGCTCTAACAGGATGAACAGATGAGGCTGTGAGCTAATTTATTTTAGATAGCAAAATCCATGACCTGCTAAAACAGACAAGGAGCCCTAGCCACGAAAGCATGGCTCAAGTTTTCATCGCAAGACCCGAAGTGAAGTTTTCTTAAGACCCCCTTTTTTAGCTGTTTTCAGATGTTTCTGAAGTCACCACCTTACTCTGGGAGCCATGCTTAGTCTCTGGTGTCACCTGTTACACACAAGCTGGCAGAAACAAAAATGAAGTGGAGGGATGGGTCCTACCATAGTCCATGGTGGTAATGCCTTGGGGGAAAGGTGTCAGGGATGCTGAGCCGGGAAGCACTGAGCCCTGAACTGCTGTGAAGTAGCCATCTTTGCACAGAGGACTGAGTTTCTCTCACCTCATCTGTTTCCTATCTGCTCCTGCTCACCTTCCACAGTCACGCAGACACAAGGGTCAGCGCTCTTTCCTCCGTATGCCTCCATAGGGCCTATACTGTCCTCTTGGTCCTTTCAACTCAGTGTCTTATTGAACTCTGTGCTCTTTTGGCTCTCCTTCCTCGTGCAATCTGGCTTGTCCACTAGAAAGCCCCTGGAGCCCACCCTCTCTCACAGCCCACCTCCACCTTTGAAAGCTCAAATTATGCCTCTCCCAGAACACAGCACTGACATAAACACAGTTACCCGAGATTCTGGTTTGTTCACCTGTTTACTACTTTCACTGAGTAGTGTGCCATATTGGAAATGGGTAGGGTCGCCCTGACCCCAGGAAGCAATAAAGAATCAGCTGTTCAATTTAGTGCTGTAAACTGGAGGACGTAGAGTTGTTCATTGAGGGTCCTTGGTATAACCAACCAGACACGGCAGCAATCTCACCATTCACATTTTCTTTGAACTTGTCGAGCCTGTTTATGGAAGACTACTCAGAGGGCATGATGTTCGAAGCTGCATCTTCCTACATGGAAATTACAGCATCTTTGTCAATCAGCGATTTTGTTTAGGCTGTCCTATGGGCTGCGTAACCATTCTGATATTTAGGCATCTGCTATTTTATTATCTTAAGGAGACAAACTAATTGCACGTGCTATAGAAAAGTTACCCCATAATTTCAATCCAAGTAAATAGACTCCTAGACAAACCCTGAAACAATAATCCCATGCAGATAGGTAGAGTGTCGACATTCCTGTCATTCAGCTCGCCAGCTCTTGCATTCGGAGCATTCTTGCTTTGGTTCCGACTTCTGGGAACTGCTTTGCCCTTTTCCTGTAGATTTGTAGTTAAGGGAACCAAAGGGTCAACGAGGCAAAAGGCAGCTCCTTGATTAAGAGAAAGAACAAACATTTGCCCAGGGATACTATCAAGGAGTGAAAAAGTTTGAGAGCAGTAGCTGGGTGTGGAGGAAAACCCCGAAGTTCCTGTTGAAGCCATACCATGTTTCATGGGGTTACCCTCTGAGACATTCTCTGAGATGGTGAAGAAGTCCCTACGCCTAGTCTTTGCTAAGATATGATTGAAGTATTCGGTTATGGTACTGTTTGCAACTGTCATCACCACGCCGTCGTAGTTTGCTCCTTAGAAACATGTAGATGTGCACAAATTAATCTTTTATATATTTAAAGGTTTTTCTACTATGTATTGGATTGCTGAGAATAAAGTATCTATTAGACTTTGTTTGGGTAGATAAATAAATCCTCCCTAAATAGTGTGGGTTAATAACATAAAAATATGTAACGATGCAATAGATCTACATAGCCTCTCTGTATAATTCAGAAATAAAAATATATTCCATATGTTACGGTTCTCTTTTCCTCAGTCAGCGAGAATCCTCTGGCTTTACTTGGCAGTGGTCTTATCTAGACAACGGGATAGCTTAGAGCTGGGACAGAAGGACTACGTGTATTTGGCTTTCCTGGTCTCCCAGACTTATTCCCTTTCCGTTTTTGCCTTTCATGTGTCAGAATTCATTGTGTTAAGGCTTCAAAATGTGTCTACTTCTTGGGACCAGCAGTTAGCGTAATGGCCATGTCGCTGGACTCCCATGTAGTCAACCGTGGTTCACGTCCCGAACCCGGTGGCTTGAAACTCACGCCGGGTGTGTGCGCGTGTGTGCCCAACATCCCAAGAGGAGAATGGAAGAGAAGGGATTGCAGTGTGGCCATTCCCCCGGGGGGTGATTTTTTGCTTTCTGTTTGTCTGTCTCTCTGTCTGTCTGGCGAGCACACGCGCCTATAGCAAAAACCTCTCCAAAAAAAAAAAAAAAAAAAAAAAAGTGTCTACTTCTTTGGGAAGCAATTTCTCAGCTTGGAAGTATCTCGGTGTTTCATGGGTGCTTCATCTTGCCAACGTCTTTCTCTGTCCTGACTTCTTTACGACATTTTTAAATTTTTCAGTAAAAATTAAGTGTCACTTTATTTTCAGGGTTTTGTATTGTTTTGTTTTTCTCTTCCACTGTGACAGGCTTCAGGTAAAACCAGACTTGGGAATCACTATTATTTTTTTTTAACTTAATAAACAAGCATGTACCTCTGCCACTGAAAGGCAGTTGAACTAGCCAAGCGAGAAGTCGCTCTGCAAGAGTGAAACATGGGGCCAGCAGATGGCATAGCAGTTATGTTGCTAGACTCCCAAATGACTGACTGTGGTTCAAGTCCCAGACCAGGTGGTTTAAAAATCATGCCAGCCACGTGTGCATGCGTGCCCAAGATCCCAGAAGGAGAATGGAGAAGGGATTGTTGTGGCCATCTCCCCTGGAAGATGATTTCTCACTTTCCTTCTCACTGTCTCTGTCTCTGTCTCTCTCTCTGGCAAGTACATGCAACCTATGGCAAAAACCTCAAAAAAAAAAAAAAAAAAGAGTAAGATATTGCATCTTCTCATAATGTAGGATTGGGTCCTAGTGGGTATTATTCTCTACCCAAGGAAGCAAAGGAACAGAAGAGAAGGTTGAGAAATAATCGCAGATGAACAGCATACTTCTAACGAGGGGACTGTTAGATTCATCCTGCTGTCATTACTCGGCTATGGCAGTGAAAAGTGGGGGAAGGCTAGGTGTCCAGCACTATGGAAAAGACAGGTGAAACGTAGGGGACAAACACTATTGTGTTTGTGAGAAGCAACAGACTACACGTCCATAGACAACCTTCAATCATGAGGTAGAATGGGAAAAGTAGGAATGAAGGGCCGGCAGGTGGCGTGGTGGTTAAGGTGGCTGGCATCCTACATGGATGACAGCAGTTCAAGTCCTGGGCCTGGCAGCTTGCTTTCTCACTTTCCTTCTCTGTGTCTTTCTCTGATCAACTTACAAAAAATAAAATAAAATAATGACAATGAATAAAATTAAACAAAAAACAACGTTTTATAAAAAAAAAGACTAGGAAGGCACGGTGGGCTGGGCCCGCGCAGCGGGCCAGGGCTCTGCCTCGTGTGCCCCTGCGCGGCGGGCCGGGCCTGCGCGGCGGGCCAGGGCTCTGCCTTGCATGCCGCGCGGCCCCCGCTGCCTCTCCGGCGCTGGGCCATCCTTCCTTTCTCAGGCCGGGCGGGCGAGCAGAAGGTGGCGCTGGATTCTGCGCACATTCGCGCGCTCGGGACTGGCGTGTGGCCGCTGGGCCTGCGCGTGACCCCCAGGCCTGCGCGTGGCCGCCGGGCCTGAGCGTGGCCGCGGGGCCTGCGCATGGCCCCCCCTCTCCCACCCCCGCCTGCGCGTGGCCGCCGGGCCTGAGCCTGTGCGTGGCCGCTGGGCCTGCGCGTGGCCACCGGGCCTGTGCGCGGCCGCCGGGCCTGCGCGCGGTCCCCAGGCCTGCGCCTGCGCGTGGCCGTGGCCGCTGGGCCTGCGCGTGGCCGCCAGGCCTGGGCGTGGCCGCCGGACCTGCGCGTGGCCCCCGGGCCTGCGCATGGCCGCCGGGCCTGCGCCTGCGCATGGCCACCGGCCACAGGCGGCAAACTGAAGCCGAAAACTAGGATTAAGAACTTGCAACTACAAGCAACAGAAAGAAACTTTAGCTGTCTTAAACCAATTGAGAAATATATTGTATAGGAGGATTGTCCCTGCCTATGGACAGTGAGAAGATGATGGTTACCAGCCCTGCATTACCTCAGGGAAAAACAAGAACTACTCTACCATTCTTAAGGAAGCCAAATACCCGAGGATGACTCACGCTGCAGATCCCCACAACACCATTCTCAGTAATCACAAGATGGATGCTGTGCCGCATCAACTGATAATCACCTCTGCTTTCCAGAACCGCTTTCCTGTAACTGTATTCCATGGAGACTCACCTACAATTGTGGAACTGCACAAGACCCACCCTTAATCCAACCCTGAATAGAATCTATGCTCCGTATTGTTGAAAACTATATGAGCTGATAATTGAAAAAAAAAAAAAAAAGAAACTGAAAGAACTGGAAGGTATAACAGCAGGGATGGCAACTGCAGATACTAGAGACAGTATGGGAGAGGTAATGGGAATGAGTAATTGAGGGCGGAAGGGAGGGATTCAGGGAACAAACAACACACTTAATAGACACAAAAATGAAAAGTTGTCTGTTGATGATAATGTATATGGTAATATCATTGTCTTGACTAATGTACACTGTATTCATGCTGGGGAAAACCATGTTGTACACTGTAAAGAGGTGCAATGATTAAATGTAAAAAAAAGAAAAAAGAACAAGTTGAGGGTAGCTCTTTCTTGCTCAATAAAATGTTAATAAACAAACTTTAAAATTTAAAAAAAAAGAGTAGGAATGAACTTAGTATTTAAAGTATATGAATTTATGTAACTTCTAAATATACACACACAAAACAAAGCTATATGTTGTATACAACCCACTGTTTAAGGACTTAGCTCACTCAAGAAAGAGAATGTAGGGAACCAGCAGTTAGCGTAATGGCTATGTTGCTGGACTCCCATGTAGTCGACCGCGGTTCACGTCCTGGACTCGGTGGCTTAAAACTCACGCCAGGCGCATGTGCGTGCGTGCCCAAGATCCTGAGAGGAGAATGGAGGAGAAGGGATTGCGGCATGACTATCCCCCCTGGGGGGTGATTTCTCGCTTTCTGTCTCTATGTCTCTCTCTGTCTGCCTGGCGAGCGCATGCGCCCTATAGTGAAACCTCTTAAAAAATAAATAAATAAAAGTAAAAAAAAGAAAGAGAATGTAGGATGTGGGAACCAGGGACGAAGGTGGGAACCTACCTGAAAATCCAAATTGGGTTGGCAGTTGGCCTGAGGTTAAGATGCCTAGATCCCACGTGGCTAACAGCATGGGTAGAGTCCTGGACCCAGTAGCTTGAAAACATGCCAGGCACATGTGCATGTGTGTCCAAAATTCCAAGAGGATAAGGAGAAGAGATTGTGGCATGGCCAGTTCCTTGGGGATGACTTCTCATTTTCCCTTTCTCTGGTGAGCACACATGTCCTAAAGCAAACTAAAATAATAATCATAATAAAAATCAAGCCAGCCAATGGCATGATGATTAAGGCATGTAAATCCCACATGGCCAACTGTGTAGTTCAGACCCAGTGACTTTAAAAAACCAGATGCATGTGCATGCATGCCTAGAATCCTGAAAAGGAAGGAGAAACGGAGAAGGGATTGCAGCATGACCACCCCCAATGGGGGTGGGGTGTGCTTTCTCACCTTCCCTATCTCTTTCTGTCTGTCTAGTGCACATGCCTTCCAGCAAAATTAAAAAAAAAATCAAAAGGGACTTTTTATGGGCTGGAGTTAAAAATAAATAAAATGAAGACAGCATAAACTTAGGTCACCGAAGCAAGGACTTTTGATCATAGATCAGAGAAAGCTATATTATAACCCTCTGGGTCCCCAGGGGGCTATTTCCTTCATCTTCCCTTGCACTGTACCATTGCTCTGGCCCTGAGGCCAGTGGAATCGCTGAGCTGCAGCTCGCCAGGAACTCCCCCTGGGTTGCAGTCATTGAGCTGTAATTAGGCAGGTGCCTTTTGCTGCATCCTCTCACAGCTGTGGGTTTTAGAGAGCAAGGAAACTGACATTCTCCCCACATAACTCTTTAACCAGGCAAAATTATTTTCCGTACACAGCCATTTCAATGACACTTAGATGGCAGACACTAATATCCACTACCCTTTATCTTTGCAGCTGTATCCCTACAGCCCTTGCTAATTGATCATGCTCTTCTTACGAGACTTTCCCCCCTAAGATCAATGCACTGAACTACCCTGCCCCACCCCCATATTTGTTATTACAGTCGATGCTCATTATTTGCAACAGTTATGTCCTATATCGTCATTTGAAACACTGAATTAGTGTCTAATTCCTTGCTTCTAGGAGAAATTCAAGGTTAGGTTCCTGTGAGCCTCTGGCCACCATACTTCCATCAACCAGTCAATACATCACTTTGCTTTATGTATGTTTTCGCTTAAAGACACCGTATTTAATACATAGTTGATCCCTTAACATTGAATTCACAGCAATCAGCCTGAGTATAACTCACACCTGAACAAAGTTTCATCTATTTTCTCCATGAGGCACGTCACATTTTGCTTATGCTTCAGAACACGAGACAGTGCTTTCAGCTCTGTGCCTGGAGGCCATTTTAAATAGTGAAATCACCAAAAACAAAACAAAGCAAAACAAAACAAAACAAAACAAAACACAAACACACACACAAAAAAGAACCATGGAACTAAATAGCTCCTGTAGATACTTGTGTACAGTATGAAAACTGAAGACGGAAGAGCATCACCTTGTTCTACCTCAGCTGGGAATGTGAACATCAGGCAACTCCAATCTCTCACCCTGTGTAAACCCATCCACGACTGTGAACACCCTGTGAATGTTGATTTTGTGAAAACAAACACATTGCAGCTACTAGGCAAACTTACAAGTACAGAGCCTGTGAATAATGGGGGATGTTTTCCCACTTGCCCTCTCTCTCCCTCTTGCACTCTCCAAGTGCACACACTCTCTGGCAAAACTCACATACATGCAAATGTAGGAAAAACTCTCTTCTTTCAGGTCTGTGTAAGAGTTCAATGGGATTTACATGCTCAGCCTAGTGCTCACTACAGAGAATTCATTCAATGAACATTTTTTTCTTCCCCACCCTCCTTTTTCTTCATCTTCCTACTCACCAGCCTTCTCTCTGTGAACCTGTCAACTTGTCCCAATCCACTGCCCAGCCCCACCCTTAGTTTCTGTGAACTGTGTCAACATGTATTATTTCCTCTCCCACATCCCCTCCTGAATAGGCTGACTCCCTTTCACCCTACACCAGCTATTTCACTCCATTCCCTGTCTCACCCCCCACCAGCGCCTCCCACATTTCCCATCCCTTATCTCTGCTCACTTTGCCTCTTGTTTTTACTTGATATTTGGAAATAATATCACACTTGCAAGAACAGTACTTGTTCTAAAATCTGAGGATAAGTTGTTGGTATGATGACTTATCACCCCCAGATGCTTCCAATGAATTTCCTACAAACAAGGACATTCTCTTCATGACCCTGCACTACAACCAGGAAATCAACTTTGAGACATCTTCTACCCAGACACCATTTAAGTTTTACCTGTTGTTTCAATAAATGTCCTTTACAAGAAGTGGAGAATCACTTAGGACATTTAGTTGTCTCTTTAATCTCCTTCAATTGGCATAATTCTTCATTTTTTCCATGACTTTGATAGCCCAAAAATTTATGAAGATTTCTCCCAATTTTTCTTTTCTTTTTTTTTTTAGAAAGATTTTGCTGTAGGGTGTGTGAGCTCACCAGAGAGCTAGAGAACGGCAGAGACACAGAAAGCAAGAGAAAATGAGACATCACCAAAGGGATAGCCAGGCCGTAATCCCTTCTCCATTCTCCTCTCAGGATTTTGGACACACATGCACATGCTCCTGGCATGAATTTTAAGCCACTGAGCCCAGGACTCAAACTGTGATTGACTACATGGGAGTCCAGTGACATAACCATTACTCCATTTGCTGGTCCTCTCACAATTTTTCTATAGAATGCCCTTTGACTTGAGTTTGCCTTTGGACTTGGGTTATCCATTTTTGCCAACAACATCTCAGAACTGCTCTGTGTTTTAATGTTGTATTCTAGTGATGTTCGCTTGAACACTTTATTAAAGTGATGTTGACAAGGCTTTCCTACTGTAAAAGTACTTTTTCCTCCTTGTTAAATAATGAATATTTTGTTTGAGAAGTGTTTTGAGTGTGTATGTATCTTCTTGCCCATCAAATGTTCAATGAATTTATTTATATCAGCATGAACATGTGGAATTCACTTTATACAATAGGCTATAATCTGTTATATCTGTTATATATTTTGTATATTTATTTAGTTTCGTCCTTAAATTTTTCAAAATCTGGCCATTGGGAAACCCTTGCTAAATAGAGTTTTCCAAAAGTAAAAAATGTGGGCCAGCCAGTGACATGGTGGTTACAGTAGCTGGATCCCACATGGCCAACTGTGCAATTCAAGTCTTGGACCTGGTGGTTTGAAAAACACATTGGGCATGTGTGTGTCCATGCTTAAGATCCTGAGAGGAGAATAGAAGAGAAGGGATTGTGGCATGGCTATCCCCTCAGGAGGTGCTTTCTCACTTTCTCGTTCTATCTCTTTATCTCTCTAGTGAGTATACAACTCCTACAGCAAATTTTTAAAAAATAATAATAACAACAATAACTAGAATATACATTTACAATGCTAAGGTAAAAGAGATATCATATGGGACCAGCAGGTGGTGTAATGGCTATGTCACTGAACTCCCATGTAGTTGACCTCAGTTTGAGTCCCGGACCCAGTGGCTTAAACTCACGCCAAGCGCATGTGCCTGCGTGCCCAAGATCCTGAGAGGAGAATGGAGGAGAAGGGATTGTGGCGTGGCCATCCCCTCTGGGGCAGGGGGGTGATTTCTAGCTTTCTGTCTCGTCCTTCTGGCAAGCACATGTGCCCTATAGCAAAAACCTCTCCAAAAAAAAAAAAAAAAAAAAAATGAGACATCATATAACTTAATTTTTCTAAATTAAATATTTGTTCCTAACTCCCTGTTATGGTTTGAATTTATGTGTCTTTCCCCAAATCGATATATTTGAACCTAAGAGCCAGTGTGAGTGAGAGTACTAAGAGGTGGGGCCCTTAGGCAGCGATTAAGTCATGAGGACTCTGCCATCACGAATGGAATTAGGACCTCAAAAGGGGACTCAAAGGAACTAGGCAGGCAAGTGTGTTGTTCTACCTTTCAGCACGTGAAGACATATCATTCACCCTTCCTGCCCTGTGAGGACGAAGCAAGAAAACCCTCACCAGACACTGAAATTGACATTTTGATCTTGAGCTTCTCAGCCTTCTGAACTCAGAGAAATGCATTTTTATTATTTATAAATCACCTACTGCAATAATTTTGTTATATTAGCATAAATGGACTGAGATGCCCCCCCCCCCCAGTATCCATCATAACCGGGGAGTACTTTAGTATTGAGTGATAAAAACTGGTAAAAAATGCCTAGAAAAGATTGTTGGGTCTTGGTATATCCTGATTGCTGCTGGGATGCTCATTGTCCAAGACCATTCTGTCCATTCGAAGGGAGATGGCTCCATAGCCTCTTTGCCATTCAGGGCATCTTAACTTTTTTTTAATTGCCAGAGGGCACATGCACTAGCCAGAGAGAGAATGCACCCCTTAGTGGGGTGCGGTCACAGTGCCATCTTTTCCCCTCCATTTCTTCATCCCATCAGGATTTTGGACACACATTCACACACACCTAGTATGTTTTTTGGATTATTTACTTATGATTATTATTTTTTTACATTTGCTATAGGGCACGTTGCTCACCAGAGAGAGAGAGAGAGACAGAGTGAGAAGGGGAGGGAGAGCGAGAAAGCAAGCCACCAGATCCAGGACTAGAACCACCGTCGACCAAGTGGGAGTCCTGCAACTCCATCTCTTCCAACCCAGTGATCCCCTCTCTAACTCTATCCTCCCTCTAAGGAACAACAAGTTAAGTTCACCTCCCACACAAGAGCCTAGATAACTTTCATAATGGATGCCTTGTAACTCTGTTTTGGGAAATACAAAAAATCATAACAACCTGAGATGGACCGCCTCTCAGTGACCCCACCTGCTGGTATTCATGGCCTTGTGCAGCCCCTCCTTGGAGTATAAAGTGGACTCAGTGGCTCACTTCTAACAGAATGCAGCAAGAATGATAAAATGTCACTTCCAAAATGAGCTTATGAAACAACAGTGACTTCTATGTTGTTTGCTTTCCCTCTCTCCTTCTCCCTGGCTAGTCGGAGGGAAGCCAGCTGCTATGCCATGAGCTCCCCACAGAGAATCCCATGTGGCAAAGAATGAATATCTAGGACAACAGCCAGAGAGGACCTAGGCTTGCCAAAAGCCCTGTGAGTGAATTTGGAAGCAGATGGGTCCTCTCCAAGGTGTGCCTTGAAATGACTGGAACCCTAGCCAACCCAGTTCAGCCTTACAGGAGAAACAGAGCGAACTAAGTGTCTGATGCCTGACTCACAGAAACCGTGAAATGAGTGTGTCTTAAGTCACTGAGATTTGGAATAACTTGCTATGCAGCAACAGAAAACTAATATACCACTTCTGAAACCAGCAGCCGGAATGTCTCAGAAAAGAGGGTAAAATTGCATTTTCCTCCTTTTCTGGCAGGAAGTAGGGAACAGCAATAGTTTGGCAAAATACCCTGTAACAAATGAAAATGACTTGGAGCAATGTAAGTAGATAGAACAGGAATCCCCTCTGAGGGAAATTGCCATCTCCTGGGGTATCAATCCGTTCAAGCCCGCCATGAAGACTAGCCGTGCTCCCTAAGCTAAATGATAATTAGCACCAGCCCAAGTCCTTCCAGCAGAAAAAGGAACAGCTGGATGCTCAAAGGGGAGCTGGGAACGTGGCTGCCACAAGTCCCTAAATTGGCTGTTAGCCTCCCTAAAGAAGCTCACACCTGTCCTGGTGACCTCAAGAAAATAACAGGCTGACTTCACAGCTAGTAGAATTTCAAGATGAAAGTTCTCAAAGGCTAAGAACTTCTTTCCCTGTCATGGGACTCTGCCCTAAATCTGGAGACTGGTGCAGTTCTCTGAATTAAAGTTTCCCGTGAAGGCTGACTCCAGGAATACGAGCTCTTTACCTAGGACCTAACGGCAGAGAGTAATTTGTGAACCAAGAAACTTGAGTTCTGGGGGGCTCTAGGCCAGTCTTCACCCCCAAAGTGTCGGCCCCTCCATGTACAGGGTCCCTCTGACATCAGGTGTGAAGTAGAGGGGTCGGTGCTGTACAGGAGGAAGACCCCACTGCCCATGTGTTCCACATCAGCGATACCCGCTGAGGCACAACTTTGTACAATGAGTGACATCTGGGTTCATACCATTCTGTGCCACGTGTGGGCAGAAAACACTTGCCAAGGCGCTCTCGTCCTTCCCACCATTATTTAGCCAATGGGGTGTTTATGCTTTTGTGAATTTTCCTGTTTTCCCTAAGGGCGACAGTTTGGGAAGGACAGGGAAACACCGTGTTGGAACAGCAGGAGTGAGTGTCTCTGCCTGTGGGGCAGGTCTAGTGCCAGCCCCACTGAGTTTGACGACCAGGTCTGAGAGTGATTGTGGGTGTAAGCAAAGGTGTGGTGTCTAGCAGTAACTTGCTAAGAGAGTCGAGGCCAGTCTCTGAGGTGTGGTAAGCTCCCACCTCACCTTTGAGGAGCCTCAGGCCCATGAAAAGATCACCGCATGCTGAGCACAGCCCCCGAGCTCTCCAGTCCTGGCCCTTCTACTGAATGGGTGAGTAGCTAGTGTCTGAACTTTAATTTGGGAAAGTCAGAGTTAATGAGGGGGAACCTCTCGTTTCTAGTTGGTCATACAAGGAGTTTGGAATCTGTCTCTCAGGTCCGCCAACTACAAAAGACCTAGACAAACTGAAAACCAACAACTCTTCTTATATCCAGCAGGGGACTGAGGTCAGAGAGCAAACTACTGCCCTCCAAATTGAAGAGACAGACAGATTCCTAGAGGCATGATTTTCCAGAGCAGTAGTCCAGTAGCAGAAAGTTCCAGCCGAATCAGTAATATGGCTGGGACACCTGAACAGTCACTCACACATAGTTGGAAGCTTAGTGTGGACAAATCTGAAAGTTAAAAATTCAGGGAGGGGGGACCAGCAGTTAGCGTAATGGCTATGTCGCTGGACTCCCACGTAGTCGACCGCGGTTTGCGTCCCGGACCGGGTGGCTTAAAACTCACGCGAGGCATGTGTGCATGCATGCCCAAGATCCCGAGAGGAGAATGGAAAAGGGATTGTGGCGTGGCCATCCCCCCTGGGGGGTGATTTCTCGCTTTCTGTCTCTCTGTCTCTCTCTGTCTGTCTGGCGAGTGCACGCACCTTATAGCAAAACCTCTCAAAAAAAAAAAAAAAAAAAAAAAAATTCAGGGAGGACTGGTCCCATAACCTAGTAGTTAAGGAAGCTGGATCCCACAAGGCCCAAATTGGTTCAAATCCTAGTCCTGGTGCCTTGTAAAACATGAGCAAGTGTGTGTGTGTGTGCATACATGCCCAAATCTCAAGGGTGGAGAAACGAAGAAGGGCTTGGGATGTAACCACACCCCCTCGGAAGGTGGATTCTCTCTCTCTTTCTGTCTTTCTTTGGCAAGTGCATGCATCCTCTGACAAATAAATAACGAAATAAATGAAGTAAGTTTTTGAAAAAACAGGGAGGGGGGCAGTCTTAGGGAAGAACCCACATTTTGTTGAGTTTTACCTATAAGGGCTCTACTACATTCTAATAGTGAAGGTCAGGAAAAAAGTCCCCATGCTTCCTGCAGAGGAGGGGAGAAAGTTGCCATTTTTAAATATGACCAGAACATTGTATTCTCTTCCCTCAAGAGAAAGTAGAGCCTACCAGCCGGGGGGCGGGGGGAAATAACCAACTCCAGCCCACTTAGCCTTCCCATCTTGCCTAAGAGGGAAAAACAAAACAAAACTCAGAGGCATTGGCTCAGCTGTGGTAGTGAGTTTTGCTCAGACACTAATAATCAGAGGCTGAGACCACATGAGAGGCCTGAGTTTGATTCCCATCCCAATCTAAACAGGTCAAATGCCTGTTTAGCATGTGCCTGTGGCCCAAGGTAACTAGGAGGCTGTTGCTAGAGGATCGTGACACGGTGAGACCCAGTCCAAAAAAAATAAAGAAGTGTATATATGTGTGTGTGTGTGTGTGTGTGTGTGTGTATACATACATATATACATATATACATACACACACACACACACACACACTCTAAAGATAAAAAACAAAAGCACAAGGGTGAGGCACTTATGAAGGTCACAACCCAGGACACAGGCTCATTAAAAGACTGAATTCTATTCATAGGCTTATAGAATACTTCCTCTCATCCCCACACCTCACCACATCAATAGAACTCCGGTATGATAGCAGGAGAATGCAACTGAAAGAACTATTTAATAAGCCTCTAGAGAATATTTAAGGACTCTCTAAGGAAACCCAAAGACAAGAGGCAAACCAAAACAAGCTTACCAGATGGAAGTTTAACTTCCTGGCACCAACAGCTTCAGCAAACAGTAAACACGAGGTAATGCCTACCAAGACAAATGCAAAACCTCACATCAAAGGCCTGTTTGCAGCTCATGCTCTTACCCAGGGCGCCATGCCGGCTTTCAACCAAAAATTGAAAGGCATACTAAAAGATTAATTAAAGGAATGATGTGCAGTATTATTAAGATTATTAAAAGCAGGACTTAATCTTCCCAGATTCTAGACTTTGCTTCTTCTCTAAACCTGCCCCACTTGTTAAGACCTAACAGGGAGTGGGGGGTGGGGGGGGCAACAGCGGTGGTGGTGGTGGTAGTGAGGGTGGCTTGATCCCATGTGGATGACTGCACAGTTGAAGTCTCGGACCAGCAGCTTGAAAAACTTGCTGGGTGATTGTACATGCACCTAATCAAAAAATGAGGGAGAGATGGAGGAGAAGAGATTGCAGCATGACTATGCCCCATGGGAGGTACTTTCTCACTTCCTCTCTCTCCCCTCTGGTAAGCAAATGAGCATGTGAGTCTTTTTTTTTTTTTTTTCTCTTTTTTTTTTTTAAAGAATTATTTACTTTTATTTCTCCATTCATTTATTTTAATTTGACCATAGAGAGACACTGAAAGAGAGAGAAAGAGGGAATGTGAGAAAGCAAGCCACAGCAAGGACTCGAACTGTGATCGGCCATGTGAGAGTGTCCAGCGCCTTAACCACCATGCCACCTGCTGGCCCCGAGCATGCCAACCTTCTAACCAATTTAAAAACACAGAGCTCACAGGCACTCTCCTAGGACCATAATTCAGAAACCAGGGCAGATGAACAGCTGAGAGGAGCCAGGAGGGGCCATACTGCCCTAACTCCTGCTCTTCTCTAAAGAATTATTTTATTTAACATTTTAAAAACTATTTAACTATTTTTACTTATTTTTAAACTTGTCCGGAGAGTAATGAGCAAGAAAGAAAGAGAGAGGGAAAGTGAGAAAGCAAGTTGCCAGATCCAGGACTTGAACTGGGGTCGGTCATGTGGGAGTCTAGCACCCTTAATTATCACACCACCTGCTGTCCCCAGTCCTGTTGTTCTCTAAGGATAAAGCACAGAGCTGCAGTGCCAGCTGGTGGCATGCTAGTTAAGGCGTTGGACTCCCACATGGCTGAACCACGGTTCAAGCCCCAGACCTGGGATTCACTTTCCCCCTCTCGCTCTTCTTTCTTTCTCTCTCTGGCAAGCGTGTGTGCCCTGTAGCAAATCAGAAAATAATAATAATTATAAATAAAACTAAATATATAATTCTAAAAAAAACAAAAGGCCTTATCAGATGGCTCCAGTGGCTTTTTCACTACACAGTGATTACACCATATTCTCCTTTTATGCTGCAGAGTTACTACTGATTTTTTTACCTGCTAAAGAGGAATCCCATTTTACCAGTATTTTGGAAAAACAGAGACAATAATTGGAAGCAGGTTCAGAATCGGTCCCAGTTCACAGATAAAATACTGAATAACTGTATAACAGTTAAAAGTTCGATACATTTTAAAAGATGACAAGTTTCTTTGACTTTTGAATACAAAAGATTTCTTCTTCTCTTCTCTTTCCTCTTCCTCTCCTTCTTCTCTAATTTGCCAGGAGGTGGGAGGTACTTGTGCTTACCAAAGAGGAAGAGAAAGAGAGAGAGGGAAAATGAGAACCCTACTCGCCATGGGGATGTTCACCTCCACAATTCCTTCCCTTCCATCGTTCCCTCCGCCTGGGATTTGGGGCACACAAGCACACATGCCCCACGTGTTTTCCAAGCTTCCAGGTCTGGACTCAAACCATACACTCAGGCATGTGGGACGCAGCCACCTTAACCACCATGCAATTGGTTGGCCCTGCATGTGTACTTAATAAAGGTTATGATTGCTATGCATATCTTCTCATATGAATATTATGCATAAGTCTGAGATTTTCGGGTTAGATTCTGGTATCATTTTTACTTAAAGAACAGGGTTAACATCTTTCTGGTCACATTACAGTAATAGTTCATTGAAAATAATGATCAAAAAGCACTGGGATAATAAACAGCTTTCATTCTTTCCACTAACATTATTGAGCTTGCTTAGTGTATTTATAATCCCGAGCTTAGGTTTCGTTGTCCTAAATTAAGAGCTGTCGCAATAAACAGGACATATTGTCTTTCCTGGAAACTAATTGTCGAGAAGGAGGAATATTTATAAGAAGCAAATCTTTTATATTTACTTTTAGATTAGTTTTTAGGTTTTTGCCATTGGGTGTGTGCACTCACCAGGGAGAGACAGAACGAGACAGTGAGAGGGAAAGTGAGGAATCACTGGCCAGGGGGATGGCCATGCTGGAATTCCTTTTCCTCCATTCTCGTCCTGGGATTTGGGGCATGCATGCATATGCACCTTGCATGATTTTCAAGCCACGTTTGGCCATGTGCAAGTCCAGCACCTTTTACTACCACACCACATACAGGCCCCTAAGAATGCTATCTTTTAAAAAACCTCACAAAACAGTACTGTGTATGATCAAGGATTAAATGAGTTCAGGTCAAGTGGGCTAGTCCCCGCTCTGCCACTAGCTGCAGTTGTGCAGGAGCTAACGCGGGCCTCCTTTCCTTATATGTACAATGAGACGGAGCTATTATCTCCAAGGGCCTGACTAGCTGTAGAGTCCTACAAGGCAATGCTTATTAACAGAGACCATGAGTCCCACAGAACAGTCATAGAAGTGTCAGGGGAGTACCTGGGTTGTCAACCACCTGCCCATTGTGTGGTGTTAGGTTGGGATTAATTAACTCCCTACCCAGCAAAATGTTCTAAATAGGTATCAGCAGTTAGCATAATGGCTATGTTGCTGGACTCCTATGTATTTGACCACGGTTCGAGTCCTGGACCTGGCGGCTTAAACTCAGGCCGGGCGCGTGTGCATGCGTGCCCAAGGTCCTGAGAGGAGAATGGAAGAAAAGGGATTGCGGCGTGGCCATCTCCCTGGGGGGTGATTTCTCGCTTTCTGTCTCTCTGTCTCTCTCTGTCTGTCTAGCGAGCGCACGCGCCCTACAGCAAAAACCTCTCCAAAAAAAAAAAAAAAAAAAAAAAAAAAAAAAAAAGTTCTAAATAGATCAACAGAAGGGCTTTCCTCTTACCAGTGATTGGTTTAAATCAACTCACAGGCCAGCCTCGTAGTCTAGTGGTTACAGTGAGCTAGATCCCCACATAGCCAACTGAGATTTGAGTCTCAGTCCTGGTGGCTGGGAAAGCATACTGGGTGTGTGTGCATGCATGCCCAAAGTCCTGACAGGATGAGAAATGGAGAAGGGATTGTGGCATGACCATGTTCCACTGAAGGTTGCTGTCTCTCACTCACATACACATGCATGCACACAAGTGCATGTGCCTTCTGGCAATTACAATTAAATAAGCATAGGAGCCAATAGGAGGCATGGTGGTTAAGATGCTGGGCCCCCACATGGCCAGTTGCAGTTCAAATCCCAGATCCGGTGAACTGCTTTCTCACTTTCCCTTTCTCTCTCTCTGTCTCTCTCAGTGAGTGCATGTGCCCTATAACAAATTTATAAACAAATCAATAATCTCAAATTTAAGCTAATGAACAACTAACATGACTTTACCTGTAAGGATTGGCTCAGGGTTTAGCCAGTTAGAATAAAGTAGAGGGCTTTTGTTGGAAATCCTGGCATGCAGGTGCCATTCCTCTCTCCTGAATAGTGTGAAAGTCTGGAAATGCTGCAACCATTTATAGTAGTGGCCTAGTAGATACTGCTAGACAGATACAGAGCCAAGACATTGATGGGAAAACGGAGTCAGAGCTAGGAGCCAACCCTGGAAGCCCAAAGAATTCATGTAGCCAATGCTCGAAGGTAAGTATGACTTACACAGGAAGGAGAAGGTAGAACATTAACAGCTCAACAGAACAAGAATCTGGAGGGAGTACACGGTATCTCAACAACAGCTCTTGTAATTATTTTTTGTCTGTTTCTCTTTACTTAGAGGAAGCAGAAAATGTATATTAATTCACTATTTTTTATTGTAATTCTTTATTCATTAATTTATTATTTTAATTTGACCAGAAAGAGAGAAGAGAGAGAAAGAAAGCAAGAAAGCAAGCCACCAGGTCCAGGAGTCAACCATGGTCGGCCATATGGGAGTGTCCAGCACCTTAACCACCATGCTACCTGCTGTTCCCTATATTAATCCACTATTAAGCATCTAGGGGTCAGCTGGTGGCATGGTGGTTAAGGCACTGGATCCCACATGGCTGACTATGTGGTTTGAGTCCTGGTGGCTATAGAACATGTGCATGTGTGGTCAGAATCTTGAGAGAAGAATGGAGAAGAGGGGATTGTGGTGGCCAGACTCCCCAGGGTGATTTTTCATTCTCTCTCTCTGTCTCTCTCCCACAAGTGCATATGCCTTATAGCAAAACTAAAACAAAACAAAACAAAACAAAACCCTACATTATCATTTTGATTCTGGGGACCAGCAGGTGGCATAGAGGTTACGGTGCTAGACACTCCCACGTAGCCGACCATGGTTCAAGTCCCGGACCTGGTGGCTTGCTCTCTCACTTTCCCTCTCTCTCTCATGTGTGTGACTCTCTCTGGTCAAATTTAAATAAATGAATAAATAAATAAATAGTTCTTTAAAAAAATAATATTGATTCTGTGGGAGAGGGCTGCAGTGTGGGCACAGGTTCAGGATAGAGGTATGCTATGTTCTGGTTCCCTAAGAGCTTACACATGAGCAGAAGGACAAGAGGTAAGACAGAGCACAAGAGGAAGGATGGAGCTTTCTTCAGCTCAAAGGTCATGAGTTCAGAGACAGGCGATGTCTTTTAAATTCCTGCCTGGGTGGTACCATCTCCGTAGTACAGATAAGGACACTGAAAGAATGTGAGCACAAACCAAGTTTAATCATTATTATTAATGAGCTGTTATAACATATTTCTTGAAGAAATGCCTAAGATCATGAAGTAACTAGCAGGAGGTACCATCTGCAGTTAACCCGGGCCTGCCTGGATTCCCAAAACGAGGTCTGTGGACCGACGGCACCTTGTCACCAGGGAGCAGAGCCGGCAACATCGTCTGTGTGGCCCTGAGTGAGATAAAAATGTGGGTCCTTGTTCAAAAAGCAGAAAAGAGCCCAGACACGGTGTTGCAGGCAGGAGAGCACCACTGCACAGTGGCCAAGGCTGCATAGGAGGTCCAGGTTCGGGCCACAGCCCAACCTGAAAGTGAAACAAGTGAAGAGCAGGCCAGGTCCTCTTGTGGTCCTGGCTGACACCGGAGGGTCACAAAACCCTATCAAAAATTCCTCTCTCTCTATCCCTCCTGTGTTCTATCACTTATTAAAGAAACAACCACGGGGGACCGGGAGATGGTATAATGTCTATGTCACTGGACTCTCACATGGTTGACTATGGTTCAAGTCCCAGACCCAGTGGCTTAAAACTCATGCTGGGAGACCGGCAAGTGGCGTGGTGGTTAAGGGCACCGGACTCCCACATGGCCAACCACAGTTCAAGTCCCAGACCTGGAGACTTGCTTTCTCACTTTCTCTCTCTCTCTCTCATTCCATCTCTCTCTGGTAAAATTAAAAAATAAATAAACAAATAAATAAAGTTGAATTAAAAATAAATCTTTAAGAAAAAAAAAAAAAAAACCCTCATGCTGGGTGCATGTGTGTGAGTGCCCAAAATCCCGGCATGGCCATCCCCCCTGAGGGGTGATTTCTTGCTTTCTGTCTCTCTTTGTCTCTCTGGCAAGCACACACGCCCTATAGTAAAAATCTCTCAAAATTAAAACAAAACAAAACAATTTTTTTTTATTGCCAGAAGGTGAGTACATTCTCTGGAGAGATAGGGAGGGGGGAGAAAACACTTTCCCCCATGGGATATGGTCATGCCACAATCACTTCTCCGTTTTTTCATCCTGGGGGGATTGTGGCCATGCATGCATATGTACCTGGCATGTTTTTCAAGCTGCTAATGCTAAGATTCAAACCACACAGTCAGCCAGGTGGGACCCACCTCTCTTATCCACTAAGCTATGGAGCTGACCTTGAAAGAAAACTTTTTAAAAGCAAGAAAAAAAGTACCACTAGCCATGCTAAAGTATTAAGATTTTTCTTTTCTTCCACAACCTCGCAACTTTTCTTATATTTGTTACTTAATGTCATGCTAAGCAAAGGAACATTGCAAATGACTAACACGGATTTAGCATTTGTGTTTTTTAAAGAATTATTTTATTTAACTTTATTCATTGTCTTTTTTTAAGAATTATTTAACTTTTAATTATTTATTTTAATTTTATCAGAAAGGGACAGAGTGAGAGTGAGATTAAGAGAGAGCGGGAAAGCAAGAAAACAAGCCGCCAGATCCAGGACTCAAACCGCAGTTGGCTGTGTGGGAGTCCAGCATTTTTAACCACCACACCACCTGCTGGCCTCCGTTGTCATTATTTTATTTTATTTTATTATTTTTTTTTTTTTTGAAGTTGACCAGAAGGAGACAGAGAGAGAAGGAAAGCAAGAAAGCAAGCTGTCAAGTCTGGGATTTGAACTATAGTCAGCCATGTGGGGGTCCAGCCGCCTTAACCACCACACCTCCTACCAGTCCCAGCATTTGTATTTTTAACAAGCAATGGCAGTTTTAAAGGCAAACACATAAACATTTAATTTGACATGTAGATTCATCAAAATAACAGATGCGTGTCTTGTAACTCGTACACATGCTTGCATTTTGTTCTTACGGCAACAGTGGAGACAGTGAACAAAGCAGCTCAGCTAGTTTTATTTTACTTCTTTTGTCTTTTGTTCTTTGTTTTAAGATTTTGCCATAGAGTGCTTGTGCTTGTTGGGAAGAGGAGAGAGAGAGAGAGAGAGAGAGAGAGAGAGAGAGAGGGTTGGGGGGGGGGGTGAGAAATCACCTCCCGGGGATGTCCATGCTCAGTTCCTTCTCCTCCATTCTCCTCTTGGGGTTTCGGGCCTGCACACACTCAGACCTGTTGTGAATTTCAAGCCTCTGGGTCTGGGACTCAAATCATAGTCAGTCATGTGGGAGTCCAGAGCTTTAACCACCACACCACCTGCTGACTTGACTTCTTAATAGGCACCCATTCTGCTAACGATCTCTACCCTCTGCTTCCTGGTGAAAAAGGTAGGACTGAGTGGAAGAGGAACTCTCCCTTTTCTAGTGCCATCATTTTCAGCAGAAGCAGTTGGTAATGTAGGCAGTAACACACAGAAGATACGACAGGGTCCTCAGTGACTCTTATTTTTTTAAAAATTATTTTATCCCATTTATTACCATCATTATTATTTGTTTAATTGGACCAGAGACAGAGAGAAAGTAGGAAAGCAAGCCTCCAGGTCCAGGACTCAAACCGTGGTCAGCCGTGTGGCAATCCAGTGCCTTACCCACCACGCCACCTGTGGTCCCCAGTGACTCATGTTCTTAAAGCATCCCTGCCTCTTTCTGTGTTCGTGTCACTGCAAGTGCTGGTGCCAGTGGTGAGCACGCTTCTGTAGCAGTCAGTGACCCCGGCCCTACTCTAAGTCACAGCCACAACATACCACCCTGATACTGCTTTGAGACTTGCTGAACACCCACCAATACTTCATCCTCATGAGGCACCTGGAACATGATGTAAAAGGGGATGGAAAGAGACAGCAGACATACATAGTTACATATCCAGTATCTCTTCATGCTGGCTGTATTGTCCCATCAGATTTTATCTACAAAACACAAGTTAAAAAAAATTTTTTTTAGATTTACTTCATTTAACTTTATTTATTTTATTTTGACCAGAGAGGGACAGAGTGAGAGAGAAAGAGAAGGGGAAAGTGAAAAAACAAACCTCCAGGTCTAGGACTCAAACTGTAGTCCACCATGTAGGAGTCCAGTGACCTTAACCAACAGGCCACCTGCTGGTTCCCACAAGCTAAAATTTTAAGTTATGCGACCAGCAGATGGCATAATGGTTACATCGCTAGACTTCTACGCGGTTCAAGTCCCGAATCCAGTAGCTTAAAAGTCATGCCAGTCTCATGTATGTGTGTGCCCAAATCCCGAGAAGAGAATGGAGAATGGATTGCGACATGGCCACCCCATGAGGGGGGCATGATTTCGCGCTTTCTGTCTCTCTGTCTCTCTCTGTCTCTCTGGTGAGTGCATATGCCCTATAGCAAAAATCTCTCCAACAAACAAATAAAAATTTTCAATTATTAAAAATTTCAAAAAAGATAGTGGAGCATTAAACCAAGCGCAGGCCCTGGTGACTGTAGACAGATCACAGTCCATTGTTGACTGAAAAAAAAAAAAACTCTAAAAAATTAATAATTAATATGGTTTATTTCCAAGCAGAATATGAGTGACCTAGGCCCAGAGAGGAGGCAAACATGCCTTTCTTGGGGTGATCAGTTACAGGGGTTCCTTTTATTTGATTTTGAGAGTGACAGACAAAATTAGTGAAGAGATTTCCATTGATCTGGCCCAAAAAGGTGGGGCATGTGGAAGCGGGAGCGTGTAGGTTATAGGGGGGTTCCAGTTTTCAGGTTGGTGATTAGAAGGGGAGATCTGTGTCCTGGGAAGAGATCCGTAAAAGAAATGCTTAAACTACATCTCAAGGAATGGGAAGTTCGGTGTTTGGGAAGAGGTAAGCAAAAGAATATACTGTAACGGGTTGAAATATATATCTCAAAGATACTATGCCAGGGACAGGATGTAGGAAGAATCCTGTTAATGGAAAAAATAGTCTGTTAGTGTTTGTAGGCCTGACTTCCCTAGGCCCTGTGGAAAGGACTTCGGAAAAATAGGAAAAAGCAATCAGACTTCTGTCCACATCATGAAGCCGGCTCTACCTGGAAGTTTGTTAGAAATACAGGGTTTAGGGACCAGCAATTGGTGTAATGGCTTTGTCGCTGGACTCCCATGTAGTCGACCATGGTTCGAGTCCTGGACCTGGTGGCTCAAACTCACGCTGGGCGTGTGTGCATGTGTGCCCAAAATCTCGAGAGGAGAATGGAGGAGAAGGGATTGTGATGTGGCCATCTCCCCTGGGGGATGATTTCTCACTTTCTGTCTCTGCCTTTCTGGTGAGCACACGGGCCCTACAGCAAAAACCTCTAAAAAAAAAAGAAAGAGAGAAAGAAAGAGAGAGAGAGAAATAAATAAATAAATAAACAAACAAATAAATAAATAAATACAGGGTTCAGAAGCCAGACAGTGGCACAACATATGCTCTGTGAAGTAGACCTTCACATGGGAAGGTTGCCAGTTCAGGGCTAGGGCCAGCCCTGAATACACTACCGGGCACACCTGTGCCCATGATCCAGGCTAGTGGAGGCTAGGGGTGGATTGCAGTGTCAAGACCCTGTCTGGGGTGCTGTGTCTCTGTCTCTCTCATTTATGGAATAAATAAATAAAATTTATTTTAAAAATAAGAAAAAAATACAGCGTTCAGGCCCAGAGATGGTAAAGCTGCAGCCATGTGGAAAAACCCCAGTTCAGATTCCGGACTGAGTGAAACGGGCCTGGTCCTATAGTACAAGCCTGTGATCCTAGCAGTGAGACCCTGGGCAGAGGACTGCAATGGGGAGACCCAGGAAAGAATTCCAATCTTTTTCCTTTTTCCTCCCCCCCCCCATCCACTCTTATTTAAAAAAGAAAAGAAATTCGGTTTCTTAGCACTGCCAACCAAATCTGCATCTTCACAGGACCTTAGGTGGGTTGACTGCTGGTTGTTAGAAAGGTCAGGAAGCTCTGGGCTGGTCTAGACCACCGAGGATCCTATCTCCCTGGCTACATGTTCATTTTATTCCCTGACAGATGAGTGAAAGAGTGAATGTTTTTTTCTGATCTGCCCTGTCCCTCTCTCTCCTTCTTTTGGGCCAACCTGCAGCTCCCCAGGACCTTACGGACCCAAATTCCCACTGGCTTTTCTGAAAGCCTGTTATGGGTCTTTGCCCACATCTCAGGTTTCATCCGCATTCCATTCATCGCATGCCTTTGTATATTCCTGACTCCTGGGCATCAAGGAAGAAATCACAAACAGCATCTAATAGGAGCCTCCCTTTAAAGACAGATTTTAGGGGCTGGACCAGGGGCAGAGCCCCCAAAGGATGAAAGCTTGTTAATTTACATGTCAGTAGAGAGCTGCGATGCCTTTATTACAAGAATTCAGAAGTGAGAATCTTGTTTCCTGCCTCTGTGTATTTCCCTACTTTTGCTAGGTTTAAAATTTCCCAAAATGAGGGGAACCAATAGTTAGCGTAATGGCTATGTTGCTGGACTCCCACGTAGTTGACCGCGGTTCGCGTCCCGGACCCGGTGGCTTAAAACTCACCCCGGGCGCATGTGCGTGCCCAAGATCCCAAGAGGAGAAGGGATTGTGGCGTGACCATCCCCCCTGGGGGTTGATTTCTCAGTTTCTGTCTCTCTCTGTCTGGCGAGCGCACGCGCCCTATAGTGAAAACTTCTCCAAAAATAATAATAATAATAATAATTTCCCAAAATAAATGAAGATTCACTGTATTCTTCTTTCTGCTTTTGTTTGAGATTTCTCATAACAGTACATTAGATAATAATAACCCTAAAAAAAAATCTTTAAAAGAAGAAAAAGAGGAGGTAAGAAGAGGGTGGAAATTTTAATTCTCATTGGCATTCAGGAAGTTTCTAAGAATAATAACTTGAGAAAAAAATAAATCAAAATTAGGAACTTTCACCTTCTTGTTTCATTTTCAACCTCAGAAATAAAATAGAATCACCCCTCTCTAAAACAGAATTACCCTTGTGAGCAAAGCTTTGCTGCATTTCTGTGTTGCAAACCTATGCAGAGCTGTTGCACAAGAGCGACTGCTCTTTCTGTGCAAGATAGCATTAAAAAAAAAAAAAAAAAAGCAAAAGAAAAGAGAAAGGAAGACAGCAAGAGAGGGAAAGAAGAGTAAGTTTTGAAAACACTGTTTGCTTGTCTGCCACACCCACCAGAAAACTCTCTTCAAAGGACAAGTCTGTCAGAAGCCAATATTGGCTCAGTGGCTCCTTGCAAATTTCAATGCTTTTTCACACACAGACATCTCAATTCTTTTCTTTTTTTTCAATTTGCTGCAGGGTCTGTGCATTTGCCAGAGAGGGATAGAGAGAGAAGATAAATGAGAAAACCCCCTCCAGTGAGGGATGGTCATGCCACAGTTCCTTTTTCTCTCTCTCTTCCTTCTCTTGGGATTTCAGGCAGGCATGGACATGTGCCCACCCTGTTTCTCAAACCACTGGCTTTTGGACTTGAACCATGTGATCAGTCATGTGGGATTCAGCCTCTTTAACCACCATGCCAGAGGCTTGCCCCAGACATCTAAGATGAAGCCTGAGGACAGAAGTCTGACTGCTTTTTCCTATTTTCTAACATCTTTTCCAGAGAGCCTGGAGGAAGTCATGCTCACAAACGTTAACAGACCATTTTGACCCATTGATAACAGGATTCTACCCACACCCAGTCCCTGTGATGTAGATTAAGCCTCCTTATCGCTATTAAAGTACATTCTTTCCTTTTCTAATCACCCACCTGAAAACTGTAAAGCCCACCTATAACCTACCAGCCCTCCACTTCCACAAGTCCCACGTTTTGGGCCAGACTAATGGAAAAACTCTTCACTAAATTCCAAATTTTGTCTCTCACTCTCTAAATTGAATGAAAGGAACCCCTGTACCTGATCACCCTGAGAAAGTAATGTTTTGAGTCCTCTCTGGGCCTAGGTCACTCATCTTCTGCTTAGAAATAAGCTACATGAATTATTATTTTTACAGAGTTGGTTATTTCCATTGATAAGCCTTCAAGTTCCCTGACCAAGACTGGGAATGGCGTAGAGAAGAGACAAACTGGGGCGAAGGGTGAGGAGGCAGCAGCAAGGCAATGGGCGTGCATGACTTGCCCTTTCAGCGGCTCCTTCCCCCTTGTTCCTTCTCTACCCCTAGCCAAGGCAGGAGTGATAAAGAAACAGTCCAGTAATTAGCTCCTTAGGGTTGAGTTTTTACTACATTACTGTAGGCTATGAAGTATTTCCTTATAAATTGTCCTGCTTACACAATGATGGCATTATTTTTTGGATCACCAACTCAGGACATTGGTAGCATGAGTGACAGAAACATTTTAAATTCATGGGACACACAAAACCCTCTTTGTGGGCATTGGTTTCAGCTGCCGTGTCAGGTAACAAGAGTTGGGCTAAGCTTTCCTTCTTTTCCTTTCCTTATCCATTGATTCTCCGGCCAAGGTGCTATCGTGTAGCTCGGTGACCCACAGGCCAAGGGAGAGAAGAGGAGATGAAAAGCAAGTTAATTCACCAGATGGAGAGTGGGACAGTTTCGTCAGGAGGCAGTTGCATTTCCAAACCCTGATCAAAATCAGGTTCAAAATGTTAAACTTGCTGAAGTAGAGATCTGAGTGTGGCCAAGTGGACCAGAAGATGGAGAACTCTCATTCCCTCTCCTCAATTTCTGCAGGGCCTGATCTTGGAAGCTTTAAGCTAGAAAACCCTCATTATCTACACTCAGAGATCTCACAGCTACTCTGACCTTGGCTCAAATCTTGTTTCTGCCCTTAGGCAAGTTACTTAACTTTTCTAAATATCGTCGTCATCATCATGGAGAAAACAGGAACAATATTATGGCCTTTTTCACTGACTTTCTGGGAAAAATCAATGAGAAAGTACATGCAATGGCCTGACAGCTCAGAGCTGGAGCTTAATAAGAAACAATAGTGTGGTAGTTGTAGGCCTTGTGCTGTTTTGTTTTTGAGGGAGTTTTTTTTGTTTTGTTTTGTTTCTTTTTTTAAGAATTATTGTATTTAACTTTATTTATTTGCTTATTTTAATTTGACTAGAGAGGGACAGAGAGAGAGAAGGAGAGAGAGAGGAAAAGTGAGAAAGCAAGGAACCAGGTCTGGGACGCAAATCGTGGCCGGCTATGTGGGAGTTCAGCACCCTTAACTACCATGCCAACTGCCGGCCCCTGAGAAAGATTTTTGCCATAGGGCGTGTACACTCACAAGAGAAACAGAAAGAAATCACACACACACCCCCCCCCCCCCCGCCCCCGGGGATATGGCCATACCACAATCCTTTCTCCTCCACTCTCCTCTCAGGATTTTGAACACGCACACTGGTGTGAGTTTAAAGCCACCAGGTCCAGGACTTGAACCACAATTGGCCATGTGGAAGTCCAACAACATAACTACTATGCCATCTGCTGGTCTCAGTAGGTCTTGTTTTAACAGGGCAGTTATTGATCAGAATTCCAGCTTCATGTAGTTCCAAAGGAAGGGTCATCAGCAAGTTGATGAATCCTTAACTGGTTCCATTTGTCCAGAGCCCAAACATCAGGCAGTTAAGCTATAGACTTGGGTCATGAGTAGGTGGACCACTTTATTACCCTTCCTAAGCAACACCACCTCTTCCTTCTTGCTTGTTTTCCTTCTCTTCGGCCCTTTGGCCCATTTCTCTGTCTTTTTTTCTCTCCATTCTCCAAATGTTCTATTAGCTCTGCCCTTTCATTTAGAGCAACTTTAATAATGCCCTATCAACCTATCATGATACTGAGCCCAACTTGCCTCTCAAAGGGCATGAGGATGGTGGAGCAGATGCTCTCTGAGTCCCTTGGGAATCCCAGATCCTATAATTATCCATTTCCCTTCTTTCCTCTTTCTCTTTTGTTTGCTCAAACTATTGGGGAGAAAAATTCTAACAGGTTAAGTCTGGGTCACATGCCTGTTGCTAGAGGAATGGCAACATGAGAGAAAGGCTTTGGGGCAGGAATCCCCTAAGAACCTTGAACAGTCTTAGTCAAAAACCAGGACCTGGTTTTAGCGCCACACCATGACTGTATGATCTGCGGAAGAGAAGGTGGTAATTCCCCAAAAGAAATAAGAAAGGAATAACAGGCATTAAGATTGGGGTGAAGAAAGGGCCAGCAGATGGCATGGTGGTTGAGGGTCCTGGACTTCCACATGGCTGACCACGATTTGAGTTCCGGGCCTGGCTCCTTGCTTTCCCACTTTCTCTCTCTCTCTCTCTCTCTCTCTCTCTCTTTACCTCTCTGGTCAAATTAAAATAAGTAAATAAATAAAGTTAAATAAAATAATTCTTTTAAAAAAAAGGTTGGGGTGAAGCAAAAGAAAGAACTATTATAGTTACTGTAGATAGAATGAAATTAGATGTTTTCTTCCTCTCCTTTCCATTCATGCATTTATTCACTCATCTATTCATGTAATTCATGTATTCACTTTTGAGTGTCTATACCTGTGGAGATGCAAACTCTACTGGAACTGAAAGATGTTTAGAAATTGTCATAGTAAAATGGTCATTAAAATAGTTTGTGGTTGGGACCAGCAGGTGGAATGGTGGTTAAAGCACTGGACTCCCACATGGCTGACCACAGTTCCAAGTCCCTGACTTGGCAGACTGCTTTCTTACTCCCCTTCTCTCTCCTCTCTCTCTCTGGCCAACTTAAAATAATAATAAATGTAATTTAAAAATTTTTTTGAAGTGTGGTAATTTCAATAATTCAGCATCCACTCAGGAAGCAGAATGGATCATGAGAACTAAATCAAATCTATTGTCAAGATCAATCAAGTTTGGGGCCAGCAGGTGCCATGGTTGTTAAGGTGCTGGTCTCCCACGTAGGTGACCACAATTCAAGTCCCAGACTTGGCAGCTTGCCTTCTCACTTTCTCTCCCTGGTCAAAGTTAAAAATATATAAATAAAATTATATAAGTAGTTCTTTTCTTTTTATTTTTTTTGGAGAGTTTTTTGCTATAGGGTGTGGGCACTCTCCAGAAAGACAGAGAGAGACAGACAGAAAGCGAGAAATCACCACCTGGGGGGCTGGCCATGCCACAATCCCTTCTCCTCCATTCTCCTTTTGGGATTTTGGGCATGCACACACATATGCCTGGCATGAGTTCAAGCCACCAGGTCTGGGACTCGAAACGCGGTCGACTACATGAGAGTCCAACAACATAGCCATTGTGCTAACTGCTGGTCCCAATAAGTCATTCTTTTTTTTTAAAAAAAAAAAAAAAAAAGTTTACTTTAAAGAAAGAAAAGATCAATCAAGTTCTTAAGGGAATGATTACACAAGACCAAACAAGGGAAACTGGACTTTTAGAGGAACCCCTAGGATTTCAGTTAATCCTGCAGTTTTCAACCTTGCATGATTTTGCTCCCCCATCCCCAATATATTTAACAATCTGAAGCCATTTTTGGTTGTTAAAACTTTGGCGAGAGGGGGAACCACTATCGGAAGAGACCAGGATGCCATTAAACATTCCACAAAATATAGGACAGCTCCCACAACAAAAAGCAACCCTGCCAGAAGTGCTGCTCTGGTCTGGGTATGGTTTGTCCCCCAAAGTTTCATGTGCGACAAGCTCCCAGTGCAATGGCGCTGAGAGTCAGTTAGACCTAGTGGGTGACATTAGGCTCACCCGGCATCATCCTTGTGAACAGATGGATGCTGTTTCACGGGAGCAACCGAATTCCTGCTCTTGTGAAAATAGGTTAGATCCCAGAAAAGCAAAGTAGGTTGTTAGGTAGTCTTTGTCTCGCTTACTTTCTCATTCTTTCCAAATGCCTGCTGACCTTTCTGCTTCTCTCTACCAAGTTGTGAGAAACTGCCTAAATACCAGCCTCAAACCTTTAAGACTTTCCAGCCACCAGAATTGTGAGCCAAATTAACCTTTATTCATATTAAATCACCTAGCCTCAGGTATTTCTGTCTAGTGACATAAAATCGTGGACTAAAACCGGTGCTTTACCACATAAACGAGGGATGTTTCCATCCAGTTAAGTCCTGATACCTTTCACTGACTGAGTCTGAGAACTTTCTCTTTATAGCCATAATCTGGTTTCACTGAACCTGTCTCTTAAACCAGGTGCCAATTCTTTTACCAAGGAAGTCAGTGGGTCTCTACAGGAAAGTTGCCCAAGATCCTTCCTCTTTTCACTCCCAAACAGTGAAAGAAAAGCCTTGTAACCAAGTTTATCCAATCTGAACTTTCTATGAGACTTCAAACGTTGACCTAAATGTTTCAATATAGAAGAAACAGAAGTTTCAGGCCAGCCACATAGCCTAGTGGTTAAGGGACCGAATCCCACATAGCTGACCGCTGTTCAAATCCTGGCCCTGGAAGCTTGGTCAAACACACCGGGCAATTGTATACACATGCCCCAGATCTGACAGGGTAGGGAAAAGGAGGAGAAGGGGTTTCAGCATGACTATACCCATGCCAAGGGAGGAAGGTGCTTTTTTCCTCTCTCTCTCTCTCTCTCTCTCTCTCTCTCTCTGCTGAGTGTACACACTCTCTGGTGAAAGAAAGAAAGAAATGAAGGGCTAGCAGATGGTGTGGTGGTTTCTGCGCTGGACTCCCATATGGCCAACAATGGTTCAAGTCCTGGACCTGGAAGCTTGCTTTCTGGTTTTCCCTCTCTCTCTGTCTCTTTTTGGTCAAATTAAAAAAAAAAAAAACAATAAACAAAATTAAATTAAATACTTTAAAAAAATAAAGAAATGAAGGAAGGAAAGAATTTTCTAGAAGAAAGCCAGGTGAAGACTGATGAGAACTTCTTGCTTCTGAGGGCTTCTTTAGCTTGCCTGAATAATTCTAAATCTAATTTTCTGGTTTTCTTAGATCTTCTGAACTATACCACATTCTTTTCTTTTCTTTTCTTTTCTTTCTTCTCTTCTTTCTCTTTTCTCTTCTTTTCTTTCCTCTTCTTTTCTTTTCGTTAACATGCCTGAGGGGACATCCCAGAGAGAGAGAGAAAGAGATATAGACAGAGAAAGAGAAAAAAACAACACCCTCCCTCCACTATCCCCCAACGGGACGTGGTCATGGTCCCTTCTCTATTTCTCCATCCTGTCGGGATTTGGGGCCACGCATACACACATACTTGGCATGTTTCTCAAGCCACTGGGGCTGGAATTAGACTCATGTCTGAACCACTAGGCCATGGAGCTGCCCCCAAAATGCACCACATTGTTCCAGTAAATTTTCTTTTTGTTTCACTAAGTCAGTCAATTTGTTTGCTTAAACCAAGGTGTCCTGATACAGAAAATCTTTACATCCCTTTTTCCATTTCTAAACATCATACATCCCATCCCATCAGTCCAATAAATACAGAACCCCAGACATACCCTGATTCATATTCTATTTCTCTGGGATCTGCCATTCAATCACTCAATCAACTATTGATAAGCAATCAATAAGAATTTATTGACACCCAGATATGTTGAATGGTGCCAACTCAAGGATAAGTCGAAGTAGAGAAGAGAGACTTTTGATGG
Source organism: Tupaia tana (assembly GCA_026018925.1). Classification (NCBI taxonomy): domain Eukaryota; kingdom Metazoa; phylum Chordata; class Mammalia; order Scandentia; family Tupaiidae; genus Tupaia; species Tupaia tana. Next base: position 24,472,140 of record JAKSZU010000013.1, read on the forward strand.
TTAGGTTTGGGTGTCAACGTGACTAGAATAAGGGATATCTGAAATCTGCTTAAGCATGACTCTGGGTATGTCTGTGGAGAGTGTTTGCAGAAGAGACTAACGTGGGATTCTGGGTAGACTAGATGTGGAAGATTCTCCCTCAGTATGGGCAGATCTAATCAACAAAGGACTTGGAGAGAATAAACACAGAAGACAAATGAGTCTCTTTTGAGAAAGAGGGAGATAGACTTCTGTTGCTGTGGACATCAGAACTCAAGGCTCAACTTCCTTCAGAATTCAGGATTTAAACTGTTCCTTGGGTATTTAGGTTGTCAGCCTTGAACTTAGTTATACCATCATCAGCTTCCTTGCCTCTGAGGCCCTGGAACTCGGACTGAACCATTCTGGAAACATCCCAGGGTCCCTAGCTTGCAGATAGCCTGTATGAGACTGTTTGACTGCCATAATTGCGTGAGCTCATTTCCCCAGTAAACCCCCTCCTTTTTTTTTTAGATTTTTGCCATAGGGTGGTACACTCACTGGAGAGAGGCAGAGAGAAGGCAAGGGAGAAATCACCTCCTAGGAGGATGGGCATGTCACAATCCATTCTCTTCTTAAAGAAATGAGGGCTTTTTTAAAGAAAATAATTATTTTACTTAACTTTACTTATTTACTTATTTATTTTCATATTGACCAGAGAGGGAAAAAGAGTGAGAGAGAGAGAGAGAGAGAGAGAGAGAAAGCAAGAAAGCAAGCCACCAGGCCCAGGGACTTGAACTGCAGTCGTCCATGTAGGAGTCCAGCACCCCAACCACCACGCCACTTGCCGACCCCAGAAATGACTTTTTAAAACATATATTTTATTTTTAAACATTTATTTATTTATTTATCTATTTATTTGTTGTGATTTTTCAGGACACCATGTCCAGGACTTGAGATACGGTTGGTCACATGGGAGTCCAGCTGCCTCAAACACCATGCCACCTGCCGGCCCTGAAATGAGGATTTTTTAAACTAACTTTCATCAAACCATATATCTAGTGCTCCTCTGATCACATGTGCCCTCTGGCAATTAAAAATAGGAAAAAAGAGAAAAGAAAACAAAGCTGAGTTCACGGCAGTCTGTCTTCAAGGCCCATAAATTTGTTTTGTTTTGGTTTGGTTTGGTTATTTGCTATAGGGTGTGTGCACTCACTGGAGAGACAGAAAAAGCGATATATCACTCCCCTGGAGAGATGACCACACTGCGTTCTCTTCTCCTCCATTTTCTTCTCAGAATCTTGGGCATGAATGCCCAAGCATCCAGCATGATCCACTGGGTTTAGGACTCAAACCACATAGTCAGCTATGTGGAATTCAGTGCCTTACCTCCAGGCCACCATAGTTTCCTTAATCTCTATATGAAGGTTGGAAAACTGGCTCAGGGGCCATAGCTTACTCGCCATAACCTGTTTTTGTAAATTAAGTGTTAGTCTACTAGCTATACCCATTCTTCGGACAGAGTTGAGTATCTGCAACTGAGACAGCCCTGCAAAGCCTAGAATATTAATTATCTCCCACTTATAGGAAAGTTTGCTCACCCCTGCTCTGCACTCTATTCTCGTTCTTATACCAAATTCCTCATTCCTGATTCATTTTGCAGTATTTATCTATACGTTCACTCAGGCTTCTGATTCTTCATTCTTTCTTTAATGGACCTGCTCAAGAAAGGATTATCTCAGTTCAACGGAAGTTAATAGGGGGGCCAGCCTTGTAGCCTAGTGGTTAAAAGAGCCAGCTCCCACATGGCTGAGATGGTTTGAGTCTCAGCCGTTGCAGCTTGAAAAACATGCTGGGTACAAGTGCATGCATGCCCCAAATCCAAACAGGATGGAGATATGGAGGACAAAGGATTGTGGCATGACCATGCTCCACTGGGGATACTTTCTCCCCCTCCTTCTCTGTCTCTCTCTGCTGATCACATGTGCCCTCTGGCAATTAAAAAAAAAAAAGAGAGAGAGAAGAAAACAAAGCTTAATGTTTACACCTATTATGAATGTTGCTTTTTTTTTTTTTTTTTTTTTTTAATTTGCTGTAGGGTACATGACTTCACCAGAGAGACACAGAGAGAAGGAAAGTGAGAAAGCACTAACATTTATTCCCAGGAAAGATGGTCATGTTGCAATCCCTTCTCTTTCATTGTCCTTTTGCAAGATTTTGGGCACACACACATGCACCCAGCATGTTTTTCAAGCTGCCAGGTCCAGGATTCAAAGTGCACAGTTGGTTATGCGGGATCCAGCCACCCTAACCACCCTGGTACCAGATGGCCCTGGGTTTGCCTTTGAATTACTTAGATTTTTGATGTGAACTTCCTCCTTAACCCTCCCCAGATCAAATTACACATATAGCCTTTCAATCTTTTTTTATTTTTTTTTCTTCCAGGTATGTTCCATTCAGGCAGACTGTGGTTAGGTCCTCATGTCAGGTCATTGGGATGGCTTCGTCCTATAGTCAGGGGCATAACACTAACCACTGATTTTTGGTAGCTCATCTTCATGTGATTTCAACTCCCCATCTGTAAAGACAAATAAATCATTTGTTTTACTAACAGTTAACATCAACATAACTATCATTGTGCAACAATTGCCCAAGATGGCCGATTGCAATTATCTGCAGCCATCAAGGTGTGCTGTTGACTATGGCTCTCTCCTCACTTGGGAAGTTTGCCAAGAGTACTTGAGAGATTATCTCTTTTCTGGAGGGAGCCAAGGGCCTTTTCTTTCCTTCCCTGGTTCCCAAGCATCCTCCAATCTCTCTGTGGCCCAGACTCTGCCACAGGCTGACCCTGTTCCAGAATTAGAAAGAATGCAGCAACGGCAAAGCACGCATTAGCTGTGAGGAGTGGGTGGGAAGCTACCGCTCACTTCCTCACCTCTAATGACAGGCTTACTGCTAGTGATCTTATCTCCTAAGTTGGTTTTAAGTATGGCCTTTCCTCTCCTTTCTATTGCTATCCTTCTGGTAGTAATCTTGCCATTTTACAAACCTCTTAGTGAAGGTAAAATGTATCAGGGAAAGAGATTGTTATTCAAAAATTTAAAAATAGCTACCATAGAACTATGAGGAAGAAGAGGAAGCTGGATCGGCCTGCTTACTGGTATAGCTCACTGTCACAGACATTCTTTTCCGAGATCATTCCGGGTTTGCAGTCTCCCTTGGGCTGGTCCCACCACCTGCGGAACAGACCACCATCACTGCCGGTGAGCTGCTCCAGACAGCCTCTGCTGGTGTTTCTGCTTTCAGAAACTTGATCCTATCCTTACCTCCATCTCCATAAGACCCTCCTCTGTTTGCTAGCTCCGTGAGACCAATAAACTCTTTTTTTCCTTATAACTTTTGCTTTACGCCATTCCTTTTGGGTGGACATCTAATTTTCTTTTTCTTTTTTTTTAAGAGAGAGGGAGATTTTTGCTATAGGGTATGTGTACTTGCCAGAGAGACAGAGAGAAAGTGAGAAGTCGCCCCCAAAGAGGCATGACCATGCTGCAATCCCTTCTCCTCCATTCTTCTCTCGGGATTTTGGACACACATACACACGTACTTGGCGTGAGTTTCAAGCCACCGGGTCCGGGACTTGAACCACAGTCAGTCATGTGGGAGTCTAGTGCCTTAACCACTACACCACCTGCTGGCCCCTTGGTTTGACATCTTAACTGACCACCCTGCCCCAGTTTTACCCCCTTCAAGTCTATCACCCAAACCGTTTCCAGAGAAATCTATCTAAAATTCAAATGTGACCAATGTCATTCCCTACCTAAAATTCTATGGGGGTACCCAGTCTTTTTCATAAATGCCACAAGCTTTAGTAGTACACCTGAGCAGAGCAGACAGGTGTTAAACGATAGGGAGTGGTGGGGCCTGGGGTGAGCTGGAGAGTTCATATCCCCTTTGAAGGCATTAAATTGCATTCAAACACTCTGCCAGCTATAAAAGTAGCATCTTCAGGCTGAAAACAGTCCATGAGCAATGGATTCAGCCCTCAGGAAAGTCCTTACTATAACATAAAAGCCCTTGCTGGCCTGACTTTTACTGTTGACTCACCTCCAATTATACCTGACTCACACGTCAGGCCCAACAATCCCCAACTGCTTGATTTCCCCTGCATTTCATGTTTATTGCCCCCCTGCATTTCATGTTTATTGCCCTCCATCCTGTCTTTTTTTGTGTATTTGTCTGTTCTTTTTGCCTAACTCCTGTTTATTCTTTCTCTAAAGTTCAGGAAGCTTTCCCAGATTATCCCCTCACCCCTAGGTGGGCCGACATTTATCTTCTGTGCCTTTATAGAACTTTATGATGGCTTCTCTCATTACATTGATGGCATTATATTATTTTATTTTATTTTATTTTATTTACTTTATTTTTTCACTGCTAAAGGGTGGTCACACCACAATCCTTGCTCCTCCATTTCTCCACCCCATCAGGATTCAGGGCATGTACGCACGCCCATGTGCTTGGTGTGTTTTTCAAGCCACAGGGGCCAGAATCTGAACCATGGTTGGCCATGTGGGATCTGGTTCCCTATGCACAGAGCTTAACTGCTGTGTTCTGTAGAGGCCAGCCCTTCATTATTTTATTTATTTTATTTTATTTATTATATTTTTATATATGATCAGTTATTTAATTAGGTTCTTGGCAAAAAATTTAAAACACCAATTTGTGAGGATAAACTCCATTTGTAAGGGCAAACACGGGTCGCAGGTAGCCCTGGAGCTGAGGAACAACTTTGATTTTTCGTAAAATTTGTGAATCCACAGCTTTCTGATTAATCTTGCGCTGCTCTGAAATCTCGTATTTCTCCTTCTCTGTGTCGAAGCTCTCACCTTCCTGGTGTCTGGGCTTCCGCAGTTTCTTTTTCTTGAAGTAAGCATCGGTAAGGTGCTTTGGGATTTTTACTTTGCTAATATCAATTTTTGTGGAGGTGGCAATGACAAATTTCTGGAGTGTTCTACGCAGTGGAACTCGATTGAGAACCAGCGGTCCAGTTACAAGTAGCAAGCCACCGCTCAGCTGCTTCAGGAGAACCACTGTCTTGCCTCTTGGTGTCCAGTGAGGATGATCAAAGTGGTCCCAGGAGCGATGCTGGCTCGCAGCTCTCTCACAGGCTGACTGAAGGGTTTTGTGCCGTGGCTCAGCAGCTTTTGAGGCACATCTTCAGTAGGATAATACCTAGGCATTTTGCGCAGTTTAACCACCCGGGTACCACCATTCTTGTCTCCACCAACTGGTTTTGTGACAGTTGCAAGAACCTTTTCCCTCTTTTTCTTGTATTTAGTGGTCGAGTATTTCCTCTTGTACATGGCCTTCCTGGAAAACATGGCAGACCTTCCTGGAAGACATGGCAGACCAAAATATCTGCTGATGCCCCAGACTAGGATGGGGTTTCGGATGCAATGGGGCTTCCCCTTCTTAGGCTTTGGGGTCACCCTTTTTAACCTTGCCACTGGGATCAGTCTTCTTGGCTTCAGGTTTCTTTTTCTTAGTATCCTGCTTCGCAGCTTTTTCACTTGCCATCTTGTACAGTGGGAAAGAGCTTCTATTTCATTTTTAAATTTAATTTTATTTATTCATTCACTTATTTTAATTTGATCAGAGAGAGACACACACACAGAGAGAGAGAGAGAGAGAGAGAGAGAGAGAGGGAAAGTGAGAAAGCAAGCCACCAGGTCTGGGACTCGAACCGTGGTTGGCCATGTGGGAGTGTCCAGCGCCTTAACCACCACACCACCTGCTTGTCCCCTCCTTTATTATTTTAAAATTACATCTTGATTGTTTTTTCTCTAAGGAATATTTAGTTCCTTAGGAATGGAAAAATGTATATCTGTGCACTATTCTCCATGCTTAGGTGTGTAACAGCCACTCATCAAACATTCGCTGAACCAAAAGCTACCTGAGAGTCCAAAAGAGCTCTATCAGAATCAAGAAGTCATTTGTAAACTAAGGATTGCCCAACAACTAGCTAAGCCCTAGTTGACATTATTCTTTCTAGATAGAAATAGCCTACTTTCCTCTAAAAATGTTCATTGAAAGAAATGAAATGAGATATGTAAGATTAAGTAGCACAAGGCTTGGTATTTAGTTGAAACTCAAAAAACATAATGTGTTAATGGAACTATGTCAGAAATGTCTCGAAGTCCAGTCTCTTTTTTAGTTTTTAAATTTTTTTCAGAGAGAGATTTTTGCTATAGAGCATGTGAGCTCTCCAAGGAGACAAAGACAGAAGGTAAGAAATCACACACCCCCCTCAGGGGGGATGGCCACACTACAATTCCTCCTCCTCCATTCTCCTCTCGGTATTTCAGACACGCATGCATACATGCCCAACATGAGTTTCAAGCCACCAGCTCTGGGACTTGAACTACAGTTGACTGTGTGGGAGCCCATTGACATAACCATTATGCCATCTGCTGGTCCCCAGTCCAGTCTTTTTTTTTAAATAATATTGCAAGAGGCTTGGATTCTCGTGGCTCTGCAGAGATTTAACCACCACCCTGTCGAGCAAAAGGGCAAAGACCAAGAACATCAAAAAACACCCTCAGTGCGCAACACTCAATGTGTTTGCTGTGTCTGACCAGTCACAGATTCAGGAGTTTAAAGAGGCCTTCTACGTGACTGATCAGAACAGAGATGGTTTCATCGACAAGGAAGCTTTGCCTCACTGGGAAAGAATCCAGCTGATGAGTATCTGGATGCCATGTGAGGCTCCAGGCCCCGACGTTTCACCATGTTTCTCACTGTGTTTGGTGAGCAGTTACATGGCACAGATCCAGATGTCATCAAAATTGCTTCTGCTTGTTTGATAAAGAAGCAGCTGGTACCATTCAGGAAGACTACCTGAGGGAGCTGCTGCCCACAATGGAGACTGTTTTACAGACGAGGAGGTAGACGAGCTGTACCAAGAAACACCTATTGATAAAAAGGAGAATTTCAATTACATCGAGTTCACACGCATCCTTAAACATGGAGCAAAAGACAGAGATGACTGAGAGAACTTCAAATTCCAGCTAAATATCCCTTCTTGCCACTTTGAGTATTGCAGCTTTTGCCTTTCTTGTTGTATTTATTCTCAGACATTTGGGGCACTTGTATCTTTTTAAAAAATTATTTATTTTACTTTATTTATTCATTCATTTTATTCTTAATGTGACCAGAGAGAGAGAGAAAATGAGAAAGCAAGCCATCAGGTCCAGGACTCAAACCATGGTCAGCCATGTGGGAGTGTCCAGGGCCTTAACCACCATGCCATCCACTGGTCCCAAGGGACACATGTATCTTTATAATCAAACTGGAAATAGGACTTTTGTCATTTTCAGAATAGAAAATAGGGTAATTTAACTTACCAACTCTCCCTCCTTTCAATATCTGTGGTCTACACAGAGTCAATATATTTTTTCAGAAAAAGTTATTCATTCAATTTTGTCTGAAAAATAACTAAACTTTGTGATAAAATTTTAAAAATCTTGCAAGAAGGCACATGCACTGGTCAGAGAGAGATGGAGAGACCAAGAGACAGAGAGAAAACCAAAAAGCACCTCTCATGAGGCGTAATCATGCTGCTGAGATCTTGGACACACACCCACATCTGCTGAGGGTGTTTCTCAAGCCGTTGAGGCTGGGACCCAAACTGCGGTCGGCCATATGGGATCTCGTTCCCTTAACCATCAGGCTATAAGGCCAGCCCAATTTCTGTTTTTATTTTCTATTGCTTTAGTGTAAACATGTTCTACACACATTTTCTCCAAAAATTCCTTGTGATAGGGGCTGGACAGTAGTGTAGGGCTAAAACATGATGCTCTTCCAGGCTGACCTACATGGGAAGGTTCGGGTCATGTGTGGAGACCGTCGTGACTGTGCTTGGATGTGCCCATGAATGTGCCCATGCTCCAGGGGCTAACTGAAACTGTGGATAGATCATGATGTCAAGATCTTGTTGGGGGGAGCCAGCAGGTTAGGTGTTGTAGTTAAGACGTTGGACTCCTGACTGGCCAACTGTGGTTTGAGCCCTGGGCCCAGTAGCTTGAGACTCTCTCCAGGCACATGTGCATGTGTGTCCAAAGCCCCCAAAAAAGAATGGAAAAGAAGGGATTGTGGTGTGGTCACTATCCCTGGGGGGTGGTTTCTCACTCCCCCTCACCTCTGTCTCTCTCATGGGGGTGCCTGTCAATCTTTCTCTCTGTCTCTTTCTCACAGAAGAAATAAATAAGTTATAAAAATTCTGTTACAAACCATCCTTCAACTGTGGTAAGAGCACCTCACAAGTTCCTAGATTAGGTAGTTATTAAAATAAAATCCCCTCTTTCTTTTTGGTTCTCATTAGCTGTTCTCCACAGCAGCAAATAAAATAAAAACTAAGCTGTGGTGTTCAGAATATAGATGACCTGTGGGGAGGATTGACTGTGTGGAATGAAGGCGCCTGTTGGATATACCTCAGTCCCAGTGGTTTTACACAGTGTATACAACTGCCAACATTCACCCATTGCTGCAGGTCGAATTGTGTCCCTCAAGAAAATACATTAAAGTCCTGACCTCTGGTAACTATAAATATGACCTTATTTGAAAACAGCATCTTTGCAGATGTAATAAAGTTATAATGATGTCATTAGAGAGGACACTAATCCAGTATGACTGCTATTCTTATAAAAAGAGAGAAATTTGGGACCAGTGGTTGGCATAATGGCTATGTTGCTGGACTCCCATGTAGCTGACCGCGGTTCGAGTCCCCGGGCTTGGTGGCTTAAACTCACGCCAGGCATTTGTACGTGTGTGCCCAAGATCCTGAGAGAAGAAGGAATTGCCATCCCCCCTGGGGGAGGTGATTTCTCACTTTCTGTCCCTCTGTCTCTCTGTCTTTCCGGTGAGTGCACATGCCCTACAGCAAAAACTTCTTTAAAAAAAAAAGGAAAGAAAAAGAGAAATTTGGACATAGACACTCAATGAGAAAATGCTGTGTGAAAATACGAGAGGAGAAGACTATGTAAAAACAGAGGCAGAGAAATGCCAGAGACTGTAATCACCTCCAAAAACTAGGAGGAGACTGGAAAGATTCTTATTTAATTATTTATTTATTTTAAAAAATGTGCTATAGGGCCCATGTACTCTCTGAAGGGAGAGCGAGAAAGAGAGAGAAATAGAGAAAGCATCCCCCAAGGGAGATGATCACACCTAATTCCCTCTCCTTCACTCTCCTCCCAGGATTTCAGGAAAACACACACACATACACACACACACACACTTGACACATTTTTTTCCCCAAGCCACTGTGTCTGGGACTCAAACCATGAATTCAGACATCTGAGATCCAGCCACCCCAACCACCTGCCACCAACTGGCCCAAGTAAAGATTCTGTTCAGAGCTTTGGAGGGACTGTGGCTCTGCTTACACCTTGACCTTGGATTTCTAGCCACCACAACTGAGATACTACATGTGTTGTTTAAAGCTGTGAGGGTCGAGGGACTTTGTTTCAGCAGCCTTAGTAAACTGAATATAGACTTTGGTATGGGGAAGGGAGGTGTAACAATGATCTAAAAGGAGGGAGTAGCTTTATCATTGAGTAATGATAATAGGCTGGACGAATTTCAAGGTGCTTGACAGTAAACGTCTACATTGCCTTAAAGGATTGGTGGTAGAAATACAAATGTTCAAAGTGATTCTGGTGAGGGCTTAGAAAAAAGTGAGTAGAGCTGTAGAGAAAGCTTTTATCATCTTCAAGAATGCTATATAGTCATAGACAGAATGTTGCAAGAAATATGAAGGTTAAAAGTGTTTGTGTTGCAGCCTCAGATGAAAATGAGAAACATGATACTGAACAATAGAGGAAAGGTGATCCTTGTTATAAAGTGGCAGACGACCTAGCCGAATTATATTCTACTGTCTTGTGGGAAACAGAACTTGTAAAAGGTAAACTAAAATAATTAGTTGAGGTGATTTTCGAGCAGTGTGGAAGGTGTAACCTACAACCTGATTTCTCTGTGTTGACCAAAATAAAAAACAAGAAGATAGAGACGAACAGATGGTGTGGTGGCTAAGACACTGGATTCCCACATGGCTGACCTTGGTTTGAGTCTCAGACCTAGCAGTTTAAAATCATGCCAAGCACATGTGCATGTATGTCCAAAATCCCAAGGGGTGAATGGAGGAGAAGATATTTCAACACGGCCATCCCTACTGTGGGGTGATTTCTCATTTCCCCTCTCTTTGTCTCCACAAATGCACATGCCCATGGCAAAAACCTATGACAAAACAAAACAAAACAAACGAACAACAACAACAACAAAAAGCAGGAAGAAAAATCAAGAAATGAACTGTTATACAAAAAGAAACCAGTACTTGATAATTTGGAAGATTTTCAGCCTGTCCAGATAGCCTGCTGTAGAAACAGGGCCAAGGGTGTGGCTTGACAACCGTTTGCTGAAGAGATTAGGCATGTGATTTATGAATCCAAACAGCTATCTTGGCAGAAAGCAGGAACAGAGATGTAGTTATCTAGGAAAGATCTGGAAAGGACTCTCTTACTTCCCTGTATCACAAGGGAGGCCAATCAGGTTTTTGAGAACTATATACTAGTGGAAATGCACCAGCCTGAATTGCAAGGGACAGAGGCATGAGAAATAAAGTAAGAACGAGTCTGAAAGCAGAACCATGGATTCAGGATCAATGGGACCTTTGGTGGACTCTGGTGGGTCAGAAAATAGAGCTACTGCTCCAGTGGGCCAACAGGACAGAGCAGGAAGTCACAGAGGATTATTTGCATGCCTTAAAATATAGTGGAGGGCCCAGCAGGTGGTGTGGTGGTTAAGACACTGGACTCACACAAGGCTGACTGTGGTTCGAGTCCCAGACCCAGCGGCTTGAAAATCATGCCAGGCACAGGACCTGATGCCCAAAATCCCAGGAGAGTGGAGGAGAAGGAATTGTGGCATGGCCATCCCCTCTAGGAGGTGATTTCTCACTTTCCCTCTCACTGTCACTCTCTCTGTCTCTCTGATGAGCGCACTTACCCTACAGCTAAAAACAAAACAAAACAAAGTATAGCAGATGGTGTAATGGTTATGTCGCTGGACTCCATATGGCCAACTACGGTTCAAGACTCAGACGTGGAGGTTTGAAACTCACACCAGGTACATGTGCATGCATGCCCCAAATCCCAAGGGGAGAATGGAAGAGAAGAGATTGCGGCGTGGCCATCCTCTCTAGGGGTGATTTCTTGATTTCTGTGTCTCTGTCTTTCTCGTCTTTCCAGTGAGTGTATGCACGCTATGGCAAAAATGTCTTCAGAAAAAATAAAATAAAGAAATATCTAATGAAGTTTTCTCTCTTGGGCTGCAAACTTGCTTCAGGCAGTGACTTCATTACTCCTTTCAGTTTTTCAGGTTTTTTTGAAATTTATTTATTTTATTTTAATTCATTTTACACAATCAGTGTACATTACTTAGCTTATAAAGTGAGTTTATCCAACATGAATACACATCATGACAGTCCAGTTTAGGAGACTATACACTTTATTATCAACAGATAATCCATTTTCTGTATTCCATAAATGTCTTGCCTCTCTATTTTTCTCCTAATTTCTTTCCTCATACACTCCCCTTTCTCCCACCCTCTTCACACACTCTCTTCAGTATCCCTAACCATTTTCCATGCTTCTATATTCTCTAGTCTTTCCGCTTCCACCATAGAGTATGAATAGTTGGCATATGTTAAGTGGAGATGTAGGCATAGTTTTACAAAAATATTTTCCTGTTCTGAGGGTTGTCGATTCACACTAATTACTGTCTTTTGCTGTGCAGAAACTTCTAAAACTGAAGTAATCACATTTGTCTATTTTTGGGATTTTTCCCACCAATTAGTTGGAGACTAATTGCAGACTGTCCTTTTAGAGCTAGCAGTTTTTCCTTCACGTATTCGGGTGCTCGTGAGAAGGGTGCATAGGTATTTATACACTTTATATGTTCTTGACCAGTTAACCCTTATACTACATATAATGCCCTTTCTTTGTCTTTTCTTATAATTTTTGTCTTAAAGTCTATTTCGTCTGAAATCAGCATTGCAACTCCTTCCAGTTTTATCCTTCTGTTAGCTATGTATTCCAGAGCTAAGCCTGAACGCGGTGTTTCTGCCCTGGCTTCTACCTGGGGGATTCCGTTTGGAGGGAAAGATCAAGACCAGAGAGCATGCTGGCTTCTGCTCCCAGCCATTTGCTTATATTGAGAGGTGGATGCTCTGGACACATAGATTCCCACTTCAGTCAGCACAACCCCTAAGCAATGTTTTTTGTTTGTTTGTTGTTTGTTTCTTTTGTTTGTTTGTTTGTTTGTTTTTAAGCAGGAGAACAGCAGAAGCCCTGGTGGTGCTCACTGCAGATTGTTTCAGGAGCTGTCTTGTAGACCCTCCCCACACACCTAGCGGGCTCATTTCCTTTGCCTTCGTCTGCCTCACCAGATCCCTGTGTCTGCGGGATGTTTCATTGGTGCCTTAAAGACTTGGCAGCTCTCGGGGGACCAGCAGTTAGCGTAATGGCTATGTCGCTGGACTCCCACATAGTCGACCGTGGTTCGAGTCTCGGACCCGGTGGCTTAAACTCACGCCGGGCACGTGTGCGTGTGTGCCCAAGATCCCGAGAGAAGAATGGAGGAGAAGGGGTTGTGGGATGACCATCCCCCCTGGGGGGGTGATTTCTCGCTTTCTATCTCTCTGTCTCTCTCTCTCTCTCTGTCTGGCGAGCGCACGTGCCCTATAGCAAAAACCTCTCAAAAAAAAAAAAAAGAAAAAGACTTGGCGGCTCTCTTCCCTGTCATTCCTGAGGAGACTGACAGTCTCCCCTTCCATCCATTCTTAGTGTTGTCTAGAAGTCTCCCTCATGTGACTAACTGGTTTACAATGTTAAGCTTCTTGGGAAAAGTTCCTCATTAGCCAGGGTCAGAGTTCTGCAGCTCATTATAGAGAGGGCCTAGGCCTCATGGAGGTGCTGACATAGAATTGCAGAAAAATGGATCTTGGCTTGTGTAGAGTATCGGTGCCTGTGTGTGTGTGTGTGTGTGTGTGTGTGTGTGTTGGGGGTGGGAGAGGTTGGCAACTGATGACTGAAAGCACAAAAACTCACCCCACAGCATTGACAGCATTGCCTGGAGCATGCCTTATCTCTCTTCTACACCTGGTTCCACATTCCCAGGTATTTTCTGTTTCAAAAGATACAGAGATAGTGATGGTTTCCGTTTTGTCTACAGGCTACAAGAAGGGAGGAGGCATTTTCCCAGGCATTTTCCTTAGTAACACTAAGGTGACCATTGAACAAGCTCCCTCTGCAGGTGGAGCCACACTGAGTCTTTCAATGATACCCTGGTTTCTTTAGAAAATCATTCTACAACCTTGGCATAGAAGCCCTCATGGCATGACCCAGGCTCTCCTCCAGCCTCTTTCCTGGACGCATTCCCACTACACCTTCGCTACAGTCTCCTCAGGATACTTTCTGTTTCCTGGACATGTCCCTTTCTCTACTTCCTCTGCAGGGAACGTCCTTCCTTCTATGGCACCAGCTGGCCCTTTGGAACTGATACCGGTTCATCCTGCCCCTCCCCAGCTTGTTTGTGTCAGGGTTGCTCTGGGTTCCCTGGGCCTGCAGCACAGTAAGCATTCTTGTCCCCCTTGCCTGACTTAGACTAAACCTCCTCAGACAGTAGAGACTGGCTTTAACCTGTGTGTTCAGTAACTGACGGGGCGAGGAGCACCTTGGGTACTCAGAGGGTGGTCGGGTGTTAGCTGTGAGACAGTCCAGTATTCTAGCTCTCTGTTTAGTGAAGCAAGCATGGACAGGCATGTGCACTTTTGGCACATCCAGTATTATTCTTATGGCACGATATTACTTCCCTGCACAAGCAGGACATAAAAAATGAATTATCTGGTGTTGGTAGGTGGCTTGGTGGTTAAGGCACTGCACTCCCACATGGCTGACCGCAAGTTCAAGTCCCGGACCCAGCAATATGCTTTCCCACTTTTCCTTTTTCTCTCTGTCTCTCTGCTAATAATAACAAATAAAACAAAATAAATAATTATTTCTTAAAGTTTTCTTCTCCTTCTTTTTTTTTTTTTTTTTTGGAGAGGTTTTTGCTATAGGGCGCGTGCGCTCGCCAGACAGACAGAGAGAGACAGAGAGATAGAAAGCAGGAAATCACCCCCCAGGGGGGATGGCCACGCCGCAATCCCTTCTCCTCCATTCTCCTCTCGGGATCTTGGGCACGCACGCACACGCGCCCGGCGTGAGTTTAAGCCGCCGGGTCCGGGACTCGAACCGCGGTCGACTACGTGGGAGTCCAGCGACATAGCCATTACGCTAACTGCTGGTCCCTTCTCCTTCTTTTTTAAAAATAATTATTTATTTAATTTCATTTATTCATTCATTTATTTTAATTTGACCAGAGAGAGATACACTATCAATACACACAGACTATTATTAGAGAAACAAACAAAAATCAAAACTTTGGTTTATTCTCTGAGTCACAAAAGGGTTTCTTTGAGTGTCTGGTTGTTTGGGCTTTCTGGTCATATTTAAAAGTAGATTCTATAAAGCTCTGAGTGAGGGGCCAGCAGGTGGTGTGGTGGTTAAGGCACTAAACACTCCCACATGGCTGACCACAGTTCAAGTCCCAGACCTGGTGGCTTGCTTCCTCACTCCCCCCACCTCATGTCGCTTTTTGGTCAAATTAAAATAAATGAATAAATAAAATTAAAATAAATCATTCTTAAAAAAATGAAAAGAAAGCTCTGAGTGAATAGCAAAACAAAACAAAATAATAAACAATAAACAAAAGTGATCTAATTAGAAAATGACCTAGTACTTGAATAAACATTTCTCCAAAGAAAACATACCAATGCTGGGGCCAGTAGGTGGCATAGTGTTTAAGGTGCTGGATTCCCACATGGTCAGTCACGGTTTGAGTCCTGGACCTGGCAGCTTGCTTTGTCACTTTCCCTTTCTCTGTCTCTCTCTGGTCAAATTTAAAAATAATAATAACAAATGGAATTAAATAAGTACATAGTTCTTTAAAAGAAAAAAAGAAAGCATACAAATGGCTAACAGGAATATCTTTTGAGATACTCAACATTGTCGATCATCAGGGAAACACAAACAAAGCCCAGAAAGAGCTTATACCTGTTAGGATGGTCATCATCAGAAAGTCAAAAGAGAAAGAGTGACTTTTAGGATGTAGAGAAAAGGAAATCCTGGGACCAGCAGATGGTGTAATGTTGCTGGACTCCCATGTAGTCAACCGCCGTTTCAGTCCCAGACCCAGTGGCTTAAACTCACACTGGGTGCGAGTGCGTGCGTGCCCAAGATCCTGAGAGGAGAATGGAGGAGAAGGGATTGTGGCGTGGCCATCCCGCCTGGGGGGAGTGTGATTTCTCGCTTTCTGGTGAGTGCACAGGCCCTATAGCAAAACCTTTCAAAAATAAAATAAAATAAAAATAAAAAAGAGAAAAGGAAATCTTTGTACACTGTTGGTGGGAATGTAAAATGGTGCTATGGAAAACTATGGAGTTTTCTAGAAAAATTACAAATAAGACTACCATATAATCCAACAATTTCACTTTTAGGTATTTATCTGAAAGAATTGGACTCAGGATCTGGAAGAGATATTTGCACTCTCATATAAATGACAGCATTATTCACAATAACCAAGTTTTGGAATCAGCTCAAATGCCCAACAAATGAATGGATAAAGAAAATGTGGTATATACAGACAATAGAATATTACACAGTTTTAAAACAAGGAAATCTGGGGCCAGTGGATGGCAGAGTAGTTAAAAGCTGGACTCCCACATGGCTGACTGTAGTTCGAGTCCCAGACCCAGCAGTTTGAAACTCATGCCAGGTGTGTATGTGTGTGTGTGTGTGTGTGTGTGTGTGTGTATGTGTATGCCCCCAAAATCCCAGGAGAATGGAAAAGGGAATGCAGCATGGCCATCCCCACTGGGGGATGATTTCTTGCTTTCTGTCTCTCTGTCTCTCTCTCTCTCTTCAGAGAACACAAGTGTCCTGCAGCAAAAAATCTCTCTCTCTCAAAAAAGAAGGAAATCTTACCATTTGCAATGATATAGGTGGACCTGAAAGACACTGTGCTGAGTGAAATAAATGAGTCGCAGGACAAATACCGCATGATCCCTTACGTAAGGCACTTAACAGTAATCAAAGGTATCGATGTGAACAATCGAATGGCGGTTACCAGGAGAGGCATGGCGGACACCATGGTGGGTGGGAGGATAGTTGTCCAAAAGACATGACAGTTTTACAAGAATAAGTTCCAGAGAGCTGCTATATAGTAGAATGCTTATAGTTAACAATAAATATTCATATACACACTTACTGAATTATATACATATATACTTATTATGTGCTGGTCTTTATTTGTACCAATTATACCTCAATAACAGAATATATAAAATATATATAAAAAAATAACAAAGACAGCTCTGTGGCCTGCAGGTTAAGGTAGCTGGCTCCCACATGGCCGACTGAGCAGTTAAAGTCCCCACTTAAGAAACATGTGTGTGTGTGTGTGTGTGTGTATGTGTGTGCACGTGTGTGTGTGTGCCCAAGATCCCCACAGGAAGGAGAGAGAGAGAGGGATTGTGGCATGACTATTCCCCATGGTGCAGGGTATGTGTGTGGGCAGGTATTTTCTCACTTTCCTTCTCCCCCATTCTGTCTCTCTGTCTCTCTCTGACAAACATGCTTTTTCACTTTCCCTCTCCTCTCTGTGTGTCTGTCTGGCGAGTGCATGTACCCTCTGGAAATAAATATTGGATTCTTAGAAAAGTTATCATGTATTTTTCTATGTTTTCCTATACAAAATGGCACCATGACTTTTTCTGACAACCCAATAAATAACATAACGACATGACAAGCCTTGATCCTACGGGTGAGGCTTATCTGCTGGTGGCTTCCCACAGGGTGCCGTGGCTGGTTGTTTCCTGGAGAAGCCACATCTCCCAGAAGCTGTCTTTGTAAGTTTCCCTCAAAGCAGACCCAGAGATGGTGCCCCCGGGTCAGGTCATTCATTCCAGATGTGATATCAGGAAACCCTGGTAGGGAAATGGAGAAGTGAGACTAGGAAGAGAAGGGTCCAGGGCAGCGTGGACAATCACAGCTGAATGTGTGGGGAACGCTGGGAGTCAGGGTGTGTCACACAACTTAGGATTCTTTCCCCACTGGAAGAGCAAGAGAACCAGGCTCTTCATCTACTACCTGGAGGCCCGTGAGCTCTCCAGCATTCATGGCTGGGCCTGTCTGTGGTCTGAGAGGAGCCTCCTCCTGAAGAAACTTGCAGGAATTTGCAAAAACGCTGGAGCAATGTGGAGAGGCGACTGAGAGTCTCTGCTTCAGTATCTTTAGACTTTTTTCTTTTAGGTTTATCAGCTTGTCCTGAGGTGACTATTGCTCTCTTACCTACAGGCTAGGAGAGCAGCTGCCAGAATTCCAGGATCTGAATGAGGGAAAGGACCGAGTTCTATATTTAATGTTAGCTTTTGCTTGGCCAACCCATTTTCTCATGAAAATACCTTAGCTATGTCTTTGTCCCCATATAACCACTGGGTCACATTCTCTAGAGCAATGCTGTCCAACAGAAGTATGATGTATGCCTTAGAAGTAATTTAAAATTTAGGGGCCAGCAGGTGGCATGGTGGTTAAGGTGCTAGACTCCCACATGGCAAACCACGGTTTGAGTCCTGGACCTGGAGACTGGCTTTCCTACTTTCCCTTTCTTTCTCTGTCTCTCTGATCAAATTAAACATATAATAATAATGATGATGATAATAAATGAAATAATTCATTTTTAAAAAGAGAAGTAACTTAAAAAATTTTCAGTCACATTAAAAAAAATAATAAACAGGAGAGGAGCCAGCAGGTGGTGCAGAGGTTAAGGTGGTTGGATTTTACATGGCCAGCTGTGCAGTTTGAGTCCTGGACCCAGTAACTTAAAAAATATGCCAGGCATGTGTGCATGCACACCCAAAATCCTGAGAGGAGAATGGAGGAGAAGGGATTGAGGAGTGACCATCCACCCTAGAGGTTGTTTTCTTACTTTTCTTTTCCCTCTATCTCTGTCTCTCTTTCTTTGTCTCAAGAAGCACATGCACTCTATAGTAAACTGAAAAATAAAGGGAAAATGAGTTTCAATATGTTTTATTTAATCCAATAGATCAAATATGATTCTGACATAGTATTTTTTAAAATATCAAGATGCTTTACATTATTTTGGATTAAATCTTTAAAATCTAGTGTATTTCCACACTTACATCTCAATTTCAGATAGCCACAATGCAAAAGCTCAAAACCCACATGTACTCAGTGGTCACGTATTGTACAGTCAGCTCTGAACTAAATTTTCAGTCCTGTGCGAAGGTGTAGTTTCCAACTCTGCAGTCTTGCGCGCTACCTTCTGCACAACTGAGCGTGAGATGGGTCTACAATTTTTTTTCTTTTTAAAATTTGCCAGATAGCAGATGCACTTGCCAGACAGAGCTTCCCTGGAAAAAGAAATTGAGAGAAAGAAAGCACCCCAAAGGGGCATGGTCACACTGCGGCCCCTTCTCCCCTTTTCTCCATCCTGTTGGAATTTTGGACATGCACACACATGTGCCTAGTGTGTTTTTCAAGCTGCCAGGGCTAGAACTCGAACCATAGTCAGCATGTGGGATCTGGCTCTCTTAACCCTTAAGCCAAGGGACCTGTCCCAGGTCTACAAAGTCTTAATAAGTGCATCTGGTGGTTTAGTTTAACCATCTTACAACCCTGTATATGTAATAACTATTTTCGAAAGGAATGGATACACAAATGAAAGGACATCTAGGAGAATAACTTATTTTTCAAATGTCATCCAATCTGGTTAAAACCCATGCCACACGATGACGCCCTGAGGTCACTCTTCAGGAAGCCTATTTCTCATGAACCCAGCTCAGTTCTCTTGGTAACCACTGAGCTAAGAAAGCCAAATTAAAGAGCCGTGAGTCAACAGTTCCAGCTTCCTTTAGCCTTATTGCTCCACTGTCTGCTAGAGCTGACCACTTCCTTGCAATGTTGGGGCTTTATCTAGTGTGGGGATTTCTTAGCTTAACTCCACCTTCCCCATTCTTTAGCCTCATCTCTCTTACTTTCTTTATTCCTTTTCTTTTTCTTTCTTTCTGTTTTTTATTTCTTCTTTCTTTCTTTTTCCTTCTTCTTTTCTTCTTCTTTTTCCTCCTTCTACTCCCTCTCCTCCTGTTTCTCCACCTCTTCCTTTTCCTCCTCCTTTTAAAAATTTTATTTATTTACTTATTTTAATTTGCTATAGGGGATATGATAGAAAGGGAAAGTGAAAAAGCACCCCTCAGGAGGTATGTTGACACCACAACCCCTTCTTCTCCATTGCCTCTTGGGATTGCAGGCATGCACACCCGTGCATCCTGTATGTTTTCCAAGCTGCTGAATCTGGCACAGTCAGGTGTGTGAGATCCAGCCACCTCAATTACCATGCCACTGACTGGCCTTCATGTCTTCTTTCGAAAGGTGCTGAATTTCTATTTCTATTTTTTTGTGCTTTTTCTATAATCTTTTCCTTTTTTTTTTTTTTTTTTTTAATTTGCTTAAGGGCATGTGCACTTCCCAGAGAGAGAGACAGACAGACAGACAAATAGGGAGAAATCACTCCCCAGTGGGACATGGCCAACCTGCAACGCCTTATCTTCCATCTCTCCCTCCTTTCGGGATTTTGGGCATGCATGCACACATTCCCTACATGGTTCTCAACCTGCCAGGGACTGGACTTAAACCACGAGGTCAGCCATATAGGAGCCAGCCACCTTAACCACCAGACTAGGGAGCTGGCCCTAGAATCTTTTAAAAATGAGGCCTACCTTCCACACACAAGTGTGTTAGAAGCCAGTCTTTATGTGTAATCCATTTGATGCTGGTGGCTTGGGAGTCTTTTTTTGTTTTGGTTTTGTACTTAATAATTCATTATTCTAGACTCCAAGAAAATAATAAAAAGCAATTTCAATAAGTATTATAGATATTTATGAAGAAATACCAAAGATGAAATTGTATTAATAATATACAGAAAAATGTCTCGAATTTCTTGCTTTTGCATAATTGCATGCCTTGCAAATCAAGAAATTTTCCGACCCAGAGATCCCATTTAGTTGGCTTCTTCTGTTGAAGTAGGAGAGAGTTCAGTTCCACTCATATCTGGACAGTAAACGGTAAAGAAAAGGAAGTCCTAGAGACCGCTACAGTGGTGTCAGAGCAGGGAGGACATTTCCACAGGGGAGATAAAGAGAAGCAAACTTGGGGGTATTGAGAGAAGAATCTCGCTCTTACAAAGTACGCAGTAAAGTGACTCATAAATACGCAAATTGAATTAAATTGGGAGTTCTTCAAAGCATTTCCCATAAATGTCCTGGGTTTTGGTTTCACAAGGTCCAGCCTACTATTGTTTGTATGCTGCCCCTCCACCCAAGCATCCCATATTTTATTCTCTGGCACACATTTTCAGCTCTGTGTGTTGGGATATATTTTATTCACATCAGTTTTGTAAATCATAAAGAAAATAGATTTGGGAACCAGCAGGTGATGTAGTGGTTAAGGGTCTGGTCTTCAATATGGCTAAATGCAGTTTGAGTTCTGGATTTGGTAGCTTGAAACTCATGCAGGACATATGTGTGTGTGTGTGTGTGCCCAAAATTCCAGGAGGAAAATGGAGGAGAAGGGACTGTGGTGTGGCCATCCATTTTTCCGGAGGGTGATTTCTCACTTTCCCTCTCACTGTCTCTCTCTCTCCCTCTGGTGAATGCATGTGCCCTATGGCAAAAACCTAAAAAAAAAAAAAAAAAAGAAAGAAAGAAAGAAAGAAAGAAAGAAAGAAAGAAAGAAAGAAAAGAAAAGAAAAGAAAAGAAAAGAAAAGAAAAGAAAAGAAAAGAAAAGAAAAGAGGAAGAAAGAAAGAAAATAGACTTGTTCTACTAAAAATTTGCTTTACATTCATATTTCCTGTCGGGGGCCAGCAGATGGCATAGTGGTTAAAAGTGCTGGATTCCCACATGGCCAACCATGGTTCAAGTCCTAGACCAAGCAACCTGCTTTCTCATTTTCCCTTCCTCTCTCTCTCTCTGTCTCTGCCTGGTCAAATTAAAAAATAATATTAACAAATGGAAATAAATAAGTAAATCTTTTTTAAAAATTTTCCTGACAAGAGGGATCAGCAGATGGCATAATGGTTATGGTGTTGGACTCTCACATAGTTGACCATTGTTCGAGTCCCAGACCCAGTGACATAAACTCACTTTTTTTAGAATTATTTTATTTAACTTTATTCATTTATTTATTTTATTTTATTTGACCAGATTGGGACAGAGTGAGAGAGAAAGAGAGAGAGAGAAAAGGAAAGTGAGAAAGCAAACTGCCAGATCTGAGACTCAGACTGCAGTTGACCATGTGAGAGTCCACTACCCTTAACCACCACACCACCTGCTGGCCCCAAAAGCTGAAATAATCCTCCAAAGTGATGGTATTAGGAGGGGAGGGGGGCCCAAGGTCTGGGACATGATTAGGTTACAAAGATAAAGTCTTTGTGAATGGGATGAGTGTCCATGTGAAAAAGACCCAAGGGAGCTCATTTGCCCCTTTCACCGTGTGAGGACATGGCCGGTCACCGTTCTGTGTGAACTAGGGCACAGGCCCTCATCAGATACTGAATCTGCCAGCACCTGGATCTTGAGCTTCCCAGCTTCCAGAATAAATGGAAATAAATTTCTGTTGCTTTTAGATTATCCAGGGCATGGTATTTTGTTATAGTAGTCCAAACAGACTAAAACATGATAGTTGTTTTCTAAGAAGATGCTCAGTGAAAGCTTTGGTGTATCTCTTTTTCAGTTGTCATGCCTCAATCCCTTGTCTTCCATTTCTGCTTTTGGGCATGCATGCACATGTGCCAGGTGTGTTTCTCAAAACACCAGATCAGGAGCTTGAACTTCACAGTTGGCCATGTGGGATCCAGCCACCCTAACCACTGCACCACTGCTGGCCCCAAACAGCCCACTTTTCTATACAAAGATTACAAAAGAGGGGCCAGCAGGTGGGATGGTAGTTAAGGCATGGGATTTCCACTTGGTTGACTGTGACTTGAGTCCCAGATCTGGTGGCTTGCTTTCTCATTTTCTCTCTCTCTGGTGAGTATATGTGCTCTATAGCAAATTAAATAATAATAAATAAAATAAAATAAACAAAAAATTAAAATGAAAAAGAAAGATTACAAAAGAAATCTTCGGGGTCAGCCAGTGGCTTTCATCATCGCAGATCAACACTGCATTTGGGTCGTGAAATTTGTTAAAATCCCTTCCTCCCTTTCTTCTTTCCTTTTTAAAAAGGTTTATTATAATTTATGATTTACATCTATTTATTACACATCTTTCTATGGAATAGAATGATCTTTAAAGACATGTATATGGAGACCAGCAAGTGGTGTAGTGGTTATGGTGCTACACTCCCATATTGCCAACTGCAGTTTGAGTCCTGGACACGGTGGCTTGAAAATCATGCGGGGTGCATGTGGGTGCCTGCCCAAAATCCCAGGAAGAATATGAAGGAGAAGGGATTGTGGCATGGCCAACCCCCTGAGGGGTGATTTCTTATTTTCTCTCGCACTGTATCTCCCTGTTTCCTCTGGAAAGTACACACACCCTATGGCAAAAACCTTAATACGAGGGGTTGGCAGGTGGCATGGTGGTTAAAGTGCTAGACTACCACATGGCTAACCACGGTTTGAGTTCCAGACCTGGTGCCTTGCTTTCTCACATTCCCTCTCTCCCTCTATGTCTCTCTCTCTGGTCAAATTAAGAATAATCATAAATAAAATTAAGTAAATAATTATTTTTTATAAAAAGAAAAAAATGTAAGTGTGAGATGTGTAATAAACAAATTGGGGATATAAACATCTTCACCACCAACATTTAACATTATATTATATTATGAACATTTGAAACCTGTTCCACTGGTCATTTCTTTACTGTGAAATATAGTTCTAAATAAAAACACATTGGTTAAAGAGTAGACAAAATGTACCATAAGTGAATCATGATGGATTTTTTTTTTGAGAGGTTTTCACTATAGGGTGCGTGCGCTCACCAGAGACAGAGAGACAGAAAGCAAGAAATCACCCCCCAGGGGGAATAGCCACGCCGCAATCCCTTCTCCTCCATTCTCCTCTCGGGATCTTGGGCACGCACGCACACGCGCCCAGCGTGAGTTTTAAGCCACCGGGTCCAGAACGTGAACCGCAGTCGACTACGTGGGAGTCCAACGACATAGCCGTTACACTAACTGCTGGTCCCAATCATGATGGATTTTTGAAAACAAAGATAATCTTAACATAGCCAATGAAAGAAGAATTTGTAATTTCCATGTAGAGGACTGTGGGAGATAATGGTTTATAATCTGAAAAGATCTGTGGTATCAATCACTGGTTTAGGTAGAGACTGGTAAAACTGTACATAATAATAGCTCATTAGTGGGCCAGCAGATAGTGTGGTGGTTAAGGGCGCTGGACTCCCACATGGCCGATCACGGTTTGAATCACAGATCTGGTGGCTTGCTTTCTCATTTTCTCTCTCTCTCACTCTGTCCCTCTATGATCAAATTAAAAACAAACAAATAAATAAAGTTAAATAAAATAATTCTTTAAAAAAATAGCTCATTAGGAAGAGACAGAAAAGTTAAAACGTTTTTTAAAAAAATTATTTTATTTAACTTTATTTATTTATTTATTTGTTTGTTTGTTTTAAATTTGCCCAGACAGGGACAGAGAGAGAGAAAGTGAGAAAGCATGCTTCCAGGTCCTGGACTTGAACTGTGGTCAGCCATGTGGGAGTCCAGCATGCACCAGCTGGCCCCCAACAATAAAATCTTTTACTCACTCTCCATGAGTTCTTGGAAGACCACAGTACTGTGCTGTGCATAAAGCAATAAGTCCTTAAAAAAGTAAAACTAAAACAAAATTGGAAAGAGATGTTTAAAAGTAAAGACATGGTAAAGTCAGTGATTTGGTGATTTATAGGCTTTACAAAGTTCTTGATTCTAGCCTTCATTAAATTCATTCCAAAGACTCACCTACTTGTAACATTTAGGTATTTTCTCTGTTATCTAGTTTTATACAACGAATAATGGTTATAATAAATATATAAATTGAAACCTATGGAGACAACTCTTTACCAAGTAATTGTTGAATTTAGACTTACAGCTGTTTGTGTGTAAAAGAGTTGATTCTGCATTTTATAAAGGTTTTTGCCACAGAATACAAGAGCTTGTCAGAGAGAGATACAAAGAGAGAGACAGTGAGAGAAAAAATGAGGAATCACTCCCTAAGAGGGATGACTATGCCACAGTCTCTTTTCCTCCATTCTCCTCCTGGAATCTTAGACATGCGAGCACATGCACCCAGCTTGATTTTCAAGCCACTGGGTCTGGGCCTTGAACCACAGTCAAAAATGTGGGACTGCAGCACCTTAACTACCATGCCACCTACTGGTCCCTGAATCTGCATTTTTAGCCTTTAAGTTGAGAAATTTAATCCTAACATTCAATGCTATTATCAATATGTGTGAATTCATCCTTTTGTTTTAGTTGTTTTGTATTCTCTTACTTCTTTATCACCCATTAGTTTGCCTGGTGTAATATTCCCTTACATATTTCCTGAAGATCTGGTTTAGCTTGGTGAATTCTTTCAGTATTTGCTTAGGAATGATTTATTTCTCCTTCCCATTTGAAGGATAGCTAATACTCTCAGCTGAAATTGGTTTTCTTTCATAGTTGTAAATGTCTTCTCATCCTTTCCTTGTCTACATTGTTTCAGTTGAGAGGTCTGATGTTTGCCTAATAGAGTAAACTTTGTAAGTAAGCTGGTATTTCTCTCTTGCCACTTTTAGAATATAGTCTTTATCTTTGATTTTTCTCAATTTGGGTATGATATGCCTTGGAGAGGATCTTCTTACATCTATTTGGTTTTCTTTGTATTTCCTGGACTTGGATCCTTTAGAGTCATGCAAGACTTAGAGTCTGCATGACTCTAAACTTGGAAAGTTTTCAGCTAATATATCATGAATATCTCTTTGCCTTATGAAATACCTATTCTTTATTTACTTTTTTTTTTTTTGAGAGTTTTTTTTTGCTATAGGGCACGTGTGCTCACCAGACAGAGAGAGACAGAGAGACAGAAAGTGAGAAATCACCCCCCGAGGGGAATGGCCACGTCACAATCCCTTCTCCTCCATTCTCCTCTTGGGATCTTGGGCACGCACGCACACGTGCCCAGCGTGAGTTTTAAGCCACCGGTCCGGAACGTGAACTGCGGTCAACTACATGGGAGTCCACCGACATAGCCATTACGGTAACTGCTGGTCCCATGAAATACCTATTATATAGATACTCACTAATTTAATGATGTCTAGTATTCCTGTATGTTGTCTTTATGTTTTTCATTTATTTATTTAATTATATCTATTATTATTACTTTTTCATTTGACCAGAGAAGGAGGGGAGCGAGAAAGCAAGCCACCATGTCTGGGACGTGAGGTATGGTTGGTTATGTAGGAGTCTGGCGCCTTAACCACTATGACCACTATGCCACCTTTTAACCCCTGTTGTCTTGATTTTTAATGGTTATACTTCTTTCTGGTTGCTAAATTGGAGGTGTTGTCTTCAAGTTAAGAGAGTCTTTCTTCTGCATGGTCTAATCTCCTGTTGATACTTTCAAGAGAGGTTTTATTTCCTGCATCATATTCTCTATCTCTGGAAATTCTGTTTGATTCTTTTTTAGTGTGTCTATTTCTTTATAGTGTTCCTCCTTCAAGTCATGAAAGGATTTTCTCATCTCCCAGAATTGGTTGTCTGTTTTCTCTTGTATCTCATTGAGTTTTTGTTACAATGAGAATTCTGAATTCTTTTGCTGACATTTCTGTGATTTCTTATGTTTTATTCATTGTTGGTGAGGAGTCATTATGTTCCTTGGGGGGCAGGCACTTCCTGGTTTTCTCCTGTTTAGTGTAGTTCTGCTTCAATATTTACTTATCTGGTGATGCACTCGCTCCTTCCTATTTTTTTGGAGTATGTTTCTGTAACTGTGTGCTCACGCACTTCCCTATAGTGTGCGTTAGCTCAATTTCCTTTCTCTGCTGTGGGTAGTAGTGTGGAATTCACAGTTGGAGTTTTGAGATCAGGTTTTCAGAGGGGGAATTTCTCTCCTTTTACTGCTAGGGCAGTTGTGGGGAAAGAATTCCTGAGTCCCCTGTCTTCAGGTGTTTAGTTTCTGTATACCCAAACTTAATCTGCTCCCAATGTGGCTGGAGGTTGAATTGGACAGGTTGTAGGTAACCATTTGGAAGTAATCAGCAAGGAGTTGGTATTTGAAATCATGACCCTGTATGATATTACCTAAGAAATGAGTGCTAATAAGGAAAACTGTTAAATTGGGAAAGGGGATGAAAAAGCACAGGAGACCACGCCAAGGCAGCCCAAGAGACAGGAGGTAAACTGAGAGAGTGATGACCTAGAAACTTAATAAAGATAATACATCAAAGAGGAATGACCAATAAATTTGGAGGAGTAAGTTGAGCTGGACAACACATTTATGCATTTGATGATATTGGAAGTCATCAGTAGCGCTGGCTATAGTGGTGATAATGAAAAATGTATACTTTTTCATTGATTTCCACCTGAGAGATCCGACCACTTACTAAGTATTCCCATTAGTATATCTCAGAAAGTTCATATTTAGCATGTTCAAAACAGAACTCTTAATTCCCCACCCTCTCCTCAAATAATTTTTTCCTGCATTTTTCTTGTCATTTAATAAATAAATTTCATTATTCCCTTTTCAGGACAGTAACTTTTAAATTTTTCTCGACTCTTTTTATTTTCCTTTGTGTAATCACATTCAGTCCAATGGTAAATCCTCTTTATTCTCCATGATCATTTATTACCCTATTCTCCACTATTGCTACAGTCCAGAAACCTTCATTTTTTTCAATGACATTATTGTAGTAGGTCCTAACTATATTACCCACTCTATCCTGACTCCTGTAGAGTATATACTCCAAAAAATTTCCAGAGCAGTTTTTCCAAAATGTAAGTCAGAGCTCTGAGAAAAAATGTATTCCTCTTATTCAGCCCTAATTATCAGAATGTTTGTTATTCTATATTAAGATCATAAAGTACTTCTCCCAACTCATAATAAAATGTAAAGATCTCCTTCCTTTGGTGATCATTGTTAACTAGGACATATGTAGATACTTATAACTTGCTGTGTACTCTCTTTAAACATTCAACGAGATGATTTCTGGAAAAATAATCTAGAAAATGTTGGAAAGCTATGGATTCAAACAGGAACAAAAGCATAATAATCAATAGCCACAATGAAAAGACAAATTATCCAATTTAAAAATGGGTATGGCTGGGACCAGCAGGTGGTGAGGTGGTTAAGGCACTGGACACTCCTACATGGCCAACCACAGTTCAAGTCCTAGACCTGGTGGCTTGCTTTCTCACTTTCTCTCTCTCTCTTTCTCTCTCTGTCTTTCTCTCTGGTCAAATTAAAATACATTAATGAATAAATAAAATTAAATAATTATTAAAAAAAAAAACGGGATGGCATTTGAATAAGCATTCTTCCAGAGAAAATACACAAATGGTCAATGTACACATGAAGAAATGTCCAACATCACTAGAGATTAGAGAAAGATGGTGCTATTTTTTTTTTTTTTGAGAGATTTTTGCCACAGGGTGCATGCGCTTGCCAGAGAGACAGAGAAAGACAGAGAGATAGAAAGCAAGAAATCATCCCCCAGGGGAGATGGCCATGCTGCAATCCCTTCTCCTCCATTCTCCTCTCAGGATCTTGGGCACGCACACCCACGCGCCCGGCGTGAGTTTTAAGCCACCGGGTCCAGGACGCAAACCGCGGTCGACTACGTGGGAGTCCAGCGACATAGCCATTACGCTAACTGCTGGTCCCAGAAAGATGGTGCTATTGAGAAAAGGTACACACTTTGCCATATGCCAATTAAAGTCTTGAACTTTCAGCATAAGGAGGAGATTTTACAAGCTTCTAGAAAGAATAAACAAGTTATCTACGATAACAAAAGAGTCAGACAAGCATCACATCAAGCCTCACATCTGCAACACTGGAAATAGAAAACAATGAAATACTATTACATAACACTGAGAGAAAAAGACTATTACCCAGACATCCATATCCAGCCTTTATTTTTATAGCCTATGAAAGTGAAAGGAAACACATGAGGATAACGCAAGATTTCAGAGGGGATATTTGTGTATCTGTAATGTACTCCATTTGAGGAAAATACTTGGGCAAAGACTAATAAAGCATCAAATAAATCACAGGATAAATCTCACCTTGGGAAAAATATTCGAAGACTGATTGAAAAGCAATGAACCTTTATGCATGTATGCCTATAGTAAATATATTGCAGATAGATTCTAGCTGAAGGTAAGTAAGTTAAGTACAAATAGGGCTGTTAAGATGGAAGATTTCTTAAAAAAGCATTCAAGTGACAGTCTAGAACGAAAACATTTAAATGATATCAGAAAATTTCAAGTGTTAAAAATTGGGTGCGGGAGCCAGCAGGTGCTGTGGTGGTTAAGGGCACTGGACTCCCACATGACTGACTGTGGTTTGAGTCCTAGACCTGGGGGCTTGCTTTCTGTTTCCCTCTTTCTCTCTTTGTCCTTCTCTGGTCAAATTAAAATTAAAAAATAAATAAAATTAAATAAAATAATTTCTTAAAACAAAAATTGGGTGGGAAGGGAGCCGGCAGGTGTCATGGTGATTAAGGCACCAAATTGGCACATGATGGATTGCAGTGCGAATTCCGATAAGAGAATGGAGAAGGAATTGCAGCATGACCATTCCTCGTGGGGATACTTTCTTGAGTTTCCTCTCTGTCTCTCTCTACCTCTTTCTGTGTGAGCACATATGCCCTATGGCAAAAACCTAAAAAAAAAAAAAAATTGCATGGGAGGATCAGCAGGTGGTGTGTTGGTTAAGGTACTCGATCTCATAAGGCCAGCTCCTTGGTTTGGAATAAAGCTCTCAGTGGCTGCTGACGGTGATTTTGATTTCCTAAAAACAAAAACAAAACCTAGTAAAAGCTACTATATGAAATTAGATAAGAAGCCAATTTGTTAATATAGTTGGATAAACAATAAATATTTTCAAAATCAACGGCATTTTCTTTTTTTTGTAAGAGAAATTTTTTGCTATAGGCACATGTGCTCACCGGAGAGACAGAGAGACAGAAAGTTAGAAATCATTCCCCAGGGGGAATGGCTATGCCTCAATCCCTTCTCCTCCAATCTCTCCTCAGGATTTTGGGCACACAAACACATGCGCCCAGCATAAGTTTTGTGTTCCAGGTCCGGGACTTGAACAACAGTTGGCCATGTGGGAATCCAGCGGCATAACTATTATGCCATCTGAAAGTCTCACATTTTCCATACTTTAATAATAATTACATAGAACTAGAGAAGTGGAAAAACATTCCATTTGCAACAATCATGGGATATTTCAGGATCACAACAAATGAAAATGGACTATGTTATTAAATAAGAAAATGAGTACCTGGGCCAGCAGGTGGTGAGGTGGTTAAGGTGCTGGACTCTCACATGACCTAAGGATGACAGAGAAGCTACCAAGTATTTAGGCACAGTGCCGAACACCTACTAGCATTTAGTAAATGACTGTCCTGTTCTTTACAGGCATCCTTGTAGGTTTTGTTTCTTCTTATTTTGTCAGCAGGCACAGAGAAAGAGCTAGAACAAGAAGGCACTCCCCAATGGGGCATGGTCATGTTGTAGGGTTCAAGTCCTGGACCTGGCAACTTGCTTTCTCACTTTCTCTGTCTCTCTCTGGTCAAATTAAATAATAATAATAATAATAATAATAATAATTAATGAAATTAAAACAAGTCTTTTTTTGTTTGTTTAGAGAGATTTTTGGTTATAGGGTGCATGTGCTCACTGGAAAGACAGAGAGAGACAGAGAGACAGAAAATGAGAAATTATCCCCCCAGAGGGGATGGCCACACTGCAATCTCTTCTCCTCCATTCTCCTCTTGGGATTTTGGGCATGCACACACATGCAGTCGACCATGTGGGAGTCCAGTGACATTATGCCATCTGCTGGTCCCAAAACAAATATTAAAAAAAAGAAAATGAGGGAACCAGCAGTTAGTGTAATGGCTATGTCGCTGGACTCCCACGTAGTCGACCGCGGTTCGCGTCTCGGACCTGGTGGCTTACAACTCACGCCGGACGCGTGTGCGTGCGTGCCCAAGATCCCGAGAGGAGAATGGAGGAGAAGGGATTGCGGTGTGACCATCCCCCCTGGGGGGTGATTTCTCGCTTTCTGTCTCTATGTCTCTCTCTGTCTGTCTGGCGAGCGCACGCGCCCTATAGCGAAAAACCTCTCCAAAAAAAAAAAAAAAAAAAAAGAAAATGAGTGCTATAGAACTGTCAGTTATTACAAAGTTAATATACAAGTTTATCAGAAGTTCTATTTCAACACTACTAGTTTCCTATGGCTGCTCTTACATATTGCCACAACTTAGTGGTTTAAAATAAACACGAAAGTATTCTCTTACATTGAAGTTGGAATCAATTTTACTGGATTAAAGTCCAGGTGTTGGCAGGGTTGGTTCTTTCTGGAGGCTCTGAGGGGAGAATCTGTCCCATTTCTTTTCTAATTCCTTGTGACCATCTGCACCCCTTAGCCGTGGCCCCTTCCTTGGCCTTCACAGTGCATCACTCCAGCCTACTGTTGTCATCGATTGCCGACCCC
Organism: Tupaia tana; assembly: GCA_026018925.1. Lineage (NCBI taxonomy): Eukaryota > Metazoa > Chordata > Mammalia > Scandentia > Tupaiidae > Tupaia > Tupaia tana. The sequence goes on from JAKSZU010000013.1 coordinate 24,503,033, forward strand.
CACGACTCCACTTCCTCCTTCTTATGAGGATTGCTGTGATTACCTTGGATCCATGGGATAATGCAGAATAATCCCCTCATCTCAGAATCATTGCTTTTTTTAAAGAATTATTTAATTTAATTTGATTTATTATTATTATTTTCCAGTTTGATCCACCAGAGAGAGAAAGAGAGAGAGAGAACATGAGAAAACAAGCCACTAGGTCCAGGACTTGAACCATGGTCAGCCATGTGAGAGTGTCCAGTGCCTTAACCACCATGCCACCTACTGGTCCCCCAAATCATTGATTTTAACCACATCTATAAAGTCCTTTTTATCATATAGAGAAACATTCACAGATTCCTATCATAAACACCAATATAATTCTTTTCTTTTCTTTTTTTTTTTTTTGGAGAGGTTTTTGCTATAGGGCGCGTGTGTTTGCCAGACAGACAGACAGAGACAGAGAGATAGAAAGAAAGAAATCACCCCCCAGGGATGGCCACGCTGCAATCCCTTCTCCTCCATTCTCCTCTCGGGATCTTGGGCACACATGCACACGCGCCTGGCGTGAGTTTAAGTCACTGGGTTCGGGACTTGAACCGCGGTTGACTACGGGGGAGTCCAGCGACATAGCCATTACGCTAACTGCTGGTCCCAACACCAATATGATTCTTAAAATTGTTTTGGAAAATAAATTCCTTAGAATAGCCAAGAATATATGAAAAGAACCAGGGAAGGGGATGCATAGAAAGGCACTACAACCCTACAAAGATGTAATGATTGTATGGAAATCAGAAATTACAATTAAAATTTTTTAAAAAATAAATAAAAGGCACTATAATAAAGCAAGATATTACTGTAGAGAAATAAATAGATTAGTAGAAAAGAATAAGAATAGATGATCTAGGAGTCATCAGGTGGTGTAGTGGTTAATGAGCTAGATTCCCATATGGTTGACCATGGTTCAAGTCCTGGACCTGGCAGTTTGAAAATCATCCTGGGCATGTGTTTGTGTGTGCCCAAAATCTAGAGAGGTGAATAGAAGAGAAAGCATTGAAGCATGGCCATCCCCCTATAGAGTGATTTCTCATTTTCCCTCTCTCTGTATTTCTGTTTCTTTCCAGCAACTGCATATGCCCTATGACAAAAACCTGAAAAAAGAAAAGAAAAAAGTAAAAATTAAAAAAAAAAGAATAGATGATCTACAAAAATATCTCAACATACATATGAATCTAGCATTCAACAACTCAGGGAGAAAATAATGAGTTGTATAATAAATGATGCTAGCACAACTATCAACTCTCAAGATGGGGCCTGCAGGTGGTGTGGTGGTTAAAGGCGCTAGACTCCCACTTGGCTGACCACGGTTTGAGTCCTGGACCTGGTGGCTCACTTTCTCACTTTCCCTCTCTCTTTCTCTGTCTCTCCCTGATCAAAGTGGAAAATAAATAAAGTTGGATAAAATAATTCTGAAGGAAAAAAGAAAGAAAGGTAGACGTGTATCTCACACAATACAAAAATTATATAAATTGCATAAAGAAAAAGGCATAGGTCAGGCCAGGGTTCAGTGTTTAAGGTGGCTGGAGCCCACACGGCCAACCACATGGTTTGAGTCCTAGACCCAGTGGCTTGAAAAATATGACTAGCGTGTGTGTTATGTGTGCCCAAAATCCCAAAAGGAGGGAGGGGAGGAAGAGAAGGGATTTGGGCATGAACATCTTCCTTGGTGATAGGTGCTTTCTCCTATTATTCTTTTAAAATAATAGTGTAAATAAGTCAGAGGTATATACATTCTAGAGATAAGGCATAACTTAACGGAGACTGGAATCCTGAAAGCTTTTTGTTTGTTTGTTTTTTCTATATAGGGTGTGTGTACTCACTAGAGAGAGAGAAATCCTCCTAGGGGAGAATGACCACACAGCAATCCCTTTTCCTCCTTTGTCCTAGCACAACTTTTGTCATGCCTGCACACACAGCTGGCATGATTTTCATGCTTCTGGGTCCAGGACTTGAACCATGTGGTTGGCCATGTGGGATCCAGTGCCTTAATCTCCATGCCACTTGCTGCCCCCCCCAAACTTTTTTTTTTAAATGACAGACATATTTGAAAATAAATAAATGAAAATTCCTTATTTGGAAAATGTGCCAGGTATAAAATCAACTGACAAAAATATGATTTTAAAAAAAAAAATGTGTGATGCCAAAGCTGTGTCCTAAGTGTCTCTGACATACAAAGACCTCTTGCAAATGGGCTCACAACCATAAAACCAGCGTGAGCTGTCTGCCTGTTCATTGTTCTATTTTTCCATTTTTCTACCTCTGAGGGAGGCTGGCTCATCTTTGGGCAGAATTTTCCGTCTTGAACTATTATTGCTTTCTCATTCTGCAGCTGGTAAGACCAAGTGAAGGATGACTTTGCTGGTGACTAACCCAGCAATGGTTATCTGCCCCTGCCATGAGAGAATCAAATACTTTTCACTTCTCTCTGGCTCTGGCACTGTCCAAACTGAAAGGAGAATAATGTCCTTATTCACATGGTGTCCTTTTTTCTCCTGTTCTCTGTTAGACATCACTTAAAAGTTTCCATGATGAGCTCAATTTCAGCTTTTTTTTTTTTTTAATAGCACTCAAATGTTATTTTGCTTGGGGGAGTAATTCTCCCATCTGAATTTCAGATTTTAAGGTGGAGTATTTTTGTTAGTTGCAGAATGTCAACTCTCCCCCTCCTCGGCGCTCAGTAAGCCTGTGCTACATTTGAAAAGAAAAACATACTGACCCAGAGTTGGCAACCTGGGAGGAAAATACAACCTCATCAAGTGCTAAGACTGTAGCTCACTCACCCGTTCCGCCCATAAAAGAACACTCTATTTTCATTCAAGCTTTTCCTTCTTTGAAAATATAAATTCCAACTGAAAAAAAAAAAAGGGTGTGCTGCAGACATGTCTCTATTGAGGTCCAAATCTGTAATCTACAGGAATCCTATGTGATATTTGTGGCTGATAAGGGCCAAATAGAGAGAAATAAACGTTTTCTTCAAAAACATGCAATGGAAAGATGTATGAGGCGGAGTAAAGGCTATCAGTCCTAGAGCCACATAAGCCTCAGTCTCTCTCTCTCTCTTTTGCCAGAGGGCATGGGCTCTCATCCGAGAGAGACAGAATCAGAGGAAGAGGAAGAAGGCGCCCCGCAATGGCTGCAGTCATGCTGCAATCCCTTCTCCTTTCTTTCTCCATCCTGTCGGGATTTGGTGCATGCATGCACATGTGCCCAGCATGTCTTTCAAGCCACCAGGACTGGGATTTGAACACTGTAGTTGATCACGTAGAATCTGTCTTCCTTAACTATAGGCAGCTAGCCCAGCCTTAGTCTGAGGGTTTTGTTTTTACAAAGTTTCCTACCCGCTGTTAAGCCTCAGTTTCCGCATCTGTAAATTGGGAAGGAAATGTGTACTTACCTCACAAGGATGTGTTGGTTTATATCAGCTAATGTACAGAATCTAGCCCAGAGCCCAGTGTATAGTAGAATCTCACTAAATATTTAATACCATTATATGGTTCTTATGTAGAGCTGTGGCCAGTGGATTAGGAGAGTGGCTAGCCATACATATTTCCACCTTTCTTTTGCGAGTTCACATAGCCCCTGCTGTGCAATGGGGAGCTAGGCCAGCAGAGGTTTTCTTTTCTCTAATTAGATTTATTTAATTTTATTTATCATTATTATGTTTTCTTTTTTAACTCACCAGAGAGAGAGAGAGAGAGAGAGAGAGAGAGAGAGAGAGAGAGAGAGAGAAAGTGAGAAAGCAAGCCACAGGTCTGGAACTCAAACCATGGTCAGCCATGTGGAAGTCCAACACCTTAACCACCATGCCACCTGCTGGTCCCTAGAAGAGGTTTTTAAACCCTGTTCCTCTAATCCCTGCAATTTCACAGAAGAGTCTAGTTGGGAAGGCTTCAGCTTGAGGCCGTGATGGTAGGTAACACTCTAGGACCCCCGACTCCGGCTTTGATATTTTTGGTTCGTTTTGTATAAAAAGGACCTACCTAAGACTTCACTTCAAAAACCACTAATCCCTGGGACCAGCAGTTAGTGTAATGGCTATGTCGCTGGACTCCCACATAGTCGACCGCGGTTCAAGTCCCGGACCCAGTGGCTTAAACTCACGCCAGGCGTGTGTGCGTGCGTGCCCAAGATCCTGTAAGGAGAATGGAGAAGGGATTGCAGAGTGGCCATCTTCCCGGGGGGATGATTTCTCGCTTTCTATCTCTCTGTCTCTCTCTGTCTGGCGAGCGCACGCACTCTATAGCAGAAACCTCTCCAAAAAAAGAAGAAGAAGAAGAAAAAAAAAAAAAAAAACTAATCCCTTGGGTCAGCAAGGCTATTACAATTCTTTTACTCTGTGGGCACTTCTCTTTTTCACAATTTCATGGTAATCTTTTTTCATTATCCATCCCTCACCATCTCATCCCTCCTGAAAGTGAGAGCGTTTGGGAAGCCACATCCGGTTTAGTCTGGATTACTTCGAGGCACGATGCCTTCTGGGAGGCACTTGACTTTTAAAAGTGTTGGGAAAAGAGGAGGACACACAAAGTGTGCGTTTCTATTGACAGAAATCCTAGCAGCATAGGGAAGACTTGGCCAGGGTGTGGGTGGAGGGTGGTTCTTTGTACAACTGTTCAGTGACAACTGGAGCCCCTGCCTTAATGCAATACGGACAATGACTGGCATTGGTGAAGAGGTTCTGACTGATCGCAATTGGGTTTTCGTTTTCTTGGCTGATTAACTCCAGCCTCCTCTGGGCGAGTGCCCTTTCTCTCCATGCGCATTCCCCAGACAAGGGTTTGGAGGGCCTGGGCAGCTCCGTGACCTGCTCGGTTGGCAGAGTTAGGCCCTGACTCCAGTCTTGGGCTCCCGCAGGCCCCGTTTAGGAGACCAGGCCAGGCCTGCTGATTACTCAGGCACTGCCTTTAGAACACTCCCTTTGCAGAAATGGCAGAAGCAGGATGGCTGGGTTTTCTGATGTTTCCTCCACGCGAATAAAGAAATGGCTGTAGCAGAATGGCCGGCTCTCAATGAGCTCTTTGTGCAAATAAATCCCAGCATTTTTATGAACACTGATGGCAGGGAGTGCTGCCTTTCCCCCCAGCAGTTATGGTCAAAGTTTGATGTTTCAGCCGTGCCTGGCATTCCTCCATAAAACTCTTGGCCACATGCACCATGAGTGACAGACTCAGGGATTAATGCATTTAGAAAACGGGAGAAAAGGTGATGGGGAAAGCTCAAGGCGATTTAAGGAGCTCCCGTTTTTAATGACTGAATTTTTCTTTCCTTTTTTTAATGTATGTATTTATTTATTTATTATCATCATAATCTTGTTTATATTCCATTGAATCACATATACCTTTACAGTGTATTACATTTCTTTTTCCAGAAGGAACACTGAATTTTTCTTGCCCTGTCAAAATCCCCGGTGACATACATTTTTAAAGGTCAAAAAAGTAAACATGGAGGTCATTAATCACTGGAGGAAAAGGTTTCCTTCTTCTATCATATTCACAGAGGACAAACTTGCCTGATTTTACTTTTGCATTCCTAAGCACTAGCTGCTATGCAGGTATATATGGAATAAGCTCTCACAGTGTATCTGTTGCAAGGATGAATGAAAATGTCGATGAATGAGGATGCCAAGAAATTATGATAACAGAAACATTGGAAACAAGATGATCATTTCCTCTGAGATTCCCCTTCATAATGGCCGAGTCCTTGAAAAATTCCAGTAAACAACACTGAAGTTAATTGCTTCCCCCACTCAAGGAGATCACCACCTTGACCATCTCAACAACTAAAAAACGGAAAGTCACATGGAGATATTTCTGAGATTTCAATTGTGTGGTTGAAAGTAGGTCATTTTTCTCTTGTAGAGGTTTTTACCATAGGGCGTGTATGGTCTCTAGGAAGAGAGAGAGAGAGACAGAGACAGTGAGAGGGAAAGTGAGAAGTCACCTTCCCAGGGGGGTAGCCACACTACAATCCCTTTTCCTCCATTATCCTCCCAGAATCTTGGGCACACATGTACATGCACTTGGCGTGAGTTTTAAGCTATGGGATTTGGGACTTGAAATGCAGTCAGCCATGTGGGAGTCCAGTGATGTAACTGCTAACTGCTATGCCATCTGCTAGCCCCATAGGTAGGTCTTCTTACAAATTGGTTTCTTGAGACTAGCAGATGGTTTCATGGTTAGATCGCTGGACTCCCACATAGTCGACTGTGGTTCGAGTCCCAGACCTGGCTGCTTAAAACTCATGTTGAGGGACCAGCAGTTAGCATAATGGCTATGTCGTTGTACTCCCACGTAGTCGACTGCAGTTCGCATCCCGGACCCGGTGGCTTAAAACTCACGCCGGGAGCGTGTGCGTGCGTGCCCAAGATCCCGAGAGGAGAATGGAGGAGAAGGGATTGCAGCGTGGCCATCCCCCCCGGGGGGTGATTTCTCACTTTCTGTCTCTCTGTCTCTCTCTGTCTGTCTGGCGAGAGCACGTGCCCTATAGCGAAAACCTCTCCAAAAACAAAAACAAAAACAAAACTCACTTTGAGTGCGTGTGTGTGTGTGTGTGTGTGTGTGCGTGTCCAAGATCCCAAGAGGAAAATGAAGAAGGGATTGCAGTGCAATCATGCCTTGGGGCGGGGGGGGGGTAATTTATTGCTTTCTGTCTCTCTGCCTCTCTGTGTCTCTCCTTCGAGCACATGTACCCTGTAGCAAAAATCTCTCTAAAAATACAATTGTTTTTTTTTTTTTTATTTTGCCAGAGGGCATGTGCTCTTGCCAAGAGAGACAAAGAGACAGAGACAGAAGGAGAGGGAAAAACCACACCCTCCCCAAGGAGGCATGGTCACATCACACTGCCCTCTACTCCATTTCTATATCCTGTTTGGATTTGGGGATGCACGCACTTGTACTCAGTGTGTTTTTCAAGTCTCTCAGACTGGACTTTAGATCATCTGGTCAGCTATGTGGGATCTGGCTCTTGCAATCACTAGGTCACAGGGCCAGCTGGAAGGTAGATCTTCTGATGCAGAAGCTTGAGAGGTAATTATTTAGGACTGATAGACACAGCAAGGCAAGAACTTTGAGGTAGGAGTTTTGAAGAAACTTGGAGAGAAGTGTCACTTGGTAGTATTCAATGAGAGTTCGAATAGCCTGATGTTTATTCATATGGGTTTTCCAAAGACACGTGCAACTTTTATTATCCTGAGTAAGAGTTTCTTGGACTGGAAAAGTCATGGTAGCATAGACAGGGCAACAATAAGGTCACATTATTGAAGACAGCCTAATAAGACAGTCAGGTCCATCTAGACCAGGGTCTGCAAACTATGATCCGAAGGCCAAATCTGGCCCATGGCCCACTTTTGTGAATGAAGTTGTACTGGTAGATAGCCACTTTCATTTCTTTAAGTGTGGTCTATAGTTGCTTCCACACTACAGGTGCATAGTACTTGTGCCACCAAGCCTAAAGGAGTGACTCTCTCTCTTTCTAGAAAAACGTTGCTACCCCCCGATACAGACAGTTAGCTGTGTGGGAGTAGATGGTTTTACTTGTCATTACCTTTACTCATTGCTCAAATATGTATTAAGCACCTACTGTGTGCAAGGCACGTTTATAAGTGTTGGGAATACAGCATTCAATGTAACAAATGCCTGTCCTCATGAAAACAAATCAATAGATAATACACATAATGTAAAAAATAACATAATATAAAGAGATAGGTACGATGGAGAAAAAGTATGCACAGAAAGCAGATAAAGAGGTAGGGGTTGGCAGGTGGCATGGCAGTTAACGTGGTAGGTTCCCATATGGCTGACCACAGTTCAAGTCCTGGACCTGGCAGCTGGCTTTCTCACTTTCCCTTTCCCTCTCTCTGTCTCTCTCTGGTCAAATTAAAAAATAAATAATAATAACAAATGAAATGAAGTGAATAATTCTTAAAAAAAAAAAAAAAAGAAGAAGATAGAGAGATAAAGGGTTGGTAGAGAAGGGTAAGGGGAGCTCTTTGCATATGGCAGTCAAGGAAGACTGTTTTAAGAGGAAATAGTTGAGGGGCCAGCAGGTGGCATTATGATTAAGGAGCTGGACTCCCACATGGCCAACCGCAGTTCAAGTCCCAGACCTGGTGACTTGCTTTCTCATTTTCTCTCTCTCTCTTATGAACACACATGCCCTCTAGCAAATTTTAAAATAATAATAAGACAAGAGAATGCTCAGTCAGAAAAGTGCTTGCACATCAATGTTTATTGCAGCATTATTCACAATTGCCAAGACATGGAGCCAACCTAAATGTCCACAAACTGATGAATGGATTGGAAAAGTGTGGTATATATACTCTATGGAATACTACTCAGCCATAAAAAATAAAAACCAAGACCCTGGCATTTGATAGAAAGTGATCAGATTTGGAGGATCTATTGCTGAGTGAAGTAAGCCAGGCTATGAAAGAAAGATATTGTATGTATCCACTCACTATATACCGACTACCCGCACTCTATGGTAGAGAGCGAAAAATTGGAGGACATAAAAGCAGTGAAGGTACTTAACGAGAATAGGACAGTGTGGAATGGGGGAAGTGAAGAGAAGAGGATAGAGAAAGATAGCAAGAGAACAATAGAGAGGCAGGACATTAGTGAGAAACAGATATGGCTTATTACCTGTTGATGATGACATGTATAGTATTCTCAACTGGATTGGTCTGAGAAGTATTTCATGATGGGTAAAGTCTTTTTACAAGCAAAATGAGAAATAGTGATTGACTGTTTTAAAAAATAATTAGAATAATAATAATAATGATTGGGAAAAACATAGAAAAGTTATTGAATGATGAAGTGGGGAGATTAATGTCTCTGTATTGACTGACATGCATGGCATTGCCTTTTGAAAAAGCAATGTAATACACTGTAAAGTTATATGTAATCCAATGTAATATAAAGAAGATTATGATGATAATAAAAATAAAAATAAAATTTTTACACCTAAATAATAATAATAATAATACATAAAATTAAGTAAATAATTCTTTTTTTTTCTTTTTGGAGAGGTTTTTGCTATAGGGCACGTGTGCTCGCCAGAAAGACAGAGAAAGACAGAGAGACAGAAAGTGAGAAATCACCCCCCCGAGGGGGTGGTCACACTGCAATCTCGTCTTCTCCATTCTCCTCTTGGGATCTTGGGCACATGCGCACATGATCCTGGTGTGAGTTTAAACTACCAGGTCTGGGACTTGAACTACAGTCGACCACATGGGAGTCCAGCGACATAGCCATTACACCAACTGCTGGTCCCCAAATAATTTTTTTTTTTATAAAAAGAGGTTAATAGTTGAGTATTGTCAACAGAAAATAACCAACTCTAAAAAATTAATAAATAATTAATACAGTTTATTTCTAAGCAGAATATAAGTGACCTAGGTTTGTAAAGGAGGGAAAACATGCCTTTCTTTTGGGGTGATTGGGTACAGGGATTCCTTTTATTTGATTTTTGAGAACAAGAGACAGAGTTGGGATTTAATGAAAAGTTTTTCTATTAGTCTGGCCCAAAAAAGGCAGGACATGTGGAAGCAGGGGCTTGTAGGTTATAGGTGGGTTTACAGTTTTTAGGGTGGTGACTGGAAAAGGAAGGTTGCTGAGATCAGAAAGGAATGGACTGTAACAGTGATAGGAAGAATCCAGTTACTAAGGGCCAGAAGGGTCTATCAACATCTGTGGGTGTTAGTCCTGCTAGGCCCTCTAGAAAGGTCTTTGGAAAAAGAGGAAAAAACTTCTGTCCACAGTAAGAACCTAAATGAAGTGAACTGAATGAAGATACGAGATAGAGGCTTTGGGGAGAGGTTTCCAAGAAGAGGGTACGGATATCCGGAGCCCTGAATGAGCTTGGTGTGTTGCTGACAGCAAGCAGACCAGAATAACTACAAAAGGTGAGCAAGAGGTTTCGTGGGAAGAGCTGAACTAGGAGTGACCATGTGGACCAAATGAAGTAGCAGAGCCTTAGGGGAGGTGGCAGGGTTTGAATTTTATTCTGAATATGGTTTTAAGCAAGGCAGTGGTGGAATCTGATTAACATTTGAAATAGTCACTCTGGCTGCATGTAGAGGACTGACTATGGAAGGACAGCTTGGAAACAGAGATAAAACCACAAGAGAGAAGCCTGTTTAGATCACAGGGCAGGGACTGGAGAGGGTGGATGAGCGTGAGTGTAACTTGGGATGAATTTTAAAGGCACAGCTAGTAAGACCTGTTAAGGAGCTGGACATGGAGTAAGAGAGAAAGACAGGAGTCCAGGATGATTCAAGGGTCTGAAATTGAGTTACTGGGGGAATTACGTTGCCACCAGCTGAGACAGGGTAAGACATGGAGGCAAACAGGGTAACATTAAGTGTAAAGAGACAATTACACATGTAGTCTTTCTCTGTTCTCCTTCTATAAAGGATTTCAGCACTTAGAGTTAGTTGATCATATCATATCACATATCAAAACATACTTTTTTTTTGTCAGAGAAGACATCCACTTGACAGAGACAGAGAGAGACCGATGGAGAGGAAGAAAGCACCCCCCAGTAGAATGTGGTCATGATACAACCCCCTGTCCTCCACTTCTCCATCCCATTGAGATTTGGGGCACACACACACGTATGCCAGGGGTATTTTTCTTTCTTCCTCTCTCTTTTTTTTTTTTTTAAGATTTATTTACTTTTATTCATTCATTCATTTAATTTTGATTTGACCAGACAGAGCGAGAGAGAAAGAGAGAGAAAGTGAGCCACCAGGTCCAGGACTCAAATGTTTGGCCATGTGGGAGTGTCCAACACCTTAACCACTATGCCACCTGCTGGTCCCTGCCAGGGGTGTTTTTCAAGCCACCACATCCAGCACAGTGATTAAGCTCTATGTATAGGGAACCAGATCCCACATGGCTGATCACGGTTCAAGTTCTGGCCCTGAGAACCTAAAAAAACAAGCCAGACACGTGTGTGCATGTCCAAAATCCTGATGGGCAAGAGGAATGGAGGAAAGGAATTGCAGTATGACCACACCCTACTGGAGATGCTTTCTCTCTCTCTTCCCTCTTTCTCTGTCTCTATCTCTGGTGAGTGCATGGGCTCTGTGGCAAAAAAGAAAAAGAGAGAGAGAAATTGTCCAAAAACTGATAAAAACTCTTCCACACAGTTGTGCTAGGAAGTCATTAACAGCACAATCACTGTGAAAGATTTAGATTTCCTTGTCTAGGAAAGGTCTGTTTCGCAGAAAGCAGCAGCACCTGAGCATTGAGCATGATAAGGTTTCACTGCTGAAAGACTTCGGGCTCACAAAACTCATATTGTCATGGCCATAATTCTAGCTGTTATTTATTTAGAATCTAGGGCTGGCCATGTGGCCTCGTGGTTAAGAGAGCTGGACCCACATGGCTGGACTACAGTTTGACTCCCAGTCCAAGCAACTTAAAAATCATGCCCAGCATATGTGCATCAGTGCCCAAAATTCCAAAAAGGAGGGAGAGATGAAGGAGAAGGGACTGAGTGGTTACCACACACCATGGAGGGTGCTTTTTTCCTCTCCTTATCTCTGTCTGTGACAAGTGCCCTCTGGCAATTAAAAGAAAATTAAAATCTAATATATAGCGCCTGGCAGGTGGCATGGTGGTTAAGATTTTGGACTCCCACATGGCCGACTAGAGTTCGAGTCCCAGACCTGGCAGTTTGCTTTCTTAATTTCCCTTTCTCTCCCTCTCTCTCTGGTCAAATTAAAAAATAATAACACATAAAATTAAAAATAAATTAATGTTTTTTTAAAAAAACTCTACTATGTATCAAGAATTGGGGCTCAGAAGATGATACCCCAAAGTGAAGTCCTCAGAAGCAGAATTTTTCTGTGACGATCTATCCTCCCATCTGTCACCCCTCATTGTCCCCTAAGGCAAGCCACAGAAACTAGAATTCCTATTCTCCAACGTAGGCCATATAAATCAGAACCCCTTTCTGTAAGACCAGCTGTAAAACCTAAAAATATAACTCTACTTCCCGTGTGTGTGTGTGTGTGTGTGTGTGTGTGTGTGTGTGTAAGAGCAGACCATAAAGAAATTCTCTGACCTAACATGACTGATTTTAGATAATAGAATCCTCATTCCTGAGGGTCCTGTCCCATTCCTGGGAGAAGAGAATGCTGTTCAGAGAGGCCAAGAAGAATCTAAACAGACAGGCTTCGCTAGGTTTCCCCACTGTCTCTTCCCCTTAGCCCATACCCTTTTTGCTCAATCACATTGGCAGGAGGAGAGGGTTTCTCACTTTCTCTCTGTCTCTCTCTGGCAAACACATGCGCTCTATAGCAAAAACCTCAAAAACAAAACAAAACAAAACAAAACAAAAACACTGAGCCCAAGGTATGCTGAGATCATACTTCAGACCTCCCACTCAGACAGAAAAGCAAAGTGATGTGGAGGTTTAGAAGGTGTTCACATTGACCAGAAAGAAGAAATTACAAAAATTAACTGGTGTAATGGAAACTTATTCAAGTTTCAAGCACATAGGACAATCCGGAAGAGAGGTACTGTACACATGAATAATGTTTTCATGCAGTGTTTTAAGACATTTGAGATAATAAGCATCTTAGATTTACTGTGAAATCTAGCAAATGCTTAGTTAGCATCCATGCTTAGTTAGCATCCTATCAAAAATGGAATTTCCCAGTTTCTAGTAAATTGTGGCATGACCTAACATTTAAGTAAATGTTTATGTGTAAATTTCCAAAAGTTACCTGGCATAGAAATTAATCTGGAAGGAGAAAAAGGGGATTTTTATTCCAAGTAAAAAAATAGATCTGAGTGTTGGTTGTTACTGGGGAAGCGGTTATCCTCACCCCCTACCTCTTTAAACTTCTCCAGTGTGGAGGTGAAACAAACATGCCTTTATATTTACCAAGTGAGTAATCTGATCTTCAGCTAAAAAGGAGGAGAAAAAAAAAAGTGACTCCTCATAATCAGGTGTGATGCAAAGAACCTACCTGAAGGGTTATGCTACATATATACAAGTCAATAGGGTGGTTGTGTGAGTTCCATGAATTTTTCCAGTAAAGAAAGCAACCAAGGAAAAAGGAGCTTTTGTTGCAGAAACCTCTGACTAAATTAGAAACAGGTTTGCTACTGCCTCCATCTGAGGAATCCTCTCTTCGAATCCAGTCTACTCCCATCTCTGGGGAAGCTGTGAGGTTAATCATCTAGGACATTCTGGTACTAAAATGAACCCGAGGCCGAGCATCACGCAATACCAGATATCAGCCTCTCTGAATTGAGGAATTTAAATTTTTACCTCTATATTTTATTGAGAGGTTTTTGCAATGCAGTGTTGTTGCTAAATTTTCTGAAATAGCTTCATCATCTAACATTGAAAAGGGATTGCTCTATCCAAATAGTGAAATATAAATTGATTGAAACTGAACCTGTCAGGTCAGCCAGTGGCGTGGTGGTTGAGGCAGCTGGATCTCACATAGCTGATTGTGCTGTTCAAGCCCTGGATCCGGTGGCTTGAGAAATATGCTGGGCATGTGTACATACATGCCTAAAATATTGAGAGGTAAAATGGAGGAGAAGGGGTTGTAGCTTGGCCATCTCCCCTTGGGGATGCTTTCTCATTTTCTTTCCCTCTGTCTCCCTGGTAAACACACATACCATATGTGTGTGTGTGCATGTGTGTGTTTGTGTGTGTGTGTGTGTGTATATGCGTGTATGTGTGTGTGTGTGTGTGTATATCTATATATCTATATATATATATATATATATACATACATATATATATATATATATCTGAAGCTGAGCTGAAGCTAAGCCTATAATCTGTTTTGGAGATTTAAGAAATTGGTATAACAGGGCAAGTGCCAATAAAAGATTTGGTAATACATTCCATTCTTATCTTCAAATATTTTAATGTTTTGATTTTCAGAATCCACCTACCTATGACACATTCATAACCTTTGGCTTATGGTTTACATAACTGACTAGCAGGAACCTAGTATAATATCTTTTAGTGTTTAGATGGTGTCAGTGAGGTGATATCACTCTGATAAATACATTCTCTGTTTTGGCAGATTAATTGCCTCTTAATATCTACCCAAAATATAGAGCTAATTTATTTTTCTTGAAGCCTAGAAGATACTATCACTGTCTCTATTTTCACCACACAGTTCCAAAAGAGAACCAGTAGTTTTTCTTTTTTCTTTTAGTTTTTCCTAATTTGACAGCAATAAAAAATTTATGTGGGACCAGCAGTTAGCGAAATGGCTATGTCGCTGGACTCCCATGTAGTCGACCGCAGTTCGCATCCCGGACCCTGGCTTGAATTCACGTCGGGTGCGTGTGCGTGCGTGCCCAAGATCCCAAGAGGAGAATGGAGGAGAAGGGATTGTAGCGTGGCCATCCTCCCTGGGGGGTGATTTCTTGCTTTCTGTCTCTATGTCTCTCTCTGTCTTTCTGGCGAGCACACGCGCTCTATTGCAAAAAGCCTCTCCAAAAAAAAAAAAAAAAATTTCTGCATGAAAATCTGATTGTTGGGAACCAGCAGTTAGCGTAATGGCTATGTCGCTGGACTCCCACGTAGTCGACCACGGTTTGCGTCTCGGACCTGGTGGCTTACAACTCACGCCGGGCGCGTGTGCGTGCGTGCCCAAGATCCCCAGAGGAGAATGGAGGAGAAGGGATTGCGGCATGACCATCCCCCCTGGGGGGTGATTTCTCGCTTTCTGTCTCTATGTCTCTCTCTGTCTGTCTGGTGAGCGCACGCGCCCTATAGCGAAAAAACCTCTCCCCCCAAAAAAAAAAAAAAAATCTGATTGTTCAACTTGGGCAAACATTTTCATCAACTGGACTATCAAAGTATAGAAAGAAAGGATTGGGCCAGCAGATGGCATGGTGGTTAAAGCACTGGACTCCTACATGGCTGACCACGGTTCAAGTCCTGGACCTGGCAACTAGCTTTCTTGCTTTCTCTATTTCTTTTCTCTCTCAATGTCTTTCTCCCTCTCATCAAATTGAAGAATAACAATAAATTAATTAAATTAAATTAATAATTATTTAAAGAGATTTTAAAAAAAGAAAGCATTAACCTTGAAAGAAAAATGATATGGTAAGTTCTGGTCCTTGAGTATTCAGGATTTTTTTTTTTTTTTTTTTTAATTTGCCAGAAGGCATGCGTACTCACAGAGAGACAGAAAGAATGTGAGAAAGCACCTCCCATGGAGATGGTCATGCTGCAATCCCTTCTCCACTTTTCCCTCCTTTGGGGAATTTTAGGTAAGCATGCACACTTCCCCAGCATGTGTTTCAAGCTTCTGGTTCCAGGACTTGAATCATGCAGTCGGCCTTGTGGGATCCAGTTTCCTTAACAACCATGCCACGGACCAGCCCTATTCCTCTTTCTCTAACAGACATATTTTGCTCAGGTAAGCTCTACCCATCAGAGGGTATTGTATTTTCTACTAATTAGGTCCTGTTAAGAGTGGTTCTAACTCCAGTCTTGCCCTGATGGGGCTCCAGGGAGGTGGTCATGGGTGTGTACAAATTGCCCTTTCCGGTATACTTCTATATCCCGTGGAGAGCTTAATGCCCGAGTGTCAGATCTGGGTGCAGCTGTCTCTCTCAGAGGAAACTTATTTAGACTTGCAGATGGTTCTTGTCTAACCTATATCTAATTTATTCCACCAAGATTCTATAGGACAGCTCTGACCAAGGAAGAAGTTAGAGTCAGTGGCCTGGTTTAGGTGAGACACAGAGGAGGCAACACAACAAACACATAAAGTAACAGTAGCAGTGAATTAGAGAGCGTGTTCATAAGGCCAACAGGATGGGAGCCATCGGGGACACGTACTCTCAGCCAATGGTTGGGGAGCAAAAGAAAGAGAAAGAGGTGTGATCCAAAGCCTTAATTGGAGCTCAGGGTATTACCCATTTAGGTTTTTCGTGGCAGTGCTATTTGGTGGATTTACAGCAAGCAGGCACAAGTTCCATGGAGTCACTCTATGATTGAGTGGTCATTGCAGCAGATCTGGGCAGGCTACATGGGGTGCAGAGGTCAGTGGGGTGAGTCAGGCAGGCTGTATCTAGCTGTCTCATACAGAGGTGGGCACAGGAAGGCAGTCCTATAAGGCAGATATCTGGATAGGCCCCCTCAAGGAACTGGGAGGAGGCAGAGAACTAGAAACAGTCAGGGGTAACTGAGCCCAGTTCTGACATAAAAAAGTCCACTGGACCAGCCCATGGCATAGTGGTTAAGGCAGCTAGATTCCACATGGCCGATTGCGTGGTTCAAGTGCTAGGCCTGGCAGCTTGAGAAACACACCAGGCATGTGTGTTCACATGCCTAAAATTTTGAAAGAAGGAGAAATAGAGAAGAAGGGATTGCAGCATGACCATTGCCCATAGGGAGTACCTTTCTCTCTCTCCCTCTCTCTCCCTCTCTCTCTCTCTCTCTTTCTTTCCTGCAAGCACAGATAACCTCTGGCCAAAAAAATATAAATAGATAAAGTCCAACTTATATTCAAAATAGAGGCAACATAAAACTTACAAGAATTCACTGCAGAGGATGAATTTATTTCCAATTTGGAATTATATCTAAGATCACAAACCTTTTAGGATTTGACTCAAAGTAAGAAATCAATTTCACATGGCAAACCAGTACACACATACATTTTCTTTTTAAAAAATTATGTATTTGGAGGCCAGCAGATGGTGTAGTAGTTATGTTGCCGGACTTCAACATGGCCATCTGCAGTTTGAGTCCCAGACCCAACTTAACAATCATGCTGGGTTCATGTGCATACATGCCCAAGATCCCAGAAGAAGAATGGAGAAGGGATTGTGATATGGCCAATCAGCTGGGGGGTGATTTCTCACTTTCTCTCTGACTGCCTCTGTCTCTCTCTCTCTGGCAAGTGCACATGCCCTGTGGCAAAAATCTCTTAAAATTTATTTATTTTTTTATTTATGTTAATTTGACCAGAGAGAGACAAAGAGAGACAGAGGGAAAGTGAGAAAGCAAGCTGCCAGGTCCAGGACTCAAACAGTGGTCCACCATGTGAGAGTCCAGTGTCTTAACTACCATGGCACTTGCCAGCCCCACACATTTGTATTCTTTATCAGTTTTATAGAGAACTGAAAAAAAGCTTAGAAAACAATACCTGCCTTTACAATGTGCACTATTCTCTAGCATGTTTCTTCCATTCTATTTCATTTTCTAATGATAATTCTGACTTACTGAGTTTTTCATTTATCAGAGTGCGTATATACTTGTGGAAGAGATGAGAGTAGGGGTTGAGGAAGAGAGCAAAAAAGCACCCCAAGGGCATTGTTATGCTACAATTCCTTCTCATTCACGTTTCCCTCCTTTCAGACTCTGGGGCACACACACACATACGCTCCTGTGTTTTTCAAGCCATCAGCTCCAGGATTCACACCATACATTTTGCCATGCGGGATCCAGCTACCTTAACCACCACCCCACAGGCCAGCCACTTATTTAATTCAATTTCCCAACTCACAAATGGATCATGAGTCAAAGTTTCAAAATCTCTGGTCTAAGACCCTATTCTTTTGGCCAGTGATAGGCTTACGACATAGTGACCCATTCAGGCTCATGAAACATGAAAGAAGTCTGTCAGGCATTTTTCTTGAAAAGTTTCTTTACCCTTAAAAGAGGGTTAAAAGAGTATTATACCAAGTTTATGGGCTGGAAGCATTAAATATTGTTAATGTGTCAAATTCTCTCCAAATTGATCTATTGAGTCAATAAAGTTTCAATCAAAATCCTAGAAGGATTCTTGCCGGGGTCCAGCCTTGGCGGGGAGGGGTTGACTCGTCGGAGGTGGCACAGGAAAGGAAGACTAAGGTCTCGGTGCCTTTTCATGCACGTCCTCAGCCGGACACTCCTCAGAGATTGCTCTCTGTAGAGTGACAACTGTTAGGAATCATCGTGCCTTTATATTGAAAATGTGATACATGCAAGTAAACGGGAGAGGGGCTACGTGTTCTAATTATCAATTCATAAAGTTTTAATAATAGAGACCATTCAGGGTTTGATTAAGGGCAGGTCTATTAATCATCGATACAGTTCAACAATTGTTTGATTGATGAAAGCAGATTCCTGGTAACTTCAAGCAGTGCAGTTTCAGGAAACAATTCCAGCAAGTAGAGTTAATTATCAGCCGATGTTCAGCAGCAGCCGTCTTATGATTACTAAAAGAAAATCTCAAGCATAGATATTAGTTCTTATGGATTTTCATAAAGAATGATACTTATATAATTCTATAGGGATCTAAAACTGAAGGAATCCTAATATATTTACCTATCCTGAAAGGGTGAAGTTATTGTTCACTTCGTGAGTGCGGGAACAGTTTTTTGAACTGGTGGTAAAGTGACTAACAAGTTAATGAAAAACTTTAAAATGGGTTTATGGTGTTGTGGATTCACTTGTGTAGCCCATGGCACCACTGTTGTGTATTTTGTTAGAACTTTAGTTACCATGGGATCAGAGTGTCCTGGGCCAGTTTCGGCCTAGTCCTATTGTATGTAAAAAGGTTATTTATATTAAATGTGTCTTGAAGGGCCTTCCAAAGGTCAAGAAGAACTCCAGCACACCCTCTACTGTGCCCACTGGGATGAAGCATTGTAATTAACAGTAGGTGGTTGGGACCAGCAGTTCGCGAAATGGCTATGTCGCTGGATTCCCACATAGTCGACCGTGGTTCGCGTCCCGGACCCGGTGGCTTAAAACTCACACCGGCACATGTGCGTGCGTGCCCAAGATCCCAAGAGGAGAATGGAGGAGAAGGGATTGTGGCATGACCATCCCCCCTGGGGGGTGATTTCTCGCTTTCTTTCTCTATGTCTCTCTCTGTCTGTCTGGTGAGTGCACGTGCCCTATAGCAAAAACCTCTCCAAAAAAAAAAAAAAAAAAAAACCTGTCAACAGTAGGTGGTCAGGGTAAAGGGGAGCGGTCGGGGGACTTTTGGGAAATCTTACCACACACTCAAGATGTATGAGGGAGCTATGTAATTCTTTTATAGTAGTATATCAGGGAGTCAGAGGGAGGTCACTTCCCAGCAAGGCTACTACAGTTCCCGGAGCGAATAGTGAACGGCCTTGCCAACATGCTAATTGACCCAAGCATTGTTCCAAGGTCAGAGGGCACACAGTAGCGGCCTTGCCAACGTACTGAACCGACCAAAAGCGGTGCTCAAAAGTCGGGAGGCTCAGACAGATCCTGGAGCCCCGCCAGGTCAGACTCCTCCACATTTTTTTGGTATACATTGAGAATACAGTTCTAAAACTTATATAGAAATAGGAAATAGACTAGTCAAGCCAATTTTTAAAAGGAAAAACAAAGATGATAACTTATACTATCTGACTTCAAGACTGGCTATGATTAAACAATAGTAATCGAAAAAGTTTAGTACTGGTGAGAAAACAGACACATACATCAATGTAATAGACTAGAGAGTCCAGAAGCAGACTCAGGCAAATGAAGTCTACTGATTTTGACCAAGAGATGAAGTTCAATGAAAAAAGGGTAGTAATTTTGTTTAGATTTTTGCCATAGGGTGTGTGCTCTCTCTGCAGAGAGACAGAGAGATACAGAGGGAAAGAAAGTGAGAAAGCACGTCCCAGGGAGGATGGTCACATTACAATCCCTTCTTCTCTTCTCAGGGTTTGGGGACAAAACCAGCATAGTGCTTGGCATGAGTTTCAAGCCACTGAGTCTGGGACTCAAACCATGGTTGGACATGTGAGAGTACAGTGCCTTAACTGCCATACCACCTGCTAGTCCCTTCAGAATGGGAGATTTTAAAACAAGTTGCGCTAAAAACAATTTGACACTCATACTCAAAAACTTGAAGTCCAATTTTTGCCTCATAACTTTGAGGACAAAATTCTGACTTTTTCCTATTCCAAAGTGGTTTCCCAAGGGGCCTGAGAGAGTCACACCCACAGACATTAACAGACCATTGATAGTGGGATGCTACATCCTGTCCCAGGCATAGTGTTTTCATGATGCATAGTAAGCCTTTTTAAATCTTTTGCTGATTTCTTTCAGTAACAAAAATTTGTGATTTTCTTTAATGAATTATTAATCTAAGAGTTTCAAACTCACCTATAACCTACAAGCTTTCTCTTCCAGATGTCCCGGCTTTTGGGGGAGAACCAAGGTAAAAGGCTTGCTATGCTGATTGACAACTCTCCTGTCCTCCAAACTATATAAAAGGGAACACTGTATCTCAGCACCCAAAGAAACATGCTTGTCTTTCTCTGGGTCACTGACTCATATTCATGCTTAGAAACAAGTCACATTAATTATTATTTCTACAGAGATGGCTAATTCTGTCAACACTTTATAAAACAACTATCGGGGGACCAGCAGCTAGCTTAATGGCTATGTCGCTGGACTCCCATGTAGTTGACTGCAGTTCGAGTCCCAGACCAGGTGGCTTAAAACTCATGCTGGGTGTGTATGCGTGCGTGCCCAAGATCCCAAGAGGAGAATGAAAGAGAAAGGATTGTGGCATGGCCATACCCCCTGGGGGGTGATTTCTTGCTTTCTGTCTCTCTGTCTCTCTCTATCTTTCTGGAGAGCTCAAGCACCCTATAGCAAAAACCTCTCAAAAAACCAAACCAAAACAAAAACTAATGGAAAATGGATCCCAGATCTGAATAGAAAAATACAGAAGTTTTTAAAGAAAACAGGATTAAGTTTTTGTCAACTTGAGTTAGGCAAAGATATCTTAGACATAACTAGAAAAAGTCTCAAGGAAAAGGAAAAAATCTTGTGCTTCAAAAAAGACAGCGTAAGGGAACCAGCAGTTAGCGTAATGGCTATGTCGCTGGACTCCCACGTAGTTGACCGCGGTTTGCGTCTCGGACCCGGTGGCTTACAACTCACGCCGGGCGCGTGTGCGTGCGTGCCCAAGATCCCCAGAGGAGAATGGAGGAGAAGGGATTGCGGCGTGACCATCCCCCCTGGGGGGTGATTTCTCGCTTTCTGTCTCTATGTCTCTCTCTGTCTGTCTGGCGAGCGCACGCGCCCTATAGCGAAAAACCTCTCCAAAAAAAAAAAAAAAAAAAAAAAAAGACAGCGTAAGTAAAACTGGTCACACTTCATAACTAAAATGTTTTGTAAGCTTATTTTGGAAACAGTATGAGGGACAAGCTTGACCAGTGGAATGAATTCAGTGATTGGGGTGAGACTGGGGAGGTCCTTCCTAAGGTTTTCTCACAGTCAAGCAGTTTTTTTTGTTAGCCTCCAGCTGGCTAATGATAACTGACCTCACTCTCCTTCAGATAGACTCCCAATACCACAGACTTCTTTTTCTGATAAGAGCAATAAGAGACCCCAGACCCAAGGCCAGTATATTGCTCTATTATTGTTTGTTAATGGAACTGAGCAGAGTCCACTAAAAAGGGGATGGTCCTCAGTTTCCCCTTCTGATGAAAGAAAAATAAGAATTTTCAAAACTGAAAATTAGTAAGGGCTAAACTGAAAGTAAAATGTCTTTTTCTAAGGGGCCTGGAACAAAGGTTCATTTACATCGTAATGACCTTGTCATTGTAAGGGATAAGACCTCAGACTTTTGTTATGATAATCAGGCAACTTTGGCCATGAATGAGGACCATAAGATTTCTAAAACTTCCACTTAAAGGTGGAATGGTTTTAACTTCAATATTTAAGATGTTTTGCTGGATAGAAACTGCTGACTGAGAGCGCATAGATACCCCTCCACTCCCGCAACCCCCTCCCCACCCTCACTGAATGGCTCCAGAAACATAAGTGAAAATTTGATTACCTAAAACCTCGCCAATCATGAAAGCCCTCAAGATGATCACACCCTCCTGATCCAGTTATTGAACTGCTCATGTGCCTGGGACTCCTGTTCTTAATTTTGCCCTTAAAAATGCACATGGGGGGAACCAGCAGTTAGCGTAATGGCTATGTCGCTGGACTCCCACGTAGTCGACCGCGGTTCGTGTCTCGGACCCGGTGGCTTACAACTCATGCCGGGCGCGTGTGCGTGCGTGCCCAGGATCCCGAGAGGAGAATGGAGGAGAAGGGATTGCGGCGTGACCATCCCCCCTGGGGGGTGATTTCTCGCTTTCTGTCTCTATGTCTCTCTCTGTCTGTCTGGCGAGCGCACGCGCCCTATAGCGAAAAACCTCTCCAAAAAACAAACAAACAAAAAAAAAACAAAAAAAAAAATGCACATGGGGAACACCTTAGGGAGACCAGGTCCCCTCAGCAAGAATTGTTCGCTCTCGTTGCTTTGCACATGACAATAAAGTTGTGGTTTCCTTCATCGTACCATGTGCTTATAGTTTGTAGCGCTTGGGCAAGCGAACAAAATTTGAGTTCAGTAACTAATAGAAATACCCAAGACTGGGTGGTTTATGAAGAGATATATTGACTTATAGTTTAGATGTCTGGGAAGCCCAAAAGTGCAGGCCTAGCATGAAACTGGCCTACCACATGCTGACAGACTCATAGAGAATGGTGGGTGCAGGTAGAGAGAGAGCGAACGTGAGCTGTGGGCTTTTTTACAACAACTAGCTCTCATGGGAACTGTCGATGGAAAAAATAACCAACTGTAAAATTAATAATTAATAATTAATGTGGTTTATTTCCAAGCCAACTGTGAGTGACCTAGGCCCGGAGAAGAGGCATACATGCCTTTTCTCAGGGTGATCATGTACAGAGGTTCCTTTTATTTGTTTGAGATTGACAGACAACATTTAGTGAAAAGATTTTCCATTGGTCTGGCCCAAAAAGGCGGGACATGTAGAAGGGGGGGGGGGGCTTGTAGGTTATAGGTGGGTTCCACAATTCTTAGGTTGGTGATTGGAAGGGAAGATCTGTGTCTTAGTTAAAGAAAGGCTTAATCTACATCTCAAGGAAAAGAGAAGTTCTGTGTCTTGGGAAGAGATAAGCACAAGAATATACTGTAATCAGTTGAAATATACATTTCAAAGATACTATGCCAGGAACAGGAGGTAGGAAGAATCCTGTTAATAGAAAATAAATGGTCTGGGGCCGGAAGGTGGCATGGTGGTTAAAGGCACTGGATTCCCACATGGCCAACCGTGGTTCAAGTCCTGGACCTGGCGGCTTTCTCTCTCTCTCTCTCTCTGTCCTTCTCTGGTCAAATTGAAATAAACAAATGAATAAATAATAAATAAAGTTAAATAAAATAATTCTTTAAAAAAATTTAAAAAAAAAAGAAAAGAAATGGTCTGTTAATGTTTGTGGGCATGACTTCCCCAGCCCCCTTTTGAAAAGATTTTTGAAAAATAGGAAAAGTAGTCAGACTTCTGTCCACAGAACTAACTCCTTCTCATGGGTCTCATGAGATGCTATTAATTTATTCATGAGAAGGGTGCCTCCATTAAGCAATTGCTATGAGCCAGTCACTGCCCACAACCTTTGAGGGACAAACCGTTATTGAAACCATAACAGCTAATTCCAGGTGGATTTACAGAGAGGGTACACAAAGTGCTTTCTTGCCGTATTTATCATGCGAAGCTAAGTCTCCTTATATTTAATGTAAAGTGTTCAGTGAAAGTGAACATGGAATATATGTTCAGTCACTGTGCACGACATGTGCATGTGTGCCCCAAATCCCAAGAGGAGACTGGAAGAGAAGGGATTGCTGTGTGGACATCATCTCTGAGGGTAATTTCTGACTTTTCCTCTCTTTGTCTCTTTCTGGCAAGTACATGCAACCTATGGCAAAAACCTAAAATATAAATATATAATAAATAAATAAATAAAACTGTAAAAGGCTGATTTTTAAAATTATAATATTAAGCGCTAAGAGGATGTAGTGTAACTGCAAATCTCAGATACAAAATGGTACAACCCCTTTGACAAAACAATTTGCAATTTCTCATAAAATTAAACATACTCTTACCATAAGAAACAGCAATCATGTTTCTAGGTTTTTACCCAATAAAGTTTATTTTTTAATTTTACATTAAAAAAAACTCTAAGCAAATGTGTATAACAGCTTTATTTATAATTGCCCTAAATTGGAAACAACCGAAGTATCATTCAACTTGTGAAAAAAAGAAGAAATTGATGCATTCATATGTGGGAGACCAAAAATAAGGTATCCCAAAATATGACCATAGGAGACTAGGATATGCAATCCCTAAATATACCTCTTTGGCATAGGGATTATTTTGCACTGATTATTTTGAGAGACTATAACCACAGGAGAAGCTTTGAAAACAGAGTAGAAATTACCTTTTTTTAAGGGAAATTTACAACTATGAAGGATCATTGGTACGGGTGTCTCCTCTCAGAGAAGGAGAGACTGTTAAAAATTGAGAGACTTGGGGACCAGCAGGTGGCATGGTGATTAAGGTGCTGGACATTCCCACATGGCTGACCACGGTTTGAGTCCCGGACCTGGCAGCTTGCTTTCTCACTCTTTCTCTCTCTCTGTCTCTCTCTGGTCAAATTAAAATAAATGAATGAATAAATAAAATAAAATAAATAATTATTTAAAAAAAAATAAATTGAGAGACTTTTGGGACTAGCAGTTGGCGTAATGGCTATGTCACTGGACTTCCATGTAGTCTACCACAGTTCGAGTCCCAGACCCAGTGGCTTAAACTCATGCTGGGCGCGTGTGCATGTGTGCCCAAGATCCCAAGGGGAGAATGGAGGAGAAGGGATTGTGGCGTGGCCATCCCCTCTGGGGGCGGGGGGTGATTTCTCACTTTCTGTCTCTCTGTCTTTCTGGTGAGCGCATGTGCCCTATAGCAAAAATCTCTCTCTCAAAAAAAAGAGAGAGACTGTTAAAAACTGAGATAGAGGGGCCAGCAAGTGGCATGGTGGTTAAGGTGCTTGGATCTCACATGGCTGACTACATTTTGAATTCTGGACCCAGTGGCTTTAAAATCATGCTGGGTGTGTATATGTGTGTGCCCAAAATCCCAAGGAGTATGGAGAAGGGATTGTGGAATAGCCATCTCCCCTGGGGGTAATTTCTCACTTTCCCCCTCTGTCTTTCTCTGTCTCTCTCCAACAAGTATATGTTGCCTTATGGCAAAATGTAAATAAAAAAAAAAAAGAGAGAGACAGCGCCTACTTAGACTTAATCTGCATAACAAAAGTTGCTCTTGCTTACCAAACTTTTCCTGATCACTCCTGCATCATTGGTCTTCCCTTCATACCCTTCTATCTTTGCTTTAGAGTGGTATTTAAGCCTAAACTCAAACATCTCCTTGAGATTTACTCATTTTTCTCTTAGTATCCTATATGTGTAAGAGGTATGTGTGTTAATAAACTTCTGTTTTTCTCTTGCTAATCTGTCTTTTGTTATAGGAGTCTATTGCAACTAAGGACTGTGAAGGTGAGAGAGACCCATACACATACCACAGAATACTACTCACCAATAGACAGAACACCAAGCTGTGCCTCCTGATGCAATAAGCTGAGAAGGACAGAAAAGGACCTACAGAGCTGTTGTATAACACAGAACTTCCCTGGTCTTTATCCCTGGGTCTTGGTATGACACTCTAAAACCTTTGATAGACATGTCCTTGTTATTCATAAGTCTCTTGGATCATGTTGCAGAAAACCAGATGCCGAGGAATGAGAAGCAGCACACAAAGAGATTAGTAGAACTGTTTATTAACCTCAGTGGGCACAAAGGAGTTAACATTCTGAATCTCCGGCCAGATTGGGGGTTGGACACCATCTTTTATGGGGGAATTGGAGAAGGGGAGGTTTCTGGGTGGAGACTGGGCTCAGATCCCACCCTACGCAGTGTCAAAGGGAGGAGTCAGAGAAGCAGGAAGTCTAATCTATTCAAGTACTAATCTATTCAAGGTACTAATCCATTCAAAAATTCCAGGTTATCCCTAGCTCCAGGGAGAGACAGTAAGTTTGCCAGAGGGCAGAAATTTTAGGCAGCTATCAACCCTGAGTTATTCATGAATTCAGTCTCTCCAGATCTGGAGGAGTGGGGTTTAAAGACAATTGGCGTGTTAATCACTCTGTTTACTCTTAGGCAAAGAGGAGAAAGCGGTTCTAGTCATAGGAATTTACAGTTTATAATGAAGGCACTTCTCCAAGACAGGAGTATTGCCTGCTTTAATCACACCTGGGATATGTTAATAAGGTGACTCAATGACCCTAGATAGCTTAAAGATGGGGCTGATTATTTGATGGGGCCTGGTTACACCTACCAGGTGGTTAGAGAGGACTAATCATGAAATGGCTAGGCTTTAAGATGGAGACACAACAGTCAGTCTTCTGGGGAAGGAAGGAAGGTTGGAGATTCAGCTCAGTCTGGTGGACAAAGCTTAAATCAATCATGTCTACATAATGAAACATGAGTAGACAGTTTGATCGATGAGGCTCAGTGGAATTTCCTGGTTGGAGAACACATGGATTTCCTGGAAAGGTGAGGTCCCCTGATTCCACAGGGAAAGGTCACAGAAGCTTTGCATTTGGTACCCTTCCAGACATCACCCTCTATCTGTCTCTATTTGGTTGTTCCTGGCTTGTATTCATCTAATTAAATTACAGTCATCCTTTAGCACTTTCTGAGATTCGGGAGTCCTTATAGCGAATTATTGAACCTGGATGGGGGCAGGTGTCATGGTGATGTGAGAGAGTGATGCTGTTTCTTGCTCACAATTCACAAAGAAATACAAACATGGGGTCAGAGAAGGCATAGCAGAGCAGTTTATTGAAGGATATAACAGCGACTAGGCAGGGAGGGGTCCTGGAAAAGGGGCTGCCAAGAGAAACTGAGCAGAGAGGTTTTTATCTTGATCGGAAGGGGCTGTATCTGCGCTAGTTCTCAGGAGGGTCTCAGGCCTGTGTTCTCCTTGTGCCGGTGGGAGGGGCAGGTACTATAGACACGCCTGGTTATTTCTCTCCTAATTTTGGAGTAGGTACGAAGGTCATGAGACTCTCTTTTTCTAAACTCTTTGGGCCATAAAGACTATTATCTTCTCAGAACGTGGTGGGACCTGGAAAAAGCCTTAAGTGCTATATTTACTCTAGGTCAATCGTTGAGTCACTGCTGCAAGCCATTTCTTGTGAGCAAGCAGTTCAGTGAGAGCTGAGCTGCTGTTGAGCTATTGTGTCTCCATCTTAAAGCCTAGCCATTTTGTGATTCCACGTTGGGCTATACTCTAACTACTGAATATATTTTTAGGGCCCCTGCCTCCTACCACAGCAGGAGCCCCTGATTTTGAAGCTAGTTGGTTATTGTATGGGTGGCCTGAGGAGCTCCTGAATTAGAAGGTAGCATCAAATCAAGTTTTGAACTCAAACCAAGTTTTCTTGCCTAAATGCCACAAACCAAACTGTAGACATAAGGTGTGATAAAGGCAAGTACAACTTTATTGTCACACACAAATCCAGGCGAGCAGGCAGCTCGTGCTGGAAAGGCCTTGTCTCTCCAGGAGTCTCCTCGCCATTCCACCCACATGCATTTTTAGAAGCAAAACTAAGAGTCCTTGGCACATGATCAGTTCAGTAATTGGTTCAAGATGGCAGGATCATCTCATGGGCCTTCTTGAATAGTAGGGCCTTCGACAACTAAGATTTCTGTCCTGGGAGGGAGTCCTCATCAGGTATCTGGCACCAATCAGCTTGAGGTCTAGGTGCTCAGAGCCGGCAGTTTCCATCCTGCAAAACACCTTAATAATTTAGTTAATAATTAATCTTTCCTTTAAGTGGGAATATTAGAAATTTGATGATCCATATTCGTGGCCACTGTGACTTAATTGCTATAACCAAAGTCTTAAGTCTTACTCCTTATTTTGGGTCATTAAAATTCGAATGAGGCATTCCATGCCTCATAGAAAAACACTTAATTTTTAGTTCACCTCTTACCAATGTTTAGTTTGGGGAATTTTCTTTCTTTTCTTTTTTTTTTCTCAACTGAAGCCCTTTTTGAGGAGTCCCTGCCCAATTTCAGTGAGATAGTCTTGTTAGAAGCCCTGCCTTGCAGTGTCTGCACTAACTCCAGGTGGTTAGTACCAGTTTGAATGGCAGTGCACCAGCTGGTGTCAACACAATAACCTTTCTACTCATGACATTCAACTGGAATCCAGCATAAGTAAACAATTTGACAAGAACAAATAAAGGCATATTCTGAAAAAATAACTGACCCAGGCTCTTGCAAAATGGCATTGTCAAGAAAGACATACACCGGGACCAGCAGTTGGCGTAATGGCTGTGTCACTGAACTCCCATGTAGTCGACCGTGGTTTGAGTCCCGGACCAGGTGGGTTAAACTCACACCGGGCGCGTGTGCATGCGTGCCCAAGATCCCCGAGAGGAGAAAGGAAGAGAAGGGATTGTGGTGTGGCCATCCCCCCTGGGGGGGTGATTTCTCGCTTTCTGTCTTTCTGTCTCTGTCTTTCTGGTGAGCACACCTATAGCAAAACCTCTCAAAAAAAAAAAAAAAAAAAAGAAAGAAAGAAAGAAAGAAAGAAAGAAAGACACACACGTACACAAATACATACAAACACACACACTTACAGACACGTATGCATGCACAACCCCCTCACATACACACACACAAAGACTGAAGAAGTCATGCACAAAGCTAGGAGAACAGGCAGTTCATGCTGAAAAGACCTTGTGTCCCCAGGAGCTCTAGATTCAAGGATCCTAAGGACACATCACAACTAAATGTGATTTTGGGATGCTGAACTATAAAAATGAATGGGAGCCTGAGTGCTTGTAAAAGAGCGTCCTTGTTTTTTATTTTTATTTAATTTTTAGGTTTTTGCCATAAGGTGTGTGTGCTCACTGGACAGGGAAAGAGGGTGACAGTGAAAGAGAAAGGAAGAAATCACCTCCCCAGAGTGGATGGTTATGCCACAGTCTGTTCTCCATTCTCCTTGAAGGATTTTGGGCATGTGCACCCATATGCCCAGTGTGATTTTCAAGTCACCGAGTCTGAGACTCCAACTGTGGTCGGCCGTATGGGAGTCTAGCGCCTCAACTCCCATGGCCTGGAGTGTCCTTGTTTTTAAGATATACATAGGGGTGGGACTAGCAGATGGCATAATGGTTATATCACTAGATTTCCGTGTAGTCAACTGTGGTTTGAGTCCTAGACCAGACAGCTAGAAACTCACACTGGGCACATATGCATGCATACCCAAAATCCCAAGAGGAGAATAGAGGAGAAAGGATTGCAGCATGGTCATGTCCCCACCCCCCTGCCCTGGGGAGGGGGGCGATTTGTTGATTTCTGTCTCTGTCCTTCTGGCAAGTGCACATACCCTATAGCAAAAATCTGCCCCCCCCCAAAAAAAAAGAGATACACAGAGAAGCATTTAATAGTGACTTTTATCATGATGTGTGCAACTTAGTCTCAAATGCTTTAGCGAAAACAAACTGGTACACACAGTGAGAGATGGAAAGACAGAGATGAAGAGAAATGGAGAAAAATGTGAACAATAGAGAATAGACGAATGGTTACTTATTCATTGCCTTGTTCTTTTGAAATTTTTAGTAGTAATAAAAAGTTGGGAGGACCAGCAGATAGCATAATGGTTACATCACTGGACTCTCACATAGTCGACCAAAGTTTGTGTCCCAGATCCAGCAGTTTAAAATTCACACTGGGTGCAAGTGCATGCATGCCCAAAATCCCAAGAGAAGAATGGAGGAGAAGGGATTGCAGCGTAGCCATCTCCCCTGGTGGGTGTGATTTCTGACTTTCTGTTTCTCTGTCTCTCTCTGTCTCTCCGGTGAGCACACACTTCCTATAGCAAAAATCTTTCTTAAAAAAGAAAAAAATACTAATAAAAAGAAAGTTGGGGGAAAATCACTTTATCAAGTGAGGCGCTTTAAAATATTTTCTGCCCCAAAAGACCATGTTGCATATGTGAAGGTAAAGCTTATCTGAGAAAGAGATTGCTATATGAAGTTAAAACCAAAAACTCAGGGCTAGGACACTACGAGGAAGAGGAGGAGGCTGAGCAGCCTGCTTCCTGGTTACCGTTACTCTCTATTGACTCCGTGGCTGGCGATCACAAGACGTTCTTTCTCAAGATCATTCCACGTTTGCAGTCTCCCTCGGGCTGATCACTCACCATGCTGAACAGCCCATCACTGCTGGTGAGCCGCTCCAGACAGCCTCTGCTGATGGCCTCTCATCTGATCCCGTTCTTACCCCCATGTCCCCAAGACCCTCCTCCGTTACCTTGGCCCAGTGTTAGCTCTCAGAACAACACATGGGGTATTACTATCCTTTTACTAATATAAAAGTCCTTTGTTTTTCAGGGTTGGTGGACAGGTCATGTCCATCTGGCCACACTGCTGGGGTGTCTGTCTACATGTCCTGGGGCCTAATCCTTATTTGGTGCTGGTTTTGTGGGACCAATTGACACCCTTTTTCCTTACAATTTAAGTTGTTCCTTT
Organism: Tupaia tana; assembly: GCA_026018925.1. NCBI lineage: Eukaryota > Metazoa > Chordata > Mammalia > Scandentia > Tupaiidae > Tupaia > Tupaia tana. The sequence goes on from JAKSZU010000013.1 coordinate 24,533,486, forward strand.
CAGTTGCATAAGCATGACATTATAAATGTCAATGCCCCTGAAATGTACACTTAAAAATAATTAAAATGGGCCAGCAGGTGGTGTGGAGGTTGAGATACTGGATCCCAGATGGCTGACTTAGATGTTCCAGTCCTGGACCCAGTGGCTTGAAAATCACCCGTGTGAATGTGTGCCCCAAATCCTGAGAGAATGGAGGAGGAAGGATTGCAGCATGGCCACCCCTTGTGTGTGTGTGTGTGTGTGTGTGTGTGTCTGGAGTGTTTTTTTTTTCAGTTTCTCACTTCTCCCCTCTCTCTGGCAAGCACTCATGCCCTATAGCAAAAACTTAAAAAAAAAAAAAGGTTAGAATGATAAATCGTGTTATATTTATTTTGTTTTGGTACAATTTAAGGACCCCAAATCAAAAGACTGTATGAAAGTGTCTGCACCCAAACTTGCCCCCTCCACAGTGAGAAGTCCTGTCTGACTGGTAGGCCACAAGATGAGGCCTCCCAGGGCGGGTCAAGGGAGGTACCAACTGAATCAGGCACACACTGTGAAGCCATCAGAAGTGTAAACAGCGGCAGCCGGAGCCAGACCCTGCTGTTCTAGATTATTCCAGCCAGGTTGCCACGTAAGCTGCCTCATCTCAATAGCTTAGTGTACAGACTCTGCCCCATGTCCATCCTCTCCACTCTTTTTCCGGCCAGGAAAAGCTCCCTGGTGCTACTTCCAACACATCGGACTCAGATGTCTGGGACATTTTTACTTTGTCTCCATTTTTTCATGGAAAAGCAAGTGAACTAACAATGTGGGCACAGTTCCAGATAGATTATGTTGGCTTGGCGGCTCCTGAGGTTCTAGCCCCGAGGGGGTTTCCGCAGTGGTCAGGCGTGGTGAACCTGCCGGGGGCACCCTTCGTTCAACCTCATCACCATCGTGGAAGTGGAATGCTGGGAAGAAACACTGTCACCAAAGGTGGCCTCGTATGTCTGTCCGTGTTTCCTGGAGCCCTTTACACTTGTCCAGGTGGTACATTTTTCTTTTTAGCACAGGCCACAAGAACAGTGGAACAATTTCAGGAAAAGTAGAACAATTCTCACAAATTTATTTTTGGTCCCGTATTTATCAATCTAACCCTTGCCTCTGTCACTCTCCTTTTCTTTCCTTTCTTTTTTATTCTTTCTTCCTTACTTTTTTTTTCTTTCATGGTAAAAAGCCCATAAAGCTGACCAATTTAGCCATTTTAAGTGTGCAATTCAGTAACATTAAATATCCTTTCCTTCTTAATTTAAACAAGTTTTAAAAATTGTTATGAACAATAAGTTAGGCACGTAATCTAAAGTTCGCAAGTACAATGGAAAGAATAAAATAATAATAATTAAAAAAAGATTCTGTCACTGCTACCCTATCTTCCACAAAATAGGAACATTCCTTGTGAAATCTGCATGAAACGTGCTAATGAACTATTTGTTAGTATTCTCTTCCTCCCCAGGGTAAGCGGGCTCAGTCAATGGCAGCGCTATGGTTACTTCCTCATGCACGCCTGTGCCTGCAAGTGCACGTACATGGAGACACACATGCAGACACACACACACACGTGTGTCTAGTAACTGGCTACATATAAATAACACGCATATCTTATATTTATATAATAAAGAGTAATTTTCACATACCTCCATACTGTAAGAATATTTTTTAAAGAATTATTTTATTTAACTTTATTTATTTATTTATTTTTATTTGACCAGAAGGTGACAGAGTGAGAGGGAGAGAGAGAAAGAGAGAGAGAGAGAAACAATGAAAAAGCACGCTGCCAATTCTGAAACTTGAACCATAGTCGGTCATGTGGGAGTCCAGTACCCTTAACCACCATGCCACCTGCCAGTCCCAAGAATCTTTTTTTTTTTTTAGAGAGATTTTTGCTATAAGGTCCATTCGCTCACCAGAGAGACAGAGAGAGAGAGAGAAAAAGAGAAGACGCTCCCCAGGGGAGATGACTATCCCACAACCCCTTCTCTCAGGATTTTGGGCACTCACGCACATACACCTGGCATAAGTTTCAAGGCTCCAAGTCTGGGACTCAAATCATGAGTGGCCATGAAGAAGTCCATCAATGTAACCATTACGCCATCTGCTAGTCCCACTATGACAGTTTTTTACTTATGGTGCATTTGGCCCACGATCACCCCAACCCACAGACACGTTATGCTCATTCGCTTCTCATAGGCTTTAGTTAAACACTGTCCACTGTCTGCAAATGCTTCACCATTTTTCTCCTCTTTGGTGAATCAACCAAATCTTCCAGTTATTCCTCATATTCTATACTCTCTAAGCAGCTAGTGTTCTATACCCTAATTTAGTGGACAATGAAACAGGAACCACTGCAGCTGAGTGAGAGGGGGGCCAAGCTCCTGAGTCAGCCATTTGTGGATCCGAGTCTCACCTAGCACAGTGAGCTAGGTGTCACAGACATTCCCTTGGACACTTCTCTAAGTTTATCTGGGCCTACTTTCACATATGAGCATTTTAACTGTTTTATTAAAATAAATAATAATATTTTCATTTAAAAAAAGAATTATTTATTTAATTCCTTTTGTTATTAGTTTTTAATTTGACCAGAGAGAGACAGAGAGAGAGAGAGAGGAAGTGAGAAAGCAAACTGCCAAGGCTGGGACTTGCACCAGAGTTGGCCATGTGGGAATACAGCACCTCTAACCACCATACCACCTGCTGGCCCCCTCTTTTTCTTTTTTAAAAAGTTTACCAGAGGGCATGTGTGTCACAATCCTATCTCCTACATTCTCCTCTCAGGATTTTGGGTATGTATGCACTTGCGCACCATGTACATTTTAAGCTGCTGGGTCCAGGACTCAAACCGTGGTTAACTACATGGGAGTCCAGAGATGAAACCATTATGCCATCTGCTGGTCCCTATTTATCATTTTTACAAATTTCGCTAAATGGCGCACATGTTTTCCAGAGAAATGGGGGGGTGGGGAGAAAGAACCTCCTCCCAGTGAGGTATGGTCATGCCACAATCCCTTCTCCATTTCTCCATCCTGTCAGGACTTGAGGCATGCATGCACACATAGTTGGCATGCTTTTGAAATCCCTGAGACTCGGATTTGAACTGCATGGTCAGCCATGTGGAATCTGCTTCCTTTACCCATAGGCCACCAGGCCAGCCCAAGACAGACTGATTTATTTTAAGGAATTTGGCTCACCGGATGGCAAAATTTGGCAAGTACAGTATCTGCAGATTAGGCCAACCAGCTAGAGATATGGGGAAGAGCTGAAGTCCAAAGACAATCTGCTGGCAGAATCCCTTCTTTTGGGGAAAATTCATCTTTTTCCTGATAATACTTTCATCTGATTGCATGAGGCCCACCCAGTTTTTGGAGGGTAATCTGCTTTATTGAAAATCGAGTGATTCACTCAATCTACTGACTTAAATGCTTGTTTCTAAAAATAATTATTTATTTTATTTAATTTATTATTATTCTTTCAGAAAAATGTCTAGACTCATATTTGATTGACTATTAGGGCACCGTGGCCTAGCCAAGTTGACACATAAAATTAACCAGCACAGTGATTTTTAAATTTAGCAATACCAAAAAGGGCACAAGAATTTTTATCCTTTCCCCCCCAAAATCCAAACAACTAGAAAAAAGTAATCTCAATATGTAGTAACCTCTATTCTTAAATTTTCTGTGACTAGCTACATAGAGAAAAAAAGATAAAGGAAAAGGACATAATATAAATGCTGTATTTAAGAGGAAAGATTATAATCTACTATTTCCTTAAAAGGAGAAAAAGAAATTAAATGTAACTTCAAATCAACGTTTCTTTTTTTAAAATTATTTTTTATTTAATTTTATTTATTCATTCATTTATTTTTTAATTTGACCAGAGAGAGACATAGAGAGAGGGAGGAAGAGAGGGAGAGGGAAAGTGAGAAAGCAAGCCACCAGGTCCAGGACTCGAACAATGGTCAGCCATGTGGGAGTGTCCAGCGCCTTAACCACCACGCCACCTGCTGGTCCCCTCAATGTTTCTTTGATAAGAAAATAAAGCTTATGTATTTATTTCTGCCATGAGAGAGACAGACAGTGAGAGAGGGAGGGATAGTGAGGCACCTCTAACAGAGTCTTCACACTGCAGTTCCACCCCAGCCTCAGCTGGCCTGGATATGGGCACACGCATGCACCCAGTGTGTACAGAGACCTCAGCACGTGAACCCGGGACCTCCCAATGGCCTCAGCATCACAGAGCCTATAGCACCATGGCCACCCAAGTCAACGCTTCTTTATCATGTGTTTTGTTCATTCCTAAGAGATCCTTCGAAGGCTCAGTAAAAGCATGTATAGCCATTAAGTAGTTGGAGTTTTATTTATGTGTGTGTATATATATGTATATACACATATGTACACACACATATATATACACACACATATAGCTACTTGTTTCAATTCTGGGCAGAATCTACTTTCTATTACAAAATATAAAAGAATTTAACACAGTATATCACCTCCTGATTTTGTCCCCCTTCCCACTTTCTAATATCTGAATTTATGCTGTTATTAATTTTACACTATTAAGGTTTATAACACTTACATTATGTACCTGGTTAAGACTGCTGGATCCCATATGGTAGGCTGTGTGGTTTGAGTCCTGGAGCCAGTAGGTTGACAAACACACCGGGTTTGTGTGCATGTGTGCCTAAAATTCCGAAAGGAGACATGGAGTTAAAGGGATTGTGGTGCGGCCATCCCCTCTGGGGGTGCTTTCTCATTTTCTCTCTTTCTTTCTCCCCAGTGAGCACACACGTCTTCTAGCAAATTGAAAAAAAAAAATTAAAAAGAACTCATATTACGTGCTGAATTACAATTTCCACAGTTGTTTCATTTTAGTTTTATACTTAAAATTTTTTGAGAGTATTTTTTTTTTTTTTTTTTTTTTTTTTTTTTTGCTATAGGGTGCGAGCACTCACCAGAAAGATAGAGAGAGACAGAGAGACAGAAAGCAAGAAATCACCCCCCAGGGGGAATGGCCACACCACAATCCCTTCTCCTCCATTCTCCTCTCAGGATCTTGGGCACGTACGCACACGCGCCTAGTATGAGTTTAAGCCACCAGGTCCGGGACTTGAACCATGGTCAACTACATGGGAGTCCAGCAACCTAGCCATTATACCCACTGCTGGTCCCATTTTATACTTAAATATATTAGATGCTCATTAGCATTTCTTTTATCAAGCCTCTATTAGTTCTTTTTTTAAGAATTTTTATTTAGGAACCAGCAGTTGGCTGGACTCTCAAGTAGTCCAGACCCAGTGGCTTAAAGTTGCGCCTGACGCATGTACATATGTGCCCAAGATCCTGAGAGGAGAATGGAGGAGAAGGGATTGCGGCATGACCATCCCCCCTGGGGAGTGATTTCTTGCTTTCTGTCTCTCTCTGTCTTTCTGGCAAGTGCACATGCCCTATAGCAAAAACCTCTCAAAAAAAAAAAAAAAGAATTTTTATTTAATTTCTTTCTTTCTTTCTTTCTTTCTTTCTTTCTTTCTTTCTTTCTTCTTTTTTTCTTTCTTCTTTCCTTCTCTCTCTCTTTCTTCTTTCTTTCTCTTTTCTTTCTTTCTTTTTCTTCTTTCTTTCTTTTTCTTCCTTTCTCTCTATTTCTCTCTTTTTGTTCTTTCTCTTTCTTTTCTTTTTCTCTTTCTTTCTTTCTTTCTTTCTTTCTTTCTTTCTTTCTTTCGTTCTTTCTCTTTCTTTCTCTCTTTCTATTTCTCTCTTTTTCTTCTTTCTTTCTCTTTCTTTCCTTTCTTTCTCTCTTTCTTTCTTTTGACCAGAGAAGGACAGAGTGAGAGAGAGAGAATGTGAGAAACCAAGCCATCAGGTCTGGGACTTGAACTGCAGTCGGCTGTGTGAGAGTTCAGTGTCCTTAACCACCATGCCACCTGCCAGCCCCAAGCCTGCTATATTTCTGATCTCTTAGTTTTGATCCTTCTCTTCATTGTCTAATAGTAGTCAATAAATTTTTTTTTTGCAAATCTTTTATTTTCATGAAAGGTTTATGAGTATGGTATATATAATTAATCATCCTTATTTGTCTGGGACTGTCAGGGCTTAGCACTGAAAGTCTTGTATCCTGGGCAAACTGGGACAGGTGGTCACAGTAGCTGCATCCCCTAAATTCCTATCTCCGGGATATGCAGCCTCAGTTCACTGTTCTCTGAGAACACAGGAAAGTCACTGCACTGACTCAGCATTGCTCAGTTGGGAAGAACAAAGCCTGACCTGTACACTGTCTTGCCTTTTTTTTTTTTTTTTTTTTTTAAGAATTATTGATTTATATTTACTTATTATTATTATTTTTAAATTTTCCCATAGGGCACATGCATTCACCAAAGAGAGAAAGCGGGGCGGGGGAGGGGGGATAAGCATGTAAGCCACCAGGTCTGGGACTGGAACCACAATCGGCCATGTGGGAGTACAGTGCCCTAACCGCCATGCCACCTGCTGGCTCCTGTCTTGCTTTTTTTGCTTTAAAACTCAGCAGATTCCTTCTTTTACAAAAAATTATTTAACTTTATTTATTTATCTTAATTTGACCAGAGAGAGTGAGAGCAAGAGAGAGAGGGGGAAAATGAGAAAGCAAGTCACCAGGTCCAGGACTTGAACCACAGTCGGCCACGTGGGGGTCCAATGCCCTTAGTGCCACCTGCTGGCCCCCAGATTCCCTCTTTAGTCTTGGCATCTAGTAATGTTTCTTCTCAATTTTTTCCTGAGAATAGGAGGTACTTTCTCAATACAGAGATAAAACTCTTTCATTATTTCAAGCAAATGTTTGTTATTTTACAGCTTTGAATTTTCTTCTTTCTTTTTCTTTTTTCTTTCTCTCTTTTTCCCCCATTCTGTGGATTTCTCATTTCCAGGATCCCCAGTGAAGTATACATTTTCCCCCTTTATCTCTCTGGACTTCCTTTTGAGTGAACTCTTAGTACTGCCATACTTTCTCAATTCCACCTCCTGCAGTTTCCACAATCAGATTATAGGCCTCCCAAGGACTGTGGTAGCACTAACCATATCATCTTCTCCATCACCCCCTGTGAAAACCTACCAAGCATGTAGTACAGGCCAGGCCTGGGGCATGACATCTATATGCTTTATCTTATCTCATCATCATTAAACACACCCACACACACAAAAAATAAGTTCCACTCTGCCCCCATTTAAGAGATGAGAAAATTGTAAAGTGGAGATAGTTGCCCATTCAAGACACAGGGTCATAAATGACACCACCAGCATACAAACTCTGTTCCTCTGACTGGAGGGTCTGAGCTTTCCACCCTGCGGTCCCCCACTTCTCCTGGGTGCTGTTCTGCTCTGCTGGATTTATGTCCCTTGAGGCTTTGAATAATTAGGAAGTGGTGAAGCAACTTTATTCAACCTTTATTAATTAAACCTTTCATTTGGCCCATTTATTGAACATCTGCTGTCTGTTGAAAACTATGCCAGGTGTTATAAAAGCAAAGACATATCAAATAAGATCGCTACTTTCAAAATAATCCCAATGTAGTGGAGAACTTAAAATCCAGGTTTTTAAACATATGCATTTCAGTCCTCCTTGGTAAGTGCCACAATGAAAGAGTGGACTAGTTCCCACAGGATCAGAGAGTCTGGAGAGACATTTGAGCTGGGTCTAGAAGGAAGGGGAAGAGGTGCTCAGAGCAAGGGAGATGAAGAGATTTGAGCTGGGGAAGGGCGCGTGTTTCAGGCAGCCGTGTGGGCATGTTTTGTGCTGAGTTGAAAGAGAACGCATTCTTATGTTCAAGGAATCATGAAAAATTGGAGGTGGCCGAGCACAAGGAATGAAATAGCACATTGGAGATGTGACTGGATAGGTAAGTGAGGACCAAATAAGAAGGCCCTTTGTTCTGGCGGGTTGACTGCCACCATGTCCTCAATTCCTAGTCACCCTAGAAAACGGGCATTGATGAGTTTAAAAGTTCGTAGGAGGCTCATACATATATTTGGATCAAACTTTCCGTAGCGTACCCTGTATCGTATGTCAGTTATGTTTCTTCTGATTCACAGTTGTTATTTCCAGCAGGCTATATGTTCTTCCATTTTTGGTTTTCTTCTCTTTTTAAAAGAATAACTTAATTTATTATTATTACTATTATTCCTATTTTTTTTAGAGAGGTTTTTGCTATAGGGTGCATGCGCTCACCAGAGAGACAGAGAGATAGAAAGCGAGAAGTCACCCTCTGCAGGGGGATGTCCATGCCACAGTCCCTTCCCCTCCAGTCTCTTCTCGAGATTTTGGGCATGCACGCACATGTGCCCAGCGTATTTTAAGCTGCCGGGTTTGGGACTCAAACTGCATTCAAATATGTGGGAGTCCAGTGACATAACCATTACTCCACCTGCTGATCTCTTCTTATTATTATTTATTTTGACCAGAGAGAGACAAAGAAAGAGAGAGGGAAAGTGAGAAAGCAAGCCACCATGCCGGGAACTCTAACCGTGGTCAGCCATGTGGGAATCCAGCATCTTAACCAGCGTGTCACCTGACGGCCCCAAAGTTTGGTTTTCTTTTAAAGTCATTAAAGCAATCTTCCTGGATGAGGATTGGATGCCAGTTGATGTTCCTTTCTCTTAAAAACAAACAAACAAACAAACAGCAACCTCCTTATAGTATAATGTGAGCACCATGGAAGGAGGAGAGAGAAGATACAGAAGTCTCAGGAAATATTATAGTTAGTTTCTAAACCCTGTAGTTTCTCCTGTTTTGTTTTTAATCTGAGAGCACGCTTTCTGGCAGCACTTTCGTGGCTTAGAGTACATAACACAGGGGACTGCTCAGGGACTGGTTGGCAGCAACATTAAGTACTGATATATTGACTCAGTTGATTGTGCATGATGTTTTCCAAATATTAGAACCCACAGTGGGCCAGCAGGTGACATAGTGGTTACAGAATTGGACTCCCACATGGCTGACCGTGGTTCAAATCCTGGACCTGGAGGCTTGAAAATCACACTGGGAATGTGTGCATGCATGCCCAAAATCCCAGGAGGAGAATGGAGGAGAAGGGATTATAGAGTGGCCATACCCTGGGGGAGTGAATTTTCTCTTTCCGTCTCACTGTTTCTCCTCTGTGGTGAGCATACATGCCCACAAACAAAAAAAAACCCACCCCAGAACCCCACTCTTTGACTCTGGAACCCGCACAAATAATCTGGGTTTAAGATTTTGGAAAAACAACGGAATGTTTTTAGGGCTGAGACACTGTACCCATGAAAACTATAGCTTCCTGCTTTTCAAAAAATTGTTTTGATTATATAGTTGGCATTTTTTTTTTCAAAATAGCAAATCCCTTTGAGAAAAGTTTGATACTTAATGAGTATGATCTTTTAAAATCAAAATATCTGGCTGATGTAATATTAAACATGGCCAGTTTACAGAGAGTTTTTCCAATCTTAATAAAAAGGCTGATTTGGATAGAAATCAACAAAGTAGTCAGAAGGGCCATAGTAAGGAAAGAGGGACGAAGCTTCTGGAAGAGAATCAGAGGAGAACAGTTACCAAGGACGACGTGTCCATTAGTCACTGTAGGCAAAAAGCCTACAATGCTTTTAGAGGCCTACAAAATGATTTCACGTTTCTTTCTTTTAAAATGAGAAGGGAAAAAAATGAATATATTACAATGAACCTAGCATGGATTATTTTCATCGTATACTAATGGAGTAGTTACAATGACATTTTTAATAATTGTTATAGATGACAGAGCCCACAGAGGCAAAAGTGCAGAGGGCCCACAAATACCCTCCCGAGGCCGGGGGGAGTTACCAAATATGCTGACTTGAAAGCACAAGAAAACAGAACCTGTGATCACTGGAACGCCTTCAGTGGCAATCACGCTGATAATGCCCACATTTTGCTGACTGAGTGGGCTCCATTTACGGAGCTGTGGGATGTCAGCCTATCTTCTAGACCCTTCCACACATTCAGTGAGAAGGCCGGCCAGACTTGTCTGTGCTGCTCCTTTTCATTGCTAAGAAGCCACGTCAGGAGATGCCTCCCTGGCAACTTTTTTCTGACATTTTCTTCAGCTTTCCTACATAGGTGCTGTTCCCAAAATTTCAACCCCTCAGGCTGCGGGACAGCACTGTAGCACCTTCCGTCCTGACCCAGTGATAGAGCTTTGCCGTGGACACCCAGGAACGAGAAGCTCCTCAGTTGTAAGTCTGGGTTGCCTGTTTTAACAGAAGTTCTGAAACAGCTTTGCTTATACCAAAACCTCCCAAAGCCCCACCTGTAATAGCACCTCCAGTTAATGACCGGCCTCCGAATCTGGGCTAAGGAACAGAGCACGCTGTCTTCCGTTTCCCCGTTTGTTCCTGTCTCTTTCCCAGGCATTCAAAACCTTTTTCCCAAATGGTTCCATCCTTCCAGGACAACATACATGTAACAATTTGGTACTACCTCACACAAAGTTGTTTGTTTTGTATTAGCCACACACATGTAATTGAAGCAAAACGTTTCAAAACAGAATATCAACTTTCAAATATTTAAAAAACATAAGAACCCAGATGAAACAAACCATTACCAACAATATCAACTCAGTATATAATTAATATGGCCTCATTTTACCATTTCTTTTTTTAATGATAATTATTTAATTTCATCATCATTATTAGTATTTTAAAAATTTGATCTGAAAGAGAGAGTGAGAGAGGGAAAATGAGGAAGCAAGCCGCCAGGTCTGGGACTGGAACCGTGGTCGGCCGTGTGGAAGTCCAGTGCCTCAACCACCACACCACTTTTTGGCTATTATTTTACCATTAGTTTTAAGTTCTGGTAAACAATTTGATCCATCATAATTAACAGAAAAAGTCTGTAAGTAATAGTTCTAGACCTACAGCAAAGAGATAAAAGAAGAGTATCACGCTGGATGTTAGAAGTCAACTGGCATGGCAGCTCCAGGTACCCATAAGAAATGGTGAAGGTACCAGGATAAAGATCAGCTGGAGGGGACCAGCCAAGTGGCATGGTGATTAAGGCAGTTGGATCCCACATGGCCAACTCTGTGGTTTGAGTCCCCGACCTTGCAGCTTACAGAATACTATTTCCAGTGATAATAATAATCAATAAAAAATCAACTAAAAAAGAAAAAGATCAACTGGAGGGCCATCCTAGATGTGTATATTTACATGGCTCTCTCATCTCTCTGGTGAGCACACGTGCCCTATACAAATTAAAATAATAATAAAATAAATATTTTTAAAAAGCTGTTATTTCAGGACCAGCAGATGGCATAATGGTTACATTGCTGGATTCTCACATGGCTGACCACAGTTTGAGTCCCGGGTCTGGCGGCTTTAAACTTATACCAGGCGCGTGTGCATGCATGCCCAAAAATCCCAAGAGGAGAATGGAGGAGAAAGGATCACAGTGTGGCCATCCCCTCTGGGGGTGATTTATCTCTGTCTCTCTGTCTCTATCTCTCCAGCAAGTGCACGTACCCTATAGCAAAAATCTCTGTTAAAAAAGCTTTTATTTCAAAATAAAGTTAATTTTTGCAGTCCTGAATTTTGCAGGCTGCTGTGACTATGAACTTACATGTGATATAAAGTGACTGCATGTGGGATCTGTGTAGCCCAGACTCTCTAAGAGTCAAGTCACGCATGCACGAGAGAAGAGCTCATCTGTCATGTCTGACACCAGAGCTCCTCCAGCCAGAGGAGGAGGAGATGCCGCCTTCAGATGTGAAGCTTCAGAGAGAAATCTGGTTGAGAAGCCATTTATGGAATGATCCAGCTCTGGCAGCCAGAGCTGTCTTTAGCAACATCTAAAGCCCAATACAAAATGAAAAAAGGCACAGGTAGCAGTGCTAGTATCTGAACCCTCCTTCAGAAATGTATGTTTCTCCTATTTTCTGGATTTAAATATCTTGTATAATATTTTAGTTTGCTTGGCACAGTGTTTTCAAAAATTTTAATTGTGCTAAGGAGAAACCAAAAGCAACTTTGTCTCTGCCCACCTGAGAGACTCGGAAGGGAACTGGTGCTCTCTGGGTACCATGTAGGCATCTGCCCTGGACTTAGCTCAATCTAAGAGGAAGTAGAAAGAAAGAGACAAAGAGACAGAGTAGCAGTAGACACAGGCGACTGAGCCAAGCAACTTGTGCCACCCAAACTGGGCACCTTTATTTATAGGACAAAGCAACACTACATACATGTATTTCATGACATTCCATAGAGAAGTTGGTATATTACACATATAAGAAGCAGGTAACAAATCTATAAGGGCTTAGACATACTGGGCTGGGTATATCCCTTGGCAATATTCATATCAAGGAGAAATCCCAGTATACTTCTTATCGAGTGGAGAGAAGCCTAGCTGTGGGTGTGGGGAGGATACTTTCTTACAAACATAAAAGAGTTGTTGATAAGGCTAAAGAATCCTACAGAGGCAGAGCAGGGATTGGACTTCGCTAATTCCTGAATTCCATCAGGTGTGTCTGTTGGAAGGCCCCTAGACAGTTCCACCCTTTGCTCTGCCTGCAGTAAGGGTCAAGGAAAGGACAAGCTGCAAGGTTCTGTCATAGCCAGGAGACAGGTGATGTTTGCTTAGAGCATCCTCAGGGGCCTCTCTCTGAACATGTCCCTACAGTACCAGTGTGTTGATGGGGAGAGCGATTGCCCAGGAGGGAAGGAAAACTCCAGGACCCAGATGGGTTCTTAGTGTCTATCGCCTCTTTCCTCTTGGACACTGTTTATTTTGCTCTTTTTCTTTATTTCTTTTTCTTTCTTTCTTCTCCCTCCTCCTCCTTCTCCTTTTCTTCTTCTTCTTCTTTTTCAGAGGGCACTCACCAGGTAGAGACAGAGAAGAGGGAGAATGTACTCTCAATAGGCATGATCACATTATAATTGATTTTCCTCTATTTCTCTTCTATCTGGATATTTTCATTGTTCACATACAAACCATGCTGGGCTAAACATCCTTGTGTGTTCCTCAGAGAGAGACAGAGAGAGGGCAAAAGAGAGGGAAAGCAAGAAAACATTCCCCCCGGGGAATAGTCATGCCACAGTCCCTCCTCTATTCATCTCTCCTATCAGGATTTTGAGCACACATGCAGATGTGCCTGCCATATTTCTCAAGCTGTTGAGTCTAGGATTCAAATCACACAGTCAACCAACCCTATAGAATTGAGCCACCTAACCATATATACATACATACATACATATATATATATATATATATATATATATACATACATATATATATATATATATATATATATATACATACATATATATATATATATATATATTTTTTTTTTTTTTAAGAGGTTTTTGCTATAGGGTGTGTGCCCTCGCCAAAAAGAGAGACAGAAAACGAGAAATCACCCCCCAGGGGAGATGGCTATGCCGCAATCTCTTCTCTTTCATTTTCCTCTCAGGGTCCTGAGAACACACACACCCAGCGTAAGTTTGGGCACACACGCTCATGCACCCGGTGTGAGTTTAAGCCACCGAGTCCAGGACTCAAACCGCGGTCAACTACATGGGAGTCCAGCAACATAACCATTACACCAACTGCTGGTCCCAACCCTGTTTATATCTTTTAATCCTCTATTAAAACCTTCTACTAGTGTCGACAAGTGCACTCATAGCAGTTTTCTTCATAACAGCTCCAAAAGGGAAACAACCCAAATGCTTCTCAATGGTAAGATGAATAAATGGTGAAATAAATTCCATACACGGAATTTCATGCAGCAATAAAAAATAAACTATGGCTGCCCACAACAACATGGATAGATATCACACACATCATGTCAAACAAAAGAAGCTACACACAAAAGAATTTATACCATCTGTGTACTTAAGAATGGACCAAAGCGAATCTGTGGTGACAGCTGTCTGTAAGGAGACCGACTATGTGGTAGGGGGTTAGTGACTGGGATGGGGCATGAGGGAGACTTTAGGGGTGCTAAAAATATCATCTTCATAGAATTGTCTAAACAAATATAAATGCTTTTAAAAAATTATTTTATTTCATTTAACTTTATTTATTTAAATTTGATCAGATAGGGACAGAGTGTGTAAGAGAGAGAGAGAAAGTGAGAAAGCAAGCTGCCAGGTCTGGGACTCGAACCACAGTTGGCCATGTGGGAGCCCAGTGCCCTTAACCACCATGTCACCTGCTGACTCCAGCAAATATAAATAAATTAATCCAGCTGTACTGAGAGTATGTGTGCTTTGTATCTTGTGATACATATATTGTACCTCGAAAATATATTTTCTTCAGCTTTTTAGTGTGTTGAGGCCCTAACTGACAACTTGCAAAAAAAAAAAAAAAAAAAAAATTCAAGGGGACAATTTTGGAGCTAAAGAAGAAGCACCTAATGTGTTACATGTTGGTAGGGCTTTTCTACTAATCCAAAGTAAATGTCACTTTAGTTATCATTTCTCTCTCAATTTCTATTGTTAATTTAGTAAAAGGTTGTGGTTGGATGAATAATAAATAATGGCCCCCAAAGGTGTCCTCATCGTAATTTAGAGAATCTGTAAATCTGTTACCTTTCATGGTAAAAGGGACTTTACAGATATGATTAAGCTAAGGACTTTGGCATGAGGTGATGTTCTGGGATTACCTTGGGTGGGCATGATGTACTCAGAGGGTCCCACAGGACTGACTGCTGTTTGAATCCTGGGTCCAGAAGCCTGAAAATCCTAAGTGGCACATGCGCATGCATGCCCCAAGTCCTGACAGGATAGGAAAATGGAGGAGGAGGCATTATAGAGTGATCGTGCCCCATTAGCAGGTGCTTTCTCCCTTTCTCTGTCTCTCTCTGCTCTCTCTGATGAAGGCACATGCTCTCTGGGGGAAAAAAAAAATCTTAGGGCTGTTAAGAGTAGTGTTTGGCTAAGAATTTTTATATCATAAACTGGGCTGAGAAAAACCCTGCGAAAACAGGACTCGTGAATGTTAGTTTCTAATATGTCACTGTTCACAGTATTATTTTCTAGTGTGTGGAAACGAGGAAAGGAAGTGTGATAGCTTCTGTTGTACTTGGCAGGACAGGCCAACGAGAGGTCACTGTTTTATGGCAGGTTGTTGTGGTCAGCCCATGTCTCTGGGCCCCCTGTGATCACTGTCCTCTTGCTCTTTCTTGCTGGAGACTGAATAGGTTGGACTGAACTATGAAGAAAGGGTGGAGTTAAATCAATCAAAAGAATCTTCAAGGCCAAAGATGAAGGCAGAGGCATGTTACTAGCAGCTGTTGAGGAGGCCGACATCTGTGAGTTTGTACTGTGGCATTTGCTCTCTGCTACACTCTTTCTGGGAGAGAAAGGGCCACACTACCTGGCAATCATCCAGATAGGGGGTGTGGGTTAAAGGGCTGAGAGTCAAACATGCTCGACTCTAAAATAGGTGTGCCAGGCCTCTTCCGTGGTGTCTGTTATTAAGTGCTAAAACTGGGAAAGAGCTTGGGGAGGGTGCCATGTGTGTGTGTGTGTGTTTATTTGTGACTCATGAGAGAGTAGCTTATGTTCACAATTTCTCTAGGCATTGTAGAGACTCATCTTTACCCACTGCGAAGATAGTAGCCCGAAAAGAAGCTTTGGGAGGAGAGGGTAGCTCTCATCTTTTTTGTGCCCAGAATTCTGTTCCTCTTCCATACCCCCTGCTGACCTCAGGAGTGGACACTCAGTCCAGGCCTGGCCAACTATGGTACCCTACCAGAGTGATTGTGGATGACATCCAACACCCAGCCTGACCGATCAGTCCGGATCCTTCTCAAGGATGTTTCCCAAAAGCTCAAGGAGAAGAGTCACTTTTTTCTCACGTGTCAGGAGCTATGTAGTTGTGATTTGGAAGTCACCAATCATGGGGCTGGCAGGTGGTGTGGTGGTTGAAGGTGCTGGATTCCCACATGGTCTACTACAGATCAAGTCCCAGACCTGGTGGTTTGCTTTCTCACTTTCCCTCTCTTTCTCTCTCTGACTCTGTTCCTCTCTGGTCAAATTTAAATACATAAATAAATAAAGTTAAATAAAATAAACTGCCGCTCACAGGCTGCTTCTGCTTCCCTTTGTGCACGAGGCCAGCTCCCTGCCTCGTGTGAGTTGGTTGCAGGAGGTGGAATTTTGCCACTTACTGTTTGAGTCCATTCAATTTGTGTTTCTCTCACTCTAAAAGGAAACTGACAAACACAGATAGGTGGAAAAGCAAGACATAGGTGCTTCCTAAAGAGCGTAGGGTTTACATGGGAAGAAAAAGTTACATTTTCAGAAGAAAATCTGAGTTAGAATACATGGAAGCATTCCATGGTGCTTACTGCACATGTCTGTGTACAAAGAATGTGGGAGAGTGGACGGTTGAACAGTTTAGAACAATGGCTATTGTACCACAGGACTCACGTTTCCAGTCCTGTTTTTATTTATTTTTATTATTTATTTATATTTTAGTTTTGCTATAGGGCACGTGCACTCGCTGGAGAGGGGCAGAGACACAGAGAGAGAGAACGTGAGGAAGCACCCCTTCAGAGGTGTGGGGACACCACAATTCCTTCTCCTCTATTCTCCTCTTGGGATACTGGACATGCACACACATACCTGGTATCTTTTTCAAGCCGCTGTGGCCAGGATTCAAACCACAGTAGGAAACCACATGTGGGATCCAGCTCCTTTAACCATTAGGCCATGGGCTCAGCCCAATTTGCCACTTCTATGCTACCTTCTTTACCTGAAAATACTCTAACTCAAAATGCCTAAAACAGTATAGGAATGTGTCTTCCAGGGACCAGGAGATGAGTAATCGTCACATCTCTGGACTCCCATGTAGTTGGCCATGGTTCGAGTCCAGGACCCTGCAGCTTGAAACTCATGGCAGGCACATGTGTGTGCATGCCCAAAATCCCAAGAGTCGAATGGAGGAGAAAGGATTGTGGTGTGGCCATCCCCCAGTGGGGGTGGGTGATTTCTCACTTTCTATCTCTCTGTCTCCCTCTGTTTCTCTGGCTAGTACACACACCCTATAGCAAAAATCTCTCTCTAAAGATAAGAAAAAAGAAAAAATGAAATTTGTCTTCCAGCTTGACAAGTCTAGAGGTGCAGAGGGAAGGTAACTTTCAGGCTAATAAATTAATTGACTCAACCTTGCATCAGGAACCCTGGTTATAAGATGACTGCAGTTATTCCAGGCATATATCCAGGAGCCTCAAATCCAGAGATACTGCTTTTTCCTATGTCCCTTTAGAAGTCCAAAACCTTGTCCACAACACACAACGCCCAACAGACCTCCCTCTCACCTCATTGGCCAGCACTGAGCCATACACCAACCTCCCACCTGTACACTGGCAAAGGAAACAACTCTACCCAACATTGATAGGACTTAAACTTAGCACATGGGCCCTGACTGCCTTCCTGTGAACTTTATGAGGGGCGACCGTGTGTGGGTTGCAGTCTGTTATATATTCAACACAACGGAGGCACTTCAGGGGTGACGGAAGAAGTTAGCAACTAATTGGTGACTGACAATATTTGACAGAGTGAGATGGGTTAGTTACAAAACCTCTCTGAGCCCTGGTTTTCTGATCCATAGAATGGGATTCAAAATATCTACTGTAGAGTTCTGTTAAGAATAAACATGAGGGGGACCAGCAGTTAGCGTAATGGCTATGTCACTGGACTCCCATGTAGTTGACTGCGGTTCAAGTCCTGGAGCCAGTGGCTTAAACTCACTCCAGGCGCGTGTGCGTGCGTGCCCAAGATCCCAAGAGGAGAATGGAGGAGAAGGGATCGCGATGTGGCCGTCCCCCTGGGGGGTGATTTCTTGCTTTCTGTCTCTCTGTCTCTGTCTGTTTGGCGAGCGCACGCACCCTATAGCAAAAAAAAAACCTCTCAAAGAAAAAAGAAAAGGAATAAACATGAGGGGGGGTCAGCAGGTGGCATGGTGGTTGAGGCACTGGATTTCCCACATGGTCGACCACAGTTTGAGTCCCAGACCTGGCGGCTTGCTTTCTCATTTTCCTTCTTTCTCTCTCTGTCTCTCTCTGGTGAAATCTTGTGGAAAAAAAAAAAAAATAATAATGATAAGAAATAAAAATAAAGTAATTTTTATTAAAAAAAGAATAAACAGTATTATAAAATAAATAAATAAAACTAGGGAAAAAAAGAGAATCATTTAAAATGCCAAAAATAAATAAATAAATAAACAAACAGGAGAGGGGCCAGCAGGTGGCATGATGGTTAAGATGCTGGACTCCCACATGGCCGACTGTGGTTTGAGTCCTGGAACTGGCAGCTAGTTCTCTCACTTTCCCTCTCTCTCTCTGGTGAGCTCATGGGCCCTATAGCAAATTCAAAAATACTAACAATAACAAAAACAAATAAAAATGAAATAAATAATTATTAAAACAAACAAAAGAATAAACAGGAGAGCAACTTACTGAGCATCTAATAAGTGCTCAATGGATATTCGTTCCCTTTCATCTTTCCCTTTTTATTCAAATATGTGTGTTTGATTGTTTTTTTAGAACATATATTATGCACCAGGCCCTGAACCAGCCGTCTGGGACATGCAGGATATAAGACAAATACAATTCCTGTGTTTAAATTCTGCAAGAGACACAAATAAAGCACAATGGTTGATAGTGAATAATTGAAATATTCAAGGTTTTTTTAGTGCTTTTTTTTAAAGGTAAAGAGTAAAGAAAAAGGTAGTATTTTATTTCTCCATAATATCAAGCATAAAGAAAAATGTTTATCATACACTGATCGTTGCCCTTTTAGGCTCATTTGCCTTTTCCAAAAGTGAAAGATTATTCAGCGTACTTCAGAAAGTTCAGGACCACTAGGTGGCATAGTGGTTACGGCGCTGGATTCTCACGTGGTTTGAGTCCCAGACTTGGTGGCTTGCCTTCTCACTTTCCCTCTCTTTCTCTCTTTCTGTGTCTCTGTGGTGAGCGCACATGCCCTATAGCAAATTTAAAAATATGAATAATGGGCCCACAGATGGTGTAGCGGTTACATCACTGAACTCCCACGTGGCCAACCATGGTTCGAGTCCCAGATGGACCCAGTGGCTTGAAAATAATGCTGGGTGTGTGTGTGTGTGTGTGTGTGTGTGTGTGTGTGTGTGTGTTCCCAAGATCCCGGGAGGAGAATGAAGGAGAAGGGATTGTAGTGTGGCCATCCCCCTTGGGGGGAGTGATTTTTTACTTTCCCTCTCACTGTCTCTGTCTTTTTCTCTCAAGGCAAACACCTGTTCAAACAAGCAAACAAACACAAATACCATTTTTTCCGATGGCAGAGTCTGGGCTGTTTGGCCACAAAGGTGGCAAGAAGCAGTCCCTGAACAGCCGAAGAAGCAGGTCAAGGAGATGGGTGAGGAAAATAAGGCTTTCCATAGGGCGGGTGCCACCATGCCCTGGAAAAGAAGCTTTCAAGCAAAAACAAAAAGAGGAGCTGAAGAAGTTTGAGGAGTCAAAGCGACCTGGCCACAGATGGAATTAAGAAATCTGGCAAGAAGTCAGGCGTTCCTGTGCCCGGGCGAGGGCGACCCTGGCTTCCTTTCCTACTTAAACATCTGGAATCCCCACCATAACACAGAGCAAGAACGACGGGTTGTCTTAGAGCCTGTCGTACATTTAAGAAGACATTTTTGTAAAAACAAAAACACACATACCAGGCCAGTAGGTGGCATGGTGGTTGGGGCATGGGACTCCCAGCTAGCCAACCACGGTTTGAGTCCTGAACCTGGAGGTTTGCTTTCTCACTTTCACACATTCTCTCTCTGTCTCTTCCTGGTGAGTACACGTGACCTATAGCAAATTAAAAAATAACAAATTAAATAATTCTTAAATATATATATATATATATATATATATATATATACCACCTGGACTGTAGTTAAACACGGTGCATATGGAGCTGGGTCCCATATGGCTTACCATGATTTAAATCCTGGCGCCTGAGTGCCCAAAATCCTGATAGGAGGGAGAATAGAGGGAAAGGGATTGATGGCACGGCGGGCCCCAGTGGGGAGGGTGCTTCTTCTCTCTTCCTCTCTCTCTCTGTCTCGCAGTCTCTGTCTCTGATGAGCACATGCTCCTTCTGGCATATAGACACGTCAATCCTCAGTATGCAAGTGTCCCATGTTTGCAAATTCACTACTAGCTAGTATTTCTTTGTAACCCCAATGGATACTTTGTATGCTTTCGTGGTCACTCAAGAACATGTACAGAACACTCTCAAATTCAAATTGCCCAGTGTGAGTGTTCTGAGCTCTAATAAGGCCAGGTTCTACCTTCTTGTTTCAGAACTGGAAATGAGTGTCCTTTTCATGGTCTATTTAGTGCCATTCTTCTCACATTCCTGTGCCTTTGGTTGGTAATGTTGCTGGTAAAATGACCCCCAGCCTGGCCCAGCATGAAAGCACCAGCCAGCGTCCCCAAGCGCACACAGATGTGATGTGCCCTGCAGAGAGGAAACGCGTGCAGCTAAGCTTTGCCCAGGCCTGTCTGACGGTGCTACAGGTCAGGAGTTCAGTGCTACTGAATCAACAATCCTGCACATACGAAAAAGGAAGAGAAAATTTGCCAATCTGGATGTGAGGCTGACTCAGAAAGTACTCACATAACATTGATAGTGAATCTATGGAAAAGATGGGAGAATGGCAAAATTGGTGGATTCATAACATAATGATAGATTGAAAAAAAAGAAGAAAGGGACCAGCAGATGGCATAGTGGGTTATGTTGTTGGACTCCTACATGGCTAACCTCAGTTCGAGTCCTGGATGTAGTGTCTTAAAACTCACACCAGGTGCATATGTGTGTGTGTGTCCCCAAGATCCCAGGAGGAGAATGGAGAAGGGACTGCTACCCGGTCATCCCTCCTGGGGAGTGATTTCTCACTTTCCTTTTCACTGTTTCTCTCTCTCTCTGGCAAGCACAGGTGCCCTAGGGCAAAAACCTTCCTAAAAAGAAAAAAGAAGAAGAAGGAGAAGGAGAAGGAGAAGAAGAAAGAATAGTGGGCAGCATTATTGTGAGGCTGAAAGCCACAGGAATTTATGGTTATGTTTTTCATGGTCAAGAAAATGTTAAACCCTTTTGGCTAGTGCTGGCTGGCTCACAGTTGAAAAGGTGATATGGCAGGACCAGCAGTTAGCATAATGGCTATGTCGCTGGACTCCCACGTAGTTGACTGCGGTTCGTATCCCAGACTCGGTGGCTTAAACTCACACTGGGCGCGTGTGCGTGCGTGCCCAAGATCCCGAGAGGAGAATGGAGGAGAAGGGATTGCGGCGTGGCCAAACCCCCTAGGGGGTGATTTCTCATCTTCTGTCTCTTCTTTTTTTTTTTTTTGGAGAGGTTTTTGCTATAGGGCACGTGTGCTCGCCAGACAGACAGAGAGAGACAGAGAGATAGAAAGCGAGAAATCACCCCCCAGGGTGGATGGCCACGACGCAATCCCTTCTCTTCCATTCTCCTCTCGGGATCTTGGGCACACACGTACACGCGCCCGGCGTGAGTTTAAGCCGCCGGGTCTGGGACTCGAACCGTGGTCAACTACGTGGGAGTCCAGTGACATAGCCATTACGCTAACTGCTGGTCCCTCACTTTCTGTCTCTATGTCTCTGTCTGTCTGGCAAGCACACGCGCCCTATAGCAAAAACTTCTAAAAAAAAATAAAAGTGATATGGCATGAAAATATGTTAAACTCGCAGGTAGGACAGGCTTTACCAACGGGAAGCTGTGAAACTGTTATTTAAATGTCTGCTAAGTTATACAGGAAAGGGTTATGTGGAAGAGGGAATTTTCAGTGTGATGAGAATGGCTTGTTTGTTTATTTTAGGTTTTCTCCAGAGGGTACGTGCATTCGCTGGAGAGAGACGGAGAGAGACTGAAAGAGAGAAAGTGAGAAATCACTCCTTTGGAGGGATGACCATGCCATAATCTCTTCTCCAGTCTCCTCTCAGCATTTTGGGCACGTACATACCAGCACCTGGTGTGATTTTCAAACCACTGGGTCCAGGACTCAAACCACAGTCCAACTTAATGGAAATCCAGCATCTTAACCACCATGCCACCTGCTGGCCCCATTTCATTTTGTTACAATTGTGAAAGGGTATGTTCTTGCAACAGAGGGTAGAGGGAGAGTGGGAGAAAGCACACCCCCCACGGGGCGTGGTCACACTGCAACTCTTTTCCTTCCATTTCTACGTCCTATCAGGATTTGGGGAAGGCGTACATATGGACCTGGCATGTTTCTCGGGTTGCCAGGGCCTAGATTTGATTTGGATTGGCTCCGTGGGATCTGACTCCCTATGCACAACACTCGGCCACTGTGCTACAAGGTCACCCTGAGACTGCCTTGTTTTAGGCAAAATTAACCTATAGAATGCAAGTGGCATTTCTGTTGGTGAAAATGCTGTGGTTCTTAGTACCCTAACCTTGTATTCTCCCTTGCAGCAGTAGTTCGAAGTTCACCAGTTTTATGTTTTTTTGTGAACTTGTAGAGTATACCTCCCATAAATAATAAGAACTGACAGTGTCTGCTTTGCCCTCATAGATTTTTGAACCACAAGATAGGGCCCAACATCTACGTTTTCATCAACGCAGTACTGTAATGAATATGGCAGACAATTGTAAAGCATAGTATTTATGTATCTTAACATATGTAAACACAGAAAAGATACAGTAAAACTATGGCATACAAGTTTAAAAATGTGACGTGGAGGTTAAAGCAGCTGGGCTCCCACGTGGCCAACTCGGCAGTTTGAGACCCTTACCTGGGGGCTTAAAAATCAGGTCGAGTGCCGCATGTGTGTGCACCTAAAATTCTGAGAAAAGAATGGAGGAGACAGGATTGCAGTATGGCCAACCCCCCTCAGGGTGATTTCCAACATTCCCTCTCTCTGTGTCTCTATGTCTCTCTCCTGTGAGCATGTGTGCCCTATGGGGGAAAAAAATCTAAAACAAACAAACAAAAACAAGGTAAAAAACAGTATACCCAGGGATGAGCAGATGGCATAATGGTTATGTCATTGGACTCCCATGTAGTTGACTATGGTTCAAGCCCTGGATCTGGCAGCTTAAAACTCATGCCGGGTGCCTGTGTGTGTGTGTGTGTGTGTGTGTGTGTGTGTGCTCAAAATCCCCAGAGGAGAATGGAGGAGAAGAGATTGAAGTGTGGTCATCCCCACAGGAGGGTGATTTTTCTCTTTCTGTCTCTTTGTCTCTCTCTGTTTCTTGTTGCACCCTATAGCAAAGATCTCTGTAAAAACAAAACAAAACAAAACAAAAACACCTATATAGGGCATTGAATGGAGCTTGCAGAACTGAAAGTTGACTTTGGTGAGTCAATGAGTGGTAAGTGAATTCCCATTTTTATACCCTTACTGTGGACTGTATAAACATGTATAAACATTAAACATTTAAGCTACACTAGATTTATAAAAAATAATTTTCATTCTTAATAATAATTTAATCTTAGCTTACTATAACATTTTCACTTCATAAACTTTTTCATACTTCTACAAATCTTGACTCTTTTGTGAAAATACTTAGCTTAAAACACACATTACATAGCCTGTGGTGGGTTGAGAGGGGTCGAAGGGGACTTGAGGGAACCAGGGCACCCTTGGGGCCAGGGCCTTGGGGCGCGGCCATGCTAGGTGGCTGGAGTCAAAGTTCCTTCCCGCCACCAGAGGCAGAACTCCCACAGCCTCCAGAAAAAATGTATGGCGTTTAAATAGGTATAAATTTAGAGTGTATTTGGAACAAAGATATGGAGACCCAGGTTGGAAACTGGACATGAAGTTCTTATACAATTTTGTGTACTTGATTAATATTAAAATCAGAAGTTTTTTTTTTTCTGGATATTGAAAATTAAATGCAATAACAACAGAATATGTAAAGAGTTGCTGTAGAGGAAGCTTCTATGGAGAAACAGAAAAACACAACTTTTCTGCGGAAAAAGACTTTAAAGCAACAGTCTCAAATAGTCGAAATACTGGTGTCTGTATTCCTCCTTTGACTCTGTTTCTGTAAGGCCGCAGGTTGGCTGTACTGAGGGGTATTTGCTTTCCAAATGACCTTCTGATGGCAAAGAAGTACCATTTGTGGTGCCCAAGTGTAAGTTATCTTCTATTCAGCCCGAGACACAAGGAACTCGTCACATCTGGAAGAACTTGAAGGATCTGCCAGAGCATCCTTTAGAGATGAAAAGGTTGAACTTCCCAGTTCATGTCAGCATGGACCAAGCTAGGGTATATAGACCCGCTTGACATGTATCAGCACAGTTCCCCTGATGTGAGTTGGCGTTTCCCTCTGCCTGCTAACGCAACCAGACTGTCTAGATCAGTTTGTGATTTAAGGACCAACAACGTCCTGGTTCTCCCCGGCTAAGCAAATCTATGTTTGATCTTACAATTCATCTTAGCGATTCATCCAGAGACAGGGTTCATTGCCCTGTGTACCCAGTAGTTCTTCTTCAAGGAAAAAGTCTCAGGGAAGTAACAGAAGCCTAGATACAATTACTCTGTCAGGAGGTGAAAGAGATTTTGGGAGACTGAACGTGAAATTGGTTGGTAATTCTTCAGTAGAGCAGATCTGGATCACGGTTTTACAGTCCAGAGATTTAAGTAGGCCCTCTAGTTATGGAGACACTCCAATGGTTTCTATAAAAGGATTATTACCATGGCCCAAACCAGTGCATTTCAAGTCTTTTGCCAAGGAAGTTTCCCATGTTATTGAGCTTCTGGAAACGTTTGTATTTGCTATTAAACTCCAACATCTACAAGCTGTCGGACTTATGTTTAAGATTCAAACCCAGACTCCTAGAAAACCACTGGAGAATGTCCACTATCACTCAGAACTCGAAGCACCCAGGAAATGGATTACTCGTTGGATGTAACACCATCTTCAAACATTTCTGTTTGCCATGCAGAACTTGAACCGGAGAGGACTTGTTTTCAAGCAGTAAATAGCAGGATTCAGTTACAAATCCTCCAGGCACAATAGCTTCCAAGCTCATCAACACCCCTGACTTTGAGTGTTTTTGTGAAGGTCGCAATGTTTAGCTCAGGAGACTTGATTGATAAGAAGACACACTTAGGGAACCAGCAGTTAGCGTAATGGCTATGTCGCTGGACTCCCATGTAGTTGACCACGGTTCGCGTCCCGGACCCGGTGGCTTAAAACTCACGCCGGGCGCGTGCGCATACATGCCCAAGATCCCGAGAGGAGAATGGAGAAGGGATTGCAGCATGACCATCCCCCCTGGGGGGTGATTTCTCGCTTTCAGTCTCTCTGTCTCTCTCTCTCTCTGTCTGGCAAGCACATGCGCCCTATAGCAAAAACCTCCCCCCCCCCCAAAAAAAAAAGACACACTTACTGAAGGTCTCCAGTGGAAGAGTGAAAGGGAAGAGACTATGACTTTTCCACTTATACGCAGTGAAAAAGAAATTGCTTTTCTCATTAAGCTTTATAGTTCAAGTTCTGTAAGAAGAAAACACTTTGTGGGCTAGATTTGGATAACTGAAGACAGTAATAACATTGAAGCAGCAAATCAGTGGAAAGAGACAGTTACAAATCCAGAAAAAGTTGTTATCAAGTGGCACAAACTAAATCCATCCTGAAAACATCACACATTAATTTGGTGAAGAATTTGCCATATTTTTTAGAAGACTTACGATTACAATTTGCTACCAATGAGAAGAGGCAAATCAATACATTTCTTAATGTATTTATGGAGGCCATATTTATAGTATATAATGTATCTGATAGGAAACTAAACTTGATAAAAAATGTAATGAATTTTATCAGAAATCCAAAGTGAAGGAAATGTTTTAAAACTGCCAAAACAGACAATAAAGTAAAAGGGTAGTATTGTTACAGCAACTAAATAAATGATAAAGTCTATGAGAATATCAACCATAGATAGATATTTCTGTATTATGTTTTTGCTTTGTTTCTTTTTTTTTTTTTTTTTTTTGGAGAGGTTTTTGCTACAGGGCGTGTGCACTTGCCAGAGAGACAGAGACAGAAAGCGAGAAATCACCCCCCAGGGGGGATGGCCACACCGCAATCCCTTCTCCTCAATTCTCCTCTCGGGATCTTGGGCACACACGCACATGCGCCCAGCGTGAGTTTAAATCACCGGGTCCAGGACTCAAACCGCGGTCTGCAGCATGCAAGTCCAGCAACATAGCCATTACGCTAACTGCTGGTCCCTTACTTTTGTTTCTTAAGCTTTACTTAGGTATTCAAAGCCTAGTATATCAAGTCTTTGTCAGTACCATTATATGTTTAGCAGACTTTAACAACTATTTTAGTATGATTATATAATTGATTGGATCTTGGCTTCACTGTTTACCTCTTTCTATATATTTTCCACAGCAAAAATGAACTGAACCATTTTAACTATTTTCTTATTTGGGGAGCTTTTATGACCTGTGCTTATAATTTCTTACTCATAGGACATCACATTGACACTTAGTAAGCTTTTTTTATCTCCAAGAAACTGGAAAGAGAAAATGACATTTTGACAAGGACAAATGAAAACAACAGAAGGTAGAAGTTTAATTGAAGACCCAGAATATACACATTTTGCTGTTTTTCTCCGTCAAATATTGTATTCTTTATATGGAGTTGAAATAAGTATCATCCAGATGTCCCATCCTAACTAGCAGAATTCAATGAGTTTAAATAGCAAATTCAATATTTTATGCTGGTCACTTTCTTGTTTTCAGTCTTTTAAATATAAGTTATTCTGTTAATTATAAAAACAGATTGTCAGGGACCAGCAGGTGGCATGGTGGCTAAGGTGCTGGAGTCCCACATAGCAAACAATGGTTCAAATCCCAGACCCACTGGCTTAAAAATCACAACAAATAAATAAAAAAAAAAAGATTGTACAGCTGTATAATTTTTTTCTTTATATTCTTCCTCTATAAGTTTATTTACTTTTTAAACTTGTTTGTTAAAAACTGAGGTGCAAGGGGAAAGGTGAACAGCTTGGCCTGCCATGTTCTTTGCTGCACTCCAGGCCTGAGTGCCTTGCCTCACCACCCATGGGAGAAAACCTATAAAGAATTTGCATAAGGACCAGCAGATATTATTGGATTCCCACGTAGTTGGCTGAAGTTCAAGTCTTGGACCCAGTGGCTTAAATTCACGATGGGCGCATGTGCGTGTGTGTCCAAAATCCCAAGAGGAGAATGGAGAAGGGACTGAGGCATGACCATCCTCCCAGGAGGTGATTTCTCGCTTTTTGTCTCTCTGTCTCTCCAGCGAACACACATGCCCAGTAGCAAAAATCTCTCAAATAAATAAATAAATAATTTACATAACACAACTGTGCAAAATGGAGCTGGGGAAGTCTTATTTGCACACAGAGACACTCCCGAGAATAACCCAAATATTCCATTTGATTCCGCACCAGGAAACTATAAGACAGGCAATCGTAAAAAGCTTCCCAGAAGGGCATAAAGTGCAGCTGTATTCCAGTCCTGGATTAGCGCAAAGGCACGGCTCGTCCCTATCTCTGCTATAAATGAGGTTGTGGAAGTTTTTTAAGTGCCTCTAATGAGAGTGTATGAAGTGGCAACTTTATACATTGTGCAATCGAGAGCCACTTGGAACGTATCACATTCAGGTCTACACTACCACGACCTTGCGTGCTTTGAAACTCTGACAGCATACTGGAAGCCATTCAGACAAAGCTTGGAATAACATACAGAGAGACTCCGCCTGACAAACTGTTCACTCTAATGGACGTGGAATGTTTAGGGACCTGTGTAATGTACCCATGGTTCAAATAAATGGCAACTACCCTGCGGATTTGACACCTCAAGATATTGAAGAAATGGATGAGCTCGAGGCTGGCAAAATGCCAAAGCCTGGGCCAAGGAGTGGGCGATTCTCTCGTGAGCCAGCTGGAGGTCTCACGTCTGATGGGACCACCCAAAGGACCTGGCTCTAGTGTGCAAGTGGGCCTTCGACTTACACTCAACTGTGCTTATGTCACTGGAGAAATAAAATAGAAACAAAAGTTGAGCACACACACACACTAGCCGAGACCTACACAGCGTCACGATCATTGATACTGCTGCCTTCCGCTTCCACATCTTGTCCCACTGGAAGGGTCATGAACAAAACAACACGAGATTCAATCAATCAGATTAACTAATTAATTAATTAGATCTATTTCTCACTGGAGAAAATGAGGCCATCAAGAGAAGAGGTAATTGTGAGAGGCATGAGGCTTTGCTGGCTAACATGAATATCATTTTATAGTAATTTCTCTCTCTCTATATATATATATCTATATATATCTATATATCTATATATCTCTCTATATATATATATATTTATACAAGAGTACATTCAAAATAATGATTTGAAAAAGGTATATTGTAGGATCAGCTAGTGAGGTGGTGGGTAAGGCAGCTGGATCCACAGTCGACTGTGTGGTTTGAGCCCTACAGCCAGTGGATTGACAAATACTCAGGATGTGTGTGTGTGTGTGTGTGTGTGTGTGTGTGTGTACCCAGAGTCCTAAGAGAATCAAGGGGAAGAGATTGAGGGTGGCCATTTCCCTGGGGAGGGGGGTGCTTTCTCATTTTCCCTCTCTTTCTCTTTTGTTCTTTGTCTCTTTCTCTTTTTTTTTTTTTGAGAGGTTTTTGCTATAGGGCGCGTGTACTCGCCAGTGCACTCGCCAGAAAGACATAGAGAGACAGAGAGACAGAAAGCCAGAAATCACCCCCCAGGGGGCATGGCCACACTGCAATCCCTTCTCCATTCTCCTCTCAGGATATTGGGCACACACGCACACGTGCCTGGAGTGAGTTCAAGCCACCAGGTCCAGGACTCGAACTGCGGTGGACTACATGGGAGTCCAGTGATAATAGCCATTACGCCAACTGCTGGTCCCTGTCTCTTTCTCTGACAAGCACACATGTCCTATAGAAAATTTTTTTTAGATGTTTTTTGCTCTAGGGTGCATGTGCTCACCCGAGAAACAGAAAGTGAGAAATCACCACCCCAGGGGCGATGGCTATACTGCAGTCTCTTCTTCTCTAGACTGCTCTCAGGATTTTGGGCACGCATGCACACATGCCTGGTATGAGTTTCAAGCTGCTGGGTCTGGGACTCAAACTGTGGTTGATTACAATGGGAGTCTGGCACCTTAACCACTATACCACCGGCTGGTTATGCAAAAAATTTAAGGTAAATTATAGTAAATACATAAACCAGTAAGATCTTCATTTATGAGCATGATCAAGTACTACGTACTGTACGTAGTTGTCTGGTAGTGCAGAGCTTACACCAGCCCCCCTACAGATGTGTGAGTATAGTAAGTGGCCTTATGATGTTCCAGTGGCTATGGTGTCACTAGGAGATAGGACTTCTTCAGCTCCATTATAATCTTACGGAATTTCCATTGCACTTGCTGTCCATAGCTGACCGAAACTTTGTTACCTGGTGCGTGACTGTGTTTGAGAGCCATCTATGTACTTAGCTTCCATGTATTTCCAGAAGCTCTCATAACTTCAGTACATATCATTTCTTACCCTCCCCCTCCGGGTTAATAGATCTTACACAAACACTGCTTTTACCTCCTATGATTGGCTAGAAAAGAAATAGGTTGGGTGACTTTTTTTTTTTAGAGAGGCTTTTGTTGTTGTTGTTGTTGCTATAGGGCACTTGCAATGGCCAGAGACAGAGAGAGAGAGAGAGAGAGAGAGTGAGAAATCATCCCCCTCCCCCAGGGAGGGGGGAATAGCTTCACTGCAATTCCTTCTCCATTCTCCTCTGGGAATTTTGGGCATGCACGCACATGTGCTGGTGTGAGTTTTAAGCCGCTGGGCCTGGGACTTGAACCACAGTTGACTATGTGCGAGTCCAGTGATGTAACCAATTATGCCATCTGCTGGTCCCAGGTGGCTTTTTTTTTTAAAAAATCTTTGATTCTTAAGAGAAATTACCTCCACTTGGTAAGACATCCTACCACCATTTGTCTTCCCACTCATGCCATTTAAGCTCTATATGGGCAGTAACCATGACTGTTTGGTTCACCAGGGTACACCCAATACCTCACCAGTGACTTTCACTTGGTGAACAGTCAGCCCAGCATGAGACAGGCACTGCGAAGGAAACTAATTCTTCCTGTAACTCAGAGTAATCAGGGTTTTCAAGTAGAGTTGTTTTGTTGTTGTTGTTTGTTTTTATTTTTTGCTCTAGTGCATGTATGCTTGCATGAGAGAGACAGAGAGAGAGAGAGAGAGTGAGAGAGGAAAAGTGGGAAAGCACCCCCCCAAGGGGATGGCCCTGTCACAACACCTCCTCCTCCATTCTCCTGTTGGGATTGGTAGCACACAAGCACAAGTGCCCAGTGTGTTTTTCAAGGGCTGGGCCCAGCCTCAAACTGTACAGTCAGTCAGGTGGAAACCAGCCACCTTAACTTCCACACCACTGGCTGGCCAACAAGCAGAGATGGTTTCCCCCCAGGGGACTCTTGACAGTGTCTAGAGACATCATTGGCTGTCACAACTTGGGGCCTGGGGAAGAGTGTTGCTGGGAATGCTGCCAAACATCTGAAAATGCACAGAATAGCCCCTCCCCACCCACCCACACAAGGAGGAGTTATCCAGTCCCAAATGTCGACAGTGCCCAGATGGAGGGAATGTGATGAAATGCATCAGACAATCCTGCAGGGCAGTTTCTCATCCTTGCCCCCCTCACTCCGGCCAGAGTCGACACCACCTACCGAATCATGTCGCTCCCCACGGCCTACCTGCAGTGCAGGACTCTCAGGAGGCCTTTTGTCTCTCCTGTCCCACTGCTCTGTCACTCTCCCAAGCCAAGGATGGACGTATTTTTTCAAGTTTTACACACACATCTCCTCTATTTTCATTACCCATCTCTATTTCCTGTTTGGAATCCATAAAAAAAAAAAAAATAGAGTCCAGCTTTGAAGGAAGCAGGTGTAGCCTGACCCCTTCATGGGGTTTTTACACATGCCTGGGAAAGAAGGAAACCAGGACCCGTGCACATGCACCGTCTTCTCGGCCTGCTCTTCTCATCCCCTAGTGAACAAAGGGAGTGCCGACCTGCCAGAGACCCAGACTCCAACCGTACTCGAAGGCCCGGCTCTGCTCTGTGACTCGTCACATGATTCAGCAGTGAGGGAAGGACACTGGATTCCTAAAGATCAAATTTCCTGAACAGAGATATTTGTGGGGAGGAAGAAAGCAAAAAAAGACAGCACACTTTAGTTCAGGTGCAGCATTTCATTTTCAGGGAGGTTTTGTTTCACAGAACAGAGACAAGCTGAACTTAACCAAGCGTTAGAAAGTTGTGAGAAAATCTATATTTTTCCACTCTATTGCTATGATTTCTCTCTATTTGAGAGACCACTTTTGAGTGGGTAATCAAGATTGAAGAAACTAATTGGCTTTATTAATATATCCGATGTTTAACAAGTACTTTTGTATATTGTGGTCTGTGCTAGGCCTGGAAATACAAAAATAAGCCCCAATAAGCAATATCAGCAATTAATTTAACACTTTAATATCCATTTTTCTGTTTAAAAAACACAGCCAGGGCTGAATGATGGTGCAGCAGTAAAATGTGATATTCTGCAAGGATGATCCACATGGGAAGATCATGGGTTCATGTCCAAGACTTCCTTAAGTATTCCAGGGACAGTGTGTACCCGTGAGCTAAGCTAAGGCTAGGGGTGAACTGGGGCACTGGGACACTGTTAGGGGCACTGTCACTCTGTGTCTCTCTTGCTCATAGAAGAAAAATAAACTTAAAATAACATATAGCCACAAACTGGGAGAAAATGCTTGCAAAATGTCTATATAATAAAAGATTATTATCCAGAATATATATTTAAAAATACTTAAAACCCAATAATAAGTAAATGAATAACTGTTCTTTAAGAATGAGTAGAGGGCCGGCAGGTGGCATGGTGTTTAAGGCACTGGACTTCCACGTGGTCAACCACAGTTTGAGTCCTGAATTTGACAGCTTACTTTCTTGCTCTTCCCTGTCTCTGTCTCTCTCTGGTCAAATTGAATAATAAATAAATAAATAAATAAATAAATAAATAAATAAAGTTA
Source organism: Tupaia tana (assembly GCA_026018925.1). Lineage (NCBI taxonomy): Eukaryota > Metazoa > Chordata > Mammalia > Scandentia > Tupaiidae > Tupaia > Tupaia tana. The sequence continues at coordinate 24,565,617 of JAKSZU010000013.1, forward strand.
AATAAATAAATAAAAATAAAAATGAGCAAAAGACCTGAATGATACTTTAATGAAGACATACAGATGGCAAAGAAGCATATGAAAAGATGCTCCAATGATATTATCCGAGAATTGAGAATTAAAACAACAATGAGATACCACTTCGCAGCTATGAGAATGACAAAAATCCACTGATAACACCGAACACTGGTGAGGATGTGGAGCAATAGGAACCCTTAATCATTGCTGGTGGAAATGGAAAATGGTACAGCCACTTTGGAAGACAGCTTCGCAGTTTCTCACTAAACTGAACACACTCTATATAATCCTGCAGTCATGCTCCTTGGAATTGACCTACATGAGCTGAAGTGAGCACACAGAACTCTGCACATGGATGTTTATAGCAGTTTTATTCATCACTGCCGAAACCTGGAAGCAACCAAAATATCCTTTACTGGGTGAATGAACAAATAAGCTGTAGTACATTCATATTTCGGAATATTATTAAGCACTAAAAAGAAATTAGTTCTCAAGATATAAAGAGACATGGAAGAGGGCTAGCAGGTGGCGTGGAGGCTAGGAGGCTGAATCCCACATAGCCAATCATGCAGTTCAAGTCCTGAGCCCAATGACTTGAAAACACACCGAGAGTCTGTGTGAGAATGCCCAAAATCTAAGAGGAAAAATAGAGGAGAAGGGATGGTGGCATGGCCATCCTCCCCAGCGGGACTTTCTCACTTTCCTGCTCTCTCTCTTTGTCTCTGTCTCCAGTGAGTGCACCCTATAGCAAAGAAAAACAAAAACTAATTGTCTAAAGGTCATAGAAATGCAGTATATAGATGTAAATACCAGATATAATGTGTGTGGAAGAGGAGGGTCTGAGGAAGGACATTTGGGAGAGGGACAGGGAGGCAAAGCATTAATGGCACAAAGAGGTGTGGTATTATCTATTGAAGATATTTTGTAGTTTTATCAACAGTACTAGGGAGAAATGTTCACCTGTTTAAATATCCATTTTGTAAGACAAATAATAATATGACTGAATGTATGGAAGAAAATGAAATGAAAAAAAATAATAAAAGAAAAAAGTTAAAGAAACTTTTATCAAAATTGCCAGAGTGTATGTGTACTTGCCAGGCGAGAGAGAAACAAAGCACTCCCCAATGTGGTATTAGCATGCTGAAGTATGTTTTTCTCTATTCCTTCATCCCACTAGGTTTTGGACACAAGTGCACATTTGTCTGGTGTGTTTTTCAAGCTGCCGTGGCCAGGATACAAACTGCAGTCATCCATGTGGGATCCAGCTGCTTTAACTGCTGAACTGTGGGGACCAGCCCATGGAGAAACTCCAATACATATTTGTAAAAGAAGTCAGTTTAAAAGGTTATAAACTGTAAAATTAAACTCTATGTCATTCTGAAAATGGCAACATTATGGAGACGGTAAAAAGACCAGTGGCTGCCAGAGACTGGGAGTAGGGAGAGAGATACAGCTGGAGCGTAGAGGATTTTTAGGGCAGTGAAACTATTCTGCCTGATACTAAAATGGTGGCTACATATCACTATACATTTGTGAAAATGTAGAATGGGGCCAGCAGGTGGTGTGGTGATTCAGGCATTGGACTCCCACATGGCCAACTGCAGTTTGAGTCCTGGATCCAGCAGTTTAAGACTCAGGTTGGGCCCATGTGAGTATGAGCCTAAAACCCCAGGAGGGGAATGGAGAAGAAGGAATTGCCATGTGGCCATCCCCTCGGGGGTGATTTCTCTCTTTTCCTCTCTCTGTCTCTCCCCAGCTAGTACATGTGCCCTATGGCAAAAACCTTAAACATTATTTTTTCAAATGGATAAAATGCATAACACCAAAAGTGAACCTTAGTGTAACTATGGATTTTGGGTGACAATGATGTGCCGCTGTGTCCATCTGTTGTGATAAAAGGACTGCCCTGGTGTGGGACATGGAGGGTCAAGAAGGCTATGTATAAGGTTGAGTGGGTGTGAGTATGTGGGAATATGGGGATTCTCTCTGCTTTTCACTTAATTTTGATGTGAACGTGAGACTAAGATCTATTAAAAAAAAATATACACCCAAAACCACTCTCTAAAGATGACATATGAATAGCTAAAAGGCATATGAAAATATGCTCAACATCCCTCATTATAAGGGAAATGCAGATCAAAACAACAATGAGATACCACCTAACCCCAGTCAGATGACTACAATTAAAAAAATGAAAAACGGTAAGTGCTGGTGGGGGTGTGGTGAAAAGGGAACTCTCTTACACTGCTGGTGGGAATGTAAATTGGTCCAGCCACTGTGGAGAACATTTTGGAGCTTCCTCAAAAATCTATAACTAGAACTACCATATGATCCAGCAACCCTACTCCTTGGTATCTACCCAAAAGACAGAAGAATACTTAATCGCAAACGTGCTTGCACATTGATATTTGTGGCACTGTTCACAATTGCTAAGTCATGGAAACAACCCAAATGCCCACGAACAGATGAATGGATAGAAAAACTGTGGCACATATACTCAATGGAAAACTATTCAGTCATAAAAAAACAACAGAACCCTGAGGGACCAGCAGTTAGCGTAATGGCTATGTCTCTGGGCTCCCATGTAGTCAACCGTGGTTCAAGTCCTGAACCCGGTGGCTTAAACTCATGCCGGGCACATGTGCATGAGTGCCCAAGATCCCGAGAGGAGAATGGAGGAGAAGGGATTGCGGTGTGGCCATCCCCCTGGGGGGTGATTTCTCACTTTCTGTCTCTCTGTCTCTCTCTGTCTTTCTAGCAAGGGCACGCGCCCTGTAGCAAAAACCTCTCAAAAAAACCCCCCCCCAAAAAAACAAAAAAGCAAAAACAACAGAACCCTGGCTTTTGACAGGCTATGTTCCCACTTAACACATACCGAGTGTCCACTGAAACTAACTGACTAAATTAAGAAAAACACAGGGACCAGTAGTTAGCGTAATGGCTATGTCACTGGACTCCCATGTAGTCGACCGCGGTTCGAGTCCCAGACCCGGTGGCTTAAACTCACGCCAAGCGCGTGTGCATGCATGCCCAAGATCCCAAGAGGAGAATGGAGGAGAAGGGATTGTGGTGTGACCATCCCCCCTGGGGGGTGATTTCTCACTTTCTGTCTCTCTGTCTCTGTCTGTCTAGTGAGCGCACGTGCCCTATAGCAAAAACCTCTCCAAAAAAAGAAAAATTAATTAATTAATTAATTAATAGAAATACAGTATATAGTTGTAAATACCAGATATAGTGTGTGTGAAAGAGGAAGGTCTGAGGACAGACATTTAGAAGAAAAACAGGGAGGCAAAGCATTAATGGCACAAAGCAATGTGATATTATCTGTTGAGGATATTTTGTAGTTTTATCAACTGTACTAGGGAAAATGTTCACCTGTTGAAATATCCATTTTGTAAGCCAAATAATAATGTGATTGAATGTGTAAAAGAAAAGAAAGGGGGAAAAAAAAAAGCTAACGCTAACGCAAACGCTAGCGCTAAACGCTAACGCAAACGCTAGCGCTAACGCAAACGCTAGCGTTAACGCTAACGTTGCTAATGCTAATGCAAATGCTGACGCAAATGCAAGAGCTAAGGCAAACACAAACGCAGGAGCTAACATAAAAGCTAACGTAAAACCAGCAGGTGGCGTTGTGGTTAAGGTGCTGGACACTCCCACATGGCTGACCACGGTTCGAGTCCCGGACCTGGCGGCTTCCTTTCTCCCTTTCTCTCTCTCTCTCTCTGTGTCTCTCTCTGGTCAAATTAAAATAAATGAATGAATAAATAAAATTAAATAAATAATAATTTAAAAAAAAAAAAAGCTAACGTAAAGGCTGATGCTAACGCAAACGCTGACGCTAAAAAAAAAATACACCCAACTATACATACAATACATGTGCACGAGTAAGTTCAATGGTCTGTTTCAAATGGTGGTGATAAATTCTGCCCACCGTACAGTGGAAGCCAGAGAATGGAGTGGTCACGTGTGCCAGGTGGCAAGGGGACAATGACAGGAAAGACCTCATAGAGGATGTAGTGTCTAAATCAAATGTTGAAAAGTGAGGGTGGTCCAGTCTGATTGCCAGAAGACACATGTTCTAGCAGTGTGCATTTTCTAATGAAAATGCTTAGAAACAAACAGTTGATGTCTCTTAAATAATAAAAAAAAATTCTGGAACATGTAAGTGAACGGACCAGGGCTAAGTTTGCTCCAGGCTCAGAGGACAGCCCCAAACACTTCTCCATTTTGCTTCCTCTGCATTGACTAGTTCTGTTTCCTGCAAGATTAGTGCAGCTCTAGCACCTTCTTACTCTTCAGTTCATACTGTGTGGGGACAAAGTGACTAAGCTGACAGTGAGGGAAGAGCTTGTCTTACAAGACCACTGTTTTATCAGATGCTGTGATGTAAAATATGCGGTATATGGCCTTCCTCCTGCTTCCTGGCACACAACTCCAAAAATCTATGGAATGTGTATGCTAATGAGCTGGCTGATGGCTGCCCCCTAAGATTCTCCAGGATGAGGGTTGGTTGGTAGAGAGACCTAGGCAGCATTAGAGGACAGAGACATTCAGCCCCATACCCAGCCTCCAGAGAGTAGGGGAAGAAAGGCTGAAGATTTGAGTTGGTCACTACTGGATAATGATTTAATCAACCATGCTGATGTCAACCTAAGAAGACTGAGGCAAAAATTAAGAAATCAAAGATGAATTTATTCAGGCCAGATGAGGATGATTGAACACAAATCACCCAGGTTATCTGGATGAAGTGTGCCAAGGTCTTGCAGAATGTAGGGGAGTTTTATTTACTGGTTTGTTTATTTATTTTAAAGAATCATTTATTTAATTTAATTTATTATTATTATTATTATTGAGATAGGAGTTAGAACCACTTACAGGTAGATAGGGTAAAGGCCTCAAAAAGAAGCCACTGTGTTTTTCTTTTTAAGAAAGTCTCTGTGTTTTTCCTCTATCTTTTGATTAATGTCCCATATATACTCCTTTTACATGTCGCTAAGGAATTTATGATTCCTTGCTAATAAAGAAAGAAACAGAGACATTGAACACACAGACAAGGTAAAGACCCAAGATGAAGTCACAGTGGCTAAGTTTGCACAGTCAAAAGCTGGCTACACTTTGGGACTCAAAACAAATCATAAACTGTAGCTAAGGGCAATGGTTTCTGTTTAGTAACTATATTCTAACAAAAAGTACAGAACACTATGGTGTGCTGAACCCACAAAGAATAGGGTGATAAATGACTTAGACTACTATGTTAAAAAGTACAGAACACTATGGTGTGCTGAACCCACAAAGAATAGGGTGATAAATGACTTAGACTACTATGTAACTATTTTCCAAAGTCCACTTTCTTACCAGAAAGCCAACCTGTTCTATTCCTCAGATACCTGAGGAATAGAAAGTAGCACTTGGAGAGATTAGGAGAACTGTTTATTCCGCAGTGGGCCAGGAATGGAGGAGTTAACAGTGAATTTCCAGACCCCACTGGGGTTTATGGGAGAATTGGGGAAGGGGGGTGTCTCAGGAGGTTAGGAATGGGGAAGGGGCTCAAAACCAGCCCTATGCAGCCTCAAAGGGAGGAAGCAGAGAAGCAGGAAGCCTAATCTATTCAAGGTACTAATATATTTAAAGTACTAATTTATTCAAGGTTTTTCAGGTTACCCTGTAGCTCTGGGGAGGGGCAGTAAGTTTGCCAGAGGGCAGAAACTTTAGGCAACTATCAGCCCTGAGTTATTCATTAATTCAGATCCTTCCATATTAAACCATTGCTCAGGTTGCTAAATAAAAACTGCTTGCCTCCAGTTTTTCCTTCAGCAACCTATTTGAGTCCCCTTCTACTACATTGGAAGCTTTTTTGTCTTCCCTGATAAACTCTGCTTTACTCTCCACTCTGTGTCTGAGTCTCTGATTCTTCATGAGCTTAGGACAAAAACCAGCTGATCACCTAGCACTCCTATGTCATTATTACTTTGTAATTTACTACAGGGCACATGCACTCACCAGAGAAAGAGAGAGAGGGAGAATGTGATAAAGTGAGCCACCAGGTCCAGGACTCAAACTGCTGTTAGCCATGCGGGAGTCCAATGCCTCAACCACCATGTCACCTGCTGGTACCTTTATGTTATTTTATTTTTTTAAAAGTGTTTTAATTACCAAAGAGCATGTGTACTCTTCAGTTGGGAGCAGGAGGAAGCACTTCTCTGCAAGGCATGATCACACTGCAATCCTGTCTCTGCCATTTCTCTGTCCTCTTGAGATTTTTGGCGTGAGCACACACATGTCCAGCATGTTTTTCAGCTGCTAGGGCTGGGACTCAAACTGTGGTGGACCATGTGGGATCCATCTCCCTTAACAAGTAGGATAAAGGGCCAGCCCTATAAGGTAGTTTTAAAGACAAAATGTTGCAAGTGGTGAGAAGGATTAATCAAGAGTCTTACATTGTCAAAAGCCATACTGAGGATTCTTGTTAGTAGTGATTGACTAAATTCTATAAGGAGAGAAGGATGATCTTATGGTTGTTCTGGGGTCAGCACTGGAGTTAATATTGTAAAAGATTAAAGGGAGAAACAATGGACTCAATGCTCAATGAGTAAATAATTCTCTTTGGAAGCAGGATGTGTTTCGTAGGCAAATAGTTCATGATCAGCTTTGTCCAGAAGTGTTTACATTTTTCAATCTTCAAACTCAGGGAGTGGATGAAGACAATTGTTCTCTTATTTGGCTTTTTTATCATCTATAGGCTGATAAGAGGATGTTATTATTATTAATAATTTAATTTGCCAGAAGGTGTCTGTGATCACCAGAGAAAGACAGAGAAAGTGAGAAAGCATCCCCACGAGGGATGGTCATGCTGTAATCCCTTCTCCTCTACTATCTCTCTCTCTCCTTTTAAGATTTAAAAAAAAAATATTTTTACCATATGGCATGTGCACTTACCAGAGAGACAGAAAGGAACAGTTGAGAGGGAAAGTGAGAAATCATCCCCCGCTCCCTAGCGGTAATGGCCATGCAGCAACAACTTCTCTTCCATTCTCCTCCTGGGATCTTGGGCATGTACGCACATGCACCTGGCAAAATTTTCAAGTCTCTGGGTCCAGGATGTGAACCGTGTCTGGCCATGTGGGAGTCCAGCACCTCAACCACCACTCCACCTTCTGGTACCCCTTTTGGGATTTTGGACACACATGCACATGTACCTTTGTAGTTCAAGCAGCTGGATCAGGGACTTGAACCACACATTTAGCCATGTGGGATTCAGTTGTCATGCCACTGCTGAGAAGGGAACATTAAAGTAAAGTCCTTTCCTGTATTTTGGGAGAGTAAAGAGACTCAAGGCCAAATGTACCTTCCAACTGGTCACCTTCAACATATGTAGGCCTCACCACTTAAGAGACCTCCCTGTCCTATTTTGGAAAGGATGGGCTCTTTCAATTTTCTAATTTCATACCAACTTAACGGAGCTTCCAAAAAAATCCAAAAAGACTTGGTTTGGGAAGCTTCTGTCCCGATAGTGGAACACATGGAGGATCCTGGAGAGAGACGTACCCAGAGAGGGCACCGAAGTTCTGTGCTCCTTGTCTTATACCGAGCCCTGTGCACCTCTGCCATCTGGTTGTTCACTGGTATTCTTTGTAATATCCTTTATAACAAATGAACAAACAAACGCATAAAGTGTTTCCTTGAGTTCTGTGAGCCATGGTAGCAAATTAATCAAACTCATGCAGGAAGTCATCATAACACTGATTTTATAGTCAGTCAGAAATACAGATAAAACAGTGGGACCAGCAGTTAGTGTAATGGCTATGTCGCTGGACTCCCACGTAGTCGACCGCGGTACAAGTCCTGGACCTGGTGGCTTAAACTCACGCCAGGCGCGTGTGCGTGCGTGCCCAAGATCCCGAGAGGAGAATGGAGGAGAAGGGATTGTGGCATGGCCATCCCCTCTGGGGGGTGATTTCTCACTTTCTATCTCTCTGTCTGTCTCTGTCTGTCTGGCGAGCACACGCACCCTATAGCAAAAACCTCTCAAAAAAAAAAAAAAAAAAAAAAAAACCAGTGTCAGCCTGTGGCCTGGTGGTTAAGGGAACCAGATTTCATATCTCTGACTATGCAGTTCAAGTCCTGGATCTGGTGGCTTGAGAAACACACCCAGGTGCACATGTGTGTACCCAAAATCCCAAAGGGAGGGAGGAAGTGGAGGAGAAGAGATTGCAGTGGGACCATGCCCCATGGTGGCGGGGGTGAGGGTGTTTTCTCTCTTTCTCTTTCTCTTTTCTGTCTTTCTCTGGTGAGGGCATGGCCCTCTGGCAAATTTTAAAAAAGAGAGAGAGAGAGAAAGAAAAAGAAGAAAGGAAGAGAAGAAAGAAAGAGAGAGAGAGGAAGAAAAAAGAAAAAGAAAAGAAATACAGGTAAACCAACCTTGGGCTTACAAATAGCATCACAAATCAGGGTCAATACTGTGGGACATTTTGCCACAGATGTGTTCTGTGCTGTGAGAAAATAGGAGGAAGAAATTGAGTTTGTTCTTGTCTTTTATATTCTCAGAGATGCTGAGTAGATACTGGGGGCAACCCCCAGCCCCTCCATTGAGCACTACTTAGGGAGACATGAAACAGCATCGTGTGTTCAGGAATCACACACGGTCCAGGGTTCTTTGGAGCATCTTGTCCAAGGAGACTGGAGAAGTGGGCACAAAACAGATAATAAAGCAATGCCCTTTAAAGCAATGAGTATTTCATCTGTTAGGCAACAGGGGGTTATTGAAAGATTTAATGCCAGAGTGAGAAACTGACAAATGTTTGTTTCCGATGGATCATTGTGATGGTGGGGAGGTGCTGTGTGACTTAGCCATCACATAGGAACTTGACCTCTCTGAGCTGCTTGAAGTCCAAATTTTGTAGAAGGTAAACAATAATCATGTCTATACAACAGATTTATGGTGAGGATTAAATAAACTAATATTTGCAAAACGCTTAGGACACTGCTTGGCACAAAATGAAAACTAAATATTTGCCACCAGAATATTGTTACTATGGTGATTGTTGCTGTTGTTGTTACTGAAGTGGAGTGTGGAAGATGGGAGGTCTGGAGTGAGAAGCAAAACTATTTACACCCACACGGTTTACTGTCTTCATTAACATCACTTTACTATTTCAGGAAACTTTTCCCCTGGAAGGTAAAACTTATGAATAGCTTCATTTTTCACTCCAGAGACATTCTCAAAGACCCATCCACAAGAAACATGAAATGGTAGTTTGTACTCCAAGGCTGCTTGAACCCTTTGCCTCAAAATCCTCACCTTGTGGTGTTCTCTAATCCTAAACTATTTTATCATGATAATTATCCAAGGCGGACATTGCCAAAACCCTCTTAACCAGAATTCCAAAGCTCATAAACAGCTCGCCTGGCCTTCCTCTCACTGACGTGCTACCGAGCCTCTAACAAAGTTCTCCAGGACACAGTCAGTAGTAGACTCTGCTCTCTCTTATGATCAGATTGTTTTGGTAATATTTTCAGGAAGCCAACATTGAAGAGCAGGCAGTACAGAAACTGGTGAGGATCTAGGAGGGAGATGATGAGAGATGAACAGGGCTTGCTGACAAGAAAGGAGCATGTATTTATTTATTTATTGGTGGCGAGGTTTTTGCTATAGGGCGTGTGCACTCACCAGAAAGACAGAAAGAGACAGAGAGACAGAAAGCGAGAAATCGCCCCCTGGAGGCGTGGCCATGCCGCAATCCCTTCTCCTCCATTCTCCTCTGGGGATCTTAGGCACGCACGCACATGCGCCTGGAGTGAGTTTAAGCCACTGGATCTGGGACTTGAACCGCAGTTGACTACATGGGAGTCCAGTGACATAGCCATTATGCCAACTACTGGTCCCAAGACAGGAGCATTTGAATGGATGCACTATGAAGAGCAGAGGCAGGGGTGAGGATGCTGGGAGGGAGGAACATTCACGGATGTCTTTTAGTTGGTACTTCAGTGTCTAGGTACACCGTGGAGCTGTTTTCCAAAGTAGAATCAGCAAAGTTTATTAAAAATTTAGTATATGCAGGGCAGCTCCATGGCTTAGTGGTTAAACCAGAGGGATCCCAGACAGCTGACCATGCACTTCAAGTTCTGGATCAGGTCCATGTGCATGCATGCCCCAAATCTGTCAGAATAGAGAAGTGGAGAAAGGACTGTGGCATGACTGCACCCTATTGGACATGCTTTCTCTCTCTCCTCCCACTTTCTCTGAGTCTCTTGCAAGCACACATATGCCATCTGGCAATTATTATTTTTAAGGTTTTTGTCATAGGGCACATGCTCTGACTGAGGAGAGACAGAGAGAGATAAAGTGAGAAATCATTACCTGGGGAATGGTCATGCCTCAATCCTGCTCCTCCATGCTCCTCCTGGGATTTGGGGCATGCATGCACATGTGCCCAGCATGAGTTTCAAGCCACCAGGCCTGGGACTTGAACGATGGCCAGTCATGTGGGAGTCTGGCCCCTTAACAACCATGCCACCTGCTGGCCCCTCTGGAAAAATCCTTTTTTTTTTTTTTTAAATCTTCAAAAAAGAGAAAAAAGTTCAGTATGTGCATTGGCACATCATAATTGGAATAAACTTAATTGGGTTTATTCTAATTTTTAATCATATATAAGCCCTGTCTATAAAGATCCCCTTCAGAAGTAGGGTTGTCCAAGTGCAAACTGTTTGAATTAGGCTTCTCAGATTCTATTAGAGCAGGGGACCCCAAGCCCCAGGCTGTGGACTGGTATTGGTCCATGTCCTAGTAGGAACTAGGCCACACAGTAGGAGGTAGGCAGCTGGTGAGCAAGTGAAGCTTCATCTGTATTTACAACCACTCCCCATTGCTCACTTTACCACTGGAGCTCAGCTCAGCTCAGCAGTGGCATTAGATTCTCATAGGAGTGCAAACACTATTGTGAACTGTGCACATGAGGGGGTCTAGGTGTCACACTCTCATAACCCCCACTTCGATCCATGGAAAATTTGTCTTCCACAAAACTGGTTGCTGGAGCTGAAAAGGTTGAGGACTACTATATTAGAGGATGTCATTGTTATACTCTGCTCCATTATAATTCCTTCCTCTTTCCTGCCAAGATTTTGGGCATGCATGCATATATGCCCTGTGTTGTTTTCAAGCCACTGGGGCTGGGATTTGAATTGTAATAGGCCATGTGGGATCTGGCTCCCTTAATCACTGTGCTATGGTCCAGCCCAATCATACTTTAATTCCATTTTTCTACAATTGTTGAAGTCCCTTCATATGGTATCTGCATAAAAACAAATAGTTCACCAGAGAAGAGAACCCAGAAACAAATCCATGTGTATACAATATATAGTCAATTAATCTTTTACAAAAGCACCAAGAATACACAATGGAGAAAGATTGTTCTCTTTAATAATCGGCCTTGGGAAAATTGGATATCCATATGCTTAAGAACAAAATTGAACCCTTATCTTATGCCATATGGAGAAAATATTTTAAAACCGTATTTCAAATAGGGAGCTAATATCTAAAATATATAAGAAACTCATACAATTCTATAGGAAAATCAAACAAACAAAAAGCCCCACAAATAAGCCAATTTGAAATGGTCAAAGCAACCAGCAGGTGATGTGGGTGAGGTGCTAGATTCCACATGGCTGACTCTGCAGTTCAAGTCCCAGACCTGGAGACTTAAAAATCACATCAGGTGCACATGTGCATGCCCAAAATCCCAAAAGGAGAATGAAGGAGCAGGGGTTATGGTGTGGCCACCCCTTATGAGGGTCGATTTTTTTTCTTTTTCTTTATCTCTGGTGAGTATATACACCTTATAACAAAACAACAAACAAACAAAAACCTAAAAAGAAAAGACAAAGGTCTAGTTCAGCAGATATATGAAAACATGCTCAACTTTGGTAATCATCAGGGAAATGCAAATCAAAAGCACAGTTATCAGCTCACATCTGTTAGGATGGTTAGCATCAATCAAATCCGTGTAGGTGAGGGTATGGACAAGTGGGAATCTTTGCATTGTTGGTGGGAAGGTCGGAATTTTGAACATTCATGCACATATATCAGGGACTTGCATTTAGCAGTCACCATCCAGCTCCCTTAACCCCTAGGTCAGGGAGCTGGTTTTCTTTTTTCCCTTAATTTTCTTTCTTTTCCCCATAGGCTTCAGGTCCCAGTTCTTCTGCCTTCAAGAGTGTTTTCTGGGACCAGCAGTTAGCATAATGGCTATGTCACTGGACTCCCATGTAGTCCACCGTGGTTCGAGTCCCGGACCCGGTGACTTAAACTCACACCAGGTGTGTGTGTGTGCATGCCCAAGATCCCAAGAGGAGAATGGAGGAGAAGGGATTGTGGTGTGGCCATCCCCCCTGGGGGGTGATTTCTTGCTTTCTATCTGTCTCTCTCTGTCTTTCTGGAGAGCACATGTGCCCTATAGCAAAAACCTATCAAAAGAAAAAATAAAGAGTGTTTTCTTATCTTTCCAGCTAGTACCTTCCTCCCTTCACGTTCCTTTGCAAATCCTGTTTGCATAATTCACACAGCAACACAAAACCAGTTCAACAGGGCTCAGCCTAACAAGTCGCTATGGTTCCTCACACTCTTGGGGACACAGTGTGGTATGTGTGTGTGCATGCACACACCCACGTGCATTTCTACATTGGATAAATGATACTCTGGTACTGGGAAGTATACTTTGCAGAAACTAGAAATGGGATTGACACTTGCCAAATATTCTATGCCAAAAAAGCTTCCCTGTCAAACCTCCCACACATTCAACAAGTCTTAAGAGGGACAGGACTTTTTGAAATGCTTCTCTGGCTGGTTCCTGCCTCCCCTCTCCTCTGCAGCTCTTCCTCCTAGTGTCAAGTCTCTCCATGCCCTGGTGGTATTGGGGCTCCCCTCTTTTCAACTTTCTGTCCTCTTTCTCCACACACTTTTTTGAGAGAAATTTCACCAAGATTCATGCATTAATCTTGTTTATTTGCACCTCTTTAATTCTCAATGGACTTGCTATTTATGAAAAGAAGTGTTTCACTCAAAGCAGGACAGGGCCTGGGGAAGGAGAGGAGTAGAATGAGGGTAGAATGGAGATGAACAGCACAGAGAAAAACATGGGTTTTTCTGAGAGTTTTTTTTTTTTTTTTTTTTTTTTTTTTTGCTATAGGGCACATGTGCTCACCAGAAAGAAAGCGAGAAACCAACTCGGGGGGGGGGGGGGGGGGGGGGGGTGGCCACGCCACAATCTCTTCTCCTCCATTCTCCTCTTGGGATCTTGGGCACGCATGCACACATGCCTGGCATGAGTTTAAGTCACCAAATCCGGGACTCGAACCGTGGTCGACTACATGGGAGTCCAGCGATATAGCCATTATGCCAACTGTTGATCCCGAAAAACACAGTTTTTAATTTGTTATGATTCTTGCCTTTGACTCCTTTGTAAACTGGGCCAATAGCAGTAGCCCCCTCCCAAGGTTGCTATGGAGTGAAAGGAGTTAATATACTCAGTGTTTGAAACAAGTGGTAAGTAAATGCTCAACAAATACTATTTGTATTATTAGCTGAAGGAAAATTTTTTCCCCCAGAGAAATTTTTGCCATAGGGTGCATGCACTTGCCAGAGAGACAGAGAGAGAGAAAGTGAGAAACCACCCCCGAGGAGAGATGGGCATACCACAATTCCTTCTCCATTCTCCTCTTGGGATTTTCAACAAGCACGTGCACACACACACCCAACATGACTTTCAAGCTGCCAGGTCTGGGACTCGATCTGCAACCATGTGGGAGTCCACCATTTTAACGACTATGCCACCCACTAGCCCCTAACTCAATGAGCTTTAAGGAACGCTTTTATTTGAGAGGAGGGGTAGGGACAGCTTCCAGGAAAAGAAAATCCCTCTTCTTTGAATCAAGTCAAATAAGGAATTCTAACTTGGCTAAGAAGAGTTTACAAAGGAGACTAATGACAAAGAAAGTAAATTGTAAATATCCAACAATGTTGAAGACAGTAATTGGTGATATCTACATTCAGCAGAACAAAAAACTCATTAAAAAAAAAATTGGTGTGTTCTTTAGCTAATTTTAAAGGTCATTTAGCCTTCACACGAAAAGCATAAAATTCTTTAAAGAGGCTCCTCCTGCCCCAACACAGCTTATCCAAGTAACTCCCACGGTCGGATGTTCAGATGAATGCTACTGGAGAGGATGAGTCTTTTCGAGCCTTCCTGCTGAAAAGCAGCATCTGTTCCCCACTGGCATGTAGCTCACCCAAGAAGAAAGAACACTTAAATGGTATCAGCAAGTGACATTCCATACATACACTCTAAGGAGCCAGAGGCAGAGCTGGCGCTGATCTAAGCATCCTGGGATCTTGAAATCAGACGAGCAGTGGCCCTAGAGGGTTGGTTGTTACTCTGTCAAAGGCTGTTGCTATAAAAGGTCCCTTTCACCCAGCGTAAACTATTGGGGTGATCTCGCAGTTACTCGGAGTTGCAAGGCTTCAAAACACACTGTTGAACACTAATAAATTTAAACCATTTCTGTGGGTGCAAGACGAAACAGCGCTCCTTTCTTCCCCTGGATGAAGGCTGGTGGTGGGAAGAAGAGACTCCCTAAGGCGAACCATATGTGGAAAAGGCTCCAAATAAATACTTGGCAAGCAACAATTTTATGGAGCTGGAAGGAGTCGCTCTCAAAATATCAAGATATGATTTCATCGAAATTCTGAATGCTCCTTTCTGTTCAATATTTGTTTTTCATAATTGAGCTCACACTATATGTATTGGGGATGAATATCTTAAAAAAAAAAAAAAAACACTGCTAATTTGGTAAATAAAATTAAATTTTGATTTGATTTGAATTTTTACATTCTTTACTGCCAAAGGACACATGCATTCACCAGAGACAGAGAGGGAGAAAGCAGTCCCCCCAGTGGGGAAAGGTCATGCCACAATCCCTTCTCCATCAGATTGGGATTTGGAGTACACGCATACATGCCTGGGACATTTTTCAAGCTTCCAGTATGAGGATTTGAACTGCATAGTCGACCAGATAGATCTGTTTCCCTTCACCCCAGGTTATGGGGCTGGCCCCAGAAGATAAACACTTGGTTTATAATTTACTCATTAACGAAGCTTTCCATTGCTTTTATTTGGAAGATTTTGACCACATCCAGAGATAGCCGCTAGTATGTTCTAGCCTATTTTCTTTTTTAATTCATCTAAATTTTGGTGCATTGTATGAAGCTATAATCTAATGTTCTCCAAAAATTTCCCTTTCCCTTCCTATGATCTAAGGTTTCTTTGTAATATTTTATACTAACTTCTACTTCCGGGCTATTACTGCTTGGGTATGAAAGTATAAATGTAAAGTAATAATCCATTTTTATTACATTTTAGCTTTAAAATATGGCTTTATTATAGCTGGAATTTCAAGACTTCATATCTATACAGATCTTCTATTTTCTTCACATGGGTCTATAAGTGGCTTTCAAAAAGTTCATGAAAAATGTGCATTATGAAAAAAAATGTAGATTTAAAAAATTTTGCACCAAAAGACTCATACCTTAATCCTATTTTTCCACTCTCAGTTATTTATTTTTTAAATTTGCTACAACGGACATGCACTCACCAGTGAAAAAGAGAGGAAAAGGTAGAAAGCAGCCCCCATGGGAGATGGTCATGCCACATTCCCTTCATTTCTCCTTTTTGGATTTTGGGCACACATGCACATATATCTGGCATGTTTTCCAAGCCTCTGGGTCCAAAACTGGAACCACACAGTTGGCCATGTGGGATCCAGCCACCTTTACCAACACACCATCAGCTGGTCTCAACAAAAAAATATTTAAATACCCTCATGCAAATCTTCATTTTAGAGGCCAGCAGGTGGCGTAGTGGTTAAGATGCTGAACTCCTACATAGCTAATCACAGTTCAAGTCCCAGCCCTGGCAGTTTGAAACTCACCCCAGGCATGTGTGGATGTATACCCAAAATCCTGAGAGAAGAATGGAGGATGAGAATGTGGTGTGGCTACTACCTCAGTGGATGATTTCTTGTTTTCTGTCTCTGTCTCTGTGTCTCTGGTGAGGGCATGCATGCTATAGCAAAAATCTCTCTTAAAAAAAACATACACACAAATCTTCATTTTATCTATACATTTCACAGAACTTATTATGGTGACATCTTCCAACTATATCTTAAAACTATCTCTTTTACTTGCATATAAGAATGATTAATTTTTGGATATCTGGAAGTATTTGTGAATTTCATATTAATTCTCAGTTAAGGTTCTTTTTTTGGAGAGGTTTTTGCTATAGGGCACGTGCGCTCGCCAGCCAGACAGAGAGAGACAGAGAGATAGAAAGCAGGAAATCACCCCCCAGGGGGGATGGCCACGCCGCAGTCCTTTCTCCTCCATTCTCCTCTCGGGATCTTGGGCACACACGCACACGTGCCCGGCGTGAGTTTAAGCCACCGGGTCTGGGACTCGAACCGCGGTCAACTACGTGGGAGTCCAGTGACATAGCCATTACACTAACTGCTGGTCCCTCAGTTAAGGTTCTTTCTGGGCTTTTTCCTTGGATAATCCTATTACCTGCAACAATGACAATAGTCTTTTCTTTCTTAATAGTTATAATTCATTTCTAGTTTGGGTCTTATTGCATGAAAAATTAAATCAATATTTTGATGACAAGCCCCGAAAACCTTAAAGCACATGAGAATATTTCACAGTCAGGCTTATAAAGGATATATAAACTTCTCAGACTTCAGTGAAAATCTGGAACCCATGGATTTTGCCACTTTTTAGAAACTGTTTCATCTAAAATGGGGCTAGAGAGAACCAGGAAATTTAACAGATCAGGTGTGGTGACATTTCAAGCAGGTACTCAATATTTGGGAGGGGACAGATATGTCCCTTTCCCATTTCCCTCAGCAAGGGACAGATCCTGTTGATCTTTACAAGCATTCAGCTACTAACTAAAAAAACTACTTCTTGAGCAGAAACTGCTGAGATGTCAATAATGTCTTAGAAGGCGATACTAGCCATTCAACTGCATACTTCTAAAGTCTCTTTTTTATTTTTTGGTGCATTATCTGTGTTTTCTATTTTGCCTCTTCAGATTTTTTTTTTTTTTTTAATTTTAGTTTTTCCTATAGGGCATGTGTACTTGCCAGAAAGAGAGAGAGAGAGAGAGAGAGAGAGAGAGAGAGAGAGAGAGAGAGAGAGGTATCACCCCCTGGGGGGATGGCCATACAGCAATCCCTTCTCCTCTAGTCTCCTCTTGGGATTATGGGCACACATTCACACATGCCCAGTGTGTTTTACAAGTCACCAGGTCTGGCACTTGAACCGCTCAGTTGGGCACGTGGGATCCAGTTGTCTTAACCACCACTGCTGGCCTTCTTTTAGACATTTTTGCCTTGAGAATGAATCTTATACGTATTTATTTTTATTTTTTTGTCATAGTATACACATGCTCACCAGAGAGGAAAAGTGAGGAACTGCCCCCCAGGGAGGATGGTTATGCTGCAATCCCTTGTCCTCCATTCACCTCTCAGGATTCGGGGCACACATGCACATGTGCCCAGCATGATTTTCAAGCTGCTGGGTCTGGGACTCAAACCTCAGTCAGCCATGGGGGAGTCCAGTGCCTTAACACTCATGCCATCTGCTAGGACTTCTCAGGTATATATATTCATTCATTTGTTACAAAATACCACATCAACTACTCAATTTAACATCTGAGATCTGGTAGCTAACCAAAGAGGAGTAATTGGCACAGACTAGGCACTCATTCCTGAATAGCTGACTTTAATGGTAATAGATACCTTCTAACTGCTTTCATACCCATTCTAACCCACATTCCAAGAGTAAACTTACGGTACTCACGTTTACGATGAAATAGTGTCGCATGCGTCTTATATTTAACATAATGAGGAATGATTTTTATTTTTATAAGTTACTACAAACGTTCAATTAAACATACAGAAGAAATGAACTAAAACATGATTTCTTCCTACTAAAATCACTACAGGGAAAAAAAAATCTATGTGATTTCATTTAAGTGAACTGAAAATGATACAAACACAGGTTTAGAACTGATACTTATCCATCCGCAGTTTCAAGTCTGAATGGTTGTTTACCAGGGTCTAGGAAAAGCCCACATAACCACCTACAAAATAAAGGACGGTTTCTGTTATCCCTTGTTCTTAATAAGCAACATGTAAACCTTCACGTACTCAGTACACATGAACTAGAACCTTTCCATCACAGAATTTCTTTACATATGTTTAAGGACTTATTCTGTGTGAATGTGATTTCTAAAAATTCCCTGTACAAGACCTTAAATGACAGTACAAAGTAGTGTTTAATAACAAACATGTATAATTTCAATAATTTTTCTTCCAAAACCAGGGTTTTGCCCCTTCTGAATGCATCTTTTTGTTTTTGATAGAGAACATGTACATGCAAGAGAGGAGGGAGGGGTGAAGGAAGAGAAAGAACCGCCAACAGGGTCTTGTCACACCCCAAGACCCTTTCTCCAGCTCCTTGGGATCCCGGGTGCCAGCACACACACTGACCTCAGCATCTGAATGCGCAGTCAGTTGCACTGCTTCCAGCCTTGCAGAGAATCTGCATTACTATACTGCGCCATGGTGACTGGGCCCTGGACTGACTTTATTTTTTTTTCTAGAGATTTTTGCTATAGGGTTCATGAACTCACCAGAGACAGAGAGAGGCAGTAAGAAATCACCCCCTGGGGGAATGGCCATGCTGCAACCCCTTCTCCTCCATTCTCCTCCTGGGATTTTGGGCACACATGCACATGGACCTGGCATGAGCTTGAAGCCACCAGGTCCGGAACTTGAACAGTGGTCGGCCTTGTGGGGTCCAGCACCTTAACCACTATAACACCTCCTGGCCCCCTGGACTTATTTTTCAAACTATCTTTTTTTTAAATTTTCTTACCCCAGTAGTATCAATTTCATTTTAAGTTATACTAAAAAGTTGGAAAATATTAAGTCTCAACGGGCAAATCCTGTACAGTCCCTGTGATGGGCATTATAGACGAGGTAGTGTTCAGACACATTTCAAGCAGGGCCATTCTAGAAGATGCCACAGCTTCATGTAGGAAAGTAGACTCTCAAGTTATAACGAGGGGCTGGGGGAAATGGACTCCAAAATCCTATTTGTATATCTTTCATTAAGAAAATATCCCTCGGAACCTGCCAGGGTAAATGTATTATAAATCAGATGCAGTCGCCCTACAGTAAGTGCTGAGATGAATAACTTTGTATCCATGTAATTAAAGAAAATTTCCCATTTTGCCAAATTCCAAAATTCATACAGCGTAAGTACATGGGGCATGATGTTAACAACTGGTGACTAATTCCAGGAAAGGGCCAGATGGGGCTCAGTGTAGTATTGCTATAACTTTTCCTGAGATTTGCACATGTTCAAAATAAAAAATGGAAACACTGCTGTGAGACACACACATTACATCACTGAGCCACCGAGGTTTTAGAGTAAAAATGTGCCCCATCTTATAAGTAAAATCCTCTTTGCTAAAAGCAGCACATATTGGGCCAGCTTAGGGCATGGTGGTTAAAGGGGCTGGATCCAACATGGCAGACAGAGGCTTGGGAAGTATGCGGGGCACGTGTGAGTGCATGCATGTCCTGAAGCCCTAAAGGTGGGAGAAATGGACAAGGGGCTGCAGCCTGTTCGTACTCCATGGTGAGTCTGTGCTTTCTTGTTTCCTTTCCTGTCCTCTCTCTTGCTCTGGTTGAATGCATGGGCCCTCTGGCAATTTTTTCTTTTCTTTTTTAAAAACAAGGATTGCATTCTGCTTTTCACTTTTAATACTATAAGTTAGATGAAGTATTTAACATTTTATTATAAATTAAGCTTTGTGTTCAAGTTTTTAAAATAATTATTTTATTTCATTTTATTTTTTGTTATTATTTTTTTAATGTGACCAGAGAGACACACAAAAAAAAAGAGAGGGAAAGTGAGAAAGCAAGCTTCCAGGCCCAGGACTCGAACCATCGTCAGCCATGTAGAAGTCCAGTGCCTCAATAACACCTCCTGCCAGCTTGTGTTTGATTTTTGCACAATTGTAGGCTACTGTGTTTGTGGATATGTTTAAGGTAGACTAAGCTAAACTATAACTTAGTAGGCTAAGTATATGCGATGCATTTAAAACACTTTTAAATTCATGCTAGAGCAGGTGTATATGCATGTTGTAAGGAGAGGAGTGCCCTCTGTGCGGTCTGGCCACAATACAGTCCTCTTCCATCCTCCAGCCTGTTGCATCTGCACGCGTGCAGCCTGATGTGTTTCGAGCTGACCAGGCTGGAGATTCAACTGTGGTCGCCATGCAGGATCTGGCTTCTCTTGAGCAGCACCTTACCACTGAGCCACAAAGCACGCCTAAATTCATTTTGCACTTGATAGTTTCCACTTATGGGTTATCAAGATGTGACCCCATCATCAGTCAAGGAGCGTTTGTACGTGGTTTCAATCCCTGTGTAAAGTTTCATGCTGAAAGACAGAGCTCCACAATTCCAGTTTGATCTTTGGGTGAACAAAATTAACTTGGCAAAATAATAATTTTTTAAAGTCTTAATTTACTTTGAGATGTGAGACAGCTCTACACCAACCCCATATCATGTGTCTTTTGTGAAAAGAGAGAGAGTAGAACCCACGTGCTGCGAACAGTACCAGCACTAAAACAACCCTGTCCCGAACCTGAAGTTCCCCACCAGGCCTTCTAACACCATGGGGGCAGCAGAACCCTCTTCCTTCCTCACAGGGTTACATGAGGGGGCCAGTTCGTGGACTGGTGGGTAAGGCGGCTGGAGCCCCTGAGGCCAACTGTGCAGCGCCAGCCCTAGGCCTAGACCTGGTGACTTGAGAAACACACAGGACATGTGTGCATGCCCCAAACCCAGAAAGGAGTAATGAAGGAGAAAAGATTACGGTGTGACCATCACCCATGGCAGGGGAGGGTGCTTTTTTCCCTCTCTCTTTCTCTGTCCTGAGAGTACCCTCTGGAAAATTTAAAGAAAAAGGAAAAGGAGAAAAAAGAAAAAAGTCACAAGAAGAAACTTACAAACAATGGGATAAGAAACAACCAATGAAGACAGGACAAGGGCCAGATCCTTTTGAATCAAGGCACACGTGACATCAGGATTCACTGACTCCGCGAGGTCAGACCCAAATAGATTTGAAGAGCAACAGTCTTCATTTCCTGGGTTAGTGTCAAGGGCTGGTTTTGAAAACTCCTCATGGCCTCGGACACTGTCTAAATGCATTCCTTTTCTTCCTCCCTGCAAACCTACTTCAGCGTCCTACTTCTGCGTACTCATTACTGACCATCAGAACTGGGGCAGTAACACAGGTCCCCCGACAGGACACTTACACAGCTTGGTAGTAAGGTCAGGGAGAGTGTGGGAAAAGGATAGAGACAGATATTTGGAAAAACTGAGTGCTACTTCGTGTAGAAACTACAATAAAAAAGAGAGATGTTGGGCCAGCAGGTGGCACGGTGGTTGGGGCAACGGATTCCTACTTGGTCGACTGGTTTCACTCCCAGAGCTGGTGGCTTGATAAATCACAACAAATAAATAGATAAATAAATGAATAAATATAAAGAGAGAGAGAGAGAGCAAAATGTCTTTTCTAATATCTAAGATGATTTTTAGAAATCAACTAAGCTGAAAGTAGCCATTTTTTGTTTTTGAAAACATGTGCATTATTATCAGTAAAAATAAGACAGAAAAAAATGAATGTTAAATCAAGCCTGTTTTAAGCTCCCTGAGATAATAGAGACATACTACAGGACACACCATCACAACAGAAACTATGTACAAGGATTGTTCAGAGTACAATCAAATTTCTATTTCCACAAATATAATATACAAGGTAAATTGTACCCTTCTGATTGTCTGTTGCTATAAATGTTCACATCAGGAAAATGATCACATTTAAGATTATCAAAATAATTTTGGCACGCATCAAATCTCATTTTGCTAAGTCCCTGAGTTCTTTTAACAAGCTGAGTTTTGCACCACCCTCTTCCCTGGCCACCCCATCCCCCTCTCTCCTGCCTCACTACCCACCCCTGGGGGGGGCGACTTTAACTCTCCCCACCATATTAACTCTCGGCAACCATTCAGGGCTGTCAGCTTTCCAGCCAATCCGTGCTCTGTAGACGCCCACATCTTCTCTGACATGAAAACTCAGAGTCCCTGCCCCAAGGGGGACCCAATACGACTTTTCCAATGCTTATTGACAAGGCAGAGGAGCCAGGTGGGGTGCATTTTGCGCATCCTTATTATTCTTAAATTTGCCTACAGTGGTCAGTGTCTTAATGTCTCCAAAGCTTTGTGTCTCAGGTGCTCATCTAAACACTGGATGGCAAAGTGGTCGATATCCATGTCAAACTTATTGGCAAATAGGTGGTGCCGACGCAGCATCCAGTTCAAATCGCCAGCTCCAAAAATGCACACGGAGCGGACGTGCACCCCGCTGCAGGGCGGGTAGGGGGCGCCCTTGGAAACGTCACCTTCAAAGTACTGCCACTTGACCAGCCTCGCTACCGCGTGCATGTCGGACAAGTCATATTTATGGCTAACGGACACTGAGCCTGGCACTTCGGGGATCCTCTGGATTGTGGCCCAGACGTATTCATCTGGGCTGTAAGTGTCTTGTGCCCACGCCATGAACTTTTGGATCTTTTCATTTTCTAGCACGTACCCCACATATCCCCTACTGACCACGAAGTAGGCACTGCCTGAGAAAATGGGTGTTTCCAGCGGAGGACGCATTTTGACGGCCCCCGTATTGGTCAGTTTCCCATTCACGACTGCGTAATGCTTTTTCCATCTTTCTTCTTTATTGGACGGCATCCTCTCTGTTTCCAGGTTGTTTTCACCCATTAACGACTTGAGCTTCCTGACAATTTCCAGGTTGGTTTTAATAGGAAAATCCTGACCACAGAGATTGATCAAGTACTTCCAGTGTGTGCTCATTTGGTAGAGGTCTTTCATGCAGTTGAGATCGGCCTGAACTCGACTCCACGATGCATAAACCACGCTCTCCAGCTGACTGGCCACGAAGACGTTACGGAAACAGGACGCGATGCTAGTCACCGCAGCTAAGAAGGACTCCTCCGACTTTCTGTCCACGTGAATGCAGTAGAAATTCTGAGGCATGTAGATGGCCCTCAGGAGCCTGTCAAGCATTTCGATTTTGTGATGAACCACAATGGAATACGCGATCGGAAACTCCGCCTCTTCTTCACTAAGTGGTTCTACAATATACTTGCGCCTCTTGATGAAAGAAGGGCAATCCGAGGTCATGTTTATATAGTCATAGGTCGTCCATCGAGGGCGCTTTCTAAATTTCACGGTTATCGTCTCAAGCTTGACCTTTTGGAGTTCGTCTGCATCACCCTGTAAAACTTTGGTGCAATTAATGTTACTATTGGGATTCTCTTCAACGAGCTCCAGGTGTCTGATGCTTATAAACTCGAGTTTTTGATGAATTCTTAAAACAGAGAAGGTGACAAGGGAAAAAACAAGAATCACCAAGAAGTATTTAGTGGGACAAGAAAAAAGTCTCCTCCACAGCAACTTTCTCAGCATTTCAAACAACTATCAGGGGCTTTCCTTAAAGACTGTTAAGGGCAGTCTTCCAGGCTCCACGCATCAAGGGTTCCCCGTCGAGGCTTGAGTGGTCAGTTTCTACTTATCAGGAGGGTCGAGGCTTCATGAGATGGAGAACAACACTAAAATGAAAAACAGAAATGAGATCTATAAATGCAGTCTTTCCCAGTCTCTTCTCAGCCTCAGAAACTGTGCTCTTTGCTATGAGGCCCGATGTTGAGAACAAACACAAAGTGGGTTAATCAGGGGCACCATGGTGGTGTTATAGGAAACCCACCGTATTAATGCCAGGTTGGGGAGTGGGAGGACCAACGTCTAATACACAGATACGCTAGAGTATTCTAAGATACTTTTGGGGAGGGGGGTGTGAAAAGGCACATGTACTCGCCAGAGACAGAGGGAGAGGGAGAAGGCATCCCCCACAAGGCATGGTCACACCCCAATCGCTTCCTTCTACTTCTACCCTGTTGGACCCTGGGCATGTTTCCTGAGTCACTGGGCCGGGACTTGATCTACATGGTCTGCCAAACGCCACGCAGGATCCAGATCCCTCAACCATTAGGCTACTGGGGTGGCCTTACAATAAACCGTTTACCTCTCACGTTTGTTGAGCTACAAAAACATAGTTGAAGAATGAACACTGAAACTTTTCAATATTTCATTAGGAAATAATTTAAATGTTAACAATATCAATACAAATAAATAATGGACCATTATTAGCATGGAATAATGTTAAGAAAAGTATGCATGGGCCAGCCAGTGATGTGGTGGGGAAGGCAGCTAGATCCTGCTTGGCTGACCACACAGTTCAACGTCTGGACTTGGTGGTCTGAAAAACACACCGGGGGTGTGGGCATGCGTGTGAAATCCTGACAGAAGTAAGAGATGGGAGAAAAGAGGTTATGGCATGATTGTGCCTCATGGGGGGGGGGGGGGGTGCTTTCTGGCTTTCTTTCTCTCTCTCTGTGTATCCAATGAGTGCATGTACCCTCTGACAAATTAAAAAAAAAAAAAAAAAAGAAAAAAAAAGAGTAGTAGTTAGACTTTTTACCATTTAGAGGTAAGAAAAGTCTGGAACACTTAGTGTGACTGCAGGTAACATCCTGTGTCCATTCGAAATAGCTTTCATACTGCCGGGTTTCTTAAGTGGACCAGGCAGCCAGCAAAGGTGATAGGTCCCATGAGGCTTTCTAAAAAATCTGTGAAATAAAAAAGGAAATATGTGAAGATATATAAATGCACATATAGTGTACATACACTCAGAAAGCATACTGGTGAATTAATCCTACATATTTTACTTTTTCTCAAAATTATGGCCGATTAATTTTTCTCCCCAAATGTCTTGCTTCCTAGTCTTAGATACTTTTCAAATGCTATGTTTGTGGACAGCTAAAGATTTGGAAATATCCTGAAACACAGATTAAGATTTTGGAATAAAAACTCTGGTAGCATTTTCCAAAATGTGTGCCAAGGAACAGTTTAATGTTCCAATGTGATGGGAAAATCTGACCTGTGCTATCTCACTGGGAGGATTCCCAGTGCTTGCTGGTTTATTAAGAACAATCCTGCGGGACCAGCAGTTGGCGTAATGGCTATGTCACTGGACTCCCATGTAGTTGACCGCGGTTTGAGTCCCAGACCCGGTGGCTTAAACGCACGCTGGGCATGTGTGCGTGCGTGCCCAAGATCCCGCGAGGAGAATGGAGGAGAAGGGATTGTTGCATGGCCATCCCCCCCCAGGCGGTGATTTCTCGCTTTCTGTCTCTCTGTCTCTGTCTCTCTGGCAAGTGCATGCGCCCTATACCAAAAACCTCTCAAAAAAAAAAAAGGACAATCCTGCAACTCAATTAGCCTCTCATCTCATCTTCTTGCAACTATCCTGACCACCATCCCACTTCAAACACAGGGAGATTCTGTTCAAATATTAAGACTATCTACCACTAAAACATCAAAACACTAAATAAAAATATGCTGTTAAGCAATTTCAGCCCCTTATTAGCTCAAGGAATTGAAGAAAATCTCTGCCCAATCATTAGTAGACCAGTACGCTAGCTGAGCAGAAACTGAGTGAGTGATCTCACATAACAAGGAGTACAGACCTTGGAAAACAAATCCAGGAAAGACACTAACTAAACAAACAGCAGCAACAGACCCTGGGCAAAGTTTGGGTGGAGGTCTGATTTTCTGAGTTGACATATTAC